>JAKSZU010000021.1:10769147-11369147 GCA_026018925.1 Tupaia tana
AACTTTATTTATTTTTTAATTATTTTATTTAACTTAACTTATTTTAATTTGACCAGAGAGGAACAGGGAAAGTGTGAAAGGAGAGAGAGAGAAAACCACCAGGTCTGGGTCTTGAACCATCGTTGGCCATATGGGAGTCCAGGACCCTTAACCACCATGCCACCTGTCGGTCCCCTGAAATTAACTTTATTTTTATGAATTACTCAGGTGGCCTTTTCTGTTATGATCAACAGAACAGATTGGAACCAACTATTAGTGGGATTGAGCCCCACCTAATTCTCTTCTACCCTTCCATACTAGCCGTCTGCCCCAAGTCTCCTTTTTCTGAATGGAAGCACGTGTTTCCCTCTGCCCATTTCTGCTTACTGCATCAGTGTCTCTCCACGGGATGCCACCCAGAGTCAACCAACAGACATGTTATGTCGGATGCACATTGTATTTAAATTTTTTAAATTGTTGTCAACATTTAAAAATCATAAGCTTCAGGGCCAGCAGGTGACGTAGTGGTCCCAGAGCTGGATTCCCACATGGCTGACCACAGTTTGGGTCTCAGACCCAGAGGCTTGAAAATCACGCCAGGCACGTGTGTGCGTGTGTGCCCAAAATCCCAGGAGGAGAAGGGAGGAGAAGGGATTGTAGCACGGCCAGCCCCCTGAAGGGCGATTTCTCACTTTCCCACTCACTGTCTCTCTCCAGTGAATGCACACACCCTATGACAAAAACCTTAAAATAAATAAATAAATAAAAATTAAAAATTGTAAGTTTCAAATTGAGATTTCTCACTTTTCTGAAAACCTGAAAGCTCTGGTAGAACTGGGGTCTCCCCTGGCAGCAATGACCTCTCGGCCAAAGGAGCACTTTGCAGACAGTGAGCTCCCCTCAGCCACCCCAGCCTGACCTGTTTGCTGCCTGGCCTCAGGAAGCATTTGAACTTGCCACCCTGTCTCTCATTGTCCTTCCTGTCTATTTCTTTCCTTTTCCTTCCAGGACCATGTCATTTCCTGACTTGGTTCCCTACTCCTGGGTGACTGTTCCTCCCTTCACACGGCTCCTCTTGCAATGGAGGGTCCCCCAGATTCTATCTGTCTTGGTTTCTCAGATGCCTTAGGGATGGACCCAACGCCCAGCACTTAGTGCCCCCTGCTTAGTAGGGGAACAATAAGTACGTTGGTGGTTCTGCTTCTGACAACCGTGTACATGACTTGTGCTTTGAGGGGTTGCCATAAATCCACCCTAAAATAGCATCTGCAGAAAAGGAAGCTTTCTTGGCTTGTGAACTAGGAATGCAAGGAAGAGGCAGGAAGAGCCAGAACAGGGACTTGAACTAGGTTGGCTCTCAAGTTCTCTCCCACTCTCTGGTTCTTTCTTCAGCTCTTCCCCGTATTTCTCTGTGCCTGAGTCATTGTTGCTCACTATCTACTGCAGGATCTTCCATACAGAGGACATACCTGCTGACAGCACTGGGGTTGCATTTACAGAGCCCCCTGTCTCTACCCAATTCAAAACTTCCAGGACAGGACTTGGATGTCCTGACTGAATCATAGGTCTACCCCTGAGTATAGGAAATGGGATCCTACCATTAAGAAACCCAAAAGCAAAAGGAACAATCTTCTGGAAAAAAGGATATGTGGATGCATTTTCCTGAAGAAAGGATAAATGTGAGCAGACCAGGTTAATAGATGTAGCTGAAGATCATTTTCTTTGTTTTCCCTCTAGGTGCAATTTACACCACTCACACATCAGTTATATTAAGCATAATTCATTATTTTCTTTTTTGTTATGGTTTGGAGGGCTTTTTATTTTTGCATTTTTTAAAATTTTATGTTAATTTTATCAAACAAAGTTGTGTGCTTCCTTTTTATGTTCTTGTTTTGTTTAAGAGGGTTTTTTGGTTTTGTTTTGGTTTGGTTTGGGTTTGGGTTTTGCTTTGGGGTGGGTGCGCTCACTGGAGAAAGAGAAACACACATAGTGAGAAGGAGAGTGAGAAATCACCCCTGGAGGTGTGACCACCAGCAATCCCTTCTCTTCCATTTTCTTCCTGGGATCTTGGGCACACACCCACATGTGCCCAGTGTGATTTTAAAACCACCAATGCCAGGACTCGAACCACAGTTGGCCATGTGGAAGTCCAGCAATGAAAATGCTATGCCATCTGTTGGTCCCATGCGCTTTGTTTTTAAAGGCCAATTATTAGAGACCCAGCCACAGGATGTATAGTGCTGAGACTCTTGGCTCCACAGACCAGCATCATGTGAATATGGTTCCCAGTCCAACTTAAGGCTGAGCACGGCGGTGCACACCTGGAATTCCAGCAAGGGAAACAGGCAGGAGGATCCTAAGCTCGAGACTGGTCTAGGCAGCACAGTGGGACACTGTCTAAAGAAGAGCTGAGAGTTGTGGCACGCACCTGTTGTCCCAGGTGGGAAGCTGAGATAGGAGGATGGCAATGTAGTGAGATCCTGTCTTGAAAAAATTTTGAAAAGGTCAATTATTATGCATTTTAATTTTAAAAAGAAAAAGATGCTTCTTTCGCTAACCTGATTTCTCTGCCCATGAGGACCACTTTCATATCTTTTAGCTGTCACCTCTATACTTACATTCATTTTCTTAAATAACACAACTGTGTTGTTATATTGCAATATGTTGATTTTCAAATATTTAGTCAGATCAGCTTCTGGAGATTGAGGTGACTGTCCCCCTCCCACCCCCTCCCCGTTATACATCACACTTCTTACCCAATATATTGGGTTGTTGGAAATGTCATGACACAATTTTGCATAGAAAAATACTCATGACTTTTCCAGCAACCCAATAGTTACCATATATCATAATTTGGGGATAAGCAGTCTTATGACTATGAAAATATTGTCAACAATTGAGGCATGTAGCATATTATGGTTGTGTTTTATCTTTTATTCTTCAGATGTTTTGTTTCCTATTCTCATGTATTATTTCTAAACTCTACTCATCTTACTGTGGTCAGGAAATCTCTCTGTTGCATTTTTCCCCTTCGTCGGGCCCGCTGTCCTGGTGCTGGACTGGCTGCTGTCTGAGGACTTTCTGTCACCACCGCCCTGGGAATACCCAGCATTGCTGCTTTGGCACTGACTACCTGTTTCCTCTTTCTTGGGTCCTTCAGTCGAACTGGTGGAGCACAGCCTCCCAGAGCTTCCTAAGAAAGAAATGAAGTGGAAATTAGCTGAGACCGTGTATACCTTCAAATGTCATTTCTACCCTCAAACTTGATTAAAATTCTAGATATGTAGAAAATTGTAGATTCGAGGCAACTTCAAAGATGTTGCAAAAAATGGAATTAAAGTAAGAGTTATTCGGACACAACAATACTTTGAAATCCATGCAGTTTTTTACATAATATGCATTTTTTCATGAACTTTTTAAAAAGAATGATTTCTTTCATTTTATCCCTATTATTATTATTTCTAATTTACTACAGAACATACGCACTCATGAGAGAGAAAGTGAGAAAGCAAACCACCAGGTCTGGAACTTGAACTATGGTCAGCCATGTGGGAGTCCAGCACCTTAACCACCATGCCACTTGCTGGCCCCCCCATGAATTTCTGAACACCGCCTCATATGTTTGTATCTACATAAATATAAAATAATATTTTAGGGAGCCAGCAGGTGGCATGATGGTTTAGACGTTGGACTCTCACATGGCCAACCATGGTCCAAGTCCAGACATGGTGGTTTGCTTTCTTATTTTCCCTTTCTCACTCCCTGTGTCTGTCTGGTGAACACACACACACCCTATAGCAAACTCAAAATAATAATAATAATAGTAAACATAATTAATTAAAAAAATTTTTTAGACTTTTGCCGTAAGATGTGTCCACTCACCAGAAGCAAAGAGAAGGAAAGTGAGAACTCACCCTCCAGGGATGGATGGCCACACTGCAATCCTCCTCTATTTCCCTCTTGGGATTTTGGGCACATACACACATGCACTTGGCTGAATTTTCAGGCTGTTGGGTCCAGGGTTGGAACCACAGTCAACCATGTGGGAGTCCAGTTATTAGCCACTATGCCACCCTAAAATATTTTCCAAATTTTGAAGGCCTTACTATTCGGCCATCTTGCTTGAAGTATAAGAAAGACAAGGAAATGAAGGAGGAGGTCACCAAGAGAAGAGGGTTCCAGTCCATGATCTCCAGTGCAAGGAGTCTTTGGAGTGTGGGGCAGGAGCATATTTGCAAACCAGGGAGTGCTGAGGGCCCAGGGAAACCGGGGCAGAGTTTGCAATGGGGAGAGGGAGAGAGATGTGTGGTGCAAGAGTGAATCATTGGCCAGATCATAGCAGGCTTTGGAGGTTTTTGTTAAGATCTGGTTTTTATCCTGAGTAAGCTAGGGAGGCAATGACGGGTTAGGAGCAGAGAAATGCCATGATCCGAATAATATGTTTAAAGGATCATCTTGGCTGCTGTGTTGAGAGCAGGCTGAGGGCGCTAAGGGCAGAAGCGGGGAGACCAGGAGGAGGTGACGGCGGTAAGTCAGGTAAGCGACAACTAGCCCGTGCCCAGCTAGCGGTGCTCTGGTGCGTGTCATGGCAATTGCTGAAAAGCGTTCGCTTTCCAGTTGTGTTTTGAATGTGGAGCCCACAGGATATTGTGATGATTGCAGAGCATGTGATGATGATGTGGAGAAGGAAGGGAGCTGTCAGAGAGGACACCAGAGACTTTACTCTGCACAAACAGAAGGAAGGAGTTGCTATATACTGCAACGGAGATGTCCCCAGGGAGAGCCAGAGCTGGGTTTCAGATCTCTCAGCTGGAGATACCATGAGCCATCTGCAGGGAGATCTCAAGCAGAGCAGCTGGAGATGGGAGTCTGGAGCCAAGGGGATAGATCTAGGTAGAATATACGCTTCAAGGGGGCCAGCAGGTGGTGTGGTGGTTAGGGTGCTGGGCTCCCACATAGGCGATCATGGTTCAAGTTATGGACCTGGCGGCTTGCCTTCTCACTTTCTGTCTCTCTCTAGTGAGTGCACGTGCCCTATGACAAATTTAAAATATAATAATATATAGAATAAATAATTCTTTTTAAAAAGAATATAAGCTTTGATATCATCAGCATATAAGTAGTGATCAAATGGGTGAGATAAGCAAAGACAGGAAGGAGTAATGTAGAAAAGGGAAGAGGCTGAGCGCAGAGACCTGAGGCATGCCAATATATTAAAGCTCTGGCAGCAAAGGAGGAATCTGCAAAGGGCACCAAGAAGGAGAGGCCAGGGAGGCAGGAAGGACACCAGGAGATAGTTTCCAAAGGGAGTGATCAGCTGCTGCCTGGTTACCGAAGATAAGGACTGAGATTTAGCGAGAGGGAGTTCATCAGGGATTTAGATCAGTTCTGTCTGCAAGAATGAAAATGTGATTGAGGTGGGCCAGCAGATGCTGTAATGGTTACATCACTGGCTCCCACATAGTTGACCATGGTTTGAGTCCTGGACCCAGCAGCTTAAAACTCATGCCGGGCACGTGTGCATGCATGCCCAAAATCCCAAGGGAATGGAAGAGAAGGGATTGCAACATGGCCACCCCCGTAGGGGGTGATTTCTCACTTTCTCTCTCTCTGTCTCTCTCTGGTTCTCTGGTTGAGCACACATGGCTTATAGCAAAAAGCTCTCTCAAAAAGAAAATGTGATTGAAAGCGTCCAGAGTGAGGGAGGAGAGGCATTAAAGAAAGTAAACATAGATGGCCCTTTAATTTTATCCCAAAGGAGAACAGATATTTGCTATAAGGAAGCAGTTTTCCCTTCCTTCCTTCCTTCCTTCCTTCCTTCCTTCCTTCCTTCCTTCCTTCCTTCCTTCCTTTCTTTCTTTCTTTCTTTCTTTCTTTCTTTTTCCTTCCTTTTTCTTTTTCTTTTCCTTTTCCTTTTCCTTTTCCTTTTCCTTTTCCTTTTTCTTTTTCTTTTTCTTTTTCTTTTTCTTTTTCTTTTTCTTTTTCTTTCTTTTTTCTTTCTTCTTTCTTTCTTGTTTTAAATTGCCAGAGGGTACATGTGCTCATCAAAGCCAGAAAGAAAGAGAGAGGGGAAAAAATACCCCCCTCACTGGGGCATGGTCACTCTGCAACCCCTTCCCCATTTTTTCATTCTGTCAGGATCTGGGACATGCATGCACACATGCCCAGTGTGTTTTTCAAGCTGCAGGGGCTGGGATTAGAACCACAGTAGGTCATATAGGATCCAGCTCTTTTGGTTAAGGCTTCGCTAGGCTACAGGGCTGGCCCAAGAAGTTTCATTTTTCTTCATAGAGAATATTATAGCACACATTTTTGCTGGTGAGAATAATCTAAGAGAGGGGGAAAGCTGATGAAAGAAGGAAGGGAAGGGACAGTTACTAGAATTTGCAAATGAGGGGACAGAAGCAAGACTATAAGCAATGTGCCAGCTTATGGCGCGTGGTTGAGGGCACTGGATCCATCATGACCCACCTGGTTGTTCGAGTCCCAGCTGGCAGCTTGAGAATGCACCAGGAGTGTGTGTGTATGTTCCCAAAATCCTCAAAAGAGGGAGAGATGGAGAAGAAGGGATTGCAGAGTAGCTACACCCCACGAGTGGGGGCTTTTTCCTCTCCTTCTCTCTGTCTCTTTGTCTCTCTCTGACCAGTGCACATACCCCAGTGCAAATTTTTTAAAAAGAAAAAAGACGGTTAGCAGAGGGATTGTCTTAGCTCAGAGAATGGACAGGGTGTATGAGGGCTCAAAAATTTCACAGAAAACGTGTATTATAAAAAAGCAGTGCATGGATTTTATATTTTTTCTGGCACCAAAATAAATTCATACTTTAATTCTATTTTTCCATGAACTATTTGAAGTCCCCCTTGTGTGCTGGCATGGGCAGAGGACACTGGTGGATACGAGTGACTGGGTGATGGGAATGGGCAGAAGCGTTTTCAGGCTGCTTTCATTTTCTTAGTGAATTGGGAAATGAAAACATTAACTTTATTATTATTATTTATCTAATTTTATTTATCATTACTATTTTTTAATTTGCTATAGAGTACGGGCACTCACCCAAGAGAGACAGAGACACACACACACACACACACACACAGAGACAGAGAGAGAGAGAGAGAGAGAGAGAGAGAGAGAGAGAGAAGGCAAGTGAGAAAGCAAGTCGCCAGGTCCGGGACTCAAACTGCAGTTGGCCCTGTGGGGAGTCCAACACCTTAACCACCACACCATCTGCTGGCCCCTCCACCATTTTTTTTTTAGATGAACTTCTTCCCATTGCTCAAATCCTAGACCTTATGGCTATCAATAGCTTCACTGCTAATAAGTTGATAAGCTCAGCTTCAAGCTTTCCACTTTTGACAACAAATGCCTGTTTTTTCTAATACATTCCCACTAGCATTCCAACTGCTAAACTATATTTCAGCTCAGACCGAGTTGCCAAGAATTCTATAGGTCATCAATGCCAGAGAGTCGCTCTAAGCAGGAACTGATCTTTCACTCATTATACTTGTGTTCACAATTTCATCAATCTGGAGATTCACAGAAGTTCCTTCAGTTTGGGTAGGTTTTTTTTTTTTTTTTTTTTTTTTTTTTGAGAGGTTTTCACTATAGGGCGCGTGCGCTCACCAGACAGACAAAGAGAGACATAGAGACAGAAAATGTGTATTATAAAAAAGCAGTGCACGGATTTTATATTTTTTCTGGCACCAAAATAAATTCATATGAGAAATCACCCCCCAGGGGGGATGGTCACGCCGCAATCCCTTCTCCTCCATTCTCCTCTCTGGATCTTGGGCACGCACGCACGCATGCCCGGCATGAGTTCTAAGCCACCGGGTCCGGGACACAAACCGCGGTTGACTACGTGGGAGTCCAGCGACATAGCCATTACGCTAACTGCTGGTTCCCAGTTTGGGTAGTTACTTTTTAAAAATAATTTCTTTAATACTTTCTTCCCTCTTCTCTTTTTTTTGAAGCCCTGTTAGTAAATGATGAATCTCCTGGCTTAACTCTCTAATTGACTCTTTTTTTAAATCTCATTGCCCTGTAGCTCAGTTTCTTTGAGACTATCTTCCAGCCTTTTATTGGACCCATTATTAATGTCATCCTATTTTTATTTTCTAAGAACTATTTCTTATTCTCTAAATATTTCTTTTTTTACTTAACAATGTGTTTATTTCATGGGTGCAATATTTTATCTTCTATCTCTCGGGTCATTAATAAAGTTTGTTTACATTTTTCTTTGTTTCAAGTTGTCCTTGTTCATTTATTTTAATTTATATATTTTGTTGGAGACTTTCTTCATGGGTCTGGAGATACTTGACTGTTCGTATTTGAGGATGAGGCACTAAAAAACCTGATAGAAGGTTCTGTGTGTATTTGAAGTGTTTGCCAATTGCTACTTTCTTTTTTTCTTTTTCTTTTTTTTTTTTTAGATTTTGCTGTAGGGCATGTGTGCTCACCTTAGAAATAGAGAAATCACCCCACCACCACCACCACCAGGGGATGGCCATGCTGCAATCCCTTCTCCTTCATTCTCCTCCTGGGATTTTGGGCACTCGTGCACACACCCTCTGTGTTTTTCAAGCCACCAGGTCTGGGACTCAAACCGTGGTCAATCATGTGGGAGTCCAGTGCTTTTACCACCACACTGTGACCTCCTGGTCCCTGTCAATTGTGATTACATGTTATAAGCAGTCAGTCAGGCACTTGGCCATTTTGTGGGAGATTTCTAAATGTCAGTCTCAAGTCTTTTCTCCAAGTAGTTGCTTTCATTCAAAGGGAGATCTCCCAACCCCCTGTCCTGGGACTGTAGCTGCCAAAGCTGTGACATCAGAGTGTGAGGAGACTGAGGATCTCACTAATCAGTACATGATACGTAGACTTGATATCATTCTCCCCTTTTAGCTTTTTCCCATCCTGTCCCAATCCTGATATCCTGGATACTGAAGACTCTCCAATTCCATTCTCCAGGATCCTAAACCCTGGGCTGGCTGGTGCAGATGAGGGGAAGGTCTCTCTGCAGCCCCACCCTGTGCCCTTCCTGCAGAGGTAGCGAGTGTTTCCGGATTTTGCACCTCTCCTTGGTTTGACAGTAGAGATTCCTTTGCTTTTTGATGGTTTCTACAGTGAAGCAAACTTTCCTGTTGCTCTGTTAACTCTGTTACCATGCGTCCATCTGCCTCCTGTCTTCCAGCATTTTGTTGCTTGTTCTTGTCTGCTGTTGCTGCTTCTGTTCTCTTTATCCTTCCAAGTTTTGTAAAATAGCTTTTCATTCCTTTTCAGTCGTCTTGAGGAGGCTTTAGGCTGGGGTTATGGTAAATGCATGTGTTCAATCCACAGCGCTTAACAGAGACCCCCTCTTGTTTTTCCACAGGAAGTACTGAATTGCAGGGACAGCAGCCTCCCTGGGTGGACTGTCCTGTTTCCCCTCGGCCCACCTCAGAGTAGACCTGCAGCTGCAGCGAACGTTTCCTAAGCATGCCAACAGCGTCCCATCTCAAGCACCTGTGTTATTCCACATCTCCAACTGAGGATTTTCCCCGGTACTACGAGAGCTTACTCAACCCTTGTGCAAGACACCCAGGAATTGCTGGGACTGAACACCTCTCAACCAGTGAAGGCTGGGGGTCAGCGGAGAATAGCCAACTCTACCTTCCCTGCATGGAACTATTCGGAGAGATGCTGCGTGTTTGCTCAGAGGTCCCCAATGGGACTGAACCCAAGTTGTCCACGGGGGTAACCCATTCATCAGTTGCAATTTTCTTTTCTTCCTCTCTTTTCAAATCCTCTCACTGTGTTTCCTGGAATCTTCTCCAAAAATAAACTTGTATCTTAAAGTTTGTTGTTGGAGAAACTCAAACCGAGACCACAGACAATGGAAATGGACCTAGAAAGAATATTCTCAATGGTCTAGAGGCAAGAAAAACCTCAGTGGTGGTGGTGGCAAACTCTGGCAGTTTGAGGAATGACATTTACCAAAGCTTCTACCCATGGTGTACTTGGATAAAGGAAAGATGAAAGGAGAGGGGCCAGCAGGTGGCATGGTGGTCGAGGCATTGAGCTCTCACATGGCCAACCACAGTTTGAGTCCCGGATCTGGTGGCTTCCTTTCTCTCTTTCCTTCTCTCTCTCTCTCCATCTCTCACTGGTGAGTGTGCAAGCCCTATAGCAACTTTTAAAATAATAGCAATAATAAATAAAATTTAAAAATAATTCTTTTCAAAAATAAAGATGAGAGAAGAAGTTTGGTTTATGCAGTAGTGCAAATTCTTGAACAGTATGGGAGTTGTACTAATCACAGGAATTGGAGAGGTGTCTCGCTTTTATTAATTGCTCTAAGAGAATTGAGGAAAAAGACTGGTAGGCTTACGTTATCCACATTTCAATTCAGAGCATGGTAGTGAAAGCCAGAAGGCTCCCTGGAAGCTTCTAGAGAGATTCCCATTTCCTACAACCCGAGGAAGGACTGTTCTGAAAAGTCAGGCTCACAGATGAATTGTAAGGTAACAGAACTACAAAAATAGGGATTGACGGCACAGTTCAGGAAGGCCTCATATGCAAAAGTCAAAGCCTTGGAGGAAGGAAATGAGCCCCAAGAACCACTGGGTTATGGGCATCTGGGTAGCTGTGTTGGAGAACCTCGAACCCCTAAACTTTCCTGAACCATCCAACTGGCAGAAATATCCTTCATGCTGTCAGTTGAACAGAGCAGCTTCCCACTGCCTGAGACTATACAAGGTCCTTCTCTGAAACAGCTGCTTCACAGACCATGCTTATCCACCTCAAGGTCTGTCCTCTATTCCAAAAATTAGGGTCAGGGGTTGACATAACCTGAATAGGGAGTGACAGATTGCATTTTCTTTCTCTTTCTTTCTTTCTTTCTTTCTTTCTTTCTTTCTTTCTTTCTTTCTTTCTTTCTTTCTTTCTTTCTTTCTTTCTTTCTTTCTTTCTTTCTTTCTTTCTTTCTTTCTCTCTTTCTTTCTTTCTTCTTTTCTTACTTTTTGTCAGAGGGTACATGAGATAGAAAGAGGAGGAGAGAAAAAGCACACCCCTGTGAGGTATGGGGTGCAGACACAACACAATCCCTTTTCCTCCATTTCCCCATCCTGTCAGGCATGCATGCACACATGACTGGTGTGTTTTTCAATCTGCTGCGACCAAGATTTAAAATGTAGGGTTCAGGGACAAGCAGCTGGCACAATGGCTATGTCACTGGATTCCCATGTAGTCGACCGCAGTTTGAGTCCTGGACCCGGTGGCTTAAACTCACACCAGGCGCACGTGCGTGCATGCCCAAGATCCCGAAAGGATAGTGGAGGAGAAGGGATTGCGGCTTGACCATCCCCCTGGAGGGTTATTTCTTGCTTTCTATCTCTCTGTCTTTCTCTGTCTTTCTGGTGAGTGCACATGCCCTATAGCAAAAACCTCTCCCCCCCCCAAAAAAAAATATAGGGTTCAGTCATGTGGAATCCAGCTTCCTTAACCACCAGGCCATGGGGCCATCCCAGATTGCATTTTTTTTAAGTGACTACAACAATAGCCCTCACTCAATTCCTCTTTTCCAGAGCAACCTGGCCATTCCAGTACCAAGCAATGGCGTCTGCTTCCCCTCCTCTTGAATCTGTGCTGGACATTACTTTTAACCAATAGTCCACAGCAGAAGTAACACTGTGAGATCCTCAAGGTTGAGTAACAAAAGGTGATTCAGCTTCTATCTTGTTCGTGGGGACAATTGCCTTTGTAGGACTGAGCTACCATGTCAGAAAATCACATACTCTGAGGCCACCATGCCGTAACAATGCCAAGTGCCATGAAGAACAAGGACAGAGCTTGCTTTAGCCGGATACCTCAGGCTGATAGTGAATATGCACTTCCGTCTTTCCCTTGTGATTGCAAACTGCTTTTGCAATAGTTCATACCACGTGCTAAAGGCTGGTCTTTCGGTGAGTACATCCTCTTCATCATTCACTACCTGGTCCTACAGTCCTCCCTTCTGTTACAATGGTCTTCAGGGGCCTTGACATTCTGCAGAACATGATCTAATGCATTTTTTTGAGAGAGAGAGATTTTTGCTATAGGCAGCCTGCACTCTCTGGAGAGACAAAGAGACAGAAAGTGAGAAATAACTCCCTGAGGGAATGGCCATGCCACAATACCTTCTCCTCCACTCTCCTCTCGGAATTTTGGGTATGCATGCACACATGCCTGGTGTGAGATTCAAGCCACTGGGTTCAGGACTAGAATCACAGTCCACCATGGGGAGTCCAGCGACATAACCATTACACTCTCTGCTGGTCCTTGTCTAATCCATTTTTAAAAGAATTGATGTAAGACCTGTGTGCTTACCAGAAAGAGCCAGAGAGAGAGAGAAAAATCAAGGAAGCACTTCCCAGGGAGAATAGCCATGCTGCAATCCTTTGTTCTCCATTCTCTCTCAAGATTTTGAGTGCACACACACACACACGAACCCAGCATGTGTTTCAAGTCGCCAGGTCTAGGACTCAAACTGTGTGGTCAGCCTCATGGGCTCCAGCTGCCTAAACCATCATGCCACTGGTTGACCCAATCTAGCCCATTATATTAATGATAGAATAAAAATTGCACTCGGTTCTTGGGAAGAAGAAAGGATCATGGTTGCTTTAGTAAAGGACGTCATGCCAGAGGATGAGAGTTAAACCCTACAACGTTTCCGAAGCCTTTCATATCAGGGACTATTTTAGGGGCCCAAAGACCTAGGAGTACAGTGAGACTTCCTATCTAAAAGAACACATTGCATTTATTCCCACTAAGAAAGTCACAGCGCTTGCTGAGATGCTTTGAATTCCGGAGGCAAAAAACAATGACCACTCTTGAGAATACTCTTCTGATCCATTTATCAGAAAACTAATGATTTTGAGGGAGTCCCAGAGCATATCTGAATAACCTCTCCAAGATTTACCTAAGGCATTAGCTTAGGGATGAGCTGGGTCATCTCTGCATGGCTGGGTCCCTGTCCTCGAAGACGCAGCATACACATTGAACCAATGATCTCTGTGTGCAGTCACTGCTCTGGGCCCCAGTATCTAGAATACACAGGAATGGTAATTAAAGGAAACAGGTAGGATTGACTCATCACACTCTGTGACCCACTAGTGGAAATTGTGATTTCAATCGTTACGATGTTGGGCTTTCCCTGATTAAAAGCCCTGATCTCAGGTGTGTGGGTAGAGAAGGGGACATTCCCACAGGGACACGGTAAGGGCTCCACTGAGGTGATGCCAGTGTAGACCAGCAGATGCTCAGGGATCCTCATGCCAATAGATCAGCAGGCAAATATTGGAGTTGAGATGCTGGGGGGACAACTGACTTTGAATATCTTGAAGCACTGGAGTTGCTACTACGTAATAGAGACTGGGAGGAAGGTGTGCAGGACTCAGAGGATTCCCCGAGGCACGCCTTCATTGCCTGTGTCTGGTGACAACAGAAGTGTGATTGCAACAACCATGGATAAGAAGGGCAAGACAACTACAGCCCAACCACAGAGATTAAGGTCGGATCGTTCACTGAGCACCACTTAGACTGCACAAGTGCTGGCCAAGGCTGATGGAAATCGCTGGTCAGGAGAGAGATGACGGGTACACTACATCCTTGGGACCAGTGCAGACTGTGACTTGTTCTACATATTCTGCTATTTTTAGTCTTTTTTTAAGAGATTGCAGCCACAACTCAGAGTAGACTCAAGGTGGGCATGAGTAGGTCTGGTCGGAACAAGGAGTGAACATGGCAGTCACGATGGGGATCCTGCTCATGTCTTCCTGTTCATCTCTAGCTTCCCCAAAGCTGTGGCAAACATGCCCAGACCCACTGGTGGCTTCCCAACTCAAGTGTCACAACACTGCTTCACTGCTGAGGCCCTTCACAGCCACAATCGGGGTAGCCCAGAAGTGCTGGGGGTTTAATGCCTCCATGGTCAACCCTTACCCTGTGAAGTGCAAGAATCAGATGACAAATACTTCAGCCTTCACCCCACGGTGGACTAGTTCTGGGACACGTGCAATGTGTTTTCTTGGGATTCCCAGGAAGAAAAGTTCCCAGTTGCTCAGCCAAGTAGAGCCTGCTCCTTAATTCACCTTTTTTTTTCCTTTTCTTTTCTAAGTTTTCTCCTTTCCTTCTTTTCTCATCCCCATTCCCATTCTGTGAGCTTCCTGAAATCACCAAATAAACTATCTGGTATCAAGTCCTTTTCTTGGTATGCATATTGGAGAACCCAAACAAAGATGGTAAGTTTTCATTATAAATTGGTCTATCTACATTTATTTATTTGTCATAAATATGACTAATACTTTTGTGGAGAAAAATGATACAATATTACTTGTTAGGTTGCTGTTTTCGGTTTATGAAGAGTAAAGACATTGAACTTTGGGGGGAAATGGCAGTAATATCGGGTTGTCAGAAAAATCATCTTGCATTTTTGCATAGAAAAACATGTCATGACTTTTCCAACGACGCAATACATGTGAAGAGGAATGTTTGCATTATAGAAAAAGTTGGCAGAGATGTCAACTCTGCAGGGAATACTTTGAAATTGCTCTCATGGGCCAACTGCTATGATTAATGAAATCAACGCTTTTATGATACAGACAAAATAGCATCATAAGTCAAACTTAGTAACAGGTACTCTTTTGGGACCAGCAGGTGGCGTAATGGGTGGATTGCTGGACTCCCACGTTGTCGAGCACAGTTTGAGTCCTGGACCCGGTGGCTTAAAACTCACGCCAGGTGCATGTGTGTGCATCCCCAAGATCCCAAGAGGAGAATGGAGGAGAAGGGATTGCAGTGTGGCCATCCCCCCTGGGGGATCATTTCTTACCTTTTGTCTCTTTGCCTCTCTGACTTTCTGGCAAGTGCATGTGCCCTGTATCAAAAGTCTCTCTCTCAAAATAGTAATAATAATAGTAATAATAGGTATCCTTTTTTCCTTTAAAAGTTGTTGAGCTCTCTGGATTACTCAGCCCCCCTTTATTTTTCCAGGATGTGAAACACACAGTCAGCCATGTGGGACTGGACCACCTTAACCAGCACACCACTGGCTGGCCCAAGCTTTCTTTTCTAATGACGTGAGACAGTGGTGTAGCTCCCCCATACGGACAAAGCAGGTATGAAAAAATGAAGCCAGACAGAGACAAGTGATACAAGTGTGAAGTCCTCAGTTCTGGTGTTCATGGTCCCCACAGCCCAGCCCTGACCCCCCATTGCCTTCTGTGCCTGGCCGTTTCCCTCTTGGCTCTTTGTGTAGTTCCTCTGCTGTCGTTCCCATTATTACTCTTTCACGTTCAAGGTCAGCCAAGTTGGATTTCTGCTATTTACAACCAGAGCTGATCAATGTGCTGCATTTCTGATTTTTGTTATTATAAAGCCAACTGCTTAATTAGGCAAAGCATCCTACTGCTTTTGCTTTTTTGCTCCTTCAGTAATTGTTCAGTAATTGATTTCTAAGGAATAGATGGTGACTTCATGGGATTGTTTTCCCTTGAAGCTCCTTCCCCCAGCCTGACCTGGCTCAGATAGTGACTAGAGGTGTGACACCCTGCTGGCCCGGAGACAGAGGACAGACCTAGGAGGGCACCCCAGCTCAGGTGACTAGCTATCACCGCTCCCAAAGTTTAACATCAGGGTTCTCCAGCCAAGGTGCTACTGCCTAAGTGGCTCTTAGAACGACCCTCGCTTTCTTAACCCAACGATGAGAAGAGAGCTCAGCAGACAGCTCGTTTCTGTCACACTACAGGATTGACCACTCGGAAAAACTGCCCTTGCACCCAATGCTGGAGACTCGCTTCAGTGTGGATCAGAGAGGATTGTTGTATATTTCACTGAGTATGCCCCATTTGTAACCCTCTTGGAGTCACTGCATACATTTCAGCCATTTTCGGTTTAATTGTCAATCTGTCCAAAATATAGATGTAAAAAGGACAATATCTGATTTGGCTTAGCCTAGGCCACGTGGTCTCTCTTTACTAAGAGATGTGGGGTGGGGGGGCAGCAGATGGCATAGTGGTTACGGTGCTGGACTCCCACGTGGTCAACAGTGATTCAAGTCCCAGACTGGGTAGCTTGAAAATCATGCTGGGCATGTGTGCGTGTGTGCCCAAGGTCCCAGAAGGAGAATGGAGGAGAAGAGACTGTGGCATGGCCATCCTCCTGGAGGGTGATTTCTCACATTCTCTCTCACTGTTTCTGTTTCTCTCTCTCTGGGGAGTGCACATGTCTTATGACAAAATTCTCTTTATAAAAAAGAAGAAAGAAAAAAGAAGAGGTATGTAGGGTCTACCCAAAACGCCTTACCCATTGGGCAGCTGTAGTAGTAGTTCTCCAAGAGAAATCAGAGGTTGTAAGAGGAAAGGCACTAACCAAAATAACTGCAAAAGCCCACTACAGAGAACTTTCAGGGCTTCCGACGAAGCTAAGCTGAACACAATTGGATATTAACTTTTTCTGAAAATACCACCCTCATTTGCAATATGCAAAAAGATGGGACTACTACTTTTGCACTTCCATTTTATTTTTCACTTGACCTAGCCTGAGACAGAATTTCTGGAATCTTTTTTCCCCTTTCTTTTCATTTTTACAGGAAAACACACACACACACACACACACACACACACACACACACATATCTTCAGCAGGAAGCCTTCCTTTAAAATACAACTTTATTGGAGCCATGTTTTTCGATGTGGAAAAGTATGCATGATATATTGCTAAATGAAAAGAAGTAAGTTGCAGAATAGCATGAAATCTCGTTTTAATAAAAATATCTTAAAAATAAAAATACATGGGACCAGCAGTTGGCATGATGGCTATGTCACTGGACTTGCATGTAGTTGACTGCAGGTCAAGTCCTGGGCCCGGTGGCTTAAACTCACTCCAGGCACATATGCGTGCGTGCCCAATATCCTGAGAGGAGATTGGAGGAGAAGGTATTGTGGTGTGGCCATCCCCCGTGAGGAGTAACTTCTTGCTTCTGTTTCTCTGTCTCTGTTGTTCTGGCGAGCACACGCACATGCAACCTCTCCAATAAATAAATAAATAAATACAAATACAAATACAGGGCCAGCAGGTGGTATGGTGGTTAAGGCACTGGGCTCCCACATGGCCAACTATGGTTCGAGTCCCAGACCTGGTGGCTTAAAAATCACACCAGGCATGTGTATGTGCCCAAAATCCTGGGGGGTGGTGGGTGGAGGAGAAGGAATTGCAGTATGGCCATCCCCCTTAAGGGTGATTTCTTACTTTTTCTCTCTCTGTTTCTTTCCAATGAGTGCACATACATTATGGCAAAAACCTAAAAATAAATAAATAAATACAAATGCATATAGAATTAACTGCATATGTACCCAAAAAGTCTTCATGGATGTGCATCAGCTTGTAACAGTGATGTGGCAGAAGGAATAATGGCCCCTCAACTGTGTCTACATGTTAGTCCCTGGAACCTGTGGATACATTACCTGATTTAAAAAATAAATAAGTAAGTATTTACAGATATAATTAAACTAAGGATCTTAAGATGGGAAAATTAGCCTGGATGACCCGGGGGGCCCAGTCTAACCACAGGTCCTTGTTAGTCTGTAGGAGGGAAGTAGGAGAGTCTGTTACAGAGTGACACAGCATGAGGAAGTCCTGACTGCCATCACCGGCTTGAAGAGGGAAGGTCACCACAGCTGGGAATGCAAGCAGCCCTAGAGGGTGGAAAAGGCAGGGCCAGGCAGTGGTGCAGTAATAATACAATTGGAGCCATACGGGAAAGGTCCTGGGTTCACATACCAGGACCTCCCTGAGCATGTCAATTACATATGTGTGCCCGTATGCCCATAATTTGAGCTGGCCAAGAGGGGGGGTGTGGTGGAGACCCCTTGGGGGGGCGAATTTCTTTCTGTCTCTTAAAAGAAGAAGAAGCTAAAGAAGGCAAGGAAACAAATCCTCCCTTAAAGCTTCCAAAAATAAACTCATCCTTATCAACACATTGACTTAGTCCACTGAGACTCATTTTTCATCTGACCTCTAGGGCTGTAAGAGAGCAAACTTGTCATATGTGCATGTGTTATGTCGCCCAGTTTGTAGTAACCTGTTGGAGCCCCAGCAGAAAACTGGTGTGCACAGTTACCTTGGGAAGTGCATCTGTTGGGGAAGGAAATGAGAGGAGAGATTAAGGGACATTCGTATTTCCAAATGGGATCTTTGTAAGAATGTGTTATTTGTATGTTGAGCACACATATATATATATATGTGTGTGTATATATATACACACACATATATATACACACACACATATATATATTTGTGTTTATGTAATATATTATGTTATATATTATATAAAAACATATTTATTAATATATTTATGTACTTTTTAAAAGAGGTTTTTGTTATAGGGCACAAACACTCGCCAGAGACACAGAGAGAGACAGAGAAGTCACCCCCAAGAGAAGGAATGGCCACACCACAATCCCTTCTCTTCCATTCTCCTCTCGGGATTTTGGGCATGCACACACATGGACCCAGTGTGAGTTTCAAGCCACCAGGTCTGGGACTGGAACCATGGTTGGCTATGTGGGAATCCAGCACCTTAACCACTATATCACCTGCTGCCTCCGTAGTATATATTTTTTGATAATACCCTACAAATAAGTTATTTAATAACTATTTTCAAAAGACCACTGAATTTGCTGAGTTTATCAGTTTTTTTATGAGGGAAGATTAAAAAAAATGTGTAATAGGAGCTTTATAGTACTTAAGAAATGTATTAAACCAGCAGGTGGCATGGAGGTTAAGGCAACTAGATTCCATGTGGCTGACTGAGCAGTTCAAGTCCCAGAACCAGTGACTTGAAAAACACGCCAGGCACATGTGTGTGCACCCAAAATCTCAAAAGGAGAATGGAAAAATAGAGATTGCAGCATGGCCATCCCCTGTAAGGAGTGATTTCTCACTTTGCCTATCTCTCTCTCTTTCTCTGTCTCTCCAACAAGCACACATACCTTATAGCAAACTTAAAAATTAAATAAAAAATTTTAAAAAGGTGGTGTGAATGTGTATTTATAGCTGTATGTGGGTGTGTGTATGTGCATGAATATAGGCACATATATTTATTTCACCAAATCAGGACTTATTTTTCTCTCATGTAACATATGATACATATTCAATTAGTTGCATATGTATTTTTTCTCACTTGAGAACCAACAGTCCAAAGGAAAGAGATCCAGGCCAGGGCTAATTAGGGGCTTCAAGGTTATCAGTTTCTCAGTCTCCTCTCTGTTTTTCCATCTATTCAAACACGTGGTTCCATTCTCAAGGTTGCCTAATGGTTGCAAGATGGCCACAGGTGCACCAGCCATGACATCTATGTTCAAAGCAAGGAGAAGAAAGGATGGGTGCAAAAGAGCACATTCCAACTGAGTCAGCCTCTTTTAGGGGGTGTTTTAAATTGACATTAGCAATCATCTAGCCGTATAGCCATCTCTGGCCACAATGGAAGGCGAGGAAATGCAGATATTCAACTGGGCTCACTTCCATCCCCACCAAAACCAGGCTTCTCTTAGTGAGAAGAAGGGAAGAAATTAATTTGGGATAAATAACTAGCAGCCTATGGGTAAGGCTTCAGTGGTGACCAGAGCAGAAGTCTTTGTAACTGTGTCTTTAAAGATAAACATTATGCCGTAAAGAGCAGTCTTAACTGTTCAAGGCAATATCAATACACTTGCCGTTAACATTTTCTAACTATTCAAAACTAACTCATGACAAAAGAGGAGGAAAAAAGAGCCATGAAAATTAAAAACCTAAAAACAATCAGTTCCACTCTGAATTGGTTTGTAGGATGTCAACTCAGTCAATTTCATTTTTTAAAAACTCCCAGTTTAAGATGAACTTCAGAAGGATAGAAGCTACACCTCTCTTTGAAACCAGATGCATAATTTATGTGGTTGTACATTTTTATTTTCTGATTAGCTGTTGCATAGATCCTCAAAGGAGTAGGTGACCCCCCCTAAAAAAAGTTAATAACCTTGGATCTAGGCGTTCCTGTTTGGAAGATACCAAATAACTAACCTCATTGAACTCAGAGCTGAGTTGGGGGTTTCAATGTCACACACATAGTCTCGGGCGATTCGAGGAGGTGAGACCCTGCCAGAGGAAATTAGTAGGACACAGCTGGAATCTGGGGGCTGGTCGGAGTTGCCTTAAATAGCAAAGAGCAGAGGCTTTTAGCCTTTGAAGGAGCAGGAAGGGCCTTTGTGAACTAATGGGTCCCACAGACTGAGCTGTGGGGCTGTCCTTGGTGTAAGCGAGATCCTAGAGAGGGCAGTGTTTCATTTTGAGAGTGAGAAGTAAGAAAAGAACAACCGGGACCATCTGTTTTGACATATCTACAAACACAAATACTTGGCATTTAGTATTAAAACTGTTTATCAAGTTCCTAATGCTGACTGTGAACAAACAGGAGCCTCTTGTACTGTGCCACACTGTTGACACGTGGAGGGACGAGGGCTCTAATCCATCCATCTCATGAATCGGCCAACACAGGTTACGAGGACCTAAAGAGATCCAGGAAACAGGACAAAGGAAATCTGATCATTTTGTCAAGTGGGTCCCCCAAAAAAGAAGAAAAAAGGGTGATATAGTTACAACGCATGGTTATCTTGTTTGGTAGATACCTGAATGTTTTGCTTGTTTTGTTTTGTTTTGTTTTTGCCAGAATAACAGTGCCACCCTCTTTGGAGGAAGGAGAGCCTGTTCTTTTCTCCAGTGCGGGGTGTGAGAACCTCACAGAGTTCTCAACACCGTCATTGGAAGTGAGAGCAAATATTAAAACATTAAAAATGTGATCTTCAAAAAAAAGGAAATAAGCATCACAGATATTCAATGTCTAGATTGGCAGCAGTGCCGTCACTAGGCAGGGATGTCACCTCACTTACTGTAGGGGACAGTCCTCAGAGGAGCAGGGGCTTCACTGCTAGGCAGGGTGGGCAATGGCCTCCCATTCCTCCCGGCTCTTCCAGAGTTCTGTAGCCTTTGGCTGTTCATTTATGCCAGGCAAAGTGAATTTACAGACCATAGCCACTAATTTATGTAAACCATTCCTCACAAAATATGCAAACTCTCTTAAAAGATTACAGAAGATAAGAAACATTCTTCTGATGAAGATCTTACAAGAAAAATTAAACAAGACTATGGCAGGGCTGGCATATGTAGGCCTCGATCAAATTTTCTTCAGAAGCATCACAAAGCAGATCATCGAATCAGATCTCACGAGAAGTTGCTCTCACCAAACTGAGAATGTCAAGAAGACGCCCAGAAATATGTAAGCACATCTACTATCCTATACCTATGTTTTACTTTAAAAATGTATCAAGTTGATATGTGTCTGTGAAATGACTTTTTCAGTAATGATAGCTATTAAATTCCACAACAAAACACAGTACACAGAAAATCAGACCTTTGAATTGCTATATCACAAATGGAAACTATAACTTTCAAAGGTAATGACACCTATTCAACCACATTGTGCTAGTTAAAACTAGCATTTTTCAACGTCAAATTTAGTTCATCCTTTAAACTTATCTATTTTATTTATGTTTTGATGTATGTAACCTAATAAGACAGCAATACATGTATAGAACTTAATTTAAATATACATATTTGGCAGTTGCTACTCAAAGTTTGATTTCCTGTTGGCCCATAAAATCAAAATTGTTTAGAAACCACCTTTAAGGATAATGGTGGGTGGTAGTGATTTAATCATTGTCAATCTGGTAATACTCCTGGATGATTTAAAGGCTTTGCATGTAAACCTTAACCCAATTAAAACATAATCTTGGGGACCAGCAGGTGGCGTGGTGGTTGAGGTGCTGGCCACTCCCACATGGCTGACCGCGGTTCAAGTCCTGGACCTGGCAGCTTCCTTTTTTCCTTTCCCTCTCTCTCTCTCTCTCTCTCTGTACCTCTCTCTGGTCAAATTAAAATTAAATGAATGAATAAATAAAGTTAAATAAATAATAATTTAAAAAATACATAATCTCTCCTTTCTACAATCTCTCATAGCAGTGTAAGATGAAGATTATTGCACTCTAATGTTTACCAGTTTCACTTAACATTTTCTTCTTGCATCGAGTGTGTGATCCTCCATATTGACTTAAGGGAAAGCTCGTCGAGGGCAGGAATATGATTTGAGTCGTTGTTTAATGCTTTATCTCCCAAGCACGTAGCACCTTTGAGATGCTCAACAAAAATTTATATGGAAGCTAGGACAAAATGAGAATGTGTCTAAAGTCCTTTAAGCCTAATGATCATGATAGGAGATTTCGTTCTTTGGCCAATCATTAAGGCAAGCCATTTGGCCCCGTGTTTCACCCGGCCTAGAAGATGATTCTTTTCACCCTCTGATTTCACGGGTCATCATTTACTTAAAAGGTTGCTCATGGGACCAGCAGTTAGTGTAATGGCTATGTCGCTGGACTCCCACGTAGTTGACCGTGGTTCGAGTCCCGGACCTGGTGGCTTAAACTCACACCGGGTGCGTGTGCGTGCGTGCCCAAGATCCCGAGAGGAGAATGGAGGAGAAGGGATTGCGGCGTGGCCATCCTCCCTGGGGAGTGATTTCTCGCTTTCTGTCTCTCTGTCTCTGTCTGTCTGGCGAGTGTACGCACCCTATAGCAAAAACGTCTCAAAAAAAAAAAGGTTGCTCATTTCTGCTTAGAAATGAAGCGGAAATACATTCAGCTACCAGTTGTGGTTTGGAGATGCCTAACTCCTCAAGTGTTCCCATATTGAATTGTAGAGCCAGCCACAATGTTCCATGAGGTTGGAAGCTTGATTCTTACTTATATGTTTATAAAAACCAAACATTATATGACCTTTAGCTAATTTATATGTAGGTGAAAATTTGTTCTATAACGTGCAATGACAGGGAGCCTCACTATTCAAAATAATTCTGGGACCAGCAGTTAGCGTAATGGCTATGTCGCTGGACTCCCATGTAGCTGTCCGCGGTTCAAGTCCCAGATCTGGTGGCTTAAACTCACGCTGGATGCATGTGCATGCGTGCCCAAAATCCTGAGAGAAGAATGGAGGAGAAGGGACTGCGGCATGGCCATCCCCCCGGGGCAGGGGGGTGATTTCTCGCTTTCTGTCTCTCTGTCTGTCTGGTGAGAGCACACGCCCTATAGCAAAAACCTCTCAAAAAATAAATAACTAAATAAATAAATAAATAATCCTAACAGCTCAATCACTTAGGAAGTATGCAGGAAGTTCTAACAAACTCCCTGAGAGTAAGAACTAAGTAGCATGGGGATATCTTTTAGACTGGTTCTCTTTTTTTTAATATCAAAATTACTTTAATATAGTCTCTTTACTTGGAATAGGTATAGAGGTTCCCTTGATTCTTCAGCAATTTCCCAATTTATAACCCCATAACCAGTAAATTAAAAACTTTCCATTTGCTTTGACAAGAAAATCAGAGATAATTTGATAGTAATTTGGGGACAATTGCTGCCACAGTAAATTATGAAAAATTACTAAATTTTGAAAAATAAGTGGGAGATGGATTTCCATGAAGAAATATGTTCTTTTTTAATTTCCACACTGATTTGCTCATGCTTAAAGGTGACACATAGCCACTTATTTTTGACTTTCTAAAGAAAGGATGACATGGAAAGAAATTGAGCGACCTTTCTATGCCATAACCTGATTGCCTACCAGGTATAGGCTGCATGCTGTCGCCAGCCCTGCACTGAGACGTCTCACGCTAGCACATACGAAGGCACTTGGTTAATGTGTGATGTCAATGGGACTGAGATGAAAAGTTCTATTCCCAGGCGGGCCAGTTGGGTTATATGGAGGCACTGTAGTGCAGGTGCACCCCACCTGTGGTCTGCTCCCTGAAAAACACACATCTCTGTTAGGATGGAAATGATTTAAGCCTCAGGTATATCTAAAAGTCATATAGTGAAAAAGCATGGGAAAAGTGCTTTTCTTAATGATTTTAATTTTGAAGGTGCTCTTCAGCAAAAGGTGTTGATGAATGAAGAAATTCCACCAGCCAGGACCACTGAGTAGGAATGGAGAATGAACTAGTCTTTAAAGGTGGCTAAGGCAGCTGGATCCCATTTGTCAAAACCCAGTCCCAGGGACTAGCAGATGGCATAATGGTTATGTTGCTGGACTCTCACATAACCGACCATGGTTCAAGTCCCGAACCCAGCAGCTTTAAACCCATGCCAAGCACGTGTGTGCACATGCCCAAAATCCCAAGAGGAGAACAGAGGAGAAGGGATTGCAGTGTGGCCATTCCTCCCCCGGAGGGGGTGATTTCTCACCTTCTGTCTCTCTGTCTGTCTCTGTTTCTCTGGTGAGCACATGTGCCCTACACCTATGGGGAAAAAAAAAAAAAAAAAGCCCAGTCCCAGAAGTTTGAAAAACATGCCAGGTACATGTGCATGCATGCCCCACATTTAATAATAATAATGATTTTTAAATCAGCCTATTTACAGTTTTTGATTTTCCTTTTCACTTATGTCATAAATACCTTTTCAATGTATCAAATAATATCCTAAGCCATGATTTTAACAGCTACAAAAATGTATCACATGAATTTACAGTAATTTATCAAACCATTCTACTTGGAACATATGACACCAATATTTTTTTTTTTTTTTTGAGTCCAGTGACATAGCCATTACGCTAAAATAAATAATTCTTAAAAAAAGAAAACACATGGGGACAAGCAGGTAGTGTGGTGGTTAAGGTGCTGGATACTCCCACATGGCCGACGTGGTTCAAGTCCTGGACCTGCTGGCTTGCTTTCTCACTTTCCTTCTCTCTCTGTTTGTCTCTCTATGGTCAAATTAAAATAAATGAATGAATAAATAAAATTAAATAAGTAATTATTAAAAATAAAAAGAAAAGAAAACACACTGGCTTATGATCGAGGAGAGTCCAGACATACCAGCATGCAGTTACCTAAATGTCTATGAACTGAGGCTCCATACACTGAGCTCTCTTCCCCCTCCCTCCTCGCCCCATCTCCCTGAGACCCAGCTGCTGGTCCGGCTGGGCCTCCTGAACACCTTGTGACCGTGACCTGAACCTCATGGAACTGGCCGAGAGCCGGGGCCACTTCGTAGGTATGCACCCCTCCCACATTCACATCGTAAGATTAGGGCACCACACCCTGCAGACTCTGCTGATCCTGTTAATCAATAAGCCAAACTTTACCATAACCTTCAAGCAAGGTGCAAACCAGACGGCTATCTTGGTGACAGGGCATCTATCTGCGTTGGTCTTTAACTGATTGATGAATGCTTTGTTCTCATTGTATAAAACCTGAGCCTCTGCTCAAGGTGGCATGGACCATCCTCTGCCTGGCTGTCCATGGAATAATATTTCCCAGTGTAAGTAAATGCATATCTTCCCCTGCTGGACCTCCGGGTGTGTTCCTGGGAATAGGTAAACATTATGGGCGAGCCCTCTCGGATTTGAGGCTCCAGAACAGCATACATAAACACGGTTCTGTAATTAAAGAGTGAATGTGGGGGGAGGAGGGGTCCTACTGGAGGGTTGATGATGCTGCACTTTCTGCCCCACGGATCCTGGCATTTTTGTCCCCTTACCTGGGAACTGGAATTACACCACACAGGGCAATTATTTCGTATGTCTAGCACCTGGGATGTGAACAAATGGTCATTAATGTAAATACTCTTTAAAAATTAGCCAGAGGGAACCAGCAGTTAGCGTAATGGCTATGTCGCTGGACTCCCACGTAGTCGACCGCAGTTCACGTCTCGGACCCGGTGGCTTACAACTCACGCCGGGGCGCGTGTGCGTGCGTGCCCAAGATCCCAAGAGGAGAATGGAGGAGAAGGGATTGCGGCGTGACCATCCCCCCTGGGGGGTGATTTCTCGCTTTCTGTCTCTATGTCTCTCTCTGTCTGGCGAGCGCACACGCCCTATAGCAAAAAACCTCTCAAAAAAAAAAAAATTAGTCAGATAGCTCTACAGAAAAAGAACCAAGTTTTCCACTCTATGAGAAGAAAATGGTTACAGGAAATATGCAAGTTCTTCAAGAAGTTCACGGAAAATGCATATTATGAAAAAAACTATGTTGGGACCAGCAGGTGGTGTAGTGGTTAAAGTGCTGGACTCCCACATGGTCGACTGCAGTTCAAGTCCTGGACCTGACAGCTTAAAACTCACACCAGGCACATGTGCACGCGTGCGTGCTCAAAATCCTGAGAGGAGAATGGAGAAGGGGTTGCAGCATGGCCATCCCACATTGGGAGATGATGTCTCACTTTCTGTTTTTCTGTCTCTGTCTCTGGTGAGCACACACACTCTTATAGCAAAAAAATCTCTCAATAAAAAAAAAATTAAAAAAAACTTATGCATGGATTTAACATTTTTTTGGCATCCAAATAAACTCATGGGACCAGATGATGTTGCACCGATAAAACACAATCCCACATAGAAAGGTTCCCAGTTCAAATCTGGAGCCCTTCTTGTGTATACCGGGCACAGGCTTAACCACGATCTAGAGCTGACAGAAAGCCAAGGATGAATTGAGATGTCAAGACCCAGCTGGAGGTGCCTTTTCTCTGTCTCTGTGTCTCTCCCCCATGGAAGAAATACACTTTTTAAAAACATATGCCTTTTAAAAATAAACAAACAAGTAAATAAACTCATACTTTAGTTTCAATTTTCCATGAGCTTTTTGAAGTCCCATTGTATTTCGAGACTAAATTCAGTTTACACAAAATTTACAGATCTAGAGAGTTCTCCTAGAATGAATGACCACTCTGGGGGAAGATAGGCAGACGCAACTACGACCCAGTCTCAATTACAGGCTAGAGAGTGGAGTGTGCTTTGTGGGCTAAGATCTATTTTTTTCACTCTTTTCTTTTCTTTTCTTTTCTTTTCTTTTCTTTTCTTTTTTTTTCTTTTTTTTTTTTTTGAGAGGTTTTTGCTATAGGGTGTGTGTGCTCTCCAGAAAGACAGAGAGACAGAAAGTGAGAAATCATTGCAGGGAAGTGGCCATGCCGCAATCTCTTCTCCTCCATTCTCCTCTCAGGATCTTGGGCACACATGCACACATGCCCGGCTTGAGTTTAAGCCACCGGGTCCGGGATTTGAACCATAGTCGACTACATGGGAGTCCAGCAACAACCATTCCGCCAACTGCTGGTTTTCATTCTTAATCATCCATGCATGACACGTTTCCCTCTTCCTCTCCTCTCCCCCTCCCTTCCCCGCAGGCATTCACACACGGTAAGCAACATTTCCAAGCCCTTTATATATATTAACTCATTTGAGTCTCATAATAACCCTGTAGGGTTAGCACAATTAGCATCATTCCCATTTTGCAGATGTGGAAACTGAGGCCCCAAGAGATTCAATAACTCTCCCAGGCAACAGGAATTCAGTCCCAGGAAGACAGTGTCTCAGTCTACACTCTTAACTCTAAGAACTGCACTGGCTCCTTAGCTGGAGGGTGAGTTTCATGCATTCGGAGGGGATGTGGGTGAAGTGAGGGGAAAATGAAAAGGCTTTGAAAGTTACCCTGATATTTGACTGAGGACATAAAAACAGTAAAGAAGAGGCAAAGTCTGGGTTAGTTGGGAGAGGCAGTGGAAGAACTGGAGGAACAGGAAATGGGGAAAAAGACAGAAATACATGGACATTTGCTCTGCTGGGCGTGGGGCTGGGGCGACTGGAATTGGGAGACTCCGTCTTCAAACAGCAGCGTGGAAGGGCCCTGGGTTCCCCAGGCGACCTCTGCAGTCACCCCACGAGGCCTTTTCACACCAACTCTGGGAGCCATGGTGGGAGAAAGTATAGCTCCCTCGTTTAGGTTAAAGAGCCATCCACACTAAAGCATTAACCCGGTGGCCATATTAAATTCCTGGCCCCAGAGGGAAATTTTCAGAAAGCTACCATGTGTCAATTGGAAACAATGTCCTCCTGGGCCAGAGGACTGCTATAAGAACTGGAAATTAATGTGGAGTCCCATGAAGACTTGGGTTTCTCTGATGAGTTCTGAGAACCACCATAATGTCTAACCAGAGCTGATCAAACAGTCCATCCAGAAACTTTTTCCCATGACCTTGGACCTTTTTTTTTTTTAAGAGGTTTTTGCTATAGGGTGCATACATTCGCCAGAAAGACAGAAGACAGAGAGACAGAAAATGAGAAATCATCCCCCAGAGGAGATGGCCACACCACAATTCATTCTCCTCTCAGGATCTTGGGCATGCATGCACATTCGCCTGGTGGCGTGTGGGACTCGAACCGCGATCAACTACATGGGAGTCCATCAACATAGCCATTACACCAACTGTTGGTCTCTGACCTTGGATCTTAACTTTGGCTCTGTTGGAGCTGGCAGGTGGCGTGGTGCTTAAGGGCGCTAGACTCCCACATGGCCAACTGTGGTTTGAGTCTTACCCCTTGTTGTTTTCTTTCTCACTCTCTCTCTTGCTCTGTCCCTTTCTGGTCAAATTAAAATAAATAAAGCTAAATAAATAATTCTTAAAAAAAAAAAAAAAAAGTAGAATGGGAATGAGTTAGTAAGCACTGGACAGCTACAGGGAAATATTCCTCTAAATAACCTGGTACCCGGAAGGAAAATAAGGTTGTCCTCTAGGAACTAAACAACAGAATCAATATTATATCATATGGGGCAGAGATATGCAAAGTCATCGTGTTGGCCATCTACCCTGACTGAGGAGAATATCACAGCTAAAGGAATAATAGTCTACATAAGAGAGGGTATACCAAGGGAGATACCAAGGGATACCAAGGGATACCAAGGGAGAAGACAAAGGAGAGGCAGGGAAGCTAATTGATGCATTCCATGCATACTTTGAGAGTCTGCTATGCATTGCACTAAGGACATGAGCAAATTCTAGCCCCGCCTCCCTGGGGTTCCAGGGCATGGATGACAGGCTCCTTTATTATTATTATTATTATTATTATTATTATTCATACATTCAATCACTATACATCATTTAGATAAAGAGACTTCACCCAGCATGATATACACCTCAGTCCAGCCCAGTTGAGAATGTTGTACACATTCTCATCAACAGATAATAAACCATATCTGTGTCCCACAAGTGTCTTACCTCTCTATTTTCCCCCCAAACTTCCTTTCCTACGCTATTCCCCTCCTACACTCTCTTTCCTCTTTGTCTCTAGTGTCCATAACAATTTTTAATGCTTTTATATCCTCCAATCTTTTAGTCTATACCATAAAGTGAGGACAGTCGGTATATGTTAAGTGGAGACATACAATGTCTCTCTTTCATAACCTGACTTGCTTCACTCAGTAACAAATCTTCCATATCCATCCACTTTCTATCAAATTCCAAGGCCTTATTTTTTTTTTTATGACTGAATAGTATTCCATGGAGTATATGTGCCACAGTTTTTTGTTTGTTTGTTTGTTTGTTTGTTTGTTTTTTGGAGAGGTTTTTTGCTATAGGGCGCGTGCGCTCGCCAGACAGACAGAGAGAGACAGAGAGATAGAAAGCGAGAAATCACCCCCCAGGGGGGATGGCCACGCCGCAATCCCTTCTCCTCCATTCTCCTCTCGGGATCTTGGGCACGCACGCACACGCGCCTGGCGTGAGTTTAAGCCGCCGGGTCCGGGACTCGAACCGCGGTCGACTACATGGGAGTCCAGCGACATAGCCATTACGCTAACTGCTCGTCCCCAGTTTTTTAATCCATTCATCTGTTTTGTGGACATTTGGGTTGGTTCCATGTCTTAGCAATCATGAATAATGCTGCAATGGACATAATTGTGCAAGCACTTTTCTGACTGAATGCTCTCCTGTCCTTTGGGTAGATACCCAGGAGTGGAATTGCTGGGTCATATGGTAGTTCTATTTGAAGGTCTTTGAGGAACTTCCATATTGTTCTCCACAGCAACTGGACCAATTTACATTCCCATCAACAGTGTAGGAGTGTTTTCCTTTCACCACATCCCCTCCAGCAGTTATTATTATTATTATTTTTTTATCTTTCCCATTCTGACTGGCTCCTTCTAAGGACAGCTCAGTAGAGGAAAAAAGGTACCTGCTCAAGGGCGTCTAGTATTCCAGGTCGTGGGCGGTGCTTGTTCTTCAGAACAGATTCATGTTATTTCTCGTCCCATAGTCCCATCTCAAGCTCACAGATGAGGGAATGTCCTCCCATCCAGTTGCTGACTATTTAGGGGACAGTTTAGAGAACATTAGAGAGTCTCTTTCTCTTGCTCCTTTTTTTTTTTTCTTCCCAGGGTAAGAGTAGCCAGTCTGACTCAAGACAGTATTTGGTCTGCTAGCCCTCAGAGCCACAGGCAGGGTCATGCAGCCAAGGACACTGCATATGCCTGGCAGGCTCTTCTGCTTTCTTTGATTGGCCTACCCAGAAGGGGAGCACTTGACTCTCAAATTCTCAGGAAGCTGCCTTTTACCTTCTCTCTGCTCCAGCTTCTCAGAGAGCATCTGGATGGCCCTCCCTTATCTTCCCTTTGGTGAGGTAGCATAGGCTAGCACTTTGGTATCAAACCTGAGTCGGTGTCTCTAGCTCTGAACACTGGGGCTTCAGGGGTACAGCCTACCAGTTCAATCTCCAAATCATTTCCTGTTCTTTTCACTAAGAGCCTACCTGGGCAAAGGGTGAGGACTGGCAACCCTCACTTCCTATAGATGCTTGTGTCCATTCTTACCTGATAACATTAAATCCTTATAACCACCCCTCATCAGCCCCCCCCTTTTTTTAATAGGTTTTACCAAAGGGTGCATGTACTCACTACAGAGAGAGAGAGCCAGAGACAGCGAGAGGGAAAGTGGGAAATCACCCCCCACCCAGGGGGATGACCATGCTGCAATCCATTCACCTTCATTCTCCTCCCGGGATCTTGGGCACACATGCATACCTGCCCAGCATGAGTTTCAAGCCACCAAGTCTGGGACCCGAACCACAGTTGGCTATGTGGGAGTCCACTGATGTAAACACTAAGCTATCCCTTTCCCTTTTTTAATTCCATGTTCACCAAGCAAACAACTAATTGGGTTTTGAGTTGGGCTGGTCAGACTGTCTCTGGCAAACTAAGCTGTGTCCAGCTGTACTCATCCCAAGCCAATCGGTATGCTTCTGGCTTCCGCTTTTCCACCATGAGCTTGGATGGCATGACCACTATCTGAGAGACATCCTCTCAGCTTGTCAATAAAAGTGAACGCCTGATCCTACAAAGCTAAGGACAGGGCTAAAGGCTCTAAGTTGATGTCATTCCATGGCTCTGTGCATGGGAAACCAGTTTGTCTGTCTGATACTATTAAAAACAACTAATTAACCAAAGAGGGAAGATCAGGTTATGCATAAACTCATGAGGAGGCTGTATCACGAATCAAGGATATTGACTGAGCCAATAGCTACCGCTCTTTTATACATAAAACTTTTACAAAGCCAGCCTTATAAGGACTCTGAGAAGATGAAAGATAATGTAGACAGAGTACAGAACAGGGTGTCTGGCACCCATTAGGCAATAACCATGACAATTATCTCTGCTATTGTTATTTACTTATATTGTCATTTTACAGATGCTTCATGAGGCATATCTTCAATTACTCTCAAAAGAAGTTATAGATAACAGTGTTCATAGCAAGTAAGAGAAATGTTTCCAATAAGAAAAGGAGAAATTCTGGACCTGCTGATGCTGTCTGTGGCTTTTAAGATCGCTGGATTCCACAAGGCCTCCTAGGCTATTCAAATCCCAGACCCAGTGGCTTAAAAAATACACTGGGTGTATGTGCATGTCAAAAATCCTGAGAGGAAAATGGAGGAAAAGGAACTGAGGTGTGGCCACCCCTCTGAGGAGTGCGTCTCACTTTCCTTCTTTCTCTCTCTCTCTCTCTGTGGCGAGCACACATGACCTATAGCAAAATTAAAAAGAAAAAGAGAAATTCTTTCCCAATGTACTTAAAGACATGGGAGTAATAGGCCACAGTATTTCTAACAGCCTGCCATTCCCTACCTTCTTATAACTCATGCAATTACTTGGTCCAAATGGCTTTGTCCAGCCCAACTCTCTAGCTGATCATTCATCTTCCAAATTACATCCAGGTGCCATCTGCTTTAAAGTGGCATGCACTCATCCTTTGCCTCAATATCTAATTCTAACCTTGCAAAGCACAGGCCATGGATTTAAATCCTATACATGAGAGTGTTTGTGGTCTGTGTAGGAGCACAAGATCAGAGAACATTCTCAGCTGCCTATTAATTAACACTCTGAGCAGCAAGACCCTCCTGCTTACCTGACACTTTTCACAGCAAGAAACATACAGCCCAGTACACACACATGTGCATATGCACACATAGGCCAGCACACGCATGTACACATGAATTCACAGAGAAGCACATAAGTATCCACCTTTACGACAGAAACCTGATAAGACAATCCTTATCCTTACAAGGTAGATTAATTCTATTTTTGAGTCTATTCTTTTCTTTTTTTGTCTTAATACTAGCTGAAATCTATTAAGTCGATTTCAAAATTTCAAAGCACACTAAGGGCTCAAGTCTGGCTATTTTGCAAGACATTGCTGTGGGGCCTGAACACAGAGGATGTATGTAGTGTACTCAGCCATGTTTGCTTCTTGTAAGTCCTGAGAGCATGTTCTGTCTATCGTGAGGCATAGCTATTTTTGCCGCTGATTTTGATGTTTTGGTTAACAGATGCCGTGTGGTTTAAATATTGTTTTCTATTTGAAGCTTCTAAAACTTTGTCCCTAGGAAAAGTATTTTTATTACTCAAAACAAAGATTTCTGAGAAATTGGATATGTTGAGCCTGTCTACAGTGTGGAGGCAGGATGATGACAATGGCAATGATGATGATAATGAGGGTGACAAGGATGATAGTGATGATGGTGGTGATGATGATGAAGATGGTGATGATGGTAATGATGGTGATGATGGTGATGGTGAGGATGGTGATGATGGTGATGATGGTGAGGGTGAGGATGGTGATGATGGTGATGAGGATGGTGATGATGACAGTGGTGATGGTGATGGTGAGGATGGTGATGATGGTGATGGTGAGGATGGTGATGATGGTGATGGTGAGGATGGTAATGATGACAGTGGTGATGGTGAGGGTGAGGATGGTGATGATGGTGATGAGGATAGTGATGATGACAGTGGTGATGGTGAGGATGGTGATGATGGTGATGGTGAGGATGGTGATGATGGTGATGAGGATGGTGATGATGGTGATGGTGAGGATGGTGATGATGACAGTGGTGATGGTGATGGTGATGGTGAGGATGGTGATGAGGATGGTGATGATGACAGTGGTGATGGTGATGGTGAGGATGGTGGTGATGGTGATAGGATGGTGATGATGACAGTGGTGATGGTGATGGTGAGGATGGTGATGATGGTGATGAGGATGGTGATGATGACAGTGGTGATGGTGATGGTGATGATGGTGATGAGGATGGTGATGATGACAGTGGTGATGGTGATGGTGAGGATGGTGATGATGGTGATGGTGAGGATGGTGGTGATGGTGATGAGGATGGTGATGACAGTGGTGATGGTGATGGTGATGGTGAGGATGGTGATGAGGATGGTGATGATGACAGTGGTGACGGTGATGGTGAGGATGGTGGTGATGGTGATGAGGATGGTGATGATGACAGTGGTGATGGTGATGGTGATGGTGAGGATGGTGATGATGACAGTGGTGATGGTGATGATGGTGATGAGGATGGTGATGATGACAGTGGTGATGGTGATGGTGAGGATGGTGGTGATGGTGATGAGGATGGTGATGATGACAGTGGTGATGGTGATGGTGATGGTGAGGATGGTGATGATGACAGTGGTGATGGTGATGATGGTGAGGAGGATGGTGATGATGACAGTGGTGATGGTGATGGTGAGTATGGTGGTGATGGTGATGATGGTGCCGGTAGTGATGATGGTGATGGTGATGATGGTGATGGCAGTGATAATGGTGATGGTGATGATGGTGATGATAAAAAGGAGGATGGAGATGGTCTCTCCCAGAGAGATTGAGAGGCAGAAAGCAAGAAATCACCCCCCAGGGGGCATGGCCATACCGCAGTCCCTTCTCCATTCTCTTCTCGAGATTTTTGGCACACAAGCACACACACCCAGCATGAGTTTTAAACCACTGGGTCCAGGACTCAAACCACAGTCAGTTACGTGGAGTCCAGTGACGTAACTACTACATTATCTGCTGGTCCCCAAATACTATTCATTTTTTTCTCTTTAACTCTTCAAGAATCTAGAAAAACTATTGACCTGAATATGGTAGAGCTCAAGATCATGCTGAGACAGATTCTTTGACTACCTCCTGAATCCCTTTATTAACTATGTAGCCTGGCTCTCCCTCCTTGGTAGACACAGGGGTGGAGGTAGCAAGTGTGGTGGGGAGAATAGGGCCCCAAATGGCCCTGCAGCCTGAGTGTTTTAGAGTTCTATTTTTATTTCTTTTTTAGCATGGCTATTCTTGAAGGGCAGCAGAACGGTCTTCCTTTTCTTCTTCCTCTGGTTGTGCCTTTCTGCTACTCTGTCCTCAACAAGTGAGAGTGGCCAGGGGAAGGATCTAGAACATGGTAACTTGGTCCCTGACTAGTTCTCAGAAGCTCAATAGATGCTACTCCCAGGAGTACGATCCTTGGCTGAAGAAGTTCCATCTGGCTAGAGTGTATTACTAGCTACTGGATTTCTGGTTTCAGCTGACTGAACTGAGATAGACACACACTGGCATGGAGAGACTGAATGACTGGATCCTCCTATTTAAAGGGACAGAAAAACCCTCAGCAGAGACTGCGGGAAGTTGTAAAAGAGAGATGAAATGGAAGTGCTAGCTCATCCTTATCCTCTCTACTTTCTTACTCTTCTCCTTCCCCTCTCTCTCTTTACAGGTATGTCTTTTCTGGGGTTCAAGAATGGTTACTTAATATCTCTTCATGGATAGTTAGCTCTTAATTATCCACATTATGGCATTAAAAAAAAATCCTGGGTTAGTTCCTCTGATGTCCCACACATTACCACACCACCATGTCCTTTTCTCACCCAGCTAGTATTTTCAAAAAGCAGGTAAATACAAATCTATTAACCAACGAACAAAGGCAAGTATGCGAACCTCAGCATTTAAAAGTTGTTCATAACGTTCGGATTATCACAGCCACCACACTCCTCTCTCAAGAGACTAATAAAATTTTTATTTGAAGACTATTACATTGTTCCTTGGCTTTCCCTTTTCCAAGATAAATCATCTCGTTTTTTTTTTTTTTTCCATCTGTAGCAAGAATAAGAGCCACACCATCTCCATTCCACTTCCAGTCCTCATATTATAGGGTGCAATTAAATTCCGCCCAAGGAATTGGTCCTGAAGAAGTACACGTTGATTTTCAAAAAGCCCGTGAAAAATATGTCTTAGGAAAAATCTGTGCATGGATGTCTATTTCTTTGAACCAGATGTGGGAGTAGAGAGACCCAGCATTCTTGCCACCATTTTCCTTGTGGGATTGCACAGAAGTTACCCTCTACAGAGATCCTACCCCTCTTAGCCTCTCCCTCTCCCTCATCTGCTTCTCCTTTGCCCTTACCAGCATTTCCTGAAAGAAGTTCATTAATAAGTCACTTGCTCATGAATCCTTGTCCCCGTGAATAATTATTGTTAGGGAATTGGAACCAAGACACCCTGACTATTGTGTATGACCAGGTAATACTTTATAGATTTGGGAATTAATAGGGTTCAGTTGCTAGAAACAGAAACTATCGGGAAGACGGTAATTTGCCATGCAACATCAGTGCAGCCGGTGCCGGAGAAAGTTCTGATCACCAAGGAAGTCACCTAAGTAGGATTTCATGATTCGTCTGCAAATGGGTGTAATTTTTTTGCTTTTAGGTTTTTGCCATAAGGTATTTGTGCTTGCCAAAGAGAAACAGAGAGAGACAGAGCGAGGGAAAGTGAGAAATCACCCCCTCAGAAGCAATGGCTTTGCTGCAATCCTTCCTCCTCCTCATTCTCCTTTGAATTCTGGATGTGCACACACACACACACACACACACACACACACACACACACGACATGATATGACATGATTTTCAAGCTGCCAGTTCCGGGACTAGAACCGTGGAATCAACCATGTGGGAATCCAGCACCTTAATCATCATGTGACCTAGGGGCCTTTGAGTTCCTAAGACTGTAAACTAATGATATTTTTAAAATGACCACTTTCCCCAGAAACTCAAAATGATGTATCACAAGTTATTTCAAAATATAATTTAAATGTCTTTTTCTCAAAAAAAAAGAGAGTATATTATGGAGTAGTGATGGTGATGATAACAATAAAATTCCAAGATTCAATATGGAGCAAAGTGGAAAAGAGAGAATTTTTTTCTATAGGGTGCATTTATTTCCTGTAGAGAGTCACAGATAGAGAGAGAGAGAGAGAGAGAGAGAGAGAGAGAGAACCTCCCAGTGGAGATGGCCATGCCATCATCCCTTCTCCTCCATTCTCCTCTCTGGATTTTAGGCATGCACACACATGTGTCTGGAGTGCTTTTCATGCCTCTGGTTCTAGGACTTGAACCAAGTAGTCAGCCGTGTGGGATCCAGTCACCCTAACCACTTTGCCACTGGCTGACCCAAAAGAGGAAATATTAAAATGTGACAACTATCGTGAACTATAGACACATTTGTTGAGGTTCTTTGAATTTACATATGATCTGTATGTTCTCTGGACCCACCTTTAACCCACCCGATTCAGCTGGAAATACTGAGGAGGCCACGCCTAGGGTTTACGTGTGAAAATCTACATGATCTCTCAGTTTGTTTTCTTGAAGCTCCTATTTTCATCAGTTATATCAGTTATGGAGAAGGGGAAGGGGCCTGACAAAGTCTGTCCGCCCATCTCCAGAATTTTCTGTCCGCATTGCACAAACTGGAATCACAAGGTACTCCATATTTTCTCAGTGTTGAGGCAAGTCCCGTAACGTCAGGACTGAGGGCACAAAGACCCCTTCTTGACCTAAACGCCAACAAAACAGAAGTGATTAGATAACTGATAGTATCTCCAAGTCCAGAGGATAGCAGTCATTAAGTCACGCTTTGTGGGGGCAGCAGGTGATGTAATGGTTAAGGCACTGGACTCCCATGTAGCCAACCACAGTTCAAGTCCTGGACTTGGCAGCTTGAAACTCATGCTGGGCACAAGTGTGCGCGCATGTGTGTGTGTGTGTGTGTGTGTGTGTGTGTGGTGGGGGCCAAAATCTCCAGAGAAGAATGGAGAACGGATTGTTGGCGTGGCCATACCTCCCAGAAGGGATGATTTCTTCCTTCTTTTCTTCCTGTCTCTATGGCAAGCACACACGTCCCATAGCAAAATTCTCTTTAAAAAAAAAAAAAATTGAAGCTTTGAACATTCTTTAACAATATAGCAAAATGTTTATAAAATTTTATAAATTTTATAAAAGTAAGATGTAAAACCATATGTACAAAATAACTTAACTCTATAAAATAAATATTAATGGGGACAGCAGGTGACGTGGTAGTTAAGGGTGTTGGACTCCATATGGCCGACCATGGTTCGAGTCCCAGACTTGGTGGCTTACTTTCTCACTTTCCTTCTCTCTCACTCTATCTCTCTCTGGTAAAATTAAAATAAATAAATAAATAAATAAATAAAATTAAATAAAATAATCATTTTTAAAAAAGATATTGATATACCTAATACACACACAAAAATGAATTTCATCAAAATGTTAAATATGATTTAGAATAATAGAATTACTGTGAGTTCTGTTTCTTTTTCTCCTGTGAATAATATTTTTCTCATTTTGTTTTGGTTTTGTTTTTGTTCTTTTTAGTTTTTATTACAGGGTGCATGTACCGGCCAGAGAGAAACAGAAAGAGACAGAAAGTGAAAAAGCGCTCCCCAAGGGGGATGGCATGCTGTAATCCCTTTTCCTCCAGTCTCCTCTTGAGGTTTTGGGTTCTCACATACACATGCCCAGTGAGGGTTTTCTTTTTTTTTTTTTTTCTTTTTTTGGAGAGGTTTTTGCTATAGGGCGCATGCGCTCGCCAGACAGACAGAGAGAGACAGAGAGATAGAAAGCAGGAAATCACCCCCCAGGGGGGATGGCCACGCTGCAATCCCTTCTCCTCCATTCTCCTCTCGGGATCTTGGGCACGCACGCACACGCGCTGGCGTGAGTTTAAGCCGCCGGGTCCGGGACTCGAACCGCGGTTGACTACGTGGGAGTCCAGCGACATAGCCATTACGCTAACTACTGGTCCCCCCAGTGAGGGTTTTCAAGCTGCCAAGTTCAGGTCTTGAATCATGCAGCCGGCCACGTGTGATTCAGCACATTACCCTTCATGCTAGTCCTCTCAGTTTTTTAAATAATAAAGTTGTGAGGGCAGCAGGTGGCATGGTGTTTAAGGTGCTGGACACTCCACATGGCCAACCACTGTTCAAGTCCCAGACCTGGTGGCTTGCTTTCTCACTTTCCCTCTCTCTCTTTCTGTGTCTCTCTCTGGTCAAATTAAAATAAATGAATGAGTAAACAAAATTAAATAAATAATTCATTTTTTTTAAAAAAATGAAGTTCTGGTCTTATAACAACAACTACATATTCATTTAAAAAGCAAAACAGGTACTAGAAGTGTGAGAGAGATGGAAATCTGTATAGTGTCTAAAGCGTATTGTTCTTTACATACTTGTTCCTGCGACCTAAGGAACAAGGCAGTGCTGGGTTTAATTCCTGCCTCCACTCTGTACTGTCCAGGTCGCTGTGGGAGAGGTTTAATTTCTCTTAATATTAGTACATACATATTGAAACAAGCATGTAAACTGGAACTGATAATAAGACCTGTGCTGCATGGTGAAGAAGAGTGACGTGGAGCAGTCGGAGTGCAGCACCCACGACAGCGCCACATGTAGTGGCACCCTGGAAAATGGTGGCTGCTGCACTGCCCGTCTACTGCGTTTCTAAAAAGGTTTTGCAACTGGGACAGGACCCGGCAGCCTGTGACCATTTACCAGAGGTGCATAACTTCTAGACCAAATGCAGAACTTTCATGTTGAAACTAAGGGCAACCTGGCCCCTTGAGCCTTCCGTGTGAGGGGTTCCATTCCTTTCCACAGAGGAGAGCGAAGTAATCGGCATCACTCAGTAGGGTACTCACAGAGGGCATTTGCCTTCAGCGAGTAGAAATATTCTTTGTGAGCCAGAGAAGTACAGATACATTTCTGGCTTGTAGTAAATGCATTTCTGGGCCAGCAGGTGGTGTGATGGTTAAGGCACTGACTCCCACATGGCCTTCCAGGGTTCAAGTCCCAGACCTGGCAGCCTGAAACTCACACCAGGTGTGTGTACATGCATGCTCAAAATCCTGATAGGAGAATGCAGAAGAAGGTATGGTGGCATGGCCATCACCCCCTGAGGGGTGATTTCTCACTTTCTCATTCTCTGTCTCTCTCCAGTGAGTACATGCACCCTACAGCAAAAATCAAAACGAAACAAAACAAAAATGCATTTCTAAAAATACAGAGTGGATCCACTTTGGGTGACATTGTGAATGCACTGAGTTAATTTAGGATTGGAAGGAATGTCGCAGGACGCCTGTTGTAGTATATTGTTTGATAGTGCCGAAGTGCAAACCACTTAAACATACACCGAAAGGTACATGAATGAGGGCAGATCTCCCACCTCGTGTGTCTCATCCATTGGTAGGTTGAGAATGGGGTGCAATGTGCTGAGACTGAGCTGTTTACCTTTCAGGAAAGCTGAAGAGGGTCTTGAGTAACAGGAGCACATCAAGGGAGCCCAGGTAGGTTCTTCATAGATCACAACAGAAATCATCTCTGCACAACTTACTAGAGGTTCTCAAAGACTTACAGATGGACAGGAGCTTGAAGCACCAGTTTGAAAACTGAGGTGACTCTGAAGGTCAATGAAGCAGGAACTACAGTAAATGACTAGGAGCAAGAGTGGTCTTATCAGGACATGTCTGCTTGGGAGGAGGAACCACCTGTATTTTTCCACCATTTTTCTTTACCTCATTATTTTTCATTACCTCGTGGCTCAAAGTTCCAACAGGGAGCATCTGATTGGCTGAACTCCCAGGCTGTGTCTGGGATAGGGAGAGGAATTGACCCCTCAGAGGCCTTTATTGAGAAGTAGACACTGGATTTAATAATCCATCAGTGCTCAATGCAAGGGAACCAAGGGGCCAATCAAGAACAAGGAATGGAAGCTGAGTGGCCAAAACAGTCATGAGTGTCCTGTCAAAAAGTTAAAACCTGATCGAACTGGAAAACCAGCAACTCTTCTTAGATCTGTCAGAGAAGTGAGGTCACTGGGCAAATCACTGTCTCCCAAAAATAAAGGGAGTCACCATTCCCCAGAACAGAAGCCCATGGGCAGAGACCTCAGCCAGGACCAGATCCAGGGTAGAAAAATATTAGGCACAATTGAGAAATTGCTGGAGGCTCAGTGTGGACAACTCAGAGCTAAAGACCATCATGGGAGGGCCCCCAGACTTTGTGAGCTGACCTCCAAGAGCAGTATCCGATTCCCACAGTGAGTACTGAGGAAGAATCACTTCATGCTTTGGCATCATTCTGAAGCTCACCACAGCATTCTCTTCTTCTTAAAAAAGCCTAGCTTCCAGAGAAACTACTAAACCACAGGCTGGCCTGTTGAGTTTTTTTCTAGATACTAACCTGCCAGAAGAAAAGAGAATGATAAATTAATTAATCTAACTATGTTAATAATTATGTTAATAATTACTTTAAATGTCAGTGGTCTACATACAACAAGTTAAAAACAGAGGTTATTAGAGTGGATTTTTTTTTTTGAGAGATTTTTGCTATAGGGCGCACACATTCGCCAGACAGACAGAGAGAGACAGAGAGACAGAAAGTGAGAAATCACCCCACGGGGAGATGGCCATGCCTCAATCCCTTCTCCTCCATTCTCCTCTTGGGATCTTGGGCACGCACACACACGTGCCCAGCGTGAGTTTTAAGCCACCAGGTCTGGGACGCGAACCACAGTCAACTACATGGGAGTTCAGAAACACAGCCATTACGCTAACTACTGGTCCCTAGAGTGGATTTTTTAAAAAGAATTATTTTATTTAACTTTACTTACTTACTTACTTACTTATTTATGTTTGATTTGACCAGAGAGGGACAGATCAAGAGAGAGAGAGAGAGAGAGAGAGAGAGAGGGAAAGTGTGAAAGCAAGCCGACAGGTCTGGGACTTGAACTGTGGTTGACCACGTGGGAGTCCAACAACCTTAACCACCATGACACCAGCCGGCCCCCAGAGTGGATTGAAAAACAAAATCCAACTGTATGTTGTCTACAACAAACCCACTTGAATATAAAGTCACATGTAGCCTAAAAGGAAAGAAATGTGGCCAGTTCTGTGGTCTGGTGGATAAAGCAGCTGGCTCCCAAATGGCCAACAGCACCATTAGAGTCCTGGAACCAACAACTAAAATGCTGCAGGCATGTGTGCATGTGTGCATGTGTGCCCAAAATCCTGAAAGGAGGGAGCAATGGAGAAGGGATTGAGGAGGACCATTCTTCATGGGGGCAGGGGATTCTTTCTCTTCTCACCCCCTCTTTTTGTCTCTCTATCTCTCTTTGGCGAGTGCATGCACCTTCTAGCAAATTAAAATAAAATAAAATAAAAACAAAAGTAAAGAGATGGAGAAAGAAATACTATGGTAACACTAATCAAAAGAAAGTTGAGGTATGTTAATTTCATAAAGAGCAGAATCCAAAGTGAGGAGAAAAAGAGCCACTAATGACAAGGAAGTCAGTAACAATCTATAATGTCTATACATTTAATGATAATGTGTCAAATTTGTGACACAAAAACAGATAGAACCTCAAGGGTTGACAGGTGAATCCACTATTACAGTGGAGAGTTTAATACCTTTCTATTAAAAAAAAATGGGGGAACCAGCAGTTAGCGTAATGGCTATGTCACTGGACTCCCACGTAGTCGACCGCGGTTCGTGTCTCGGACCCGGTGGCTTACAACTCACGCCGGGCGCGTGTGCGTGCGTGCCCAAGATCCCGAGAGGAGAATGGAGGAGAAGGGATTGCGGCGTGACCATCCCTCCTGGGGGGTGATTTCTCGCTTTCTGTCTCTATGTCTCTCTCTGTCTGTCTGGCGAGCGCACGCGCCCTATAGCGAAAAAAAAACCTCTCCAAAAAAAAAAAAAAAATGGAACGAGGGACCAGCAGGTGGTGTGGTGGTTAAGTAAGGTGCTGGACATTCCCACATGGTCGACCATGGTTCAAGACCTGGACCTGGTGGCTTGCTTTTTTCTCACTTTCTCTCTCTGTGTGTTTCTCTCTGGTCAAAATAAAATAAGTAAATGAATAAATAAAATTTAAAATAAATAATTCTTTAAAAAAATGGAACGATATAGCAGACAGAAAATCAGTTAGGACACTGTTGAACTTAATAGGACAATCGATCGACTAGATGTAATTAACATCCATAGATTTTATCTAATAACAAATTCCATTTTTGTCAAGCTCACATGGAACACTCACCATGATAGACAACATTCTGAGGCATACAAAAGTACCTGAAGAAGTGTAATAGAAATCATACAATGGCTACTCTCAGGCAATAATGAAATTAAACTAGAAATCAACAGAGAAAAGATGGCTGTAAAAATCTCAGAACACTTGAAGATTAAATAACACACTTCTAAATAATGTATGGGCCACGCTACAATTCTCAAGAGCAACTTAAGCATATTTTGAACTAAATGAAAATATAACTTAATCAAAATTTGTGGGATGCAGTGAGAACAGTGCTCACATGGAAACTTACAGCATTGAATGTATATATTAGGAAAAAAGAAAGATGTAAAATCAATCAGCTTAGGAAAAGAAGAGCAAGTTAAATCCAAAGAAAGTAGGAGGGAAAAAGTAGTAATTGACAAAAAGAAATTAACAACAGAAAATCAATTGAGAAATCAACAAAATGAAAAGCTAGTTCTTTGAAAAGAATAAAATTAATAAGCCTCTATCCAAGCTAAGTGAGACAAAAAGGAAGAAGATACAAAATACTAATATCAGAAATTAAAGAGGAGAAATTACTGTAGATCCCATGAACACTGAAAAGATAATAAAGGGACCAGCCCACAGCCTGGTGTTGAAGACAGCTGGATAACACATGGCTACGATGGGGTTCAAGTATTGTGCCTGGAAGCTTGGAAAATACACCAGGCACCTGTGCATGAGTGCCCAAAACCCTCAAAGAGGGAGAAATGGAGGAGAATGGATTGGGGCATGACCATTCCCTATGGAGGGGTGCTTTTTCGCTGTCCTGCTCTCTCTGTCTCTTTCTGGAGAGCTCACACACCCTCTGGACATTTTTGAAAAGATAATAAAAGAACATTATGAGCAACTCTGTGCCCACAAATTTGATAACCTAAATGAAATGGACCAAATCCTTGAAAGACACAACCTGCCAAAACTCACACAAGAAATAGCTAATCTGAAAAAGCCTGTGTCTATTAAATAAATAGAATCAATAATTAATAACCTTCAAAAAAAAAAAAAAAGCATTGGGTCCAGATAGGTTCACCATTCAATTCTACCAACATTTAGAAATTTTTTATCTACAATCTTCCAGAAGATAGAAACAGAGGAATACTTACTAACTAACTTGTTCTATTACCCTAATGCCAAAACCAAACAAAAACATTACAGGAAACTAAAATTATGGACCAATAGTTCTCAGAAACATAGTTGCAAAAATACTCAAAAAAATCAGCAAACCAAGTCCAGTAATTCATAAATAGCTTATACACCACAATGAAATGAGATTTATCACAGGTATACAAAGCTGGCTCAATATTGATAATCAAATGATGTAATCAATCACATCAATAGGCTAAACAAGAAAAATTACAGATCGTAGCAACAGATGCAGTTAAAATCAAATTGAGACAATCCAACACTCACTCGTGATAAAAGCTCTTAGCAAACTAAGAATAAAGATGAATTTGTTCAACCTTATTTTTTAAAAAAATCTACACAGTCTGACTTATAGCCATAGCACAGTGGTAACATGCAAATCAGGAGATGCTGTCTTCATAAGGAACATTACAGGGTCAATTCCCTGAACAATGTGTACATGTTGGACCCATGTGTCCATGATCCTGGCTGGTTGGGAGGGCTAGAAGGCTGAGGGTATGAGACTCTTTCATCTTTCTCTTTGTCTATCTCTCACTGTCAAGAAAGAAAGGGAAATTTTAATTATAAAAAGAACATCTATATAGACTCTACAGTTAACATCACACTTAATGGTGAGAAAATGAAAAGTTTTCTGCTCAGATCAGGAACAAGGCAAGAATATTCCCACTCACAGCTACTTTTCAACATTGTCCTGAAAGTCTTAGCTAATGCAATAAGACAAGAAAAGGAAATAAAATATATAAAGCTGTCTCTCTGTACAGATAACATGATTGTGTAGAAAACCTAAAAAATAGACAAAAAATATTTCTGGAACTAATACGTTATCACAGTAAGATTGCACAGTACAAAGCTAATATACAACAGTAAATCACTTTGCTATATATGAATAAGTGAAATTTGAAATAAAAAACACACAACCATTTTCTTTAGCAACCCCCAAAAGTAGTATGCTACAATGATAGATACAAGTCATTACACATTTGACCAAATCCATAGAATGTACAACACTAAGTGTGAACTTTAATGTAAACTATGAACTTTAAGTAACAGTGATTTGTCAGTGTAGGGTCATTAATTTTAACAAATGTGCTATGGATGTGGGATATCAACAATGGGAGAGTTGCAGGGTGTGGGCATAGTATATAGGAACTCGCTGTACCTTCCATTCAATTTTTCTGTGAACCTAAAATTTCTCTTAAAAAATAAAGCTGATAATTTTTTTTTAAAAAAAGGGATAAGATGGCCCATGGCACCACAACATATGGTTACCTTGAGGGAAAATGATGTTTCTAAAAAGCCAGTATGAAATAATCTACTTATATGTATAAAAATGCCAAGGGCTGGTAGGAAGCATGGAGGTTGAGGTAGCTGGATCCCACATGACTGACTGCATAGCTCAAGTCCTGGACCCGGTGGCTTGAAAAACACATGATCATAGTAACAGATGAAGTTAAAACATGTGACAAAATCCAATGCTCATTCATGATAATAATTAAACAAAGAAACACAAACACAATCTTTCAGCAAACTAGGAATAAAGAGTAATTCATTCACTCTGATTAAAAAAAAAAAGAATATCTATAGTCTGTCTGTAACCCATAGTGCAGTAGTAACATGCAATCCAAGAGATGGTGGGTCCATATGGAAGATTACAGGTTCACCATGTGTGCGTGCATGTCGAAAATCCTTAGAGGAGACTAGAGAAGGAATTGTGATATGGCTATCCCCCATGGGAGGAGGGAGATTTCTTATTTTCTCTCTTTCTCTCTTTCTCTTTCTCTCTTTGTCTCTGTTTCTCTCCAGCAAGTGCATATACCCTGTAGCAAACTAAATTTTTTTTTAAAAGAAAGCTCTAGACAGTCATAACTAGATGGTTAGCAGTGGTTATCTCTGAAGAGCAGAATTCAGTGTGGGAAGATAAAGAGGTTGTTGGGTGATATACTTCCATTTTCTATTTTAAGCACTTCCTCATTATTTGAACTTCCTTTTTTTTTAAAAAAAAAAAGGCAAGCATGAATTTCATTATTAAATTTTCATTTTGGAATAATTGAAATACAAATTGATGGGCAAATGAGGAAACCTTTGCATGCACGCCTCTTTAGGCCTCTGATGGTTTTTCTTCATGAAGAAATAACGCCTCACAGGTTGTGAAAGTCATGCCACATGATCCATGTAAATTTATTCCTCCGGTGCTTTGTATTAATTCCTTCAGCCAGTCTTAATTCTTTCTTACCTCTTTGCAGTTGTCCCCCAGGCTTCGTTTTCTCTTGCCTCCAATTCATCCTTCTAGCTGAGAAGAGGCCTAAGTAGGCTTCTACAACTCTAGGCTTACATTGCCCTCTTCAAATCCCTTCTGCTCTCCATCTGCCACCACCACCCTTACCCTACCTTACCCATTGTACAAGAAGGTTGCATTTCATTCTAAGAATGCATTCCTGGAGACCTCATATAATTCAAAACTTACATAATTCAAGCCTACTTTCTCCCAGTACTGGATAAAAAGTGTGTGCAGAAGGGGAAATGCAATCTTGGAGTGCATAAATCAGCAAATGCTGTAACATATATTTTGCTTTAAGACTGCTTTTTATTTTCCCTGTATTTCCTCTAATATTTTGAAGTGCTCTCTCTTAAATTAATAGTACAGAGCATTATGGTGGTTGCTTGGCCTTCTCTATAGAGATTTAGCACATCAAGTTCTGTTCCAAAGTCCCTGAGTTTCCCGAGCATCCTGAGGGTTTTACAGCCCTACCACTTAATGAACTCTGGGCTGACCCTGTTACAACATTATAGGTAGGATATAAAGAAGATGTTAGAGTATAACAGCAGCAAATGTTGAAATAACAGAGGAGAAGCTATCATAGTGCTGACAGGCATTCCTATGCATATAAACAATTGAGGTTCATCAGACACTTCCAGAGGGCATTGGAGGAGGTGAGGATGGTGCTGTCAGGTTGCCACAGAGCAAGCACAACACTCAGTCTGCCTCCTTTGTAATGTTTGCTGAAGATTCTTGAACTGAGGGAGAGGATTAAAATTATCTCCAGGGACCAGCAGATGGCATAATGATTAGGTTGCTGAACGCCCATGCAGTCAATCGGGGTTCAAGTCCCAAACCTGGAGGCTTAAAGCACGCTGGGCATATCCTGGGCACATGTACATGAGTGCCCAAAGTCCCGAGAGGAGAAGGAAGGAGAAAGGATTGTGGCATGGCCATGGGGCAGGGGATAATTTCTCACTTTCTGTCTCTCTGGCAGACATACATGCCTATAACAAAAATCTCTCTGAAAAAAAATTATCTCCAATTTTGTGCATAAAGTGACACTGCCAGGGCCAGCTCAGTGGTGCAATGGTAACACACTGCTGAAGCAATGCCAGATCCATATGGAAGATCATGGGTTCAGTTCCCTGGTGGATCTGTTCACACCTGCACATGATCCTGGCTGGCTGGGAGGTCTGGGGAGAGTGGAGAACAGCAGCACAAAACCCTACTGAGGGTGTTCTCTCTTTGTGTCTCTCTCTGACTCTCACTCTCATGAAAAAAAGCAATGAACTTTTTTTTATTATTATTATTGTTTTTTTTTTTGGGGGGGGGGGAGAGGTTTTTCGCTATAGGGCGCGTGCGCTCGCCAGACAGACAGAAAGAGACATAGAGATAGAAAGCGAGAAATCACCCCCCAGGGGGGATGGTCACGCCGCAATCCCTTCTCCTCCATTCTCCTCTCGGGATCTTGGGCACGCACGCACACGCGCCCGGCGTGAGTTGTAAGCCACCGGGTCCGAGACGCGAACCGCGGTCGACTACGTGGGAGTCCAGCGACATAGCCATTACGCTAACTGCTGGTTCCCAACTTTTTTTTATTATTAAAGTGAGACTGTCAATATTTGATTTAGCACTGGCTCTATTTTATGCAACTCCAAGAAAAGGCACCACATGTGGAGAAAATGTCCTGCTTCTTAGTATTTAAGTCTCTTTGGGCTTCTACCCACATTTTATCTCCTCTCCATTCTTCTCCCAACCACACCAACAGAGTTTTCATCCACCTTAGTATGTTTTCATCAGTTTTAAAAGCTCGATTTAGAAAATTAAGCTTCTACAAATAAGCAAAAAGGAAAAAAAGATCATCCACAATGGCATCACACAAAAGTAATTACTGATATGTGTGTGTGTTTCCTTGCACACTTACGCCGTCTACATGCACAAAGGAGATAGAGTAGTTAAGGGTGTTGGTGTGCATAATTTTTAAACAAAAATAAGGACGATTCAGTAATATTATTCTATAGCATAGTTTCATCTTAAGGTGGCATCAACTATTTTTCATTGTTCTTGTTGGAAACTAGCACCGGTTTCTACTATATGGGTGCTCCAGAATAGCATGAAACACTCCTATATTTTCGAACATTTAGACTATTTACAAATTCAAGCTCTTGCCAACAATGGCAACATGAATGTTCTCATTGCTCCATCTTTGCCATCTCTGTGACTATTTCTTTAAACTAAATTCCTCTAAGTACAATTTCTGGGACAAAGGGAGTGGCATTATTTAAGGTCTTAAAAATAGGCATTGCCAAATTGCTCTAGGAAGTTGGAAACAATTGACACTCAACCTCAGTAATATCTGTGAGTCGCTGCATACTCCTGTGATGCGAGCCTTCTAATTCATCTGTCTTCCAAATTCAGATTTGGATACAAGAAAACTCCCCCAAAGACATCCCTATTCATTTATTTCATTTTTAAATGAACTTTCCTATTAATGTAACCTGGTGGGAGCCCTCAGGCAAACATTGCTATTGCCCTTCCCGCACTATAAGCTTTGAGAAGACACAAGAGCATGAAAAACCCCCTTAGAATAGGACCACAGAAGGAAAGACTTTTAAATGTCAAAAAACATTTATTTATTTAGCTAGTTTTTTCGTTTTTGCCATAGGGCATGTACATGCACCAGAGAGAGAGAAAGAAAGTGAGCAATCACGTCCCCCCCCCCCCCCGCCACCCCCAGAGAGGATGGCCATGCCACAATCCACAATCCGTTTTCCTTCACTCTGTTCTCAGGATTTTGAGCATACATGCACATGTGCCTGGTGTGTTTCTCAAGTTGCTGGGTCCAAGATCCCATGTGAGATCCAGGCACCTTAACCACCACACCAACTGATTGGCCCCAGAAAGCATTTATTACATGGACTGATAAGTGAATTTTATTTAGACGTGATGTAAGTTGTTCACCTTTCCTGGGTCTCTTGGTGATGATGGACTCGTTTGTAGTAATGGATGGAATGGTTGACTGCGCGCACGTGTGTGTGTGTGTGTATGTGTTGCTTTGCGTTGATTGCTCAATTTTTAATTGCTGGATAAATGCTTCTAGCCCCTTGATGGGTATATTTTATAATATATTTAAAATTGATGAGTTAATCTATGGTTCTTCAAGGGTTGAATGTATCTTTGCCCTTGTAGGAACTGAGACTATTCTGGTGAAATGTTAAAAATGGCACTTAATTATTTCTCAAATCATCCAGTACTAAGTGACAGTGGCAAGGTCACTGGTAAATACACATACAGTGGGACCCAAGTTCATTTGTGAGATGATCGCCTCTTCCTACACGCTTGTCACCGTGTCCTCTGTAAGAGGTTGCTACCACTTTGCAATCAGACGCTCAAAATCCTTTCTCTGCCAGACATATAACTCATGTGTATTTGGTTTTGTTACAAACTCTCAGGCCAGACACTGATACTGGTAGGAGGACACCAATTCTTCTCTACCTTCCCTTCCCAGGATCACTGGCAGCTATTAAAGGGTGTGTCGATGAAAAATAACCAATGCTACAAATTAATAATGAATTAATGAGGTTTATTTTTAGGCAGAATATGAGTGACCCAGGCCCGGAGAGGAGGCAAAACATGTCTTTCTCTCCAGGTGATCAGGTACAGGGTTTCATTTATTTATTTATTTATTTATTCATTTGATTTTTGAAAGTGGAAAGATAGAGTTTGGAATTGAATGAAAAGTTTTTCCATTGATCTGGCCCAATAAAGGCAAGACATGTAGGGGAGCGAAGAGCATGTAGGTTATAGGTGAGTTTTACAACTTTCATTTAGGGTGGTGATTGGAAAAGGAAGGTTGCTGAGATCAGAAAGGAATGTACTTCAACAGTGATAAGGAGGCTTAATATACTTCACAAAGATACTCCAACACTACACCAAGGGCAGGAGGTAGGAAGAATCCTGTTACTAATGGACCAAAATGGTCTGTCAACATCTGTGGGCATGACTCCCCCTAGGCCCTCTGGAAAGGACTTTGGAAAAATAGGATAAAGAAGTCAGACTTCTGTCCACAGATGGTCAATCCATTAAAGTCTAAGGCATCCACTTAGAAAATGGCCTGTTGGTTAACAAACTTCTCATACCCACACTCAAGGAGAAGGTCACATGCCATGGGCCAGTTCAGCAGAGCTGCTAAAACACGCTGCCCAGCAGTGCTGGATTCACAGGGAAGATGGTGGTTCGGCTCTGCAGCCAACCTGTACACACCATGTGCATGCTTGCCCGTGGTCCTGGCTGGAGGGGAAGGCTGGGTGTCTGGGCGTGGTAGGAGAACTTGTTGATAGTGCTTGTCTTTCTCTCTCTCCTTCTCTCTCTGTCTCTCACTCTCACGAAAAATATAAACTTTCTTTAAATCATCATGTGACAGTCACAACAATTACTGTAAAGTCACATTAGTATTTTCCTCCTCCTTTGAACACTCCCAAGTCCTTTCCTTGAGTGTCAGAGGAAAAGCACTGTGGGATGCCATTCTCTAAACAAAGGCTACTTTCTCAAGGTGTTGGCTGCTGCTACTCCAGGCTCTTATTAGGAAGCAATTATTGCCTTTCCTGGGGAGGGAGTGGAGGTGGAATAATTCCCAGCTGTAGACTCTGAAAGGAAAAGAATGTAAATGAATAACTCTTTCTTTTTCCTTTTTAAAAATATTTACTTATTTATTTATTTATTTATTTATTTATTTTCATTTGTTGCTATTATTATTATTATTTTAATTTGACCAGAGAGAGAGAGAGAGAACGGGAAAGCAATCTGCCAGGTTCGGGAGTTGAACCACGGTCAGCCATGTGGGTATCCAGTGCCTTCAACCACCATGACACCTGCCAGCCCCTCCTTTTTTTTTTTTTTTTTTTAGAGATTTTTGCCTTAGGGGTTATGCACGCTCCAGAGATAGAGAGAGATAGAGACAGTGAGAAGGAAAGAAAATGCCCCCCAAGGGGGATGGCCATGCCACAATCCCTTCTTCATTTTCCTCATGGGTTCTTGGGAATGCACGCACAAGTGCCTGGCATGATTTTCAAGCCACAGGTTCCAGGACTCGACCGTCAGGGAAGTCCAGCAACAGAATCACTGCACCATCTGCTGGCAACATAAATAACTGTCTCTCCACCTCATTCCGGTGTAAGAGGTCTCTGCTGAGTAAGTGTTACCCCTTCTCACCACACCGTGGTGAGTAGACTTCCCCTCAATTGCAGCTTCTAACCACCTTGCATTTGGGCCATTATGCGGATTCTGCCCCTCCCTGGACCTTGTACAGGTCAAGCTGTGAAGGGTGGAGGTGAGCAGGATCTGACTTCCACCCAGAGACAGCCATAATGTGACTGAGTTTGTGCCATAAAAATCCTTGCACTGACCACGACCCTAGCCACGGCCTTATCTGCACAAAAACATGTCAATATACGCACACATGACCTGAAGGCTCTGCAGACCCAGCCCTCCTCACATCCTGAACTCCTAAACCAGTTGTCCAGAGAATGTGGATGATTGTTCAGAGAATGATAGGGACTAGCAGATGGCATAATGGTTACATTTCTGGATTCCCACACAGTCGACTGTGGTTCAAGTCCTGGACTCACACCAGGCACCTGTGTGTGCATGTCCAAAATCCCAAGAGAATGGAGGAGAAGAGATTGCGGCATGGCCACTCCCCCCGGGAGGTGATTTCTCACTTTCTGTCTCTCTTTCTCTCTGTCTCTCCAGCAAGAGTATGCACCCAAAACAAAACAAACCAAAAAACAGAGAATGTGGGTGATGGTAGACAAGCCATTAAAAAAGTCAATGTTCTGGGGACCACTAGATGGCATGGTGGTTGAGATGCTAGACTCCCAAATGGAGGATTGCAGTTCAAATCCCAGACCTAGCAGCCCCCAAATCACAAGTAAATAGAACATAAACATTTTTTTTAAGTCCATCTTCACCTGAAAGTCCATGAAGCAAACATTGCAGGACTCCTAGCTGGACACCATCCTCTGACTGAGCCATACAAATCTAACATATGCCCATCTTGGATAAAGTGTCTCGGTTTTCTTTTCTTTTTTTTCTGTCAAGTTTGGTTTTTCTCGCAGTATTGAGTTCTACTTACTTACAGGTCAAATATTTGATTTTGAAAGCACTTGCCTTAGCTTAACGGACTCAACAATGTTGAGGGGCAAATGATGCTTGTAGCGAGAGGGAAGGGAAAGCCAAAACGACTGACGCCCGGTATCAGCAAACCAAAAAGATGCCTCCTCGAACAGCCAGGCTTAGACACCCTCTGTCATAGACGACTTTAGTTCCACTTCGTTTCTCTTTGGGGAATGAAACTCACCATACCCGAGGAGTTTGGCAATGACCCCATAGTCCACCAGGAGCCGGAACCTGCATTACATTTAAGTCACAGACTACGGCAGGGGCCTGATACTGGGTGCCGAGGAGCATGGGACGGGGCCTCACCTTTTGTGTTCCTGAACTGCCTCGGCTTCTGGATCTCTGCTGTCCAAGATGAAATCATCCCTTGTGGAATACATCAGCAGTAGAGAGCTTTGTTCTGATAATGGATCACTCTAATACAGCTGTTGCTTTAATGATATATTAATGTAATACATTATCAGAGCAAGGACAACTAATGATATATTGTAGGGAGAACGGTGCCATTCAGAAAATGAAGGATTCATGAAAAGATTCATTAGAATTACAGGATAATAGCCAACATATGCGGCTCTGGACACTGTAATCTTGGTCTGTTTTCTGCAGTCAGATAAACACCTCCCTGGCTCCACCTTTCCAACCCCACCTCCACCTCCCATGCAAGCCCCACATTCCATAAAACACTGGTTGTTACATATTTTATAAACTCTTTATACACACTAACAATGTCTCCCCTGAACCTCTGGGTCCCTGCAGGCTCATTGTATCCAGTTACATTGTTTTTAACCACTGTCCTCCTTATTTACCCCTAACCATAGGAAACCAAGTAACATTGACCTCTGGACAGTGAGAACAACGTATCATCTCTCATTACAATAATCTGAACTCCAGTCATTGTTCAACATTAATTATTGCCAGGGCTGTAACATTTTCTTGCTACTTGACAGTTGATCTTCATCCTATCATTAACCTTAGGTCAATTTAATCCCAACCTCCATTTTCAGCACTATACAAACAATTTATTTTTGCATTTTTTTTCCAACTACACAAAGACAAACAATGTCAGACCGCTCTACATTGTTTTCTGCATTATGATGATTAAACATTTTTAAAGACATTTAGACATCCACGTTTAGAACGTACCAGGCAATGAGAGCTCAGGAAAATGAGATGTCATGGTGGTTTATCTTCCCGCAGGAGAATTATGTAACAAAGAAGTCAGAAAGAGGATGAGTTCGGGAATGGAAGTATATTTTATTTTAGAATCATGTTCTATGTATAAGTCAAGAAGTTTTATAATCAAGCTCGGTCACCGAAGAGCATGTTGGATGTTGCTCCTGGGCAGACTGAAGCCACATGGGAGGCCCAGGTTCGATTCTGGAACCACCCTAAAAAGCCAAGTGTTGTGGCACCCACCTGTAGTCCAGATACTTGAGAGACTGAGGCAGGAAGATCATGATACAGCAAGATCCTATCTAAAAATACACCACACACACATATATACACACATACACACAGAGATCTATACTCAACATCTACTATACAAATCTCTTCTATAACTATGGTATAGAATACTGTGCACTTCATGTTTTCAAAGTGATAGGAAGAAATGATAACAGGCCATTGGGGTGGAGGTTAAGGCACTGGATTCCCACACAGCCAATAGTGGTTCGAGTCTTGGACCTGTTGGCTTGAAAATCATGTCAGGGCAGTGGGTGGTATGATGCTTAAGATGCTGGACTCCCACGTGGCCAGCTGCAGTTTGAGTCCTAGATGAGGTGGCTGGCTTTCTCACTTTCCCTCTCTGTTTCTCTCTCTGGTGCGCACATGTGCCCTATAGCAAATTTTTAAAAATAATAATAATAAATAAGATTAAATAAATAATTATTTTAAAAAGGAAGAAAAATGGGACCAGCAAGTAGTGTAGCAGTTATGTTGCTGGACTCCCACATGGCTGACCATGGTTCGAGTCCCAGACTCAGTGGCTTAAAATTCACATCAGGTGTAAGTGTGTGCATGCCCAAGATCCTGGGAGGAGAGTGGGGGAGAAGGGGTTGTAGCACAGCTATTCCCCCTGGAGAGTGATTTCTCACATTCCCTTTCACTGTCTCTCTCTGGTGAGCAACATGTACCCTAAAGCAAAAATATGTTTTAAAAAAATGAATGAATGAATGAATGAATGAAAAAAAGAAAATCACACTGGGCGTGTGTACATACATGCCCAGAATCCCAGGACAAAAATGGAGGAGAGGGGCTTGCAGCATGGCCATCCCCCTCTGGGGGTGACTTCTCGCTCTCCCTCTCTCTATCTCTCTCTTTCTCTCTCCTGCAAGTATACATGCCCTACGCCAAAAACCTGGGGGGGGGGGGGTGGAAGGAGAAACATGATAACAAAACTCATAATTTTGTCAGCCTGCAAGATTTTTTTTTTCTTCTTGAAATCAGAAGTATGAACATATCAGAGAAGGAAGCTGTAATTCCTGCTGAGAAATTTGTTTGGTGTTTTCTATTCTTCTTGACCTCATGCTTATACGAAACGCCAGAAATAACAGTTTGACACAGCAAGGGCCAAACAATAGTGTTCAAGGCATTTAACTGAACAGTCAGCACTGTAAATATAATCACAGCCAATTGCAAGTTAAAGAAATGCTCTCCAGAACTTCATGGAGCTCTCTTCTGCTAAATGGAAAACTTAGGAGAGTATTAATTAACACGTTTCCAAAGAAGAAGCAATTTCATATACAAAAAGGTGTCTTTATTTCAACCTTGAAAATGTTGGACACTAGTTAAACAAGCCAACTGGTTAAACTCAAACAAGCAAATATTGGCTAAACTGAACCATTGGTTCAACTCAAACAAGCAAACAAATAAACTGTAGATTTCCACATGAATGTAGATTTATTTGAATTTTATTTTATTTTTGCTGGTGCACGTATTTATGATACTATGCTTTTCACTGTTATTTTATTTCTTTTTTATTTTTGTCTTGTGATTTCTGGTGTACATAGATCATTGTGCACCTCCACGGGACATAGTGTGGTTTTTTCAGAGTGCAAACAGTGTGCAATAAGATGAAATGTAATGGTCCTTGTTACAGCTTTGCATGGTGACAGAGTAATGACAGTAATCATAGATGTTTAACTGTTTTCCAGGCTCAACACCAACACTTCCTCTGTCTCTTCCTGTATTTGCCACAAAGGAAAAACTGAAATGCCTCACTCTTGGCAGGAAAAATGAAGACACTGACCTTCTCCAAAATGATTTATTTGAACAAGATTGAAAAATAAGGCATACGTATTTTGAGAAATTCATTTTTTTTCCATATTACCATCTATTTTTTAAGGAATTATTGCCTTTAGTTTATTTATCATTACTGGGGTTTTTTGTTTGTTTGTTTGTTTTTATTTGAGCAGAGTGAGACACACAGAGAGAAAGCAAGAAAACAAGCTGCCGGGTCCGAGACTCGAACCGTGGTCAGTCATGTGGGAGTCCAGCACCTTTAACCACCACGCCACCTACCGGCCCCATTACCATCTACTTTCTCCAGTTTCCACATAACGCCCCATGGAGAATGTAGGGTTGAGGTTACCTTATATGTGCAGATGGCGTTGAGCTCAGTAGCTCTTCTTCTCTTGACCTTGAACAATAAAGACCTACTGGAACAAGAAGGATTTATCAGAACAGTGAGGATCTATCAGATTACTCACTTTTGCCTCGGTGTCTCAGAGTGATTCCCAGGGCAAGCTCCATGGTCGCCTTCTGCACTTTCTGCTCTCAGAAGACTCCAGGAAAGTGGAATTCTATTGGCTTAAAGATGTGCACCAACCAGTGCCAACTGCCTTTTCACCTCCAGAAAGAAGGAAGTCCAGGGACACGATGCAAGTTTCCCTTTGCTGTTGAACGTCAGAACTGGGTCGTAGGAAATCTCCCCACCATTCCGGCAGCCTAGCATTTTGCATCATGACCAGGTCTATCTGCAGTTCTGTGGAACTCTGGCACAAAGGGACACCAGACCAAGCCTACCTGGAACCCTTGAGGGTCTGGCGTAAGGAGATAAGTCTACAGTTACCCCTTAGCCTTGGATGGAAAGGACTTTATATACTAAAGACTCAAACTGAGTCACTCTGTCATTGATTCCTAGAAAATAAAATAAAATTTTACCAGGAAAATGAGTCAAAATTCCAGGTGTAAACAATGAGTATAAACTGAACTATCACAATTCACCTTTAGGACGGTTTTTGGCAGGGGTCTACTTAGAACCTACATTTCCAAACCCAAAACAGACAAAATCATTGTCTTCTTTTCCTTACCCTCTCCCCCCAAATTTTCCCCAGCCGCCACCCTCAAATCGAACTTGCTTTTTTATTGCATAAAAGTGTGGAGGATTTTTTAGAATTATTTTATTTAATTTTATTTATTTATTCATTTATTTGAGTTTGACCAGAGAGAGACACACGCAGAGAGAGAGGGAAAATGAGAAAGCAAGCCGCCAGGTCCGAGACTTGAACTGTGGTCAGCCATGCGGGAGTGTCCAGTGCCCTAACCACCATACCATGTGCTGGTCCCTGTGTGGAAGATTTTGATGAGAAAAGAAGCTAGCTATATGAGATCTTCAGCAGCCTTTCGGAAAATCTTCTCTAGTATGGATCTTGCAAACCTGCCAATTGCAGCTGGCATTTCTCATGACAGATGTTGGTAAGATGCGTTGAGATCTCAGAAAACTAACAAAAATCCTAAGTTCAGTTCATAATAAAATTTTAAGTTATTTTAAGTAATTTCACAGTCAAATGCTAAGTACTATTCAGTGATGAATTTCCACATATTGTCCAAACATCTAAATTCAACATGTCAAACAAAAAATGGCTATTACTGTGTATACGCATCCACACATCCTCAAAGTATGGGCATTTCTAGTTCCTGACACATTCCAGGTAAAGATGTCCGTCTACCTGAATTTGTCTACGAGGAAGAAGCAGGATCTTGGCACTCACCAATCCTGACAGTTGCCTTGGGAACAACAGTCTTAAAGTGAACAAAAAAGGATTTCACATCTCAGGGCCTACAACCAGAATGTGATGACGAATTCTCTCCAAGATCAAGGACCACCTTCATGCAAGTCAGTAAAATGACATGGAGAATCAGGTTCCAAGACCTCATGCTGTCCTGTCGTCCCTGAAGGGAGCAACACGTGACCTCACTCTCAGAAGGTTTCGGGAATTAAAATTCTAGAGGAACAGCTCGGTTGAAGCAGAACCTCATAAAACACATAGGGGAATGTGGGATAGGGGAAGTGTTCTTAAGCCTATGGCATTAAAGACATCTACTCTACAGCCCTCTCCCCAGCTGCTGACAAAGAGCCAGTGTTGAAGAGAAGAGACAGGCCTCTTGTGCTCTGGGTAAGGTGATGAGTTCTGGCCGCAGATGGCTCATAGCTGAGCCAGACCAAGAAAATTTGGGGACGATAAAATTTGACTCAAGGTAGACAAAAATAAAACCTCAACCTCTCATCGGTGCCCTCTCTCCAGTGGGCCTTCAGTCATCACATCCTACAGCTCACATTAGAAGGCCGTGTGCACAGGCCAGCAGGAACACAAAGCTCCGTTTTCACCAAACCCAGGTTCACTCGTACAGAGGGCGTGCACACATTTTAACCTGCCTCACCAATGTGGTTCTGTTCAAACGTAAGCCTAATCTGCCCTACGCGGCAAGCAAATGAAACAGAAAAGCATGAAAGAATGTGATGCACGAAGCAAATAAACTGTAAACGAATCTCTCAACAAGCTTTCATGGAACACCATCTACGTAACCAGTTCGAATAAGTCTCAAACCAAATTCGAAATGAAGTTACGGGCACATGAAGGTTCTTGATACACTTTTCCAAATTGCTTTCTAAAGGGATGCTGACAACGGGCACTCCCACAGCCATGGAAGATGAGCCCCATTTTTCTGCAAGTGTTGTGCTAAATAAAAACCTGGGTACAAAGAGTGTGTTACCCAAATTATATTTTGCATAAACCCAATGTCCTGCAGCTTTAAATCTTAGACATTTTAGACGGCCGAGTATTTAGCTTACAGGCCACATGAGGATAAAGCCTCACCACTTAAAACAATAGGCGTGAGTGAGGTGAGTGGGAAAAGTGATGATTTTGGTTATTTTCATATATGCAGGGTCTCTAAAAGTTCATGGAAAACGTGTGTTATGGAAAAGCTATGCATAGATTTTCAGGGTTTTTTTTTTTTTTCTTTTTTAGGTACCAAAATTAACTCAGATTTTTACTCCAGTTCTCCAAGAACTTTCTGAAGTCCCTTCATATAATTCATGGGGTTGATTAGCATCTTTCTTTCTTTTTTTTTTTTTTTGGAGAGGTTTTTGCTATAGGGAGCGTGTGCTCACCAGAAAGACAGAGACAGAGAGACAGAAAGCGAGAAATCACCCCCCAGGGGGGATGGCCACACTGCAATCCCTTCTCCTCTATTCTCCTCTCGGGATCTTGGGCATGCCCGGCATGAGTTTAAGCTGCCAGGTCCGGGACTCAAACCGTGGTCGACTACATGGGAGTCCAGCGACATAGCCATTATGCTAACTGCTGGTCCCAGCATCTTTCACATTACACAACTTACAAGTTTGAAAAATCCCTGCCATAAAATGACTTCCGCGCAATGATAATTATTATCTCCCCTTCCATAGGGAGAGACCCTACTCCACCTAGACACTGGGAAATGAGCCCACGTGTGAATGTGTTTATTAGACAACCCAAACTCCCTGGCCAAACCTGATTGGCTAACCCAAGTTGAGCCAATCAGATTTCGCCTACTAAATTTTATAATTGGGACACTTTGAGAATTCTGGGCAGGTGACACGGTAGTTAAGGGCACTAGACTCACACATGGCCAACCACAGTTCGAGTCCTGGACCTGGCGGCTTGCTTTCTCACCTTCTGCTCTCTCTGGGTTTCTCTCTGGTCAAATGAGAAAATGGTAATGATAAATAAAAATGAAATAAAATAATTATTTTTTAAAAAAAGAATTACGGGCATCTGGGATGGCACAGTGATAAGAGAACACTTTGTGAGGCTGGCCCCACATGGGAAAGCCCTGGGTTCAGTGCCCAGGTTCAGGTCCCAAGGTCTCCCTACATGCCGTAAGTGTGCCTATGATCCAGGCTGGCTGAGGCTGGGTGATACACAGCCTGAAGCCCCTGTTGGGGATCTCTCTCTCTCTCTCTCTCTCCTCTCTCTTCTTTCTCTTCTCTCTCCCAAAAGAAATAAATGAACACACTTTAAAATATTTTTAATACAAGAATAAGCCTATTATCAGTGGGAAGTAGTCCAGTTGAGTGTAAAGTTGGTACTAAAAAAGTCAAAACTGAAATTAAGGAAGAGCAGAAGTCGAGAGTCATAAATAGGAAGATTTGCAGAAAGATGAAGGGAGAGTGTGCAGAGAGAAGGTGCCTGAGAACTTGAGATTCTGGCTGCCTGGCCACCACCTAGGTCTTGTGAGGTCTTTTTCTATTTCCTGCCATCAGAGTCTAGGGGATCATTCTATGTCCTTACACAAAGGCCGTTTTTAGTTGAACCAACTTGTAAGAAAAAACTCTCTACAAGTCTTTTTTTTTTTTTTCTCTTTAAATTTATTTATTTTTTTACATTAATTCACTATACATCATTACAGCCTACAAATGAATTTTCCATCCAAAATACACTGTGTCTTGGCTCAATCAAGCACATCAACATACATATTATCAGCAAATAATTTTCCAATTCTTATGTCTTGTATACTTTGATTTTTGTTTTGCCATCCTTGATTCCCTATCCCTCACCCTCTGCCATGTCCCACCCTCCTCTTCTTTCTACCCTGACTTTAAGATGCACTCTCCCTCCTCCTCCATATTGCTATACATTTCTAAAATCAGGATTCATGGGATCAGCAGTTGGCATAATGGCTATGTTGCTGGACTCCCACGTAGTCGACCGCAGTTTGAGTCCCAGACCCGGTGGCTTAAACTCATGCCGTGTGCGTGTGCGTGCGCGTGCGTGCCCAAGATCCCGAGAGAAGAATGGAGAAGGGATTGCGGTGTGGCCATCCCCCCTGGGGGAGTGATTTCTCACTTTCTGTCTCTCTGTCTGTCTGGCAAACGCACGCACCCTATAACAAAAACCTCTCAAAAAAAAAAAAAACATAAAAAATAAAATAAAATCAGGATTCGTGATATGATCAATATGTATATTAAATGGAATGTGTGTTTCTTCCTTGAAGAATTATTAGATTGACGGAGTATCTCATGTGTGAGGGCATCTCAGAAGCAGACTATACGACATAAACTAGGGAAAACAATCAGGTCATCTGTAGGCTGTGCCCCTGCTTTCAGATTAAGGGAGGCCCCCTATGTTCTTCTAGCAGAATTACCTAAAATTTTTTGTACATAACACATTGCCAAGGTAATTAAAAAAAAATGCATGGAGAGATAAGACATAAGTGGGGGCCAGCAGGTAGAGTGTTAGTAAAGGTGCTGGACTCCCACATGACTGACTGTGGTTCAAGTCCCAGAATGGTGGCCTGCTTTTGCACTTTCCCTGTCTCTCTGTTTTTCTCTAGTGAGCACATATGCACTATGCCAAATTAAAATAATAATAATAATAACTAATTAAATAAATTATTCCTTTTGTTAAGGCCAATCTTTTTTTTTAAGAAAACTACTTTATTTATCTTTATTTATTTATTTATTTTAATTTGATCTGAGAGGGACAGAATAATAGAGTGAGAGTGTGAAAGCGAGAGAGAGAAAGTGAGAAAGCAAGTTGCCAGGTCTGGGACTTGAACCACAGTTGGCCATGTGGGAGTCCAGCACCCTTAACCACCACACTTCCTGCCAGTCCCTAAACAACTCTTTTTAAATTTTTAAAAAAAACTTATATGAGAAGTCTTCAAAAAGTTCATGAAATATAGATTATTTTAAAAGTCTATGCATGGATTTGAAAAACAATTGAACCAAAATGAATTCATACTTTAATTCTATTTTTCCATAAAATTGCTGAAGTTCTCTTATATCTCTTAGAGCTCAACACTTTCAAACTGATAAGCCTACTTGTCACCAAAAGGCCTTACAGATTGCTCCATCTTAAACAGAATTAGGTAGTATCCCACCATCCTTAATAATAGAATAATGTATATTATTTTATTCATTCATTCATCTTATTTTAGTTTGACCAGAGAGAGACACACAGAGAAATAGAGAGAGAGAGAACATGAGAAAGCAAGCCACCATGTTCAGGACTCGAACCATAGTGGGCCAAGTGGAAGTGTCCAGTGCCTTAACCACCACGCCACCTACTGGCCCCAATAGAATGAATTTTCAGAAAACCTTCCTCAAGGATGTTGAGAAATTCACATTTTTTCACATCTATCAACTATAGAAATAGAAAACAGTAAAATGAAAAAATAAAGTTTACTAACAGTGCCACAGTTTGACTTAGAAGCATGTGGCTTCTCCAAAGGTAGATAAGGTCTCTGTCTTGGGATTGCAGTGCCACTCTCTTATTATTACATAAGCCAGCCCTCTCAAGTCCCCTTTTCTTTTATCCCACCTCCCTCCTTCCCACTGCTCTGATAATTTGTGGACCATGCCTTAATCCAACGGATCCAGAAATTGGACACACAGAGAATTGCTGTCAGAGTCCAGAGAATGCCCCCACAGAAGATCATTCTTAAGGAGACCGCATGTGTGTGGCACCTGTCTGGCATCCCTGTAACGACAAGCTTTTATGAGTTTCAATTTCCAATGGGAGCAAACAGGAAATTCACCTGGTCAGTATTTCTGTTGTTTCTTCATCACTGCTTGTGTTTCTTGATTTCTAAAATCCTCTAAAAGTGTGTAGTGAGAGAATGTAACTAAAATTTCCAAAAAGTAACCAAAAACTCATCAAAATAAACCTTCATATAGTATTTGTACAATCATGTAAATTCTCTCATTTCTGTTTGGGTTAAATTCTGATGTTTACTCATGTAACAGTAAGGTTTTTAAGTTTTATTTAATTCATTTACATTTAAATGTTTAATTTAACAGACATGTTTGCTACCTTACTAAATTAGAGTAATATTGCTACACTAGCCTCTCTCTCTCTCTCTCTCATATATATATATATAAATATATATATAAAATGTGTGTGTGTGTGTGTATATGTGTGTGTATGTATGTATGTGTGTGTGTGTGTGTGTATATATATATATATATATATATATATATATATATAGTAATAATGCCCCTGTATTTGCCTGCTCCCGCAGGCAGACCTGGACCAGAAATGAAATCAGCCATACCAGAGTTAAAGAGAAGCTTCTCTTTTGCTTCACAACTCATCACAAAGAATAATCAGACAAAATATGCAGCTTAGCTAACCATTTAAGATCATCATCTTCCTAAAGAAGATGAAAGAACCTTCCAAAGTACTTTTTCCACCTGGAGCGCTCCTTTAAAATATGTATGATCTGGGATCATGTGAAAGTGACTGCTCCCAGTTTTACCTAAAAAATATTCCTGGTAAGTAATGAATTGCTTTTGGATCCCTAACTAGCCCGTTCCAATGTATATCTATATATTGCTTGTCAAAATTTAGGTTGGTATCCCATTCCTGCTGAGTGCTCACAGAAGATGAGCAGCATGCAAACAAAAATCTCAAGATAATGTAATAAGTGTTATTTTGAGAGTATGAATGAATCTTGCCAAGGGAGGAGACATGATTGCTTCAGGGAGAAAGTGTTGAAAGGCCCAAATCAAATACTTCCAGGAAAGAGGAATGTGTGAAGTTGTCAGATGTGGAGGACTTCCTGAGAGCTGCAGAAGGAATGCCCCATCTAAAGAGTATATCTTCAACATTTTCAAAGCCTCTATGTTGGACAGACAAATATTCCAGAGGCCAGATTCAATGTTCAGGCTTTCCAGTTTATGCCCTCTACTTTAAGTATTGTGTGTATCTGGGGTGGTGCAGTGTAACACAACACTTCATGATGCTGGCCCCATGTGGGAAGGTCCCCAGTTCATGTCCCAAGTTCTCCCTGTAGCACTGCACTCCGAGTGCAAGGGCATATGATCTTTTTCATTTTTTTTTTAAAAAAAAAAGAAAAGAAAAAAAGAAAAAGAAGAAGAAAGAAAAATTTGTTTTGGCTATCGTAGTTCCTTTGGTTCTTCATAAAAGTTGTTGGATAATCTTTCTTACAACCAACACAAACTCTTGCTAGGATTTTGATAGAAATTGAATTAAAGCTGTGTATGAGTTTGGGAAAAGCGAACATAGAAAGCATTTTAGGCAATGAGAACAAGTACAAAAACATGAGGTTAAGAAAGGGCACATATGCCTGAGGAGGGTTGAAAAGTTTGGGCAGCTGGTTGTAGTTTTTCAGGAGAGGCAGAAGATAAGATGACTAAGGGTTGGTTAGGATTAAGGAAGGCTTTGAAACCTACTCTACTAATGGTAGACTTTATCCCAAACATCCTGGCGAGCCCGACAATGTCTCCAAGCAAGGGAATGACATGAAAAGATTCACTGTGCGTGGGATAATTGCTAGCAGCCTGTAGAGGAGAGAGGCTGGGTACAGGAAGACTGGTTAGGGATGCTGGGGACAAGAGAGAGGCCAAGGTGGTAGCAATGTGGGTGGACAAGATGGGTTATGTTAGAAGAATCTGGGGCAGAATAGATAACGTTTAAGTAGAGAACAGAAAATATGTGCTAAGAATGATTCCAAGCTTTCTAACTTTGGTAAGTGATTAGATATAAATATCTTTAATAAAAATTGAGGGTTAAAAGGGGAGAAAATTGGAAGGGTGATCTTTTTTGCTGGAGATATATTACATTTTGGATTCTTGGGGTTTAACCAGATGGCAATCTTTTTCCTTTCATTTTTATTTTAAAAAGACTTGGAAACATTCTAAACCTTTCAGAAAAGTTGCAAGTACAGTAAATGGGGGTGGGGAAGACCACTTTTTATCTCCTAACTCCTACTTTGTCTAAATATGGTCTAATCTTCTACTATGCTGGCCTGATGCCCCACAACTCCTCAGTTCCTTAGTATTTATTTCCCACAAATAGTAACATTCCCCCACATACCCAAAGATGGCCACAAAACCAGGAAATTAATAAATACCTTATTACCACCAAATTCTCACACCTCAGTCACATTTTGCCAAATATTCTATTTATCTTTTCCAGCCAATGAATTCTGTGGAAAAGCATGGACCATGTTCAGGAGCTGGGTTTCTTTAGTCTCCTTCCGTCTGGAGGAACAGTTCCTCAGTCTTTCCTTGACTTTGACATCGTGACTTTTTTTGAAAATGACAGGGCAGTTAATTTGTTATATGTCCCTCAATTTGAGTTTCTCTGATGTTTCCTCGTTATGAGACTCAGGTTATGCATCTTTGGCAGGAAAATCAAAGAAGTGATGCTACGTGTCATATCGCATCTTCTCACGTGGCACACAAATTCATTGTATCCCATTACCAGTGACGTTCGCTTTGATCACTTGATTAAAGTGGTGTCTGTCAGTTTCCTTCACTTTAAAGTCATTCTTTCCCCCTATGTAATTAATAAGAAAATTTGTTATTCCTCATCAAACTTTTTTACTTACCTATCATTAGTTTATACTAGAATGGATCCATGATTTTAAAGAAATTCTTGGTTATCATCTATTACTATCATCATTTATATAGGTGCTTAAACTGTTCCAGATCTGGCCAGGGGAACCCCCTTCAGGACCTCCTTTCTGGGCCCTTTCAAAGTGCTCCTACCATCTCCTCCCATTCCTACAATACTTTCTTTCTTTCTTTTTCTTTTTTTTTTTTTTTTTTTTTTTTTTTTGAGAGATTTTTTGCTATAGGGCGCGTACCAGACAGACAGAGAGAGACATAGAGACAGAAAGCGAGAAATCACCCCCCAGGGGGGATGGTCACACCACAATCCCTTCTCCTCCATTCTCCTCTCGGGATCTTGGGCACACACGCACACGCGCCCGGCGTGAGTTGTAAGCCACCGGGTCCAAGACGCGAACAGCGGTCGACTACGTGGGAGTCCAGCGACATAGCCATTACGCTAACTGCTGGTTCCCCTACAATACTTTCTTGAGTTCTGGCATAAATAAGACATTCAAGACTCATCTTGCATTTTTGTTTTACCACTCCAAAATAAATTCTTTTTCTTCTTTAGTATTATTTGTACATTTGTTCCATAAATGAGAGGAGAAACAGCACTCCCAAACAGTCTTGATGCTGTGATCCACCGTCAGCATTAGTCAGCCCCAGGACATGGGCAAACCCAGGTACTCAGGGAGGTCTCTGGACTTGAATTGGGAACTTGCCCATCTGTGGTTGCCCTGCAGAGCATTGCATTTTACCTCTGTGCTACAGTTCAGCTCCCTGGAATCTATCATTTCTCTAAAGAACATTGATTCCTTTTAGTAGAGAGTAATATTTAGAAGCCACATATTGGGAACTAGATATGCTGATGCTGTTGTAATGTCACTGCTCCAGGCTCTTTGAGTGGGCAGAGTTAGGGAATATAGATTATGTACCTATGAACACACACATAAAACATACACATGCGAGGAGTCCAAATGGTTCTGGATGATGCCACATGGCACAGTGATAAACAGTGATACCCGCGAGGGAATCCCTCACTCCCAGTTTGTCTGGAGACCTCCCTGAGTACACCAGGAACAAACTGGCCCATGATCGGGGTTTGCTCAAAGCTGCGAGTGAGTCATGGCATCGAGACTCCATTGGGGGTGCTCTCTCTTCCTTTTATGAAAGGAAGAAATGGATACATTTCAGGGGAAATAGTCTGTGGAAAGATAAAATTAAAGTATGAGTTTATTTTAGTGCAAAAAATTTTTGAAATTCATGTAGTTTTTTTTATCATACTCAATTTTCAGTAACCTTTTGAAGACCTCTCACACATTCATATATGCCTTGTACCTTTTTTTTTTTTTTTACGTTTTTGCCATAGGATGCTTGCCAGAGAGAGACAGAGACAGAGAGAGGGAAAGTGAGAAATTACCCCCTGGGGGGATGGCCACGCTGTACTCCTTTCTCCATTCTTCTCTTTGGATTTCGAGCATGCACACACAGGCATGCATGGTATGATTTTCAAGCCACCAGGTCCGAGACTCAGACTGCAGCCAACCAGGTGGGAATCTAGGGCCTTAACCACCCCACCACCTGCTGGGATCACATCTTTATTTTTTTCTGAGTTTATATATGTATATTGAAAACTGTGAGTTCATGATACCACCAATCCCAATCCAATAACCCAGTGTTCATTTTAGTTTTCTTCTTTTTCGTATCAGTAAGTCCCTTCTCCAAGAGTGGAATACCTGGTTTTCTGGTTACTTTTCTGATCAATCCATCACATGTAGCCCATATCCTAGCTCTACTGCTGATCTCTCATTGGCACAGGTGCCTCCTCGCCCCCACTGACCCTCTGACACTTCCTGCTTGATGCCGTCCTCTGAATACCCCCTCACCCTGCTCAGGCTCCGATACCCTATTCTGGGGCAGGGCGGGTCCTGCTCCACTCCCTACCCTACGTTGGGTTCAGACACCTACCTTGACCTGCTCCACTCAACTGCTTTAGGACTGAATTGTTCAAGAAGAGAAGGGAAGAGAATGGGAAATTAAGGAATGGAGGGGAAAGAAAGAGAAAGAAATCAAGATATGTCCCATAGACATATTGAGAAGCACTGGCATTGGGACTGAGAACGAGGCAGAAGGCCGCTTCCGGCAGGCTCTACGGCTTTTCCTTGTGGAACCTTGAGCAAGATACTGTCTTCTTACCAGCTGTAAGATTCATGTTTTTAATTTAAACTTTTCTTTAGTGAGTTGAAAATTCACATGCCATTTTAAGAAATAATATCAAAAAGAAAAAAGGAAAACCTGTCTACCCTTATCCCAGCTTCCCCCAATGATAATGTCTTGCAAAACGGTGGAACAATATCATAACCAAGACATTGACATCGACACAGTCAACATCAGAACATTTCCTTCACCATGAGAGCCCCTCCTGTTACCCCCTTACAGCCATACCCAGTTCTCTTGTGCCTAACTCCTCCACAACCCCTGGCAACCCCTGGTCTGTCCTCCATTCGTGTCATTTAGTCACTTCAAGAATGTTATATAACGGGATTATACAGTATGCAACTTTGGTATTGGCCTTTTTCTTTCCTTTTTTCTTTTACAGTTTTTCTTTTCAAAATTTTCGCTAAGATGATAGCTTTATAGTAACAATATTTGGAAATTAAAATGTTAATTTCCCTATTAGCTAAGGACCTTGAGCATCTTTTCATGTGCGTATTTGCGATTTGTATATTTTCTTCATGTCTCTTCATGTAGTCCGTCCACATTCAATTGGATTTTCTCTTTCTTTCTTTTTTCCTTTTACTTTTTTTTTTTCACTGTTAAGAGAGGGTTTTTGTTTGTTTAGTTGTTTGGTTTTTGTGTTTTACATGTTCTAGCTACTAATCCTCGCCTTTTAATTTTAATTTTTTAATTAATTAATTTATTTATTTATTTATTTTTGCCAGAGGGTATATGCACTTACCAGGAAGAGAGAGAACAAGAGAGAGTGAGAAAACACCCTCCCATATGGCATGGTCACACCACAATTCCCTCCCCATTTGTCCCTCCTTTGGGGATTTGAGGCATTCTGCAAATGCACCTGGCATGTTTCTCAAGCCGCTATGTCTGGGTGAGCCCCACAGCCAGTGATGTGGGCTCCAGCTGCCTCAACCACCATGCCACCGGCTGGCCCCAACTTGTTCTTTGCTCCTTTTAATAGGGTAATTTGTAGAGTAAAAATTTTAGTTTTGATGAAGCTCAGTTTTTTATGAACAATCCTCTAGTTATTTCTAAAAGTCTTAAAGTTTTACATTTTGTGCTTAAATCAGTGATCTATTTGAGTTCCTTTTTTCATAAGGTTTTTTTTTTTTTTTTTTTTTTTTTTTTTTCCCTTGAATGCCCAATTGCTTCAGCATCACTTGTTGAAAAGACTGTCATTTCTCCATTGAACTGTTTTTATGGCTTTGACTAAAACTAGTTGGACATATTTTTGTGGGATAGTTCTTGGATTTCTAGCTTATTTCCATTCACCTATGTGTTTATTCCCTCGCCAGTACCATAATCTTTACTACTGTAGCTATGTAGAAAGTCTTGAAACTAAGTAGACCGATTTCTCCCATTTTGTTCAGTTTTTTTTATTGTTTTAGCTACCCTAGTTCCTTTTATTTCTTATATAAAATTTTGTATAATATTGTCTACAACCTACAAAAAATCTTGCTAGAATTTTCATAGAAATTCAATTAAAGTTATGTATCAGTTTGGGAAAAGTTGACATTTTTACTATGTATGGATTTTGTTGTTATTATTGTTGTTTTAATTCCCAGGAGTGCTCACACTTGCTAGAAAGAGAGACAGAAAAGAAAACACTCCCCAGTAGGGTGTGGTCACACCTCAATCCTTTTTACTCCATTTCTACATCTGTCAGGATTTGGGGGATGAATGCATGTGCTTCCAGCATGTTTTTTCAAGTCTCCAGCTCTGGGACTCAAACTGGAGTCAGCCATGTGGGATGTGAATACATAGGCACAGTGCTTAACCACTGTGCTACCAACCTGGCCCCTGCTTGAATTTTTCAATCCATGAACACAGAAAATCTCTCCTTTTTTTCCTTTCATCAGAGTTGTATAGCTATCATTAAAGTCCTGGTCATGTCAGATTTACACTTAAGTATTTCTTTTTATTTTTTAGCAATTGTAAAAGGTATTGTATTTTTTAGTTTCAGTGTCCATGTGTTCATTGTAGAATACAAGAATATAATTGGTTTTTGTACACTTATCTTATATCTTGCAACCTTGCTAAATTTGTATATTAGTTCTGAGAGCGTTTTGTTTGCAGGGGGACTTAAGGGGGTGACTCTTGAGATTTTCCATGTACACAATCATGTTATCTGAAAATGAGGACAGTTTTGTTTCTTTCTTTCTCATCTCTCTGCCATCTCTTTCCTTTTGCCTTATTGAACTGGCTAAAAATTCTAGCACTGTATTAAGAGTGGTGAGAAGAGGAATCCTCAGCTTATCTCAAACTTAGAGTAAAAGCTTTTAGTCTTTCATCATTAAATATAATGTTAGCTGTAGATTTTTTTTGTAGATGAATTTTTCTTTGTCAATGAAAGAAAGTTCCCCTCCATTCTATTTCTTGAGAGTTACCATAAAAAGAAGCTGAATTTTGCAAAATTCTCTTCCTGCAATTGACATGATCATGTGATTCTTTAGCCTGTGAATATAATGGCATTAATTTTCTTGTTGTTGTTGTCCCAAGTTTTTTGAAAATATTACAGCATAGCAGAAAGATTCCAACAGCTCCAGATGTTGTTCTGAAATTCATTCCAACTGAAGGCTAAGTGACCGGCAGGTTAGACACTCTGAAGTCCAAAACCTTCAGCATTGGGGCTGGCAGGTGATGTGGTGGTTAAGGGTGCTGGACTCCCACACGGCTGACTACAGTTTGAGTCCTGGACCTGGTGGCTCACTTTCTCACTTTTCCTCTCTTGTTCTGTCCCTCTCTGGTCAAATTAATAATAAATAAATAAAGTTAATAAATAAATAAAGTTAAATTTAAAAAAAAGATTCTTAGAGGAAAAAAAAAACTTAAGCATTTTCTTGGTGTCAGGATCCACTTCAATGATCTCCTGATTCAGGGCCAAGAACTGAGAACATAATTATCTCTCCCTTCTTCTGCAGTTTGATGGAGATGCCTCTCACGGGGCCTCTCTGAACGCAATTCGTCAGGTGTGTGACATAGCCTGCTATCTTGTTGCAGAGCTTCTTGCTGGGAATGATGGTGGTCTCCTCGCACACAAGCTTCTTCATGTGGAAATCATTGTCCGGACGCGTGTGATTCTTCTCAGTGATGACCCGGGCTGCCTTCTTTACAGTTTTGGTGTGAAAGCAGCCCATGTCGGCAGGTCCTTGATAAAAGAGCTACATTGATTAATTTTCAAATATTAAATCAGTCTCAAATCTCTAGATGGAATCGTATTTTGTCATATAATAAAATTTTTATTACATACTGTTAAATTCTATTTACTAATATCTTCTTAAGGATTTTCCACCTAAGTTCTATATTCATGCAGGATATTTGTGGTTTTCTTTATTGCACTATCTTGGTCTAATTTTTGCATCAGAATAACATTAACTTAATAAAATAAACTGGATTGTCATGCCTTCCCTCCTATCATCTGGAAGATTGTATAGAATTGGTATTAATTCTTCTGAAATGTTTGAGAGGATTTATGGGTAGTAAAACCATCCATACTGGAGATTTCTTTCACGGAGTTTGTTTTTTCGTTTGTTTGGATTTTTCTTCGGATTTTTGTTGTTGTTGTTGTTGTTGTTTTTTAATTGCCAAAGAGCATATGTGCTCACCAGAGAGAAACAGAAATAGAGGGAGAGAAAAAGCACCCACAAATGAAGCATGGTCATGCCACAATCCATTCTCCTCCATTTCTCCAACCTGTCAGAATTTGGGACATGCACTCACGTGTGCCCAACATGTTTTCAAGTCACGGGGAACCAGGATTCTAACCGCAGTTGGCCATGTGGGATCTAGCTCTTTGTAATCACTGGACTAGAGAGCCAACCCCCATTGGAGTTTTTAAATTATAAATTACATCTATTAATAGTTCACGTGGAATGAATTGTAACAGTATTTTTATGGAAGTGGTCTATTTCATCTACATTTTCAAATTTACGTACGTGGAGCTGTCTCTAGTATTCTTTACACTTTCAATGTCTGCATGGTCTGTATTGAGATCTTATTTCAGTTACTGTATTTATTATTTTTGTCATCTCCTTTTTTTCTTTCACAAATCTTACTATACGTTTGTTAATTTTACGGATTGTTTTCTTTTTTTTTCAGAGAACTGGTTCTCTGCTTTATTGATTTTTCTACTGTTTTTAATTTTATTGATTTTGCTCTTTATTATTTTTTCTGTTTGTCGTGTTTATTTTATTTTTCTAGATTCTTGAAATAGGAACTTAGATTATTTATATGAAACATTTTCTCTCTCTCTCTCTATCTCTCTCTCTTTCTTGGCCAGAGGGCAAATGCACTTACCCGAGAGAGAGAGAATTCCCCCAGGGGGGCTTGGTCATGCAACAATCCTTTTTCCTCTATTTCTCCAATGCATCAGGATTTGGGGCATGCACACACACATGTGCAGAATGTTTTTGAAGCTGCTGGGTTCAGGATTCAAACCATGGTCAGCCAGGTGGGATCTGGCTTCCTATGCATAGCACTTAACTGTTGTGCTATAGGCCTGCCCCGGCATTTTCTCTTTTCTAAAGTGTGCATTTAGTGCTATATACATTTCCCCCTCTACACTGCTTTAACTGTGTCCTACAAATTTTGGTATGTCATATTTCAATGTTCTTTATGTTAAATGTATTTTTAAATTTTCCCTAAAATCTCCTCTTAGCTCTTTGGATTATTCAGCATTATGCAATTTAGTTTCTAAGTATCTGAAGATTTTTCTGTCATCATTCTGTATTGATTTCCAGCTTCTTTCCTTTGTGGTTAAGAACACACTTTGGGGACCAGCAGTTAGCGTCATGGCTATGTTGCTGAACTCCCATGTAGTCGATCACGGTTCGAGTCCCGGACCCAATGGCTTAAACTCATGCCGGGCGCTTGTGCGTGTGTGCCCAAGAATGGAGGAGAAGGGACTGTGGAGTAGCCATCCCCCCTGGGGGGGGTGATTTCTCGCTTTCTGTCCCTCTGTCTCTCTCTGTCTTTCTGGTGAGCGCACGCGCCTTATAGCAAAAAAAACTCTCAAAAGAAAATTTAAAAAAACACACACTTTGCACAATTTTATTAAAAAAAAGAAGTTAAGATTTGTTTAAGTTGGGACTGGCAGGTGGCATAAGGGGTAAGGTGCTGGATTCCCACATGGCTGATGGCAATTTGAGTCCCGGACCTGGTGGCTTGTTTTCTCATTTTCCTTTTCTCTCTCTCTGTCTCTCTCTGGTCAAATTAAAAAAATAATAATAATAAACAAAATTAAATAAATAATAATAATTTTTTAAAGATGTGTTTCAGTCCCCAGAACATGGTCTATCTTGATGTCTTCCATTGGCATTTCCAAAGAATGTGTATTCTGCTGTAGCTGAGTGGAATATTCTATCTATAACTTCTTATCAGAGCTGATTGGTTGATGGTGTTGTTGAGTGTTTTTTCTGTCTAGTTGTTCTGTCAATTGTTGAGAGAGCTTTCCACCATATTTGAGGATTTGTCTGTTTTCCTTTCAGTTCTATCAGCTTCTGTTTTACTCATTTTGAAATTCTGTTGTTTGGGGCACACTTTGTTAAGATTGCTATGTCTTCTTAGTAGACTGACCTTTTAACATTGTATAATGTCCCTCTCTGTCTTTTGTAATTTTCTTCATATAGAAGTCTACTTTATCTGATTAGCATAGCTATTTATACTTTCTTTTGATGAATATTTATATGATATCTGGTGTCTTGTTTTTGTTTCTAAGAGGCTTTCGCCTTAGGGTGTATGGGCTCACCAGAGAGAGACAGTGAAAGGGAAAGTGAGAAATCATCCCCCAGTAGGAATGGCCACACCACAATCCACTCTCCTCTGTTCTCCTCCTGGGATCTTGGACATGCACACACACACGCACCCGGCATGAGTTTCAAGTCACAGGGTCAGGGACTCAAACAGCAGCCAGCCACGTGGGAGTCCAGTAACATAACCGCTAAGCCACCCGCTGGCCCCAGTTTCTGTGTTGTTATATCATTTCACTTCCTATATGCCCATCGTTCTAGATGAAGTACGATTTTTGTAGGCAGCATCTTTATTGGCAATCCATGTTGCCAACTTCTGTTTTTTTAAATGGCATACTTAGATCACCTGCATTTAATATAGTGATTAGTATGTTAGGGTTTAACTCCCCCATTTTATTTTGTTTTGTTTTCTCTGTTCTTTATTTCTCTGTTTTCTTTTTCTTGCTTTTCTGTGTTACTTGAACATCCATTTAAAATTCCACTTTGATTTCTCTCGAGTGTTTTAGAATGTATCTCCTTGTATTGCTTTTGTAGTGGAAACTGTAGGTACTACATTTAATACATAACAGCACAGTCTGCTGGTGTTTTCATGTTAACAATTCCAATGAAGTGTAAAACTTTATCTAACTTTAGAACTCTTTACTCTCCCCTGCTTATAATATAACTGTCTTGAATATTTCCTCTACATACATTTATGTATGAATCACATCAGATGGTGTTGTTTTATCCATCAGATGTAATGTAGGAAATACAAGAAGAGGAGGAAAGCCTATTGTATTTACCCATATTTTTCTTAACATCCTCTTTCTTCTCCCTGAAGATACAAGTTTCTTTCTTTCTTTCTTTGTTTTTTAGGTTTTTACCAGAGGTTTTGTGTGCTCACCTAAGAGAGATGGACAAAGATAAAGTGAGAAATCATCCCCTAAAGGGGAAGGCCATGCTACAATCCCTTCTCCTTCATTCTCTTCTCGGGATTTTGGGCATGCATACACATGCGTGGCATGACTTTGAAGTCACCAGGTTCAGGACTCAGATTGTGGTCAGCCATGTAGGAGCCCAGCACCTTAATCACCATGCCACCTGCTGGCTCCACAAGTTTTATTTTTTTAATTGTTGTTTTTCTATTTAGAGAACTCCTGCTTTTTCACAAGTTGACTGTTTTGTAATACCCAGAGATTTTTAGTTGTCTTTAGCAGGAAGATTAAGGAAAATTATGTCCCCTCTGTGTCCCTGGAAACCAAAGTCTTAAGACATACATTTCGACCTCTCTAAAGTTGGGAGCTGTTTTTCAGTTGCTATTAGTCTGGCTACAGTCACACATAGTATTTCTTGACTCCATATGAGCTTGTTTGATCATAGATATTGATATTATATCATTTCAATAGAGTTTGGTACAGTGCTTGAGCAAAGGCTTAGCCTTTAGGAGAAAGAAAAACACAAACATAGGAGGTCTTCTTACTGAAACTTGAAGGAAGAAAGATTTCTCTTAAGGCAAAAAGAAATTCTCCTGGGAACCAGCAGTTAGCATAATGGCTATGTCGCTGGACTCCCACGTAGTCGACCGCGGTTCGTCACGGACCCAGTGGCTTAAAACTCATGCCGGGCGCATGTGCGTGTGTGCCCAAGATCCCGAGAGGAAAATGGAGGAGAAGGGATTGCGGCGTGACCATCCCCTCTGGGGGGTGATTTCTCGCTTTCTGTCTCTATGCCTCTCTCTGTTTGTCTGGCGAGCGCACGCGCCCTATAGTGAAAACCTCTCCGAAAAAAAGAAAAAAAAAAAAAGAAATTCTCCCAAAGTACAAATTAAAAAAAAAAAAATGGAAATAATTAAATGTCATCTGAAATAGTCTTTGGTGAACCCCTCATAACTATAACCCATCCAGTGCATTATTCTTGCTGAGGCTCATATATTAACAGCTAAAGACAAGCTTGCTAGAAAGTATAGTGGTATGATTGCTATTTCTGATGCTATGACTGGACAATGATATTTCCTTGACATTTCAGTCAACAAATCATTCGAAGATCACGTGAGGAAGAAATATGAGCTCCGTAGTTGCCAAAAACTGTCCATCGATACCTTTGGATAGGATCAATAAAGTGTCAGCATCAAAACTTGCAGAACTGGGAGAAGATATAGAGACAATAATGGGGCTCTCTCTTCCAAAATGCCACATCACCTAAGCCATGGATAACACAGAGAACAACTTTGTGTGGAGAATCATGGCTATTGATGACTGTGCTGGAAAGTGATTCAGAAAAGTCAATGCTTATTACGATGAAATTCCTTTATGTATACACACAAGAGTAAACATGATAATAATTACGCCCAAGTAAGTCTCTAAGAGTTCTTCTAATAAATATAAAATAAAAATGCTAAGTGATAAGCAATTTTTGGGCAAACGTAATTAAAAGTGTCATCATTGTTTTCCCTAGTTGTACATGGAATAATGATGTATTTTACAACTATTGTATCTCCTTTTTTTTACTACTTTAACCAGTTTTTGTTCACCGTATTTCTTCTTTTATTCATGTACAGTGCTTTATTCTTTATGTGTTTTAAATTCTAGTAAAATACACACAACATGAAATCTACCAATTTAATCATTTGTAAGGGTATGATCAAGTGACTTTAAGTATAGTCACATTGCTGTGTAATTATTACCACTTCCTACCTTCAGAATTTTTTCTTCCCAAGCTAGAACTCCGTCCCCATTAAACAATAATTCCACACTCACCGTCTATAGCCATGGAGCTGCCATTCTATTTTCTCTCTCTATGAATTTGGCTATTGTAGGAACCTCATATAAATGCGATCACATAGTATTTGTCATTTTGCATCCAACTTATTTCACTTAGTGCAATATTTCTGTCTTAGTCTGTTATTGTATTGATAACAAGAATACCAGAGAATTGTAATTTATTAAGAAATAGAGGCCTATTGACTCAAGATTCTGGTGGCTGGGAAGTCCAAAAGTATAGACCTGGGAAAAGGCCAATCTACCACATGACAGACAGCAGCTCTCTTTTTTTTATAACAACCTGCTCTCACAAGAACTAAATCTCTCTCATGAAAGCTAGAACTCATTTGGTTTCTTATGAGACAGCATTCATCCAAACAGTGAGTCCCATGATCCAATCATCATGATCTGCCCTCTAGGTCCAAATTCAAAAATATGAAACTTTGGGGGACAAACCATTGTCTAATCAATAAATCTTTTTAGAAAAAGAATTATTTTATTTCATTTTATTCATAGGCGTTATTTTTTTTGGGGGGGGGAGAGGTTTTTGCTATAGGGCACGTGCGCTCGCCAGAAAGACAGAGAGAAACAGAGAGACAGAAAGCGAGAAATCACCCCCCAGGGGGGATGGCCATGCCGCAATCCCTTCTCCTCCATTCTCCTCTCGGGATCTTGGGCACGCACACACACATGCCCGGCGTGAGTTTAAGCCACCAGGTCTGGGACTCAAACCACGGTCGACTACATGGGAGTCCAGTGACATAGCCATTATGCTAACTTCTGGTCCCTCATAGGCATTATTTTATTTTATTTTTTGAAGTTGACAAGAGAGAGACTGAGAGAGAGAAGGAAAGGGAGAAAACAAGCTTCCAGGTCTGGGACTCGAACCACATTCAGCCATGTGGGAGCCCAACTGCCCCAACTACTATGCCACCTACTGGCCCCTAAACAATACATCTTTAAAGTTTGTCCATGCTGTAGATTATGCCAGAATTTCCTTCCTTTCCTTTCAGAATTTCATGGTAAGTACAATGATACTTCTGAAAGTTTAAACACAACTTTTAATGTACAAGTTTATTTTGGACCAAAAAATGTTTAAATCTGTGCATAGTTTTTAATAATCTTTTTAATAACCTGCATTTCCATAAACATTTGAAACCCTCAGATATATTACATTTTGTTTATCCAGTCATCTACTGATGGACATTTGGATTGCTTCCATCTTTTGGCTGCTATGAACAGAGCTGCTAGAAGCATAGGTCTGCAAATACCTGTTTGAGTAACTATTTTTAATTCTTTGGGATATATACCCAGAAGTGGAATTGCTCACTCATAATACAATAGCATTTTAGATTGAGTAGTATTCGGTACTTAAGAATAACCTACCTCATAGGGCTATAAATGAGTTAGCACACTTAGAGCATTTAAAATGCTACATTTTCCATAGTAACCCTTCTATAAACATTAGTTATTTTTATTATTAAGTAACTAGAAATGTCTTTCTGAACCTTGGAAGAGATGTAAGGGGTATGAGCAAATTAAAAAAAAAAAAAAAAAAACAACTTGTGAGTCATCAACACATACATGGTAGTAGAAGCCAATGGAAGAGATGAGGTCACTCCAGGAGAGAATGTAGAGAACAGAATCCAGCTTAAAACTACAGGCATAGTAAGAAACAGATGAGGTGGCATTGGTGAAAGAAACTGAGAACAGAGCCTTCCAAGGTATAGATTAAAGGAAGAGCTGAAAAGGGTAGGAGGCTGTAGTCCGAGAGGAGAAAGGCAGAGTTCAGAGGTGGGTGGACAGTAACAGATGTCCTATTCTCAGTATACTCAGCAACAGTACTCTGAATGATAGCAAAGTCCGGGGTAAAGTCTTAGTAGAGGTTAAGGGAGATAGAGCCCCAAATCTCTGACCTAAACAAATTAAGGAATGATGAGATAAAATGTTAACGTGTCTTCATATGAAAACTGGAGTAACCAGGCTGATAGTAGGAACTGGAAGAGAAGGAAGATGGCACACAGGAATTCTGATTACTCTATGGAAGTGGGAGAGTCACTTGAAAGCTTGAAAATTGCTGCAAATAATGATGAGAGGTTGCAGCATAATGTTGTTATAAATTTATTTATGAATTCTCAAATTCTTAAGAGAAATATTTTAAAATGTGGCAGACAAAATGCACTGCAATAGGAAAAGCGTACTTTAACTTTCTGGTAGTCATTCGTTTTGATACCAAATGAGTTTCCTGCAGGATGCAGTCTTGATAGAGAATTCTGGATTAAATTTAATAGACTTATTCAAATAGATGGTTTGAGATGTTTCAAAATTCCACATAATTAATGTCTTGAACTATTTGTTCTGTAAATGTGGAATTCTACAAATATCCCAGGACAATGAAAGACATGGTTATTAGAAATTCCTAGATGGATGAAGACATATTTGCATATTGAATATTAGGGTTGGATAGTGGTTTATGGAGTTGAGGGTAGAGATTTGAGCCATAGGAAAGATAATAAAGTTAGCACTGGAAGTCTAAGACCATTCTACACTTACATAATACTGTCTTGCTTCCATGAAAAATTAAACTATTATAGGCTAGTAGGGAGGTAACAAGGTAGTTGGACGTGTCATAAATGGACTCTAAACATCAAAACCATAAAGCAAACTCAACTTCAGAAATAATCTCTTGGCTTGAATGTCAATAATTAGAGAAATAGCAGTGGGTTAATCCGTCACTTGTTTTTGGCCAAAGATAGAAATGTGGTCTGATTATCCTGGAAGTATACAAAAAAGCATTCTTGTGTGAAGGTGTTCTTAATAAAGAAATGGTGAAGGCATGGTCATGAGAATGGGGACTAATTAAATTACAACACAATGATCAAAGCAATTATTTAAACAATTCCATTATTTATGAGAATAATCACTACCATGCAAAGCATATGAAGAGCTGGAACAAGAGGCCTAAATAGCTGTTGAACCTAAGTCCTCCTCCTCATAGGAAAGCTACAAGGTAAGTGACTTTGGGAGGGTATGACTATTGCATGCCCTTAGCATCGAGTGAAGGGGGTCAAAAGAGAGATTTTGCTCTCCAGGAAGAAAGTTGCACAGAACATAAAAGTTGAAAATGACACACTGTGTAGTAAATAAGTATTGAAGAACCATTAATGCCACATTTTTTTTTTTTTTTTTTTTTTTTTTTTGGATTTTAAACATTATAGGAATAGTCTTAGGGTGGGGAGATTTTTTTTTTTTCTACATGAGCCATAAGGGAGCCTCTAGAAAAAATCATTATTGGCCACATGAAAAGGCAAACACTCTTACTGTTAATTTCTTTTTGAAAGAGAAAGGAAGACAAAGCATTCGACTCTCAAGTTTTTCAAGTTTTAAATACAAGAAATAATACTAATGTGTAAAATGCTGTATTATGGTCAGTGAAGGGGGAAACTAGGAGAAAAATGAGGAAATGAAAGAAAAAAGGGAAAATGAGGTGATAATATTTGGTTATGACTTCTCCTCCCAGACTCTGCAAACTCTCTGACGTGGGGGGTGTTCCTGATTCTCCCATGCCACAAACATCCCTGATCCTTTCTCTGTCACTCGCTTTAACACTTGTATTAGTAAAACAAAGTTATTTCAAACCTCTTCTATGGCTTCAGTTCCCAGTATCACCTTCATCACCTGGGTTTGAGCAAGCAAGACGACTCCTTACTTTCCCAAGAATTTCGAAGTGGTTACGTTTAAACAGGCCCCGTTGAATCCTCCCCAACTTGGTATGTTCTCTTTCCTTATCAACCATTTCTTTATTCCCTATCAGGAAAGATGGTGTCCTTTCTCATGTTTAAGCCTAACTGTCACCTCCCCAACTTTGTCATGGACAGTTTGTCTATGACTTTCTCTCTTCAACCAGCTCCTTTCTTTCTAAACAACTGAATTATATAATAGAAGCAAAATGTTATGTTTTGAATGTTAGTATTTATCCCAAAGTGTACATGTTAAAATCCAATCTCCAATGTGACAGTACTAAAAGACTGGGACTTTGGGGAAAGTGATTATGTTATGAGGGCTCCGCTCAAGTGAATGGTATTAGTGCCTTTTTTAAAAAATATATTTATTTCTTACATTTAATTACTGTGTATTATTACAACATACTAAATGAAGGGCTCACCCTTGCCCCTTCTCCTTCCTCTATATAAGAACATGTTAACAAGGCTCTATCTATGAAGCAGAGTGAATTCTTGGCAGATAACAAGTCTGCCTGCAATACTGGACTTCCCAGCCTCCAGAACTGTAAGCAATAAACTTCTGTTGCTTATAAATTACCCAGTCTAAATTATTTTGGTATGGCAGCCTGAATGGACTAAGATACCAAAATAAGCTAAAACATTTGAATGGTATTTTGAATATACAAAATGCTTTTATGCACGTAATTCCCTTTGAACTCTCATAATTGACCCATGAAATAGATATTTATACATTTCCACTTTTAAATCTCTGAAAGTTGAGGCAATTCACCAATGCTCACATAAGTAGGCAGTGACAGAATGAAAACTCAAATGTAGACATTTCCATTCTAGGCCCAGCCCACCTGCTGGGCTTCCTCCTGCCTGAAATCATGGTAGCAGAGCTTCAGCAAGTACGTGCATACACACCTTACCAGCTGGCTTACTAAATCTATGCAATCCACCCAGGGGAATGACAGGGTTAAAACATTAAGAGCCTTTGAGCCAGTCATCTCCTGCCAATGGTGGTCTTACCCATTTTAGTCTTACCCTTTGACCTCAGGATGCAAATACAACCATTTTCTACAAGTGCCATGACTTGAATGAGGCTGAGAAGTGCCAGGGCGACCCATCATCCTGATTTGCACTTTCCTGGTGCACTAGAAGTTTGACATCCTCTGTCCTGAGCAAACAGGAATTGTTGTTCATCTTAGGAAAGCACTGCCCTGCGGTGCTGTCCGCACCACTCGAAGAGGGCTTCTCACACATTGCCTTTTATTATTGTGTTTCAAATTCACCCAATAAACCTACGTTGAGTCCCTACTAAAGTCAAGAGCATGATGTTAGGCTTCAGTACACAAAGATGAACACTTGGTGCTTGTGTCAAATGAGGAAGATGGTATATATTGAAATGAGCATAACAGAGTGAAGTGTGATTTTTACAAACAAATCAAAAAATAAAAGAGAAATAAGATGAAAGAAACAAGAAAGAAAGAAAAGTGAGAAAAAGAGAGAAACAAAACAAAAACAAAGAAAGAAGAACAAAAGGAAAAGAAAGAGGAAGAAAAAAGAAAAAGAAAGAAAGAGAAAGAAAGGAGAAAGAGAAAGAAAAAGACAGAGAGAAAGAAAGGGAAATAAAGAGAAAGAAAGAAAGCTGAATATTACAATAATCAAAGGAAGAGAGTTTTGGGAAGGAAAGGGTGATCATCAGAATCAAACGCTGAGAGAATGTGAAGCAGGATGAGGCTTAAGTCAAGTCCTCCACTGCATGTGGAGCCTAGCATTGATGAGAGAGCCTTTCAAATCAAACAGCAAGGGCAGAAATCTGCAGGAAGTGAACACAGCGGCCACCGCCATCCTCCATCACTAACCCAGGGGACTCCACTTTTGATCATGAATCAGTCACCGGTCCCAGCCTGGTTCTCCCACCACAAACAACTGGAAAAGTGGACACAATAATGTGTGAATCCACATTAGACACTGGACAACTGGTGACTGTCATCACTGAGAGAATTTTAAAAAGAAATGAACACAATAAGAGATCCAACTTTCTGCCTGGAAGCATTCACCCAACCCTGACTTGGAAGAGGAACCCAGGCAAAGCACAGAACTCCTGCCGAGCTGAGGAGACGAAGATCCGAGTCCAGAGAGGCAGCCTCCTTGCCTCTATGGCTTTACTTTGCTTTCTCTCCAAACATGAATCACCACCTGATATGAAAATTTTGATTTTTTGTTGTGGTAATCATATGTCTTCTGAACACCCTCTTCAGAATGTAGCGTTCATACTCGTAGGACAGAGACATTAGTTACTTTTCATTCATTGCTCTCTCCCTAAAACAGAGTATCTAGTAGACACCCAACAAATATTTTTGAAAGATTAAAATGAAAATGGAGTAGGTGGTGAGGAAAGAATGGTGGGAAACAGACAAGTTTTTCATGAAATGTATAGATGAAAGAAAAAAAAAAGAGGTAAGTTGGAATTACAATAATATCATAGTTTAAGAAAGAGTAGTTTGGGGACCAGCAGATGGCATAATGGTTACATTGCTGGACTCCCACATAGTTGACTGATGTTCAAGTCCCAGACCCAGCTGCTTGAAACTTGTGCCAAGTGTGTGTGTGTGCATGCTGCAAATCCCAAGAGGAGAATGGAGGAGAAGGGATTGTGGTGTGGTCATCTTCCTGGGGGAGGGGCGGGGCGGTGCTTTCTTGTTTTCTATCTCTCTGTCTCTCAGGTGAGAGCATGTGCCCTATAGCAAAAAAAAAAAAAAAAAAAAAAAAAAAAAAAAAAAAATTGCCTCTATCTCTCTAAAAAAAAAAGGCATTTTGTACACATGAATATATTTGAGGAGTCCAGATTTCATAGGATAGAAGAATGAAACCTGTAACCTCTACATACTCCTCTAAAGACTGGAATTTGGAATGGCCAGTAGGAATGAAAGTGTGGAAGAGTTAGAAAGTGAGTATGCTATTCTAGAGAGAAATGTAATAATTTTATATTGCTTGGAGTGTCCATCTCTGTGAACAAATCACCCCATACCTAGTGGCCTAAAACTGTAAAAATTCATTATTTCTCTCATTTTTGCAGTTTGGCTTGGGGAATGTCCAGGATAGTTTGTTCACCACATGTCTGAAGCCTCTGGTTGGGTGACCTGGATAGCCGAGTACTAGTCAAGCCTCTCCCTGTTTATACGCTCTCTCACACAGCTAGCTTGGGCTTCCTTACAGCATGGAGGTTTCAGGGCAACCAGGATAAAGTTTTTATCTGGCATCTGATTCCCCCCTATAAAGTAAACATAAGTTGTCAATTCTCTTAAGTCTTGGACTCAGAAGGCCCAGATGTCTTTTTTCCACCACACTCAGCCACAAGGCCAGGCTGGATTTCAGGGAGAAAGAAAGAAATTATAATTCTAGTACTTGGGGCAGAATCAAGTGCAGACAGGGTGAAATTGTTAGCTATTTTTGGAGGCTAGCTACCCTGAAGGATCAGAAAGGAGCAGTTCAGAATGACAATAAAAGCCAAGGTTAAAGTGAGGCCATACTAGCAGCCCAGTAAAATAGAGTGGAGACTTTTGTCCCTAGGGCCTAAGAATGAAAGAACTGGAACAATCGTAGTGTCATTAGTGAGAATGCCTAGTTACCAATGGATGTTGGCATGACAGGAGATATACATGCTGAGAAAGATGGAGGTACTCTTAAAAGATGAGGGTGATGCTACAATGGGTGAAGAGAGGCTGGCATAAGTGGATGTTGGACTTCAGAAGAGAGGGTGATGAAGCTATTGTCTAGAATTAGCAGAGTCCAGGGAAGGACCCCCTTTTCTCAGCCCATGAGCAAGAAGAGTGACCTCTGTTGGAGAAAATCAGTAAGAGAACAGCATCAAGACAGAAATCCAGATTTCAGTTAAAATGTGAAATTGGAGACCAAATTTAAAATGTAAACAAGGCAGAAGGGTTCCCATGAGAAAATGCAGAAGGCAGAAAAATGCAGTTGGGTAAAAGGTAGTACTGAAATCCTGCTAATGGATGTGGGAATTGAGATTTTCCAGGAACGCTGTGTTTACGGCAGTGTTAGGGACATATTGGGATGGAGGAAGGTGAATATTTGCAAGTACGTTAGCAAGAATGAACATCATCATTTTTGCATTCGTTCATTATGAGGGGAGGAAGGGGTGGGTGTTACCTAAATTATCCAATCAGGTCAAGATTTTATATCTATTACTTCTGAGTTTGGAGTATCACTTGACTTCCTTAGCTTTCTTTCTTTTTTTTTAATAAGAATTATTTTATTTAACTTTATTTAGTTATTTATTTTTTAATTTGACCAGTTAGGGACAGAGTGAGAGAGAGAGAGAGAGAGGGAGAAAGTGAGAAAGCAAGCCACCTGGTCCAGGGCTCCAACCATGGTCAGCCATGTGGGAGTCTAGTGCCCTTAACCACCCCACCACCTGCCAGCCCCCCTTAGCTTTTTTTAGAGTGATGTTGAGAGTGACAGTAAAGATTGGGAGACAGAGAGGAGAATGAAAGATAAAGAAGGTTTATCTCAAGTCCAGCTGCGATGACATATCTTACCAAGACATTGTGCTCCATAGGCTGGAACCACATGAGAAGCCTGGGTTTGAGTCCCACGTCAAACTAAAGGCAGGCATAGTGACATGTGCCTGTAATCTCAGTGTCTTGGGGAGGCTGAGACAGGAGGATCTCAAGTTCAAGGTTGACCTGGGCACCATAGGAACACTCCATCTGGAAAAGGGCTGGGCGTGGTGATGCCTCCCATGTTCCAGTTGGGAGGCTGAGGCAGAAAGATTTCTGCATGGCAAGACTCGAAAAAGAAAGAAAAAGAAAAAGGAAAAGGAAAAGGAAAAGAAAAGGAAAAAGAAAAAGAAAGAAAAAGGAAAAGAAAAGAAAGAAAGAGCTTTCTATCACAGAGAAAATTCACAGGGCTTATACATGAATACAGAAGCTCATGTCATGATACCGGACTCTAAATCCATGTCTAAATTCTAAACACCATCCCTCTTCCCACAAGAAGGAAGAAATCAGTATTTAGTGTATAAATCTGGTCAATTAATTTAAGTTGCATGTGCTCACTCTCAAGTGAAGGAAGGAGGCATAAGAAGTAAGGCATGATGAGACATTTTAATTGGCCAAAAGAAAACAGAATTAAAGTAGTGTCATTTCAAAGGCATTTTTGCTGTTGTTACACACCTTGAGCCAAAGGGTTGCAAAGTATTTTACCCTGCAAGATAGGTCAACAGGAAGCACAGCCCAGCCTGGCACCCTCTGCTTTCAAATAAATGCATCTACTGAATTTTAATTATTCTTGCCTTTCAGTAATATTTTAAGACTAGAACAGAAAATACACTTTTTTTAATTAGAAAAAAAGGGGGGGGATAGTGATGAAATAGGGTGGTATTCATCTAAACTGAATTAAATATTTTCTTGCATATTTTGTCTGGTGTTCTTCTTTTTCCTCTGAAGAAGCAAAACACTCCAATTGTGGCTCAATGGAACTTGTTACTTATGGGAACGATCCATTCATCAGGTTGAAGAAAAGAACATAGAGTTCATCTGTTTAATCTGGTCTAAGTGACGTTCTGCTGTAGAGTAGGTGGAAAAGTGGATTCGACGGATTTTCCAAATATGTCAGTGGTAGAAACAATTTCTCTCTTCTGATCTCAATAGCATAGGGCCTGGAGGAAGGCACTTTGCTCTTGTGAGTGGACTGTGGCTACCAGGTAAGCTTGGGGAGCATTTCGTCTCCTCTCTGTACTAAATAAAATAAGACTAACAAGGGCTGGCCCTGTAACCTAGTGGTTAAGGAACTGGATCCCACATGACCTTCAGCAGTTTAAACCTAGGCCCTGTCAGCTTGGAAAACATGCTGGGCTTGTATATAAGCCTGCCCCAAGTCCCAACAGGATGGAGAACTGGAGGAAGAGGGATTGTAACATGGCCAAGGCTCATTGGGGAGTGCTCTTCCCCTCATCCCATCTCTCTCTCTCTCTGATAAATGCACATTCCTCCTGGCATTAAAAAAAAAAAAGCATATATAAAATAAAATAAGATATCTGCCAAGAGACCAGCAGTTGGTGTGATGGTTATGTTGCTGGACTCCCATGTGGTTGACTACGGTTTGAATCCCGGACCTGGTGGCTTAAACTCGCGCCAGGTTATGTGTGCATGTGTGCCCAAGATCCCTAGAGTAGAACAGAGGAGAAAGGATTGTGGTGTGGTCATCCCCCCAGGGGATGATTTCTCGCTTTCTATCTCTTTGTCTGCCCCATCTTTCTGGCGAGTGAACACACCCGATAGCAAAAACCTCTCAAAAAAAAAAAAAAAAAAAAAAAAAAAAAAAAAGGTATCTGTCAAGTTCTCCTGCCTAACACTTAAGCCCAGGCAGAAAATCATCTGGCATTTACCCGATTTCTGTGGGAGAGAAATGACTGGCTTAGGATAATCCACCAAAAGCAACTGTAGAAAATCCATCTGCTCCTCCTATGCCCCAACATGCCCTTGGCCACAGATTCCTCCCCACCTACACTCCTTGGTCAGGGCAAAGCTGAGTTAAGAAAAAAATTTAATGTCCTGCATCTTTCATTGATTTTAATGCTTCCATCAAATGGACTTGTCCCTCTCGTGCCTTAGGTCATGGGAATTGCTTATACAGCAGGGCACCAAGACTGTGAGGAGAGGAGTCTCTGAAACTTGCTACCAATCTTTTCATATTGCCTGCAAGGAATCTAATACTAAGTATACTTCCCTGAAGCCTCTTGGTTCAAGTCCAGATCTTTGATGCCAAACCAACTCATTACACTTTCTTCCTAGAGCTATGAGTAGTAAACACTGGTTTTTGGCCACTCAGTGTCCATACACCTCGCTTCCTGAAAGTGCAGTCCAGGAGTTCCGGCCATTGTGCTGGGTCCCTGTGGCTCTGAGACATCACCCCCAACCAGGAATGACACTGGTTAGAGTCTTGTCCAAGACACTATGACTGCACCAATGCTAAGTAAATGGCCACGTCAGAGCCAGTGAGACAGGATGGACCCAGCAGATACTTCTCGGAACAACGTCCTGTTTCATGCATGCTGAATCTGAGACGGTGAAGAGGTGACAGCTGAGCTTTCATTTTGCTACATTGGAGGGCCTATGATGAAAGCTGCCCTATAGAAGAAGTTGTTGAGAGGGACCAGAAGTTGGCATAATGGCTATGTTGCTGGACTCTCATGTAGTCGACCGCGGTTCGAGTCCCAGACCCAGTGGCTTAAACTCACATCGGGCGCGTGTGTGTGCGTGCCCAAGATCCCAAGAAGAGAATGGAGGAGAAGGAATTGCGACATGGCCACCCACCTCTGGAGGGTGATTTCTTGCTTTCTGTCTCTCTGTCTCTCTCTGTCTTTCTGGTGAGCGCACGTGCCCTATACCGAAAAACCTCTAAAAAAAAAAAAGAGGTCCTGAAAAGGAGAGAACAACCTACCCTGAAAGGCTGTTAGCACACTGAATCCAGAAAGGCCCGGAGCAAGCCAACCCTGGGCTTTTCAGAGAGCCAATAAGCATCCATTTTTCCTTAAGAGAGAACTTTGCAACCGAAAGAGTCATACCTGCTAACTTCGTGCAGCAGTCCAGAGACCTGCTGTCTAAATGCCTACTATCCAGGTAAATACTCTCCTTTGCGGGCTTAAATGAGCCTCCTCTCATACCTTCCCATGAGTGTCCACTAGTAAGTGCTCCCATTTTTTTTTAAAGATTTATTTAATTTTATTTACTCATTCATTTATTTTAATTTGACCAGAGAGTGACAGAGAAAGAGAGAAAGTGAGAACACAAGCCACCAGGTCTAGGACTCAAACCATGGTTGGCCATATGGGAGTGTCCAGCACCTTAATCATCATGCCACCTGCTGGTCCCAGTGATCCCATTTTGTAGAAGGCATCCTTGTTAATTCCATGGAATCCAATGCTGAGAAATAAACTCTTGACGGTTTTCCAGAATCTTCTGTATCTTTCTCTTCTTCCCCTTCAGTCACTTTCCATTCAATGATGGCTTATTGAATGATTGGTACACATTTTTAGAAACCATGAGGGGTGCAAAGCTTATGCCTCAGCAAACAGGCAGTTACAGAACAAGATGGTGCAAACCAGGATAGGAAAACGCAAAGAGAGGTACAGCCCAGAGCATGGAACCTGCTAGAAGGATGGCAGGTGCCCAGCCTGGCTCCAGCCTTTCTAAGCGCTTCTGTAGGGTTGGGTACTTAGACAGGAAACCATTACTCTTTTCCTTCATGCTCACTTTTCATCCTCCTCATATATTGGAAAATGGAGGTTTGGGAATATAGACGAACTATCCCAGGTACAAATTCATTCAACGTGGAACAAATATCTATGAGTAAAATATTTATATGGGCCCTGGGGATGCAGTAACTTAGTATCATAGAACTTACATTCTAACTTTTTGGTTGTTGGTTAGGGGACATGCTCTCGCCAGAGAGAGAGACAGAGAGAAAGTGAGAAAACACCTGCCATGGGGATAGCCATGCTGCAATCCCCTCTCCTCCATTCTCCCCTTGGGATTTTGGGCATGTGTGCACCTGCATCTGGCATGCTTTGTAAGTCTCTGGGTTGGGACTTGAACCTCATAGTCAGTCGTGATGTGAAATTCAGCCATCTTAACTACTGTGCCACTTCTCTCACCAGCGAGAGAGACAGGCCACAAGCAACTACAACATAAATAAGTTGTTGCATCTCAGCCTGATGATTTCCTTTTGACCTTCTCTGAAAAGCAGAGCAGGGTGGAGAGCTGGAGATGACTGGCTGTGATTGAGGTGTGGGGCTGTCTTCGGTGAGGTGCCGAGAGAAAGCCTCAGACCGACGCCATTCTTGCAGAAACACCAATCAAGCGAGGGTGTATGTCCTGTGACTATCTAGTGGAAGGACATTTAAAGCAGAGGGAACCACAACTGCTAAGGTCCTGAGAGGACCGACTTCTCCACTGACCCTGGAGACACAGAGCCTACAACACTTTCAGGGGCCCACAGAAAGGTTTTTATTATTTTAAATCAGAAAAAAAAAAATGACCTTTCGGGTCAAAAAATATTTTTGATATATAATATTCATATGTTAGAGAACTTCAAAAAGTTATTGGATAAATGGAACTAAAGAATGAGTTTCTTTTGGTGCAAAACAATTCTGAAATCAATGCATAGTTTTTTTTTTTCATAATGTGCTTTATCCATGAACTTTTTGAAGACCCCCTTATAGTAATCTTTATACCAATGCAGTTGTCAAATATAAATTTTTTGTTTTTTAAGGGTGATATGGGCCCACAAAATTTGCAGCACAACCCTGGGCACCAAAGTAGAAAAAAGCTGGGCTTGTTGGAAGAGCAAGATCATGTGCTCAGAGGAGTCAGGGTGGAGGGAGAATGGCAGGAAGTGAGTTTAGAGATGCGGGCAGGGATGCAGGCCTAGAGCCACGGGTCTTGGTAAACTCTTCGGAGCTGGAGTGTAGGTAGATAAAAGGGGGAGGGGGAGCAAAGAAAAAAACCTGAGTGCTCCAAACTCTTTTGCTGTTTCTTATTCAAGGGACTCATGTACATGAGTGTGAAAGAGAGACAGAGAGATGAAGCCCAACAGAGGGGCCAAAGGGCCCATCCTTTTTCTTCCAATTTTCCATCCCCTCAGGATCCAGGGCACATTAGCTCTGGGTATGTTTTTCACGCCCATGAGGCCAAGACCTGAACTCTGGTCAGCTATGTGGGATCCAACGTCCTCTGAGCAGCACTTTACGAGTGTACTTCATGACTGTCCAGCTCAGAATTTTTGGCACTGCTTAAGTTCACAATTGGAACATTGACCATTTCTGGCAACTTAAGGCCAGAGGTTTCTATTGACTTTTTTTTTTAATTTTTCACCAATTTTAAGGAATGACTTTGTATAGGCTGCTAACTCTCATCTGAATCTTTCTTAAGTTTATTCATTTATTTCTTCAATGAGAGAGAGAGACAGACAGGGAGACACTCCAACAGAGTCCCCATGCTGTGATCCAACCCCAGCCTCAGCCAGCCTCCACCTCCTGACCCTTGCCATCTGAATCTTGAGATCAGCTTCTGTTGCATCTAAACGCGACATTTTCCTTTTGACCTTCTCCCCTGTTCTGTTGCGGCGTAGAATAACAACCTAGAATAATGTTGAAGCACGTTGCAATATTCAATGCCATAAAAATGTGGATTGTCATCATTACCGTTAATAATAATAAGTAATAATGCTTCTGCCCGTGGATGGACTTTGGCTTCGAGACAAATGGCCATTTTTGCTGGCTCGCCTACCTTGTGTCCATAGCCAGCCCAATCAGGAATCTCTCAGCCACAACCAATATGTCAGGAAGGATTTGTCACGCTGTGTTGTGAACTCATCACGTTTATGACAGTGCTTGTAGCTGCTCATTTGCTAATACCAGAGGTATTTACAGTTCGGCAGATTGAAAGACTGAACCACTTGTGCATCGCCCTTTTGCCATTCTATATCCTGTTGAGACCACTGAGGTCACCACTCATTCTTCATTGTGCATGCTCACAGTTAAGGTGACCCAGTAGAACCGGAGCCTGAGCTGCTGCCAAGCGGGGTACCCCCAGCATCCCCTAGACTTCTCGTGGTCCTTTGCAAAGCTGTCTGTCTGAGCAAGAAAGCCTTTTTTCTTCCTCTCTTCTTAGAAGGAAATACGTTGGGATACCTTAAAGTCTGTGAGGTCCAAAGGGCTCATGGGTTTTGTCAGAGCTTTCTTTAGGAAGTTGCTTTTTCTTACATTCTCCTGTATGGCCAAATACCAAATTAAACATAATATTAAAAGGCCTGTATTTTAAGGTTAGGGAAGGCTTTGCAGACAGAAGGACAATTGGTTTTAATGAGACCTAAGGGGAGGTGGAGCCCTGTCGAGATGCCTGGGGTTCCAGATTTTTAAATCCTAAGACTACGTTAGCTTTTCAGTAGTGACTATGTCAGAACAGGTGATGGGGAGATGTAGACAAACATTTTGGGGGTGGTGGTTTTATTTCCTTTCAGTTTCTCTCCTTTCTGAGCTTCATCTTATTTCTGATGGACACAGCTTTCGGGGAGAAAAGTCCGTGGGTAAACCACAAAGCCACCTTTGGAGTCTTTTTCAACTCTAGGTTAATTTTCAGTGGAAATTCAAATCTATTCATGCTGCAGGTCCAGAATTCAGAAAGAAATGAATGTTTTGCCGATAGATCCGCTCTGAAGACGACAGATCAGGGAGTAACAGTCCTTGGTGTCTCCCCTTGGTCCAGGTTATCTATCTTTTGCAAATAAGTGAGCCATAGAAATGATGCTGGAAGCACCATGTCTGAGGGATGAAAAGAAAACGAGAGAAAACCTAAAGCCCTTGAGTGGTGCGATTGGAGGCTGCCTGGCAGCAGCTCGGTACTGTGAACGGAGTATCCCCTCCCCACGTGCACTGGGCTGGCCTGGGTAGAAAGCACAGTGAGCCTGGAAGGCCTCCAGAGGACAGCAGCAAGGAGGCAGGGGAGGGGCTGGAGGAGGGGCCGGAGGAGTCTCAGGGCTGCCCTCTGCCACTATTGGAGGACAGTCAGGTGGAAGGGCAGATGGATGCCTTATGGCTTCAGAAGGTGGAAGAAAGAAAGAGCAGACAGTGGAAATGTTTGATCTGCTTATTTATTTATTATGGTAAAACACACGTCACATAAAATTGATCTTTCTAACCATATTTTGAGGAGTACAACTCAGTGGCATTAAGTGTATTTACATTTACCTCCAGAATTTTCTCATCTTCCCTAACGGAAACTCTTGTGCCCACAAAGCAAGAACTTTCTTTTTTTTTTTTTTTTTGGAGAGGTTTTTGCTATAGGGCGCGTGCGCTCGCCAGACAGACAGAGAGAGACAGAGAGATAGAAAGCAGGAAATCACCCCCCAGGGGGGATGGCCACGCCACAATCCCTTCTCCTCCATTCTCCTCTCGGGATCTTGGGCACGCACGCACACGTGCCCGGCGTGAGTTTAAGCCGCCGGGTCCGGGACTCAAACCGCGGTCGACTACGTGGGAGTCCAGCGACATAGCCATTACGCTAACTGCTGGTCCCAAAGCAAGAACTTTCTATCCCCCCCCCCCCACCCCGAGCCCCTGGTAACCTCCATTCTATTGGGTCATCAGAAATGTCATGGCATGTTTTTACACAGATAAACATTTAAAAATATGTCACCACTTTCCCAATGACCTAATATTTTTTGCCTCTATGAATTGGAATATAGGGCACGTGCACTTGTCAGAAAGTCAGAGAGAGACAGAAAGCCAGAAATCACTTCCCCAGGGGGGATAGCCATGCCACAATTCTCCTCCGGGGATCTTGGGCATGCACGCACACGCGCCCAGCATGAGTTTAAGCCACAGGGTCCAGGACTCAAACCACAGTAGACTACATGGGAGTCCAGTAATGAAGCCACTATGCTATCTGCTGGTCCTGAATTGGATTATTCTAGGGTCTTCAAACAAGCGGAATTTTTAAATTTTTGTCCTTTTATATCCAGCTTATATCACTAAGCATGGTGTCTTCGAGGTTCATGCATGTTGTAACATGAAACAGCATTTCTTCCCTTTGTAAGGCTGAGTAGTATTGCACTGTATGTACATGGGACATTTGGTTTACCCATTCAATCTGTCAGTGAACATTTGGTTTGCTTCCACCTTCGGCTATTATGAACAATGCTGCTGTGAACATGAGTGTGCAAATACCGGTTCAAGTCCTGGCTTTCCATTCTTTTGGTATATGCTCAGAAGTAGAATTGTTGGGTTCCATGGTATTTGTATATTCATTTTCTTGAGGATTTACCACACCATTTTCCACCATGGCTGTACCATTTTACATCCATACCAGCAATGTACAAGAATTCCAACTTTTCCACATCTTCACCAATACTTGTTACTTTCTGGGTATGTTTTGTTTTGCTTTTTAATAACCTTCAGCATGAGTATAAAACAAAATGCTGGATTTTGACTGATTCTAAGAAAAAATGATCTCGCAGTAAGGTATGTCCAGTTAGGGGCCCAGCCGCAGTGGCACAGAGGTAACACAATATTCTGCAAGGTTCCAAGCCCATGGAAGATCAGGAGTTCGGTTCCCCAGTCAGCCTGTACATGCTAGGTGCATGTGTGTATGTGCACAAGATCCTGGTTGGTTGGGAAATGCTGTGGAGGGAATTGTGGCATGAGGTTCTGTTCAAGGTATTTATTCTCTCTCTCTCTCCATCTCTCTTCTCCACATCCAAATAAATAAGTAAACAAACAAACTTTAAAATAAAAAGATATGTCCAGTTAGGGCTTGCCTCAACACTAGGGGTGGTGAAATTAAAATTAGTTCAGATAAGGGCTAACCCACTTTAAAAATCAAGCCTATTGGGAACAGCAGATGGCGTAATGGTTAAATTACTGGACTCCCACATAGCTAACTGTGGTTCAAGTCCTGGACCCAGAGGCTTAAAATTCACTCCAGGCATGTGTGTGTGCATGCCCAAAATCCCAAGAGGAGAATGGAAGAGAAGGGATTATGGCATTGGCCATCCCCTGTGGAGGGTGATTTCTTATTTTCTGTCTCTCTCTGTCTCTCCAGAGAGCACAAATGCTCTATAGCAAAAATCTCTCTTAAAAAGAAAAAAAAAATCAAGTCTATGAACCCATGACACACAATGGCATTTGAGGACCTTCCTTATATCTCTATTGTTTGATATGACGTCTATAAGAACACTGTATAAACTACAATGATCTGTGGGAATTATAGGTATATAGAGGAGAGATAACAAACTGATCATCCATAGATATGACCTACAGATACATTTCATTTGATATACATCTTCCAAAACTAGAAGATTTTTCAACAGAATTTTGATATTCTGCTTTTTCTGAAAGACGGAAAGACATGACAAGTTCAGGGTCCCTTTTTGCAGGAACAGAGGGGCCCTCATGTTTAACTGGGCAACCGCCTCACTCATCCCGTTAACCAGTTAACTAGTTATAAATTTACGTATGCACTTAGAGAGCTCTCAAAAATATGCAAGTTCTTTAACTAAGACATCTGAAATAGGAGATTATTACCACAATTATCATTTTTCCAATGTTCATATGTTTAATTGTTTGGCCTTGTTAATTTTTAAAATTTTAATTTTAATTAATTGATCTGTTTTGTTTGCTATAGGGGGTGCGCACTCTCTAGAGAGAGACAGAAAGAGAGGGGGAACGTGAGAAAGCATGCTTACAGGGGGAAGGGCCACACGCAATCCCTTCTCCACTCTCTTCTTGGGATTTTAAGCATGCACACCTGGCATGTTTTTCAGGTTGCTGGGTCCAGGACTTGAACCACGTAGTTGGTCATGTGGAATCCAGTGCATTAAACACCATACCGCTGGCTGGCCAGTTACATTTTTTTATTGCCAGAAGATGCATGTGCTTGCCAGAGACAGAAAGAGAGAAAGCACTCTCTAGTGGGGCGTGGTTATGCTGAAAACCTTTTTCTTCCACTTCTCCATCCTGGGATTCGGGGCATGCATGCACACATGGCTGGCATGTTTTTAAGTTGCTGGGGCTGAGATTTGGACCACGGTTGGCTTCGTTGAATCTGGCTTCCTGTGCATGGCACTTAGGCCCTGCACTATAGGACTGGCTCTGTTTCATTCATATTTTAAAATTGTTTATTTCTGGGACCAGCAGTTAGCATAATGGCTATGTCACTGGACTACCATGTAGTCAACCGAGTTCGAGTCTCAGACCCGGTGGCTTAAACTCACGCGGGGCGCGTGTGCGTGAGAGTCCAAGATCCCAAGAGGAGAATGGAGGAGAAGGGATTCTGGCGTGGCCATCCCACCATAGGGGATGATTTCTCGCTTTCTGTCTCTATGTCTCTCTCTGTCTCTCTGGTGAGTGCACATACCCTATAGTGAAAAACTCTCCAAAATAAATAAATAAATAAATTTTTTTTAAAGTTGTTTATTTCTTCCATAACATGAAGAGCAAGAGGGAGATAGGGTCATCGTGCTATGATCTATGCCCAGTCTATTGGCTATCATCTATTACTGTCATTTATATAAATGGTTAAACTGTTCCAGATCTGGCCAGTGGGACCCCCTTCAAGACCCCCTTCCTGTGTCCTTTCAAAGATGGTGTAATGGTTACATTGCTGGACTCCTACATAGTCAACTATGGTTCGAGTCTCAAACCTGTTGAATTCCAACTCTTACCAGGTGTGTGTGCATGCATGCCCAAATACTGAAAAGAGAGTAGAGGAGAAGAGATTGCGGCATGGCCATCCCCTCTGGGGGTGATTTCTTGCTTTCTCTCTCTGTCTCTTTCTGTCTCCCCAACCAGCTCACGGGCCCTATGGCAAAAATCTCTTTTAAAAAAAAAGAAAAAAAATGATCACAACTGTTCATTATATTTCTTCCATGACAACAGAGAACATGATTCTTTTCTCACACTGTTAACCCAAAGCATAGTAGGATAATATTAGCCATTATGGTGCATATAATATTATTACTGCCATTGTTATTATTGAGTATTGAGTATATTTTGTGCTGAGTTGAATGCAGATGTCCAGCACAGTAACAGGGTGACAGAAGTCCTTAAAATCGTGTGTGATTAAAACCATCCATTCAAAGCACATCGAAAGTCACTTGTCTTGTGACTTTAGTCCTTCCAAGGGTAAGATTACTACCCAAGATATGGTTAAACATTATCAAAATTTATGTATGTGTACTTGATTGTTTGTTTTTATTCTGGTGTAAAAATTATTTTCTGAATTTAGAGAAAGTTCTAGTTTATAAAACAAATGTTGATTTTAATGCTGTTTTTTCTTTTTCTTTCCTTCTTTCTCTCTCTTTTCTTTTTCTTTTTTTTTTCTTTTTTTTCTTTTTTTTTTTTTTGAGAGATTTTTGCCATAGGGCACATGCACTCACCAGAGAAACAGAGAGAAAGTGAGACATCACCCCCCTGAGGGATAGCCATACTGCAATCTCTTCTCCTCCATTCTCCTCTCAGGATCTTGGGCACACACACACACGTGCCTGACCTGAGTTTGAATCCACTGGATTCAGGACTCAAACTGCGGTCAACTGCACGGGAGTCCAGTAACATAATCATTATGCCATCTGCTGTTCCCTCTTTCTTTCTCTTTTCTTTCTTTCATTTTTTGAAACATTTTCCTTGCCTGCCATTTATTTTGAACAGAAAAGTGTTAAAAAGGAAGGAGTAGCCTTCATTCAGAACTATCCTTTTCTGGGGATCAGCAGTTAGCGTAATGGCTATGTCACTGGACTCCCATGTAGTTGATCGCGGTTTGAGTTCCGGACCCGGTGACTTAAACTCACACCGGGCACATGTGCGTGCATGCCCAAGATCCCGAGAGGAGAATGGAGGAGAACGGATTGCAGTCTCTCTGTCTCTCTCTGTCTTTGTGGCAAGCGCACGTACCCTATGGCAAAAACCTCTCCCAAAAAAAAAGAAAAAAAAAAAAAACTATCCTTTTCTGTAGGCCTGCAATGTAGACTTGAAAGTAATCCAGTGTGGGTTATGATTTATGTTGGACAAATGTAAAATAATTCTGGATCATTTATTTTGTTTCAGGCGCAACCATAGACGATGGGGAGGGAGAATAGGTTGGTTTAAAACAAATCAAATCACAAAAACCTCAATAAATGTTTTATAACTGAAAATTATAAATGAATGAATGCCACAACACCTAAAATTTCTGCTGTCAAAATCACCACTGTGGCATAAGGCATGGAGACTCTGAAAGGACAGGCAATATATTCAAACTTTTCCTCTAATAGCCGAAGAAAATGAACATTTGTTTCCTTGGGAATCAGGGGATACAGCCTGAAGAGGTGTTTGGGCAAGTTTCCTCAAAATCCTGCATCTCGACTTCGAGTTTATGCAGAGTTTCAACTTCATGGCACAGGCTACACCATCAGGAGCAGCCACACGTATGAGTCACTGTCTTGAGAACTCAGTGAAACCTCACCGGGCTCACATAGGGTAAGGACTCTATAATCAAATCCTTATCATTGATGAGGAAAATCAGTAGCGGCACATGCCAGAACACAACCCTCTGTGAAACTGACCCAGGCAGGAAATTTCCGGGTTTACGTCTAGAGGCCTCCGTAAGTGTTTCAGGCAAGCATTGACACTATGATTCAGGGTTGGCTGAAGTTGGGGTTGGGGCACGGTGGCAAGACCCTTTTAGGGGTGCTATCTCTCTGTCTCTTATTTTGTCTGTCTGTCTCTCTTGCTTGTGGAAGAAAGAAATTAAAAAACAAAAAGAAAAACCAAGAGATATGGCATATCCCCATGGATCTTAATAAAAGCACATTTTGAATGATTTGAAAGTTTGCTTGCTTGACTTTCTCTCATCGAATGCACGAGTAAATGGAGCAATTCCGGAAAGATGGCCATATTTATTCTGTGCTGTCTTGTACTTTCTAGGTCCTTGATATAGGTTCCTATTGGAAAAATATGATAACAATCTATTGGATTGTTGGGAAAGTCATGATGCATTTTTGCATAGAAAAACATGGAAAAACACGTCATGACTTTCCTGACAACATAGTATTTGTACTACTGAAAACATTGGCATTGAGTAACTAATTTATTGTATGTATGTATGTATGTGTTTATATGTGTGTGTGTATGTGTATATATGTGTGTATGTGTGTGTGTGTGTGTGTGTGTGTATAGATAGATAGATAGATTTATTTCACAGGAGTGAGAGACACAAAGAGAGAGACTTTAAACAAGCACTCTCAGGCCAGCCTGTGGTATGGAGGTTAAAGTAGCTGGATCCCACATGGCCAACTGCGTGGTTCAAGTCCTGGACCCTGTGGCTTGAGAAACAATGTGCAGTGTGTGTGCATGCATGCCCAAAATCCCAACCGGAGAATGAAAGAGAAGGGACTGCAGTGTGGCCATCTCCCCGAGGGGGTGATTTCTCACTTTCCCTCTGTCTATTTCTCTGGGGTGAGAACAAGTGCCCTCTGGCAAATTAAACAAAAAAAATTTTTTTAAAGCATCCTCCTCAACAGGGTCTCACCCTACAATCCCTCTCCTTAGCCCCCAGCCCTCTCAGTCAGCCAGGATCATAAACGGGTATGTGCAGGTTGACCAGGAAACCAAACCCATGGTCTTCCAAATGCATCTCTGAGCAGTACGTTACCCCTGCACCACCAAGACACTCCCCAGTTTTGTTTTGAATAAAGAAAGAGGGGCCCATCTATCAGGAGAGGGTAGGTTTGGGTAGGACACATGGTGGGTACTTCTGGTGCTAAGAGGAACTGCATCGTTGAGAGAGCATAGAACAGAGATGTCCCTAGATCCCTGGAGATCAAGGCTTTCCATTGGGCAACTGATTCTGTTTGGTCATGCCCCTACCCCCGGCCACCACCATCTACTAACCACATGCTTTGGATAAGGCTGGGGCTGTTATTAGTTCTCCCGAGGCTCATTCCCTGTTTTTGGAGTTCTTGGCTTGCCTGGAGAATTTTTGTAGTTTAAAGTTTAAGAAGATCTTTCAGGAGCCAGCTGGTAGTGTGGTAGTTAAGGTGGCTGGATCCCATGTGGATAACTGCATGGTTCAGGTCCCAGACTTGGGAGCTAGAAAAATACACCAGGTGCATGTGCATGCCCCAAATCCCAAAATGATAATGGAGGAGAAAGGATTGCTCGCTCTCTCTCTCTCTCTCTCTCTCTCTGGAAAACACATGCGCCCTATAGCAAATTAAAAACAAAACAAAACAAAACGAAAAACAGTTTTATGAGAAATAACAAAGAAATGTTAACTAAAGTCCTAGTTTTCCAGCTCCTCAGGATCCTGAATACCCTCATGCTAATACCACATGATGCCTGAAGCCTTATGGTTTATCATTCTTTTGGATCCCAGGTCAGTCTGAAAAATGTGCCAGACAGGTGTGCAAGCTAATTGTGAAAAAAATCATGCATGAATTTCAAAAACTTTTTGCATCAAAATAATTCTGTACTTTAATTTCATTTTCTATGAACTTTTGGAAGTCCCTCTATAATCTCACTATTTGCCCACTGTGGTATTCCCACTGGTTTGTACAGTGCTTGTCACACAGTAGGTATGATTACTGAATGACTCAGTATTTGGTAACTAAGTGAAAAGAGCTTGTATCAGGCTGGGATCAGGCAGGGAACAGAATTCTCACAGATGATTCAAATAAAAAGCATTTAATTAAGAAACTATGGGCCAACCAATGGCATCTTTCTTAAGGTGGCTGGACCCCACATGGCCTACCTGAATTTGAGTCCCAGACCTGGTGGCCTGAGAAGGACATTGAGCACTTGTGTGTGCATGCCCTGAAATGAGAATGGAGAAGAAAGGTGAGCAGCAGCCTGCACTGCAGGCCATCCCGGGGGTGGGAGGGTGCTTTCTCACTTCTCTCTTTCCCTCTCTCTTCCTCTCTCTGTCTCTCTCTCTGGCAAGAACACACACCCTCAATATATATATATATATATATATATATATATATACATATATATATATATATATATATATATTTTTTTTTTTTTTTAATTATAGAAGGAAACTTACAGAAGTGTGAGTAAGGTTAAGAGAAAGACAGGGAACCAGCAGTTAGCGTAATGGCTATGTCGCTGGACTCCCACGTAGTCGACCGCGGTTCGCATCTCGGACCCGGTGGCTTACAACTCACGCCGGGCGCGTGTGCGTGCGTGCCCAAGATCCCGAGAGGAGAATGGAGGAGAAGGGATTGCGGCGTGACCATCCCCCCTGGGGGGTGATTTCTCGCTTTCTGTCTCTATGTCTCTCTCTGTCTGTCTGGCGAGCGCACGCGCCCTATAGCAAAAAAGCCTCTCATAAAAAAAAAAAAAAAAAAAAAAAAAAAAAGAGAAAGACACATGAAGCCTCCAGAGACTAGCAATAATAGTGGGAGGTCATTACCTCCCCTAGGGCTGAAGGTTCAAGAGGAAGAAACAGGGTACCCACTGGTCCAGGGAAGTCCAAGCTGGCCTCAGAAGCTTTATTCATGGAGGGACAAAATTATAGCCAGAGACAAGGTATCAGAGCAGGAGAAGGAAAGAAGAATATCTCACCTTCCTCCCCTCCTATTCTTTCCCTCTCACGAGCACCTCCTGTTGGCTGAACCAAATTATCCATCAAGCCAGCCAGGGAGCTTGAGCCAGTTACTAGAGGTCACGGGGCACGGGACAGGGCGGACGAGGAAGGACAGTTAGGGAGGCACAAGCAGAGAACGTGCACATGCTACCTCACTCGTGCTCGGAATTAATGCAGGGTTCATTTTTGCATGTTTACATCCTGGTTCCTCTAAGAGATTCCTTTGCTCTCTTTAATAAGGAGCAGCTGAGATTTAAGAGGAAGCTCATCCTTGGCATTCAGGAAACTGAAAACAAGCTTTCCTGGGGAGAATACCTGGGCATCTGAGCTAGTACCCCTTTTCTGAGAGACAAAAGCTGAAGTCTTTTGGCCTTAAGGCATGACACACAGCCCATCTGTTCCTTGGGCTTCTGTTTGATTGATGCAGAGAGATGCCTGGGACTGAAGTAGACACTGTCATCTAATTAAGAAGTCTAGATGGCCCATGGGAAAGTGGTCTAATTTGATGGCCTTGAGCAATTTCTTCCCTGGGCTGTGCCTCAGTTTCCCCAGCCATAAAGTAAAAGAGGAAGGGATTCAGAGAGTGATGTGAAGATGCACTAGAGAGTCCTTGCTGATCCTGTATGTTTTTGGTTGGTTTTGGTTTTGGGTTTTTTGCTATGTGTAACTACGTTGACACTCAGACACCAATACCGCCAAACAAAACACTTATATTATGCAAAAAGTCACAACGAAGCTTCCCGTGGACACCCTAGTAGGAAGCCAACCCTCCAAGGTGCTGGAATATGTAAAAAAGCAGTCAGCAACCTAACCTTTCTCTAAAACAACAAACAACCTGGCACACATGCAGCTCGAATCCCCTGTGGTGAAAATTTCTAGAGGCATGACCTTTGGAAACGAAGTAATTCCTGCGATGCCGTTGTCTGTTTTGCAGGATCTCTTTAATAGGAGCTGCACGGCAGCCGGTCCTCTTCACTCTGTGGAAACAAGACATGGCCAAGGAGGGACCAGCAGTTAGCATAATGGCTATGTCACTAAACTCCCATGTAGCTGACTACAGTTCGAGTCCCGGACCTGGTGACTTAAACTCACACCGGGCACATGTGCTTGCATGCCCAAGATCCCAAGAGGAGAATGGAGAAGGGATTGCAGCATGGCCATCTCCCCTGGGGGGTGATTTCTCACTTTCTATCTCTCTGTCCCTCTCTATCTTTCTGGCGAGCGCACACGCGCTATAGCAAATACTTCTCAAAAAAAAAAAAAAAAAAAAAAAAAAAAAAAAAGCCATGGCCAAGGAGTCGCGGTGAGCCTCTGCACAGTGACATTCCGCGGCATGGCTCCTCTCTGAGTGTAACTGCACACCAACTCGTTAATTCATCCACCAGGGCCTGTTTACTGACAGGACACTTGCTGAACCAGTTGTGCTCCAGATCCAGGACAAGGATGTGTATTGTCGCTTATCCATTCTGATCCTTCCGGTTCAGTTGAGCAATGTGTAGAAATCATCTTTTATCATGAACGTTTTCTAAAATTATTTATAAACATTTTCTAAAGTTATTTATAAATGTTTTCTAAAATTATAATTACTTCTGGATCATTCGTATTTATTCATTACATTTATAATGTATCATGAAATTATGTATTATTATTCATCAATCATGTTTTATCATGAACATTTTTTAAAATTCTATGTATCCCCTTATCCTTCAGATATGGACTCCTGACTTCAACGTCAAGAAGGATAAGGTTTCTCTCCAGCATGAAAATGGCCTGCTGGCTGGCAGGGGGGAACTGAGCCAAGTTGCGTGACTTGGGATTTATATTTTAAGGGTGATAGATTCACACTGATACGTTGACTCTAGATACCTCTGAACCCCACTGAAAGACTTCTTAAGACAAAGGGCCAAGCTACCACTGGCTAACATTGAAATGGGATTTAAACTTGGGCTTCATAAACACTTTTCTCATAGGGCTGGCAGGTGGTATGACGGTTAAGGTTAAGGGCACTGGACTCCCACGTGGCCGACTGTGGTTTGAGTCCTGGACCTGGTGACTTGCTTTCCCATTTTTCCTCTCTCTCTCTCTCTCTCTCTCTCTCACACACACACACACACACACACACACACACACACACACTCTGTCCCTCTCTGGTCAAATTAAAATAAATAAATAAATAATGTTAAATATTAAAAAAAACCACTTTTCTCATAATGGTATACACATTCTATTTAGAAATGTCAGGTCAACCCATTGCCTGGTGGTTAATGCAGCTGGCTGTCATGTGGCCGACTATGTGGTTCAAGTCCTGGACCTGGTCACTTGAAAAACACACCAGCACATATGTGTGCATGCCAGGAAAACATACCAGCATGTGTATGTGCATGCCTTAAATCCCGTGAGGAGGAGGGGATGGAGGAGAAGGGATTGCAGTGTGAGCATTACCCTCTTGACAGGGGTGCTTTCTCCCCTTCTCTATCTCTGTCTCTTTCTCTATCCGTTAAGCACAAATGCCCACAGGGAAATTTAAGAAAAGAAAAAAAAATGTCTGTAATCTTTCTGGGCAAAGGATATAACACCCCTTCTCCCTTTTATTTTTTTGAAAGCTTTCCAAAGTTTAATTAATAATATCTATATTTTCAGCATAGAGTGAAATAAGTTCTTGTTTGTTTGGTTCTTTCTCATGTCTTTCTTTTTTGTAATGAATTTTTTTTTTCTAGCCCCTGAAGCTACCTATCATTCCAATTTAAGAAAACCTTCTGGAAGTTAGCAGAACAATTTCAAAACCTATGCTACATTGTCTATGTACAATATTTAGAGGCACTCAATTCCTTAATTTTGCATGTTGATATATCAGGTGCTTCTAAGCTCTGTTTTTGCAAAATTGGTTTACTGAAATGCATTAGGATGTGCACACAGGCCCTGGCACTATCCAGCACTTGAGCTCTGATTTTGGGAATAGCATAGATCTCACTAGTCAGCTCAGCCGGCAGCATCACCCAACATTCTAGTCCTCTGGTTCTTCACCTATGAAATACCAGGGCTAAACTAAGGGGCCTGTAAGGTGCTCATCAAGTTCTGTGATTCTAATTAAAGCTCTCATTTTCTCTCATTACAAATATTAAAATGTGAGATTAAATGATGGCAGAGAGCGAGCATCAAATAGTTAACTCCTATGGCATTACCAGCTGCTGGTTTGCGTTTTGTTTTGTTTTTAAGAGAGATTTTTGCTATAGGATATGTGTGCTCACCAGAGAGGCAGAGAGAGACAGAGAGACAGAAAACGATAAATCGCCCCCTGAGCTGATGGCCACACTGCAATCCCTTCTCCTCCATTCTCCTCTTGGGATCTTGGGCATGCACGCACACATGCCTGGTGTGAGGTTCATGTTGCCGAGTCCAGGATTTAAAGTGCGGTCAACTATGTGGGAGTCCAGCAACATAACCATTATGCAATCTCCTGGTGCCTGGTTTGTTTGTTTGTTTGTCTGTTTGTTTGTCTTCAGAAAGAGTTTTTTGCCATAGGAAGTGTATGCATACCAGAGAGACAGAGACAGAGTGACAGAAAGTGAAAAGTAACTCCCCAGGGGGAATGGCCATGATGCAATTCCTTCTCCTCCATTCTCCTCTCAGGATCTTGGGCATGCATGCACACGCACCCAGTGAGAATTTCAAGCTGCCTGGTCCAGGACCCAAACTGCAGTCGACTATATGGGAGTCCAGAGCCTTAATCACTTTGCCACCCATTGATTCCACCAGTTGCTCTTTATGAGAAAGGACTTCTAGTTCAATAAAGAGGGGTTAGCCTGACTCCATCAATCAAAAAAATCTTAGCTGAAGCTCAAGGTAACTTGGTCTTACTCCCCACGGCTTACTCAGCTACATAAAATCTGGCATAAAAATGGACAGAGGAAGACGTGGAATTCTGGAAACTGAGGAAGACTGGGTGGCCCCAGGTGGCAGAGAAGGAGTCATGGAGAAGAGAGTATTAGGGAAACCTACAAGAAGAATTTTGATGAGCTCCTGCTCCTGTTTTATTTGCTGGCCACCAAAACACATGAATCTGGATAAGTAACAATTGTGTCCTTTGACGTTCTGATGGTTTTCGGCCTCCTGATCCTGTATTTGAAGGACATTGCTTGACGTGTGGATTTGGTAAACAACCTTGCCGAGAAGCTCTGGGCCTGGGAGCCATAATGGGTGGCAAGGATGAGGAATAGAACCCACAAAGGAAAGAGAGATGTCCTAGAGAAACTCAATCAGAGACGTATCCAAGAGACTTCCTAAAGAAGAAGGGAGTCTGATTTGAGGCAGGTCAGAGGCTGACTGGGCAGATAACAGAAGAGTGCATTAAGTCATTGGACAAATGAGTTCAAAACTGTAAGAGAATGGTGAGCTGCTGCTTCAGGAGTTTGGGGCTGCCCATGAAAAGGGCCCGGAAAGCTAAGTGGATAGACTTGCTCAGAATGCAGCAAATAAAGATTTGGAGAGAGTTTTCTTTCAAATTGGAATTTAAGCCCATCCTGAGATGGATACCGAACTTGGGCTGTGAAATAGTGCTTTCCTTGAATAAAAATGAAGATTTTCTGCTGAAACGTCTCCCTCCAGATTCAATTCTAGTGGGTAGGGCTTCCTCTGTCTCCTTCTCTCCATTTCTCCCTGTCTATCTCTGTCTCTCCATTTCTCTCTGTCTCTCTTCCTGAGACTTTTCATTTTTTGTTTTATTATTATTATTATTATTATTATTATTATTTGGAGAGGCTTTTTTTTGTTATAGGGCGCTTGCGCTCACCAGAAAGACAGAGAGACAGAGAGACAGAAAGCAAGAAATCACTCCCCGGGGGGATGGCCACGCCACAATCCCTTCTCCTCCAGGGATCTTGGGCATGCATGCACACACACCCGACGTGAGTTTAAGCCACCAGGTACAGGACTAGAACCATAGTCGATGACATGGGAGTCCAGCAACATAGCCATTACGCTAAGTGCTGGTCCCTTTAATTTTTTTTTTTTTTTTAGAGGTTTTCGCTATAGGGCGCGTGCGCTCGCCAGACAGACAGAGAGAGACATAGAGACAGAAAGTGAGAAATCACCCCCCAGGGGGGATGGTCACGCCACAATCTCCTCTCCTCCATTCTCCTCTAGGGATCTTGGGCACACACGCACACGCGCCCGGCGTGAGTTTTAAGCCACCAGGTCCGGGACGCGAACCTCGGTCGACTACGTGGGAGTCCAGCGACATAGCCATTACGCTAACTGCTGGTTCCCTGTTTTTTAAGATAAAGTATTCTCTGGGCGCTCAAGCCCCTCCTTTATTGTGCTAATTGATGCCTTTCCACATTCCATTTAGGAAAGGCACAAACTCAGGCCAGGCCCATCCTGATATGGATACTCAACTTGAGCTGTGAAATACTGCTTTTGCTTTGAATGCACCCGCGCCACGCGGTTTTCATTTTTTTGCTTTTTAAAATTAAAATCTAAAGTTTTAAAAATCTTTTTTCTTTTATTTTATCATCTTTTTTCTTTTCTTTTTTATTTTTTCCTCTTCTCTAATTCTTTTCCTTTTTTCTTTATGTTTATTCATTGGCTGCTCAGCCTTTACACACTAAGTGTCTAGACAGGTCCAAGCGAACAGGATCCAAACATCTGAATATGATTAGGGTCAGAATATTACTCTGTTCCCACTGAATCTGATGCACCAAGAGTGAAAATGAAACAGAAGAGAGACTGCAGATCACCTCCTCCTGTATGCCTCTGAACGCTCAGATTGAACTTCAAGAATTAGGAAGAAACGCACCATCCATCAGATCTCTAGAAATCTCCGCAGGGTCACAAGAAATACGGGAAAGCAAGAAAATACCTCTCCTCCAAGGGAAAATAACTCCTCTCCAACCTCAGAAAGTACAATGAAACTCATGGAAATGTCAGATAAAGAATTTCAAATATTCATAATGTCAAATTGTTTTTGTTTTTTTTTTTTTTCTTTGGAGAGGTTTTTGCGATAGGGCATGCATGCTTGCCAGATAGAGAGAGAAAGAGAGACAGAAAGCGAGAAATCACCCCCAGGGGGAATGGCCACGCCACAATCCCTTCTCCTCCATTCTCCTCTTGGGATCTTGGGCACACACACACACGCGCCCGGCGTGAGTTTAAGCCACTGGGTCCAGGACACGAACCACGGTCGACCACATGGGAATCCAGCAACATAGCCATTACGCTAACTGCTGGTCCTCAAATTGGGGTTTACAGCAGTAGTAGACAAGGACTGAGCAATGGAAGCACGGCACTGACAGGATGGTCCAGGGCAGGAATCATGGACCACCAAGATCTGGAATGTCCCCAATCTGGATATGACTTTATCCCCTGAAATGTTCCTGAACCTTATTGAAGAACTACTGGGAAAATGTTTAAAAAAGAGTTTTGAAGCCCAGGGGGTCAGATGAAAGACACCCAAATGCCCAGAAATGACTCCTTTGGCAGATTCTCTGTTGGGTCGTGAGCTTCCACATGCACTACTTTTGAAAACAGGATTTATCCAAGTTGTGACAAAACTTGCTGATTCCAGCCTGGCTCTCACCTCCTAGAAACACGAGTACAGATTATAGCAAAAGCCAATCCCTCTGTAAGGATGGCTAGTCATTGTCACCAGATCCTGATTTATGACATGTGAGATCCAGGCCAGGAGAAATGCCAGACGCAAATCTTTGCTTTGGGATAGGCACTCAGCATTTAAAATGTCAGATTGGAGCACTTGTGAAGAAAGGGGAGAATAGTATCCTGTCTTGAGGCAGATGGCTCAGGCTCTGAGAATGAGTGAGGGACCCGCACTGGTTTTATTTTCCTTTAGGTTCTGAGGCCAGAAGAAGTTGAGCCCTCAGTTCAGAGTAACCAGTCTCTTCACAGCTGGGAACTTGTTTCAACAAGACTGCATGAATGCCCTCCTCTCCTCCCACTGTCTCATAAGGGGTCTCATTAGAGAAGCTAATCTTGGGGTACACAAACCACCTCTCAGCTCCAGGGCCTACAAGGGCTTCAAATTACAAAGAGGGTAAGTGTATTTAAAACTGGGTTTCAATACCTGTTGCAATACCTCCATACAAGTTCTTTTTTCTCTTTAACTATGTTTTTTTGTTTGTTTGTTTTTTATTAACTGTTTATTTTAAAGTAGAAAATATTTAATACAAAGCCATGGAGAAATAGTGGGGCCCAGCCTGGCAGACCATAGTGGAATCTGACCCGTAGATACATTTTAGTTTGTTTTTTGACCCAGGTAGTTTTTTTTCCTAAGTGAAATTACTCATCTATATTTAAAAATTGAAAGTTTCTAATTTGATATTTACTATAGTAATTTGATATTTACTATGGTCCGCATTAAAGCTATAGAATTCAAAACATGTTTATTTAAAAAGATATTTTTCAAAATAGGAATTTATCTGATTTAAAAAAAAATTGTAGATGCTAACATTTGTTGTTCCATAGGGATAAAAGTACCAGGTATTGAAAAGACTCAGTTACAAACATTAACCTTCAGACTACTTGGTTAAAGCAATTTGACTTTTCATCTGGCTCATTCTCTCTTTTTTTTTTTTTTTTCTCATACCAACCACTCCCTACCAACCACATTCGTCCCCTTAGTCTCTAGCATCCACACCCATCCTCTCTACCATCACATTGTCCGTTCTCTCAACCTCTGCCATAAACTGCAGACATTCTGTACAAATTGAGTGGGGATATACAATGTGTGTCTGTCAATGGCTGGCTCATTTAGCTCAACATTAGGTCTTTTATATTTATCCATTTGGAGTCAAATGAAAGAATCTCATTGTCTCGTATAGCTGTGTAATATTCCATAGAATATATGTGCCACAGGTTTGTTTGTTTTGTTTGTTTGTTTGTTTGTTTGTTTTTGGCATTGGGCGAATGCACTCACCAGAGACAGAGAGAGGAAAAGTGAGAAATCACCCCTTAGGGGATATGGCCTTGCTATAATCCTTTCCCTTCCATTCTCCTCCTGGGATTTTGGGCACGCTTGCACACCTGCCTAGTATGATTTTCAAGCCACCAGGTCTGGGACTTAAACTGTGGTTGACCATAAGGGAGTCTAGCACCTTAACCACCATGCCACTGTTTTTCAATCCAGTAAACAGTTTTTGGACACTTAGATTGGTTTTACGTTTTTTCAATTGTGAATAACACTGTAATAAACATGGATGTCTCTTTATGTCTTAATTTCTAGGATAGTGGTCCTCAAACTTATTGGAATCAGGACTCCTTTATTCTTTTTTTAAATTTTTTTTAATAATTATTTGTTTTATTTTATTTATTTACTCATTTATTTTAATTTGACCAGAGAGAGACACAGAGGAGGAGGAAAGAGAGAGAAGGAAAGTGAGAAAGAAGCCACCAGGTCCGGGACTCAAACCGTAGTCGGCCATGTGGGAGTGTCCAGCACCTTAACCACCACGCCACCTGCTGGTCCCATGGACTCCTTTATTCTTAAAAGTTTACTGAGGGTCCCAAAGAGCTTTTGTTTATATGGGTTGCATCTATTTGATATTTACTATGCTCCTCATTAAAACTGTCAATTTCAAAACATATTTATTTAAAAACTTATTTTTCAAGATTTTTTTTTTTGAGGAGGGAGGAGTTTGACATAGGGCATGTGTGCTTGCTGAAGAGACAGGGAGACAGTGAGAAGGAAAACCACCACACCACTTGATGGCCCCTGAAGAATAATTTTTGCATTTAAAAAATTATTTATTTTGGGGGCAGCAAGTGGCATAGCAGTTAAGGCACTGGACTCTCCCACATGGCCAACCATGGTTCAAGTCTAGGATCTGGTGCCTTTCTTTCTCTCTCTCTCTTTCATCAAAATTTAAATAAATGAATGAGTAAATAAAATTTTTAAGAAAATAATTATTTTAAAAAATATTTATTTCTTTCATAAGTGAGAAAGGGAGAGAGAGGGAGAGGAGAAATAGAATCCATAACATAGTCTGGTTGCTGCTCTCTACCTCTAACCTTTGCCAGCCGTGGATCATGGGCAAACTTACCTGGCATACTCTGGAAGTCTTTGGACTTGAACTGGGAAACTTTTCATGTGGGGAAGAGATGCAGAGAGTGTCACTGTTGGCCCCTCAAATATTTATTTTATTTTTTATTTTTTTTATATACATTCAATCACATTGTTTAGCTTACAATGTGAGCATTTCAATATGTGAACATTTCTCCCCAGTCCCGCTGATCATGTATAAATATCAATAATAAATTCAATGTAAGTTAACACATTTTTATGCAAAATAACTGTCTTTCAAAATGAAACATTTTGTATAAAAATGAGGGACATTGTTTTACATTTTTGTAAATTTTGGTAATGTCTGGCTTAATAGAACACAGCTGGATTTTTAGATATGCTCTGCATTTGACCCATTCTAATATATTGCTTTAGTTATAAAGCTACATGAGGGGCCAGCAGGTGGTGTGGAGTTTAAGGCATTGGATCCCACATGGCCAACTTCATGGTTCAAGTCCTGGACCTGGTAGCTTAAAGAATCATACCAGCAGGGCCGGCAGGTGGGGTGGTGGTTAAGACACTGGACTCCCATATGGCCGACCAAGGTTCGAGTCCTGGACCTGTTGGCTTGTTTTCTCATTCTCCCTTTCTCTCTCTCTCTCTTCTGTCTCTCTGGTCAAATTGAAGAATAACAATAAATAAGTAAAATTAAATGAAAGAAGAAAAAATCATGCCGGGGGGCCAGTAGATGGTGTGATGTTTACATAGCTGGACTCTTTTTAATTATTATTTTTTTAAAGTGATGATAATTTTTTACTTTTTTTCTTATTTAATTTTATTATTATTATTATTTACATTTTTTTCTACATTTTATTGATTCACAAAGTACCTTAAACTAAAACTATGAACAAAGCTAGAATCTAGTTACAAATGCACTGCAATTTTCTTCTGAGACATTTTAAATCAATTAATTAATTTACATTCAGTCCCGGAGCATTGTCACAACATACAAAATGTGATTTCCTATCCAAAATATACTGTATAGTGGCTTAATCATACATGTTATTGTCATTAATTTTTCATTTCTAGTTCTATATATATATATATATATATATATATATATATATTTTACCTATTTCTCACCCTCTGCCATTTTCCACCCTCCTTTCACACTATCTTAGGTGTCTACAGTTGTTTTCCATTCCTTTTTTTCCCACATTTTATTGATTCACAAAATTTCTTTTTTTAAAAATAATTATTGATTTTGTTTATTTATTCATTCATTGATTTTTTAATTTGACCAGAGAGAGACAGAGGGTGAGAGTGAGAGAGAGAGGAAGTGAGAAAGCAAGCCACCAGGTCCAGGACTCGAACCCAGATCGGCCATGTGGGAGTGTCCAGCACCTTAACCACCATGCCACCTGCTGGTCCCGATTCACAAAATTTCTTACTAATCTAACTACTTTCAATAGAAAGTTTAGCTGGTATATACATATCTGTGAATACATGTCTGGCTTTAGGTGAGAAACTCTGCATAGAATGAATATACTGTGAGCTAGCACCTACCTGATGTTATAAAGCTTATTATGGTCATTAAATAGGTATTTTTAAATGCATTTTTTAATTTCAAGAAAAGCAGTTTTAGTTTTAATAAATTAAAGAAATGCTAAGGAACTTTATTTAAAATTTAAAGCCAGGAAACAGGTTAGGATTCTGTTTAAATAATAGGTACATGAACCTACTGGCAACTCAAGACAGGACAAAAATCCTTAAAAATGGAAAACAAAGCCTAGAAGAAAATCAGCAATGTTTTAGTCAAAAGTCATAAAATGCTATTTCACCAGTTCAGTCTCATGTACTTAATATATCTTCTGTTGTGGTCCAATCTTCCCATTTAAATTCTGGGATATAATCAACTCTAGACATGTCTCTATGACTAAGTTGGCCATTTTCTTAGTTTTTGAACTCTTATTTCCATATGTCTGTATTTAATTTTCCTGGTATAGCACTCCCTTGAGAACTTCTTGGAGATCTGGTCTGGTGTTGGTAAATTCTTTCAGGTTTTGTTTATATGAAAATATTCTTGTCTTTTCTTCCCATATGAAGGATAATCTTGCCAGGTACAGTATCCTTGGTTGAAGTTGTTTTTCCCATAACACTTTGAATATATTTTCCCATTCTTTCCTTGCTTGCATTGTTTCCGATGAGAGATCCGCTGTCAGCCTAATGGTATATCCTTTGTAGGTAACTTGACGTTTCTCTCTTGCCAATCTTAGTATCTTGTCTTTGTCTGTGATTTTGGTCAATCTGGTTGTAATGTGGCTTGGAGAAGATCTTTTTGGGTCGATTCTATTGGGGGTCCTTTGTATTTCTTGGGTCTGGATCTTTGAGTTCCTTTCTAGGTTTGGAAAGTTTTCTTGCAGGATCTCATGGAATAGATTATCAATGCCCTTATGAGTCCCTTTGTCTTCTTGGATATCAGTTATTCAGATGTTTGGATGTTTAATGTATCTAGCATTTCTCGTATATTATTCTCTCTCTTTTTTTTTTTTTTTTTTTTTTGCAGTTTTCTCAGTCTTTGTGGTGGATTTTTCTAGGTCAACGATTCTATCTTCTACATTTGAGATTCGATTTTCTGTATGATCTAGTCTGTTTTTAATACTTTCAAGGGATATTTTGACTTCCTATATTATAGCTTCATCTCTAACAGGTCCATTCGATTCTTTTTTAGAGTGTGTATTTCCTCTTTTAGATCTTGCAAGAATTTCTTCACCTCCTGGAACTCACTAGCTCCTTTCTCCTGCCTTTTCTGCAGTTCATTGTCTCTCTTCTCTTCCATCTCCGTTAGTTTTGTCATTATGAACATTCTAAAATCCTTATCAGACATTTCCATGAGTCTCACTGTATTGTCTGAGGATGAAGAGGTGTTATTCTTTTCCCTTGGAAGAGAGGTATTATCTTGCTTTCCCTTATTTCTTGTGATCCTGCGGTGATTTCTAGTCATCTGATGGGTGGTAGTGTGTTTCTTTCTAATTCTTGAAGTTCAATTTGAGCTTCAATCTGGTTTCAATCTGAAACCAGTATTTCACAGCTGAAGTACGGTATCCATCTCAGAAACAGCCTGGATTGAGTTGTGCCTTTCTAGAAATGAGTCTGGAGGGGGAAGTCTCAGCAGAGTATCTTTTTTTTTTTTTTTTTTTTTTTGAGAGAGTTTTTTTTTTTGCTATAGGGCGCGTGCGCTTGCCAGACAGACAGAGAGAGACAGAGAGACAGAAAGCGAGAAATCACCCCCCAGAGGGGTTGGTCACGCCACAATCCCTTCTCCTCCATTCTCCTCTTGGGATCTTGGGCACGCACACACACGCGCCTGGCGTGAGTTTAAGCCACCGGGTCTGGGACACAAACCGCAGTCGATTACGTGGGAGTCCAGCGACATAGCCATTACGCTAACTGCTGGTTCCCTCAGCAGAGTATCTTCATTTTTGGTCAAGAAAACCAACATTTCACAGCTGAAGTACAGTATCTATCTCAGCCATCGCTGGACTCTTATGTGGCCAATCACGGTTCAAGTCCCAGACCCAGTGGCTTGAAAATCACACCAAGCACATGTGTGCATGTCCAGGATCCCAGGAGGAGAATGGAAAAGAGGGGATTTAGGCATGACCATACCCTCTGGAAAGTGATTTCTCACTTTCCCTCTCACTGTCTCTGTCTCTCTCTCTCTCTCTGGTGAGCACATGCACCTGTGTCAAAAACAGCTAAAAAAAAATTATGCCAGGTGCATATGTGTGTGTGCTCAAAATCCCAAGGGGAGACCAGAGGAGAAGGGATTGTGGCATGGATATCCCCACTGGGGGATGATTTCTCACTTGCCCTCTGTCATTCTCTTTTTAGCAAGTGCATGCACTTTATAGCAAAAAAATAAATAAAAAGAAAAGGAGGGGAGGTACTGAAGAAAATCTAGTCCCACAGATTTGTAAATAGGAGAGGGAGGAGTGGTATTAGCATTCTTTCAGACAATTGTAGATATTCTTCTGTTATACTAAACAACTTTAAGAGTGTTAATTTCTTTTCTTTTCTTTCTTTTCCTTTTTTTTTTTTGGAAAGGTTTTTGCCTTAGACTGCATGCTCTTGCTAGAGAGAGAGACAGAGACAGTGAGAGAGAAAGTGAGAAATCACCCCCAAGGTGTGTGAAGAGTGGCAATCTGAAAAAACATGGTGTGACAAGTCCCAGCAGGGGGGAATGGTCATGGTGCAATCCCTTCACCTCCATTCTCCTGCCGGGGTCTTAGACATACATGCACACATGCCCGGCATGAGTTTTAAGTTGCTGGGTCGAGGACTCGAACCATGGTTGGTAATGTGGGAATCCAGTGATGTAACTGCTACTCTGTCTGCTGGCCCCAGGAAGGTTAGTTTCTTAGAGGTTACTTATAGTGTGGAGTCTGAAACCTTGTCATTAAACTTTCCCTATTTTTTTAGTCTTTTTTTTTTTTCCAAAGAGGTTTTTGCTATAGGGCATGTGCACTCGCCAGAAAGAGAGAGACAGAAAGACAGAAAGTGAGAAATCACCCCCCAGGGGCAACGGCCTCACCGCAATCCCTTCTCCTCCATTCTCCTCTTGGGAGCTTGGGCACGCACGCACACGCGTCCGGCCACCCAGTCTGGGACTCAAACCGCGGTCGACGACATGGGAGTCCAGTGACACAGCCATTACACCAACTGCTGGTCCCTCAAATATTTAAAAGTTTTGACTAAAAGGTCAAGATTTAATAAAGTTAATAGCTTTTACTGCTCCACCAAAGATACTCATTTTTGTTTGTTTGCTATGGGGTTTGTGCACTTGCCAGAGAGAGACAGAGAGAGAAAGTGAGAAATTCACCCCCTTTCCCAGAAAGGAAGAATGGTTACGCCACGAGACCTTCTCCATTCTCCTCTTGGGATTTTTGGGTATTAATGAGCACATGTCCGGGGTGTTTTTTAAGCCCCTGGGTCTTGGACTCGAACCATACAGTCGGTCATGTGGGATCTAGCCCTTAACTCCCACACCAATGCTGGTCCAGCCACATTTAAAATATATATTTTTTAAGTTTCTTCCATGAGTGAGAGGGACAGAGAGTGAGAGGCCCCAATGGGGTCCCAGTGCCACAACCCACCCACCGCTCCGGACAGCCCTGCATCCTGGGTGCTGGGTGTACTCAGGGAGGTCTCTGGACAGGGACCCGGAGCTCTCCCATGCAGGTCAGCCTCCCTCGCAGAGCGTAACGTTCTCCTGCTGTGCAATGATCCAACTCCCATGGAGGCCTTTTTTTTTTTTTTTTTTTTTTTAATAGAGAGAGGGTTTTTTTTTTTTTTTGAGAGGTTTTTTCGCTATAGGGTGCATGCGCTCGCCAGACAGACAGAGAGAGACAGAGAGACAGAAAGCGAGAAATCACCCCCTCAGAGGGGATGGTCACGCCGCCGCAATCCCTTCTCCTCCATTCTCCTCTTGGGATCTTGGGCACACATGCACACGCGCCCGGTGTGAGTTTTAAGCCACCGGGTCCAGGACTCAAACCGCGGTCAACTACATGGGAGTCCAGCGACATAGGCATTATGCTAACTGCTGGTTCCCTTAATAGAGAGATTTTTTGCTATGGGGTACGTATGCTCACCAGAGAGACAGAGAGACAGAAAGAGAGAAATCACTCCTGGGAGTGGGTGGGGATGGTCACACCACAATCCCTTCTGCGTTATCCTCTCGGGATTTTGAGCCTGCAAGCATACACACCCAAGAGTGAGTTTTAAGCCACCAGGTCCAGGAGTCAAACCATGGTCAACAATGTGAGAGTCCAGCGACATAACCATTATGCCATCTGCTGGCCCCACGAGGACATTCTTAAATAAACCTTTTTTTCTTTTTCCACATGCATGCTGGTAAAGAATAAAATGACTGGGAACCAGCAGTTAGCGTAATGGCTATGTCGCTGGACTCCCACGTAGCCGACCGCGCTTCGCGTCCTGGACCCGGTGGCTTAAAACTCACGCTGGGCGCGTGTGCGTGCGTGCCCAAGATCCCGAGAGGAGAATGGAGGAGAAGGGATTGCAGCGTGACCATCTACCCTGGGGGCTGATTTCTCACTTTCTATCTCTCTGTCTCTCTGTCTGTCTGGCAAGTGCATGCGCCCTATAGCGAAAACCTCTCAAAAAAAAAAAAAAAAAGAATAAAATGACTATTGGTACATGTTGATGCTCTCCCCCCCATTAGTGCTAAGCAACGTTTTCCTCACCATTACTTTCGCATTATCAGTGCAAACGTCAAACAGACTAAAAAAACGAGAAACATCTTAGTATTATTATGAAAGAATTATACTAAGAAATCATCCCCTGGGGGGATGGTCATGCCACAGTTCCTTCTCCATTCCCTTGTCGGGATTTTGGGTATGCGCGCACATGTGCCTGGTGTGAGTTTTGAGCTCCAGGTCCGGGACTCAGACCGTGATTGACCATGTGAGAGTCTAGCGATGTAACCACTATGCCATCTGCTGGTCCTCTCTGTGTGTTTTTCAAGATGCCAGGTCCAGAACTCGAACCATGCTGTTGGCCGCATGAGATCTGGCTGCCTTTACTACATAGCCCTGGCTGGCCCAAAATATACGATTTTAAGAAAATCTATTTTAACCTCACATTTCTGATGTGATGGAGATGGGGTAGAGAGAGTACTACAGTTATTAAGATAAAACAGGTTTTTAAAAGCTTGCTTCATGGAGGTGAATCAGCTAGAATATTCCAATCTGATGATTATGATCAAAAAATAATCTAAGCTAATGTTCATGGATACGTACATCCAAAATTTTCCTGAAATTATTTATTCATTCAAATTTTGAAATCTAGGGGACCAGCAGTTAGTGTAATGGCTATGTCGCTGGACTCCTATGTAGTCGACCGCGGATCGAGTCCTAGACCCGGTGGCTTAAACTCACGCCGGGTGCGTGTGCATACGTGCCCAAGATCCGGAGAGGAGAATGGAGGAGAAGGGATTGTGGCGTGGCCATCCCCCCTGGGGGGTGATTTCTTGCTTTCTGTCTCTATGTCTCTCTCTGTCTTTCCAGCGAGCGCACGCGCCCTATAGCAAAAATCTCTCCAAAAAAAATTTTTTTTTAAATCTATTGTAGTAGCTGCCAGTTATTTCTTTTCCTAATATTTTAGGTTATCTTTTTTCCCCAGTTTTGCTATAGGGCACATGTATTCACTGAGTAGAAAGAGAGAAAGAAAGAGAGAGAAATCATACCTCGGGGTGATGGCCACGTCGCAGTCCCTCCTCTGTCCTCCTCTTAGTATTTTGGGCATGCATGCACACACGCCTGGTGTGTTTCTCAACAGTTGGGTCTGGGACTTGAACTGCAAAGTTGGCCATGTTGGATCCAGCCGCCTTAACCTCCACACTACCTGCTGGCCCTATTTTTGGATATTCCAACATTAAAACTAGTTCACATTCCTTCCGTATAGAGCTGTCGAGAGGGAGATGCAGACAACCTTGAGGAGTATTTTGTAGCGTGGAGCTACCAACCCTGAGATTTCAAGAGAAATGATTCCATCCCTATTTTCATTTTCTGTTGTTGTGTGCTCCTTCAAATTATTTTTGGAAAGAGGTGGAGGTCTGAATACATTCAACTTAAAAACGCTTTTGGCTGTTGATAGAACACCTGTATAATTAAAAGTCGACAGCATTTGCCTGCATGCCTTTAAAAGGTCGCAGGAAATGTACTCTGCTTTGAGGAAAGGCCTAAAGTGTGTTTTCAATTATGGTGTACTAAACATTGTGAAGTCATCGCAATTCAGGAAAAGGTGGTGTGTCTATGCAGAGTACTAATCCTTAACATTTGAGTCAAAGATTCTCAGTAGTCACTAGTGAGGCATCGTGGCCATGCTGCTTACCCCATAGGAGATGCCAAGATCCCACACACTCTGGGCAATGGGTGCACTCAGCACTGTCGGGCTCTAAGGTATCATTCACATATGAATTTCAAGTCAGTATCCATGGACAATGATCAAAGTCATGGTACGATGGATTTGCTCTGTGTTGAAACGTAGTAGGCCATTCTTTTCACATTACAACACGGAGTTCTTACAACTAACATTGCAGGAAGCATTGGCTTAAGGGTGGTGTTCCATTTTAAACTTGGGGGGCTCCCTATCTTGGTTTTAGACTGAATTCAAATGGATGTTTCCAACCTTGTTTCAGAATGCATGACTTGACCCTGAAAAGCTTGATGTTTTGGGGGGACCTGGTGGGGAGGGATTCATCCTGAGATATTATTATCGAGGAAACACATCTTGTGGGAGAGACAGTAGTCTTTAAGCTTCGCTGATAAAAGTGTGCAAGAGAAGTGCACATTATAAAACCCTATTGTGATTTTTAAAGGGGCGTGTCAGAACGTGACCTCCATGGCTCCATTGAACACCACTGGCGTGTAAGAATGAAGCCAGAACCTCCAAGAGGTATTAGTTACCCACATCAGTGTATTGCTTATCGTGTCGTTTTAATGTTCTCTATCTCTGCCATGCCTCCACCTTTTTTTGATGAAAAAGTCAATTTAAAAAATTGGTAGGAAAATATTTAACATAATAAGATGATGAGTCAGTTTTTAAGAAGCTAAAAAGGGAAGATGGAGCTAAATAATGCACCTTTTTATTTTTTAGCTACATCTGACTCATGGCATCTAATGTATTCTGCTAAGTTCAAAGTTTCCTCTTACAAAGAGAGTTTTATGAAACAACTCTTCTTCAGACCATTTTGACTTCAATTATAGTAGCAGGTTTTGGAGTTTAAATCATTAACAACCTCCGAGTGAACTTTTATCCAAATGACTGCAAGTCCTCTTTCACCAAGTACCTTTTGTGCTAGAGTGAGACCCGTCCTTTTCTATTTTCTTCCTTCATGTCTCTCTTTGAAGAAAGATGTGCGATTTGTAAAGTAATGAAAGTATAGATCAGTTAATGAAAACTGCTATATTGGGCTCAAAATACACACACTGCCATTGCTTCAGGATAAACTTCACAGAGCTGCAGAAGGGCAGGGGAAAAAGTAAATTTCAGAATTCAGGATTGCTCTGTGCACTGTAGGTGTATCACATAGCAGTTAAATCAACCATCCCGGGTGACCTCATCGCACACACCCCCCCTCTAGGGAGCTGTAATTTTCATTTAGGTAGCATTTTGCAGTTCTAACTCCACTGGATTGCTCCAAAACTGGGCACTTATTCCATCACCCTCATTATTGATTTCACCATATGTTATCATTGGTATTTTTTTAAAAGTATTTTTACTGGATTGTTTTTGGCAAGTGTGTGGGAGACTGTCACCTCCAGACTGAAGGTGATGGGGTGAGAGAGCCATTCTACCAGCGACCCGAGCCTAAAGCATCGGATCCAGCCCAGAAAGGCAGTTTAATCAACAAAAGAAAGTTAAGAGAAAAATCTAGTTCTTTAAAAAAAAAAAAATCAAATCATGAACTCATCGTGGTTGAACGAGTGGGAAAAACTTTTTCACCCCACCCCCCCTAGGTTGGACAACTAGCGGGATCAATTCGAAGGACTCCATCCCACCCCCGCACGCGCGCCCCCCATGCTTTGCAGACAGAGCGGTTGTAAATCCGAGGCTGAGTCCGGGAGCCTTAGGGCACCTTCCTCTTTGCTCTGTGTGTGTGTGTGTGTGTGTGTGTGTGTGTCTAGCTCTCGCTCTTTCCCTCAGTCTGTGCCTGTGTGTGTGTGTGTGTGTGAGTGTGTGTGTGACCGAGAGAGAGAGAGAGCGCGAGAGGAGAGCGAGCGAGCGAGGAGAGAGAGCGAGCGAGCTGTGGCTGTGCTGCGGCCGCCGCTGCCCTTTGATCCCGACATTAGTGTTAGGGGCTCGGAGACACAGAGCGCGGCCATAGACACCGCCGCACCGGCACTCATTTATTTATACCTCCCATCACACACGCGAGCACAGGACACACACACACTCACACCTATTAGCTCCGTTTCCATTGAAGAATATTACGCTCGGGGACAAGCCAGGTGCACGACCAAAAAAAAAAAAAAAAATTAAAAAAAAAAAAAAAGGAAAGGAAAAAAAGAAAGGAAAGAAAAGAAGAAAACCCCTCTTCGGGCTCCAGGAAACAAGCTTCAACCCATAGCACACACCGGAGAGAAGGGGTTTCCCCCTGCCCGCCCGCCCGCCCCCCAACTACCTCCCCGCTCCTGCCAGTGTCTGCCTCTCTGCCCCCAACGGGGGTTTATTTGATCTCACATTAACCAAGGAGGAGAATGTGAGAAAAGGGGGAAAATGCCCAGGAGGAAGCAGGAGCAGCCCAAGCGCCTTCCCTCACGTAAGTCATCCCTTCTCCACCTCCTCTCGTGCCATTTTCTCGCCCTCCCTCTCCTCTTTCCCCTCCGCAGCCTCCGCCGTTGTTTTCTGCATTAGTTTAGGGTTACAGAGGTGAAACTGACAAAGACACAGCCCGGGTTACTCCTCGTTTAGGTCTATGCCGAGGCAGCCATGTTGGTGATGATCAGCCCCGTGCCCTTTCTATTCTCTCTCTCTTTTTCTTTCTTTCTCTCCCCCCCTCTTTTTTTCCTTGAGATCGGGCTTTTTTCCCCTTCCCCTCCCCCTCCCCCTCCTCACTCCGGGTTGCTGGGGGGAGGGGGCAAGAGACGGGAGGAGGGGAGTAGTGTGGATGCCGGGGTTTTTATGGGGGGGTGGGAGAGGTTGGAATCTTTAAAAAAAAAAAAAAAAATTCCTTGCGGAGCCGGGTGCCTGCGGGCGCGGGGTCGGGGCGCGCGGAGGGCCGGGGGCCGTGACATGGCGTGGGGGGGTGCCGGGCGAGGGCGCGCGGCCGCGGCGGGTACGGGATCCAGGGAGAGGTCCGTCTCCGGCTAAAGGTTGCGCCGGGGTTGGTCGGCCCCGGAGCCGCCGGCGGCAGCGGCGGCGGCGGCTGGAGCAGGAGGAGGCGGAGGTGGAGGAGGCGGCGGCGGAGGAGGGGAGTCGGGGGCGGGCGAGGCGGGAGCGGCCGCGGAGGGTGTGGGGGCACCGCACACAAACACACGGGCACACACGCGCCGCCGGGGCGCGGGGGCGCGGGCGGCCGGGCGGGGGGCGAGGCCGGGCAGCGGCGGGCGGATGTGGGGTGCGGGAGCCGCGCCGAGGCGGAGGCAGGAGGCAGGGCGGCTCGCGGCGCGCGAGGTCCCTGCAGAGCCGAGGGGAGGGAGGGAGGAGCAGGGCTCCCGGCCGCAATAAAATGCGGGGTCAGTGGGAGCAGACGGAGCCGGGCGAGACTCGGGCTCCCAGGCCCCCTCCCCGGCGAGCCCGAGCAGAGTCCGGGACTAAAGTGCATCGCAGCCCGCCCCGGCGGCCGCCACACACGCCGACTGGGGACACACACCCGCCGCCCGGCCCGGCTCCGTCCCCTCCTCCTCCGCGCCCCGTCCCTCTCCGCCCTCCCTCCGGCTTTTCTTTGCGAGACTCTTAACTTTTCCCCCACTCCCTCTCCAGCGCCCCCCCCCCCCCCCATCTTTCTCCGCTTTGAGTGTTCCGAGATGCTGCTAAAGCTAAAAGTGAAGGAGAAAGAAGCAACTAAAAATATCCCCCGGGGCCGCCCGGCTCCTTGAATGCAGGGAAGAGGGGGCAGGGGAGAAGGCGCGGGGCGGGGTGACGGGGAGGAGGGGACGCGGGAGGCGCCGGAGGGAGGGGTCGGGGGAGACGGAGGGTCAATTTCTCCTTCTTCCCCCCGCGCTGCTCCCCTCTCCCGGCGGTTTGGCGCTGCTCGGAGCCCGATCCTGCAAAACCCGGGCTGGGGGCGGGAGCGGAGCCGGAGCGCCCGCCCGCCCGGGTGTCAGGCCGACGTGGTCGGTCACCTGAAGTTCACGGAGGGTGGGGGAAGGGTTAAGGTTCTGGTGTCGGGCTCGGGTTGTGTGTGAGCGTGTGCGTTTCCGCTGCAGACAGGCAGCGCGATCGATCTCCCCCTCGCGAAATCTCCGCGGCGGAGCCGGCCCGGGGGACCGGGAGGGGGACGCGGGCTGCTGGGGCCGGGCGCCCCCGCGGCTCGGTGTCAGCCGGGCCGCGGCCGAAGTGGCCAGCCAGGGCACTCGCAGGCAGTCCGCTCCGCAAACATTCCTCTTTCTTTCCCCTTCCCGGTACGCCGGAGTCGACGCACAGAGCTTGGGTTGTGCTTGCTTCTTTCTTTTTTTTTTTTTTTTCCTTCCTTTAAAAAAAAAAAAAAAAAAATTGCCCCTGTGCAGTCCTTTCTTCGCCTGCCCGCTAGAGGTTCTGAGGATAATATCACATATGTAATATATATGCACATAAAATCACTCGCGGGCGGCTGCGTGTGCAGGGGAGTGTGGTGCGAGGAGGGAGCCGGCGTGCAGCCGGGGAGGGCGAGTCGGGAGCCGGGCGCCGCGCTGCACCGCAAACTCGCAGCAGTTGGTGGGAGCGTGTGCAGGCACATGGCCGGGCCCGGAGCTGGCTGGGGGCGTGGGGGCGCGAGGAGCCGGCCACGGGGCAGCCGGGGAGGCCCGGCCTGCGTGGACACTCGGGCTGCAGAGCTCCCGGCGAACTTGCCCTTAGATGGCAACTTTGGGAGCTGATGAGCTCGTGTGCGAAATCCGGGGCGGCGAGGTGATTTGGTCATTTTCCTGTCTCCGTTCCCCCAGCTTAAAAAAAAAAAAAAAAAAAAAACAGTGTTGGCGGGTTAGGGAGAGGGGAAGGCTGCCTCAGCCTGGGCTGCCGGGATGGAACGCCTCGCCTCCCGCGGTGTGGCGCGGGCTGGCAGCTGCAGCCTGCCCTGCTGGTGACCTTGACCCTGACCTCGTGCGACTGCCCTCTCCGTCTGAGAGGAAATTCGGGCTCCATTTTAGCTCATGTGCCTGGTGGGCCTCTTGCGCCTGGGTGCTTGGGGCTGGAGTTAGATTTGAGAGCGGGCATTCCCCACCCTGCTGTCTAATTGAATACTGTTAGCTACTTGGGGGAAAAAAAGAAAGAAAAGAAAATCACCTCCCTCTTCCAGTCACAGAAAGCCACTTTTAGCGAAGTAAGAAACAATTACCTTTGGAAACACTGTCCACGTCCCTCCGGCCTCCCTGGGTGAAGCTTTCCCACTTACCTTTGCGTTGAATGGGTTTCTGTGGATGTGTGCTGGCTGTGCGAACGTGGTTTACACATGTTTTGTAAGCAATTTGCATTCGGACTAAGCAATTTCTGAGCAAATGGTGTCTTTTGCAATTCAGTCACTGTAACCCCAGGCTTGCTAAGTGCTGTAGGAGTCTTGAAAAAACTCACAAGTTGTGTAGAGATGTAATAAATATGGACTTCGGTAACTAGTAGTGTTCATTTGCATTTAATATAGAACATTATTGTAGTCCTAAATCTCGGATTAATGATAAACTCTTTGTTGATGTGTGGAGGAAGGATTTTTTTCCTCCCGTGGAGAAATCATTTTGTATCAAAGTTAAAATACAGTAAGTCTAAGGGATTAAAGATGTCCTAATAGAAGTCATCCCAGGGTTTTAAGAAGTTATATAGGGGCAGATTTAAAGTTGACCCTGAAAGAAAGGAGTGATGCGTGTCCTGTTAAGAACACGCATTCCTGTTAAGAGAAGGGAGGTCAGGTCTTGGGGGGAGTGAGATGGGAACATTACTTTTGCAGGCTTAGAGCTCTTCTGAGTAAATACAAAAGCAGCTCACAGCCCCTATTGATACATTGTCTTTAGAAATGATCGAATCTATAAATTCACATTTAAGAAGTGTGAATTAGAGTACAAAAAAGAACTTGTAAAAATGGAAGCTATAGAAAATTTGTAATGTTTTCCACCCCCTGTTAGGTCCCTCCTGTCTCTTCTGTCCCCTTCCCCAAACAGTATGACTGAAGATGTTTAAAGCATAAGTCATTGCTACTTATAGAGTCTATTTGTTGAATTGCTTTTTCTGCTATTATATATAATACTAACCAGGCCCAGTCTGGATCTGCAAAGCCCCCAGTCCTCCCACTCAGCAGCAGAGACACCGAGGAACCTGGAAGTTCTACCCTGCAGTGGATTAGTCCTGGAAATCCAGACTAGCACTTGGTATTATCTGATACCAAGTCTGGGGTGAGCCTCAGTCCCTGGCATGGAGTCCTAGCAATTCCCCAGGCTGGGCTCTGGCCTGCTAAGGTTTCCCAGCTCCTTCTGTTCAGCTGGACACCCTGGGGACTGTTCACAACAGAATTAGCTTTGGAGATGGGTGAGCCTTTAACCTGACACTCCTAACCTAAGCCTTAGGTTTCTGATTTAAAATTCTACACAGTCATTTCCTCCTGGGCCTCAGAAGCCAGTGTGTGTGTGTGTGTGTGTGTGTGTGTGTGTTTGTTTTTGTTATATGCGCCTCATACATATGCAGATAAACGTGGCCTGTGGAGTTGAATGGTAATCCTACTGTCTACAAATCAAAAAGAAGTTCTGTTCCAAAAAAAAGTCCAGTATTAACTTTTAGAAATGACCGCGCCCCACTCCCCAGCAAAGGGGGTTAAACCTACAATTTTTGAGGGAAGACTTTAAAAATTGTTGTTCAAAATAAAGCCTTTATTTCTTGCCTTAGAGCAGTCGTTTTCATTTGGGGATTTAGATATGACTGTGCTGCAGTTGATGGCTTTTACAAAAGTTCTTTCCACTCACGTGGTTCAATATCATGTTCAAAAAAATGTCCAGGAGGTTCTTTGAGCTACACCACATGCTTATCTTTATCAAAACCCTGAACTGCAGAACTTTAAAATGTTGGTTAGCCAAGGAAAGAGGAAGAGAGGGAAACTGACACTGTGACAGCTTGGGGCCAGCACCTTAAGAACACTAATAACTTCTGGGGTCACAACTGAAGAGCGGCAGGATAAGGAAGGGCTTTCTCCTGCATTCGTTGTATTTGCAGATCCTTTTACCATCGGTGCCATCGGCACTTTGAAGATGCCCTTATTAGCTTCGGCTTACCCATAAACTGTATGAGTTTTGATCCCAGTGTAGGTATCATTGGAAGTTTGCCTAATGCTGATACCCAAGGGGGAGCGCAAAGGAAAAAAAAATGAATAAAACAGTTGTTTTATGAGTCTGGTATTTTCATTGTTTACTCAGTTGTAGGTCAAGACCAGAAAAGGTGATTGTGTTCTTCATTAGCAAAACTTTAAAAAAATTCTCTCTTGCTTTCTAGTAAAATTGAGAAGCACAGTGACTGAAAAGCTTCAGAATTTCTAAGTTTTATCATTTTCTGAAGCTTTTTAATGTCTGATGAAAGAGGAAGAAAAAGAAGATTTAGTGACTTAACCCTTTCCTATTTATTATTGTTATTATTATTTGGAAAGAGATTTTTGCTACAGGGCACATGTGCTCACCAGAGAGACAGAAAGTGAGAAAGCACCAGGGGGAATGGCCACACCAATAAGTTAAAAATTAATTTTTTTTATTAGAAACTATTTCAAAGCATTAGAAAGAATGTGATTTCTCCCTTATTTTAATTGGGGACCCCTTCTCTATTCTCTCCCAAGATCTTGGGCGCACACGTGCCTGGCTTGAGTTTCAAGCTACCAGGTCCGGGCCTCAAACCGCAGTCGGCTCTGTGGAAGTCCAGAGACATAACAACTAAGCCATCTACCTCTCTCCCCCCACACACCCCATTTATTCTTAATGTTTGTGGTGACCAGGCAGGACTTCTTCACTAACCATGGCAGAAACTGTGGGGAAAATTTTGACTGTAAAGTAGCAAAATATTTCACTGATCTTGTCTGCCAGCGTTGACGATTCCAAAGTATCCAGAAGCAGTCTGGATTGTGGAGGGTAAAAATGCTTCTCTGTTATCCAAAAAGTACATCTGTGTATTTCTAATCCAGTAAGTAAGGTATCACTAAACTTTTCTGTTAAAATAAGGGAGATAGTTCAAAATCACATTCTTTCTAATAGTTCAAAATAGTTTCTAATACCAAAAAAATTGATTTTTAATTTGTCTGCGTGCTGCCATCTCGCTCTGAGGACGACACAGCTGGTGTGAGTTGACAAGTCTCTGTACAAAGCGTTAATAAATCATGCTGGAGAAGTATCAATTGGACAGCTTCTGGCTAGTGTTAGACTTGCTGTGCATTTGAGATCTTAGAGCCTTTGAATGGACACATCCATGGAAGTGTGGAAAATCTCTGCCTTGTGAGGCTTGTAAAAATTAAATGGATAAAGGCCGTGGGCACACCCACGGGAGAGTGTGTGTCGGTGGAGTGACCAGGCAAGCATCTTCTGGGGCCAAAAGTTGGTTTAAAATACAAGGAATCCTGTTGTTAACATGTTAACATCTCAGAATGAGTTAGTTTCACAAAAGAGAGAACTCTCATTCCGACATCTCTAGCCTTGGCCACTTAGATGGAAGTTGGTGTCTTTGCATTCAAGGATGACAAGGTGTCTTGAGTTGGTTGAGGCTGCTCCAACAAAATACCTTAGACTAGGTCGTTTATAAACACTAGAAACTTCCTGCTTATGGTCTTGTCCGCTGAGAAGTTAAGATCAAGGCACCGGCCGATTCAGTGTCTGGTTAGGGCTTGAGTTCTGCTTCGATCATGGTGCCTTTTAGTTGTGTTTTCACATGGTAGAAGGGACAACCAAGCCCCCGTGGGCCTTTTATTTGTTTGTTTGTTTCATGAGAGAGAGAAGTGCCTTTAATAGGGTCCCTGCAGTCCTCCCCTCAGCCTTCTCAGCCAGCTAGGACAATAGGTATGCACCTGCACACATCCAGAGTGCAGTGGTTGATCGGGGAACCCAACCCTGGTCTTCCATGTGGCTTCCAGCATAGCAGAGGGCCATACCACCACTGGGCTGGGCCCCTGGGCCTCTTATATAAATGCACTGATCTCTGTCCTGAGGGTTCTGCCCATAGAACTTTGTCACCTCCCAAAGGCCACACCTCTTAATACTATCACACTGGGGGCTACGTTTCATAAGAATTTGGGGAAGACGCAAACATTCAGACCACAGGGCAAGGTGTGAAAGAAATGATGGTGGAGCTCACATTGCTACACCACCTAAAGCTTCCTTGGGTTCTACGATTGGTCAGTAATGCTGTCTATGAAAGCCGAAGGACATCCTCTGTCAGAGATTTGGTCCACATAGCCTTCTGCCTTCCTCATTTGAGGTTGTCATGTCCTCATGTTTACATATCTGCTCAAGTATTAGGATAAGAAAGAAAAAACAAAACAAAACAAAACAAACAAAACAGGCTGGAGCTGATCTCTCCATTCTGAGTGATATATTAGTCATTTTCTATAATTTAATCAGGCTGATGCAGAACGAGATCATGAGAGTATGACCTACACAATAGAACTTTGGAGGCGGGGTTCCAGAGTTTAACCATAAGGTTTTACAAGACCACAGACTTCATGGTGAAGGAATAGTTAGAGGGTTTCCTCTTACTGGAAAGAAATCTAGACCAGGCGTAGGTATTGTAAGACATGTGAGTTTTGTTCATCAGATTTTATGACTCGTTTGACTTGGTTAATGTGCTCTACGCAGAGTCACAGTCTGGAGGTAGAGATTGTAAATGATGTTGCTGGGTCTTTCTGATGGACTCTTCTCCGTCTCCAGCCGCGCTCGCTGTAGCTCAGCAATTCAGACCATCTAGGGCTAAGTGTACAAAACAATTTACGGTTCATGGTAGCCGAAATGTCTTCTGTCATATTTTATAAGAAAATAATGTGCAAAGCCCAGACCTTCGAAATAGCTGAGAGTACTTGAAGTTTCTAGCTGTTTTCTTCCCTCTGTTGGGGAGCAAGTTTTGTATTTCTGTCCTCTTGTCTGTAAATTACATTTTTTTATGATATTGGAGACGACTGTATGATGAGGTGCTAAAGCAGGGGTCCTCCCTGGTGACTCATATCATTCCCCAAGGGCCCACCTGGGGATAGAATTGCTGTGGTTTCATAAATTAAAATCAGCCTTTGGCTTGATACTAATCTTCAGCTGCATAGGTGCATATTGTGTTTATTTTGTAAGAGCCAGCTTTGCCATGTGAATACACACACACACACACACACACACACACACACAGGCTGCACTGTAGCTAATTTTATAAAATATGCAGTGAGACATGCCCACAGTCTGAGGTCAGAAGAATGTGGCCTTTTGCAACTCTGCTTTTCACAGACCGACCTGGCGTTAGCAGATTCGATTTACCTAAAAGAGATATTGTTTCCAATCCTCCATCCCTTCTTATTAAAAAGCAACCTCCACTCCAAAAGCACGCCTAAAAAACAACTCCACCCCAATTCCATCTCTCGAGTTCTTAAAGGACCAAAGCTTAGGTAAGCTTTGCTTCTGTTTTGAAGTAAATCTGTATTTAGCTAAGTTTTCGCTCCCCATGAGGAAGAAATGTATGGAGTTTCTAGGAGGCTAGGGACTGAAAAAAGCAATCCCTAAAATAACGTCTCTCTCTCTCCTTTCTGATAATTTCTACATGGGTCAGAAAAGCGGTTAGACCCCATTAGAAGTGTAGTGTGAAAGGAAAAAAAAAAAAGAGGTGATGGAAAGATGCGGATCTCGGTGAATTGTTTTGAGTGCTCTGAAGAAGTTGGCCTTCAAAGGGGAAGGAGAAGGCCAGGAGAAAATGATCTTTTACATGATTGATTAGCAACACTCTGCTTATCTGAACCTTTGAAACAAGCTACTGTACTTGTAGACGGCGATAGATTTTTCTGGAGTTATACAGTGTTGTATCTCAGGTTGTCTGGTAGTATACTTGAAAAAAAGCTTTGTGGTGTTGTTTGGTAACGAGAGGGAGAAAATACCATCTGGGGCCTTGCCCTCTTTTCGCTTGGTCTACTCTGGATAGGATGACTGAAGTGAAAAACAGAGAACTCACGTGCTTTGGAAGTTCATAGGGTAGGAGTCAAGTGTACAGACGGACTCCCGGCAGTTCAGATCCCAGCTCTGCCACTGACTTGCTGTGTGACCTCGGGCAAAGTGTTTAACGTCCTTGTCCTCCAGGTTAGCCGGTTTAAAATAGTGATCATCATTCCTATGTCGGAGCATTATTGTAAGGATTAATTATATATGTATATATATATATATATATATGTGTGTGTGTGTGTGTGTGTGTGTGTGTGTATATATATATATGAATGTATATATAATTATATGTATGTATATGACATATATAAATTATATCCCTATTCTGAAATTTTGAAATAAGAAATGCCCCCAAATCTGAAGCTTTTCAAGCACCTGTCTGATGCCAAAAATAAGAAAATGCCACCCCCAACCTCACGACAGGTCACAGTCAAAATGCTGCAATATAAACATATTGTATAAAATGACCACGGGCTATGTGTTTAAGGCAGACATGAAACATTAATGAATTTTCTGTTCAGACTTGGGTCCCATTCAGCAGAGTTCTCATTACATATGTGCAAATATTACAAAAAACAAAAAACAAACAAACAAAAAAAAACACCTGAAATCCGAAACACTTCTGGTCCCGAGCATTTCGGATAAGGGATACTCACCCACTTCTGCTTGGACGCAGAGTCGTGGCTCACGCACGAGCGCTGCACAGATAGGCTCAGTACATGTCCCGGTTGTTGAGTAGATGAAGTCTGCTCAGTTTGCTTACATCGTGACTCGACCACAGGCATTTCTGACCTAGTACTTCTTAGTGGTTTCTGTGTTGTACATTTTTTTCCATGTGTCTCATTAGAATGATGAGTAATAATAATATGACATGATAAAATTATTTTTTTACAGGGCTCTGGAAAGGCTTGACTAATACTTGTTTCGTAGGCCAACAATATTATATTAGGCTTTGACTGAAGAAACGGGCTCCTCCGTTGATAGGATTTAACCTGAATTAGATCTACGTTGTGTAATAATCACATGAATGATGACCAATTGTACTATAAAGTGAGGATAGTAAATCCTCCTTCAGAGGAGGATCATGAGACTCAAATGAGAGAATAGGTGTTTAATAAATGTTTGTTTATTTATTCATTTATTCAACAGGCAGTTCACTGATTAAAATAACCCGAGGGAAATTTATATTGGTTTTCCCATATGTTAAATAGGTAATAGTTCAAATCTTGCACCAAAAGAAGGACGGCAGAGTCTGTTGTTTCCAGTCGTAGAGAACCGATCCAGGAGAACTGAGTAAATGAATCTTGAAGGATGAAGGGGTGTGCGTGTTGTGTCTTTGTGTGTGTGTGTGTGTGTGTGTGTGTGTGTGTGTACAAGATAGATTACATCAGAGGTCACAAGCTGGTACCATTCTGTGTTTTATTCCACACAATATGTTTAGAAACTTGAGACAACATTTGGGAAATTGGAGATTTCACATAAAAATCCAAATTTCCAGCTTCCTCTGAAGACTTGGAAGAGCCAGCAGCGCGGGGCCCACCTACCCACATGGCAGCAATCTGCAGTGGGAGGCAGGGCTGTCTCTCTCCCTTGGGCATGTGTTTGCCAGTCCCCTCGGCCACCGTGCACACCTGCCCGTCTCCCTTAGGCCTTGTCGCTCCTGGTCTGGCAGGCGTTGGGATTAAGGACTGTTCTACACCCCCTAACACTTTTTGATCTTCTGATTCATTGCTGCATCTGAGGGATGTATACCACATTCTATGGCAGCTCCGGGAAGCAGTGACTTATACCTGTACATGTCAGCCATGACAATCACAGGTTACCGCCGTTCTCATCTGTAACATGGGGGAAGACCATCGTGGTCCTGTGGGAATTCAGTGAGCTCAGACATGTAGATTGTTACACTCGTGTCTGGCATATAGTATGTGCACAATAAATGCTGGCTATGTTAGGACCTCCGAGATGAGGACTGCTTTCACTGTACTGTGTAATAGATCAGTGTTGCCTGTCAATCAGTTGCTGACCCTCAGCATTCAATCCAGTGTTTTGCAGCCCTGGCTGCCTGTTAAAATCACCCAGGAGTGAGCTGGCAAGATGGCATGGTGGTTAAGGTAGTTGGATCCCCCATGGCTGACTGCATGGTTCCAGTCTCGGACCTGGCAGCTTTAAAAACATGACAGGTACATGTGTGTGCATGCTGAGAACTCCAGGAGGAGGAGGGATTGCAGAGTGGCCATCCCCATTGGAGTGTGCTTTCTCTTTACCTCTCTCTCTTTCTGTCTCTGGTGCGTGCACACGCCCTATAGCAAATTTTTAAAAATAAAATAAAATTAGAATCACATGGGAAGTTTAAAAAATGCAAACACCCTCAGAGATTTTCATTGAATTGGCCCGGGTTACAACCTGGCCATGGGCATTTTTAAAAAGTTTCCTGGGTGAACTTGAATGGTTTCGCCAGGGTTGAGGACCCCTGAATTAACCAGAACTTCCAATCCGGAGTGATGTCATTTCAGCCAGAAATAAAGACACGTGATGCGGAGCCCAGGCTGCTTCTGGACGATGGTTTGTCAGATTCTTCAAACCCTAAAATTAGCTCATGGGCTTGAGTAATCGAGTCCAGCTTCTCCAGGGTGGAAACCAGAGGCTCAGGGAGGGATGCTCCATCCGGGAAGAGACGCGGACTGCAGTCGTGTCTGTCATCCTCTCCCAGGGAGACGATAGTCTTCTCCCTCACGTTCTCCCATCACTTGGCTTTGTGACTTTGGACAAGTCACTTACCCTCTCTGTGTGTAAGTAGCCGCCTCTTGTAAAATGGATGGTCTGAATTACCCAGACTCTTTATATTATGCTTTGTAGATTTATTATTTCCCGTTGCACCACCACCCAGCCCCAAGATCTGGATTTCCGACCTCGGACTAAGCAGAGGGTCATAGAACAGAGTCACGCGCAGTGACACTTTCTGCAGCGTGAATTGCGTGCTCCATATGGAGAGCTCTGCCTGCCTGTAATGGCCTAGAATTAGGCGTCATTTTCTAATCTGCACTCGCTGGCCCTACTTGTTAACCCGGCCGTCCTCTCTCGTGCATGCAACACAGCTGTATTTGGGAGGAAACAGAGTGTGGAAGACCCCACGCTCCAGGGGACGTCACTGCAGCGTGCGCTCCTATTTCTCCCTTCTGGGGGAAGGCAAACTTCAAATAATAACTTACTGGGTTTTAATCTGACCTTAAGAAAGAGAGAAATCAAATTATAGGGAGCTGCTTCCTGGCATCTATAGGAAGAGAGAGACGTTCCACAATCTAGAAGTTGGGTCTGGGTGAGCTGGATGAAGAGCTCATGGTTGGAAGAGCCTTGCCCAAGGCCACTCAAATATTTGGTGACAGGAGAAAAAAATATATACAAAAGAAAAATCACGAGTCATTTAAATACGACTTGGATAGCTTCTCTCAGGCTGGAACCATAGACATCACATATATAACTTGTTTTTCATTTATTTTTTTAAAATCTGTATTGGCTTTTAATATCAGAAGTAGGAATGCTTGTGTAACTATGTATATGTATACATGTTTCAATTGTGTAAGTCCCTTTATGCTGATTTACATGCCCAGAGATAACGCACTGTTTCTTTCAAAGATGAATTTTATTATTATTATTATTATTATTATTATTATTATTATTATTATTATTTATTTATTATTAATTTGCTATAGGGCATGTGTACCCACCAGAGAAAGAGAGAAAGAGAGAGAAAGCTGCTCAGTCCGGACGACTTGTCCACCATGTGGGTGGTTTGTACCTTAACCACCGCGCCACCTGCTGGCCCCATGAGATAACTCACCATTAACCAACAAGTAATATTTAAAGTTGTCTTTATGTGAAAAACAAATGGGTGTATTTCCGCAGAGTTGGCTATAGTTGTTTAAGTACTAGATTCAGAACAAGGAGGGCAAACTGTTTAGATCACATCTATAACGTTGAATCCCAGATTGGGTGCCATGATTTAAAAGGGGAAATTGATAAACTAAGAAGCTGGGAGGCTCTTGAAATCATCATAGAGGAATTAATTGCTGAGATCATTGAGAGTGCTCAATTTGAACACGAGAGGGGTGGATAAAAACGGTGCATCGTAGCTGCACATGCGTGGAGTTCCGTCAAGTGAAAGAGGGAGTACACTTACTCTGAATGGCCATTTATCCTAAGTTCTCAGCTTGTGTGTGATAACGTCATTCATTCAGTCATTCACTCATTCCACCAGCATTAACTGAGTGCGTGTATATCTGGGTTCGGGGCTTAGAGCTCTGGAGGGAACACGCTCTTTGCTCTCAAGGATCTCTGAGCCATGCGGGCAGAGAAAGAGATGGAATCAAATCATTCGAATTCAGCTTGGAAAGTATTTTTATAGACATAGGAAATGCCGAGCAGAAAACAGAAACTAGGTGTGGTAGGGGAGAGGTTATAAGGAAGATAAGTTTGGTTTGATTTGATAAGGTAAGGGCCTTTCCAAAAATGAAACAGAAGAGCTTGTGTTTATGAAGAAGCTGGTTCAACCACCCGTGGGACGGTTTTCTAAGGGCTTCAAGTCATGCAAGGTGGGATGGGGAGAAGCGTTAAATAGTATCAGAAGGACTCTATAAATCAAATGCTGCTTTGCTTGGTTTCTACTCTAAAATTGGACATCAGTTCCTACAGCAGGGAACACGTTTTTCAGTATGCAGAATTGAGAGCCTTTGGAAAGAGAGGGTTTATGAAAACACGCAGAATGTTGTCTTCGAGCGGTGAAGAGTCTATCAGCTGAGAGCTGTCCCCACTTGGTGCTTGTTCTTTAAGAAGTTTTAAGGGCCAGCATGGCGGTGTGGCAGGAATGCCAAGGCTGGAACCATCTGGAAGATTCTGGTTGGTTCCCTGGTTGACCTATGCACAATGGGCACACATGCCTCTGATCCTGGCTGGCTGGGAGGGGTGAAGGGATGAGGGGCAGCTCAGTGTGAGACCCTGCTACCCTTTCCTCCCTGTGTGCTTTTCAAAAGAAACATACTTTATTTTTTTTTAATTTATTTATTTAATTCCATCTGTTGTTATTACTTTTTCATTTGACAAGAGACAGAGAGAGAAAGGGAAAGTGAGAAAACTAGTCTCCCAGTCTGGTACTCGAACCACAGTAGTCCACAGTGTGGGAGTCCAGCGCCTTCACCACCGCGCCACCGGCTGACCCCAGGAAACACACTTTAAAAAAGAAAGTGTTGAGTAATTTACCGGGGTCGCAGGAGTTCTACCGGACACGTCCCTTCTGACTGTTCTGTCACATGTTGACACAAAACAATGGCCAAGAATGAGTAGAAATCGGATGCCGACAAGTGCGAACGCTCCTCCCGGAGTTAGGCCCGTGCACGTTTGAGGACACACAGAGTCACAATGGCGGAAGGATTCTTGGAGGAGTGACATCATAGCTTCTCCAGCCACGGATTTAGATTTTGAGGAGAGGGACTGTTCTGAGCTGAAGAAATGACATTAGTCAAAAGAGGTTGAGAAACTCCAAAAATGTGTGGGAGAAACTAAAAGAAGGGACTTCGCCGAATCAAGAGACCGTGCTGTGGTGTCAGGATAAGAAGTGGGTGGAGGATGTGGGAGCAGACTCAGGTGATAAGACGGGTCCGTTTCATGGCTTCCATGGAGCTCGACGATCAGCTGTGACATGTGGTAGATTCTTTGACTGAAATGAAAATGGAGATGGGGGTGATGGTCTGAAGGACGATATGGCCTTTTCAGGTAGGCCCCAAAGGGGCATGAATGGTGGAGCCCGTGGGAGAGCCCTGCCCCGTGGTGGGGCCAGTACTGCAGACGCTCAACCTGAGCTCGCCTTTCCCCTGTCCTCTTCCCCACCCCTTTGGTTCCTGAATAATTGGCCAGGAAAACTCGAATGCCATGGCTTCCTGTGAAGGTCACACAACTGTGCTCTTTGCAAAAAATAACGCATCTGGTATTTGTATGTAGGGGAGGGGGTCCCAAAATGCTCGTGGAAAAATGGAATTCGAGTATGAATTTCAAAAATTTTGAAATCTAGGCATCATTTTCTTTTTCCCTAATACACATTTCCATGAACTTTCTGAAGAGCCCCGTATCATGAAGCATCATGATAAAACAGCACCGGCACCTTTGCCAGTCTAGCAAGCTTCAATACTACTGCACCTGTCCGTGTGCTTTTCTCCCTTTGCTCTCTAAGTCCGCTGTTTGCTGATTCCCTGGCATTTTTCTCTATAGCTCTGCCTTGTTGTTTAGTTTTGCTTGGCTTCGAAATTTGTAAAAGTGAGAGCATAAGAGATTAGGCATTCCACGCCTTGGGTTTTAATACAGCAGTTTCATCCCCAAGATTTATCACGCGTAACTGTGCCGCGTAGACACTGCTCTCTAGTATTCCATGAGGAAACACACTGCCAAGGGGTTTTTTTGCCTTGAATTCCACTTTTTGCTGTTAGTAAAACACTGTCAGTGCTGCTGTAAACACACTTGTGAGTATCACTGTAGCCTGAATGTAAAACACTGGTTCTCAAACATTTTGTTCTTGGGACCCCTTTACCAGGACCCTTAAAATTTACTTAGAACTCCAAAGAGCTATCATGTATATGTATTACATCCATCCACCTGTCTGTATCTTTTTAGAACTGAGAAAGTAACATTTTTTATTACTAAAGTATTGATTCTAACCAATTACATGTTAGCTATAAATAGTATTTTTTAAAAAGCCTTTATATCTTATGTGAGTGAGATAGACCGAAAGAGAAAGAAAGCCAGTGTCCCCAGCAGGGCCCCAACATGACCCATCCCTGCTTTAGCCAGCCCTGGGTCCATGGGCAAGAATGTGCTGAGCATACTTAGGGAGGTCTCCAGACTTGAACCAGGAACCTTCCCATTGGGACTGCCTGGTGGAGTATCCGGTTTTATCACTGTTCCATCACCTGACCCCTAAAGAGCATTTTTTTAAAGATGAGAAATATATCTTAGCAAAGAAAATTTAGTGAGAGCATTTAGAGCATTGCTCTTAATTTTTTTTTTTTCAATTCTTTAGTGCTGGGCTTATTCAAAGACAACTAAATGCTTTTATCTCCTGCCTCATTCGGTTTATTGCAACAGTTTTGTATGAAGTATTTAAAGAAAACTGATTTCACACAGATACATAGTAGCTTTTCCAGATCATTGTGGTTATCCTTTGCTACTAAACCAAGACTCAAAAAGAGGTAACTTCTGAAGGTTAGCTGCAGTGTGGAATGGAAACATTGCAATGAACGTTTTGTTACATTAACATCTCCTGGTCTGGGTTGTGCTTGATTGGATCATCATGCATATAACATCTTGTCTTGGACATTTGGAAAATACTGGTTCACTAACTTATACAGCCCTCCCAATTGTGGACACATTTTGTTACACAACATTTACAAAAAAAATCATTATCTTATCTGAAAGCTCTTTAAGTACCTTACTGGGAAGCTGTTAAGTTCATAGTGAAGGATACAAGTTTTCCAAAGTTTTCATTCTTGCAGGAAAGCTTAGTTTCATCATTGCAACATTGCTGTCAGTTTCTCCTTGTATCAGCCTTTCACTTTCATTTCCAGGAAATTATCTGCCAGATACCTACCTTGGAATGATGATAGTTCGTCAGTTATTCTTTCAATTAAAAGGGATGTTCCATTAAAAGAAGAGGCTAGTTCAAACAAGCACTCTTGTTCTTTTCCTTGAGATGGCCAACGTACTTAAGTAATGGTAGTGATACTTTATGCGAATACTTGAGGATCCTTACCCTTACACTTTATTATCGAAAGTTATTATCACTTGATCTCGAGGATCCTTACACTTACGCTTTATTACCAAAGATCAATCTTCGATACAATTAATACTTTTGACTGCTTCATCTTAGGTGAAACGGGGGTTTTCCTCTTTGCTTTGCTGGCGTGTGCTAGTTTTTGTGTTTGTGTGTTTGTGTTTTGGTTCCAGTTTGCTGTGTGTTGCAGTGAAGAATACAACCACAACCCTGGCTGGGTTTGGTGCCACTGCCTTGCTTCCAGCTTAGGTGCCAGTAGTTTTGTTTACCGTTGCTTTTGTATCAACAGTGCAGATGTCAACTGGGTGGACAGGCACATGATACCTTAGTATTATTATTTTATTATGTTTATTTCTTTCTTCTATGAGAGAATGAGAGAAAGACAGGCAGGCAGATAGTACTCTCAACGAGGTCTTTTGTCCAGTCCCAGCTTCACTCAGCCCTGGGTCATGGGCACGTGCACGCATGCTCAGTACAGGGAGGTCTCCATATGCGAATCTGGAACCTTCCTTGTGGTCAGTCTTGCAGAGACTTGCATGACTGCTGCTTCACCGTTTAGCTCCAATATCTTTTTCTTAATTATTTTATTTTTTTAATTTCATTTTCTTTTGTACATTCAATCACATTACTATTTGGCTTCCAAAATGTATCTTTTAACAGGTGAACATTTCTCCCTAGTACCATTGATAAACCTACAAAATATCTTCAACAGGTAATACCACCTGTTATTGCAAAATCAGTCTCGATCTTGAGGATCCTTGAATGGGTGTCAGAGTCCCATGGCGGGGGCCCACACACCACACTCCAAGAACTGCCACTCTGAGGTATCTCATAAGGTTGGAAATGCCGGGGCCAGCAGGCAGCATAGTGGTTAAGGCACTGACTCCCACATGGCTGACTGAGGTTTAAGTCCCTGACCCAGTGACTTGAAACTCATGTTGGGTATGTGTGCGCATGTCCAAAACCCCAAGAGGAAAATGGAAGAGAAGGGATGGTGGTGTGGCCAATGCCCGCCCCCTGCCTCCGGGGGATGATTTCTTGCTTTCTTTCTCTCCCTGTCTCTTTGGTGAGCGCACGTGCCCTATCACAAAAAAAAAAAAAAAAAAAAATCAAAAACAAAAACAAAAACAAAACAACAACAAAAAAAAAACTCTCAAAAAGAAGATTGGAAATACCATATCTTGGAGTGTGGGCTTCTTCAGCTTTACTAGAAAATACCATAATGCAATTTTTTGTGAATATTTTCACTGAAGAACCCAAATGACAGAGGATCTTGAAGATGGGAATCCTTATCTCATACAAGTTCCCTCAGTGTGAGATTTCTTGAATTCTCTTCTATTTACAAATTTATATGAAAACATGCATTTTTTCCCCTCAATGATAGATCTATTGGTTTAAAACAAAAGTAACATTTTAAATAAACTTTATCAGTTCAATTACCTACTATAAATACAAGGAAAGGGTCTTCAAAAAGTTCATGGGAAATGCGTACTATTAAAAAACTGTGTATGGATTTTAATGGAGGGGAGCACCAAAATAAAGCCATGCGTTAATTCTATTTTCCACGAACTTTTTGAAGTCTTCTCATACATATGCAACACTGTTGGTCCATGAAGGTGTTCTGTGCCCTCTGATTTCCTGGTTGTCCTGTTAGAGACTCCTGTGGGTACCATGGGCCCGGTGTGATTTATCTTGGAGAACATATAGTTAGTTGCATGCAAGAGACAACTAAGATTTTCAAACCTGGGGAACCAGGAGTATTTCTGGTCTTCTTGTATTCTCTTTCTGGATTTTTTTTTTAAAGAATTATTTTATTCAATTATTTATTTATTTATTTATTTTAATTTGACTAGAGAGGGACAGAGAGAGAGAGAGAGAGAAAGTGAGAAAGCAAGCCACCAGGTCTGGGACTCGAACCATGGTCAGCCATGTGGGAATCCAGCGCCCTTAACCACCATGCCACCTACTGGCCCCTCTTTCTGGATTGTTGTCCTCATCATCCTTTAGCCCATTGACCCAAGACAGGAACTTGGGTATAATCCAAATACCGCCATCTTTTCTTCTCTCGTTGGATCGATCACCCAATCCTGTCGATTCTACTTCTAAAATAGCTCTAGACTTCATTCTCCCCACCTTTTCCCACTGTTTCATGATATCCGTATGTTTTTCCCATAGAAAATTGAAATAGCTCCTAACCTACATCTTTTTTCTTGCCTCAGTCTCACCTCTCCCCACCCACCGCAGTCTCTCTAATCCAGTGTCCACACTGCTACCAGCCTAGATTTTCCCAAACACTCCTATAATCCAGATAATCCTGATTTAAGATCTTTTAGTCATTCCCTAAAAGGATCAAGTTTGGACTTCTAGACTTTGCTTAGGAAAATCTAGAGGGCGCTTCCTGATCTGCACGATCGTTCCTCTGGCTTTCTGTATACCTCTCATTTCACTCACACGGAAACATTTTGCAAACCATACTGAAACGATTTGCAAAACTACTTGATACCTCCTTACCTTGATGGTTTTTTTCCTGTTTCTTTTTCTTTCTTTCTCTCTTTCTTTCTTTCTTTCTTTCTTTCTTTCTTTCTTTCTTTCTTTCTTTCTTTTTTAAAGTGAGAGAGATTGAGAGACAGCACTCTCGACAGGGCCTCGACACAACCGTCCACCCCAGCCTTTCAGCTGGTTCTGGATCCTGGGCAGCGTGTGCCTGACGCACTCAGGGAGGTTTCTGGAATCGAACTGGGAGCTTTCCCACATGGGATTGCCTTGCAGAGTAATCACGTTTTACTGCTGCGTCCCTATCTGGCCCCATCCTTTCCCTATTTCTGCAATATTTTCAATTGGTCCGAGTTGCCTCATAACCTCCGGCTCAGCCTTTAACCCTCAGCTCTCTGAGAAACTTTTCCTGCTTCTCCTCGTCCACCATTGTCCCACTTCCTGGGCAGAATTAGGCATCCACTCCCTGGTTTCCATGGCGCTGTTGTCATAACCTCCTAGACACATTGTAATAGCTTCCCTGCTGGTGTCCTTATAGACGGAACTTTCCATTGCTTATTCCTCATTGTACATTCTTGCAGATAGCAGTACCCGGTGTTCCGAAGGCAGTTAATAAAGTTTGATGAATACGTGAATGAAGAGAGGCGTTAAGAGCAGAGTGCAGGCGCAAGGAGGGGGGCCATGTCGCATACACGATGTTGGATGAATGATTAAACAAAAGAATTAAGAAGGTGTTGGAACCAGCAGTTAGCGTAATGGCTATGTCGCTGGACTCCCATGTAGTCGACCGCGGTTCGAGTCCTGGACCCAGCGGCTTAAACTCACGCCCGGTGCGTGTGCGTGCGTGCCCGAGATCCCAAGAGGAGAATGGAGGAGAAGGGATTGCGGCGTGGCCATCCCCCCTGGGGGGGGGGTGATTTCTCGCTTTCTGTCTCTCTGTCTCTCTCTTTCTGGCGAGCGCACACGCCCTATAGCAAAAACCTCTCCAAAAAAAAAAAAAAAAAAACAAAATGAAAGAAAGAAGGTGTCACAGAATCAAAGGATTTGGAGGTGGGAAGAACTTTGGAGACCATCTCTTATAGGCTTCTACTCTCAGGAGTGAGAAAATGACTCGCTTGCGTCGTCCACCTGGGCTGGTCAGGAGCTGATGGACTCTGCTGCAGCCCCTTACGTGACCACGGTCCTGAGATGACTAGGAAAGTCTCGTGCTTCCGAGGGCGTCGTGCCGAGAAGCCCAGAGGCCGTGGCCTTCGCCACGGGGGATACCACAGTCTAAAGCGTCTAAAGCACAGGAGAGAACATTTGTGGTTGGAAATCTGTAGCACATTCCAGACGGTCGAGTCTCCCCTCAGCTATGGCTGTCACTCCTTCTGTCCTCAGACGGTGCCAAGACTGTCAGATTTTCCTGATGACTGGGCATATTCCGCATCTGGATTCCATGGTCGTAACAGCCAGCAGTTTCCTGTCCCCTTCGGCTGAGGGGACTACAGTAGAGAGCGAGGCAGCAGTGTCAACAGCTCTAGGGGAAGCCCAGCTCTGTAAACCGGCGTTCTTCCTGCCTCTCCTGGGTGCCTGGGAGGGAGGAAAGGGGAGGCCGTGGCTCACTAGATGCCCACCTCCTGCTGGGTGCCATACTTAGGGAGTCCAACGGCCTGGAGGATAACCCTGCAAAATGGCAGGTGTCCGTGTCCTAGTGTGTGTGTGTAGGGGGCTCGTAGACATCATGTGGGTGCTGTGCACAGCAGGTGGCATTCGTGGGCGCTTCTGGTGCAAAACTTGTGCCCTATTGTGCCAGGCCACGCCATGCTCTGTAGATGGCTTTTTTTTTTTAATTTTTTTTTTGCTACCAAAAGCTTCTTGTGGTCTTATTTTATCAGTTTGATAAATTCTTGAAATTGCATACGTTTTATTTACTTAAAAGGAGGGTCTTGGGGCCAGCCAGATGGTTAAGGTGGCTGGACCCCACATGGCCAGCTGCACAGTTCGAATTCTGGACCCAGCAGCTTTAAAAACACCCCGAGTGTGTGTGCGTGGGTGCCCAAAATCCTGAGAGGAGAATGGAGGAGAAGGGATTTCAGTATGGCCACTCCCCCCCGCCATGCCTTTTCTCTCTTTCTCTCTCTCTCTCTCTCGCTCTCGCTCTCGCTCTCGTTCTCACTCTCTCATGAACCCATGAGCTCTAGCAAAAAAAAAAAAAAAAAAAAAAAAAAAAGAACCTGTAGTTTTCTAACTGTGCAGTTTCGGTGGGGCCCCTGTGTGTGGGACAGGAGGCGGGTGTACCCTACTCTGCTGAGTAAGAGTGACAGCTTCCATGTCCATCCGCTTTCCGCTGCATTCCTAACACCCCATCTAAGGGCTCGTGTATAGCTGGGTCTTTAATTTTTGTTAAATAAACATCAGGAGCTCCATGGCTGGTAAGGTCCAAATTCAGATCTTTGCCTCTTGTCCTTTAAATAGTCACTTCTTTTACACACTCCTGGATAAAATAATTGAAAATGGATTGATGATTCAATAATGGGTTCAGAGTGGATTCACATCAAGAGGAACCCTGAGGTCCTCTAATACAGCGTTTTTTTAAAAAAGAATTGCTTGGTGGAGCCTTAGTCTTTGTGGAGATGACCACGGCAGGGCTGTGCTGGTTAGGAGAGGGCAAGGGTGGCCGGTGGGATGGGGCCACAGGGCCACGCCCTGTCCTAGAGTCCACGGGTTCCCTGAAGTGTGGTCTATAAACCACTGATCTGCCCCAGCATTGCATTTCATAGATGGAGACACCGCGGCACAGAGGGCTTAAACGGCTCACGCAGTGGCTGGATTAAAAAGAGAATGATGGGGTCCAGCAGGTGGTGTAGTGGTTAAGGCACTGGATTCCCACATGGTCAACAGCGGTTTGAATCCTGGACGTGGCGGCTTGAAAATCACACAGTGTGTGTGTGTGTGTGTGTGTGTGCGTGTGTGTGTGCGTGTGTGTGCGTGTGCTCAGAATCCCAGGAGACTGGAGGAGAAGGGAGGGATTGAGGCATGGATATCCCCCTGGGGGGTGATTTCTCACTTTATTGCTCACTGTCTCCCTCTCTGGCAAGTGCATATGCCCTATGGCAAAAACCTTAAATTAAAAAAAAAAAAAAGAGAGAGAGAGAGAGAGACAGACAGACAGATAGAATGGTTAAACCTGTTGCTATACGTTTATATTTTCAGTGCTGTTTTAGAGCCCCCTTTGTACTTTTTTTTCCTTCAAGACAGAATCTCATGCTATTGAAATCCTCCTGCCTCAGCTTCCCAAGTAGCTGGGAGTATTTAGGGTGGGCCAGGAAGCAAACCCCGGCCCCCAGTAAGAGTAGCACCATCTACCCTGTGCGTCGCTGCAGCTAGACTTCTGCTTTTGTTACAGAGAAAAAGAACCTGTTCTTTCGAGCAGGAGTCCAAAAACTATGGCCTGTTTTTGCAGCGCCTTGAGTTAAGGTTTTTTACATTTTTAGAGAGCTGTTTAAAAAAAAAGAAAGAAAGAAAGAAAAGAAGCAACAACAAAAAACAAAGAATATAAAATAGAGACCATATGTGGCCCACAAAGCCAAAAGCTGGGTTTACTACTGCATCAATCCTAATGTAGAAATGGGAAAAATAAAATAAAAGGCTTTCTCTAAGTCATTTCCAAACATGTAAACTGAGAACAAAGCCTGGGAAAAGGAACGTCTTTACATCAAAGGGCTTTTCAAACTTGTGTTCCTCAAATGAACTTCTTTAAATCATCCCGGTACTTTCACTGTCTTATTCCAACACCAGTTTCGTGGAGGATAAGCTGGGGAACTAAAATTTGATCATCTGTGGGAGATGTTGCAACTGGAGAGCTGCGGACAGCTCCCAATTCTGTAAGGTGGAAAAGAAGTGGTGTGCTCGCTCACTACAAAAGGAGGATCTTTTCTAGGCTCCGCAAAGGTTAGGAGCAAGAGGAACTCACGAATGAGCAACCTCGGCGGTCACTTCCGGGGAATGCTCGTGGTCACAGCGGGGCAGGCATATGTGCATGCATGCGAGAGGGATTATTATTTTTTTTTTTGCACATCTTCTTTGGGGTTGAGCCTTAACTCAAGCAGCAGTAAGAGCAGAGTCTTTAACCTCAACCTTACCCCTTGAGGTATTTGCAGAGCTTTGTTGGGAAATGGGACGAATGTCTCCTCAGCAGCATTGCTGATGGTGACAGAGGGCTGGAAAATAGGTTCCAGGTTTGTTCCAGGTGACAGATCTCACAAAGCTCTCTTCCTGAGAACTCCATGTGGCGTGCTTGAGAAGAAAGGAAGTCACCCCAGGACTCTTCAGAGAGACCCCAGTGGATCTAACCACTGACTCCAGCTGCAGGGGGGCTGGCAGGTGGCTTGGTGGTTAAAGACGCTGCCTGCCCATCGGGGCAACCACAGTTCAGTCCCGGACCTGGTGGCTTGTTTTCTCACTTTCCCTTTTCTCTCTCTTTCTGTCTGGTCAAATTTTAAAAAGTAATAATAACAAATGGGATTAAATAAATAAACAATTCTTTTAAAAAAAATTTAGCTGCGGGGCATCCTGGCCCATGGAATTACATTGGATTGTTGGTTGATTGCAATTTTGCTCATGGTGGTGGTCTTTTGGCCTTGTTTTATAGTACTGTGTTTACCAGAAGATGGACAAGGAAAATAAAACAATGAATACGAATGCATCTGGCAGGGCCAGCAGATGGCGTAGCTGTTACGTCACTGTACTCCCACATGGCCGACTGTGGTTCGAGTCTCTGACCAGGTAGCTTGAAACTCATGCTGGGTGTGTATGCGTGTGTGCCCAAGATCCAGGGAGGAGAATGGAGGAGAAGGGACTGTGTCGTGGCCATCCCCCGCCTCCGCCCCTCTCATTCTCTCCCCTCCTCCCACAAGCACAGATGCCCTCAGGCAAAAACTTCGTTTAAAAAAAAAAAATGCATTTGGGGCCAGCCAGTGGTGTTGGTTAAGGTGGTAGGATCCCACTTGGATGACCGCATGGTTTGAATCCCAGACCTAGGTGGCTTAAAAAATACATCGGGTACATGTGTGCACCCGAAATCCTGAGAGGGGAGTGGAAGAGGAGGGGTTCTGGCATGGCCATCCTTCCCAGGAATTGATTTCTCACTCTCTCTCTTTGTCTCTCTCTCGCTATCTCTCTCCAGTTAGCATATGTGCCTTATAACAAATTTTAAAAAAATCCATTTGACCACTTGATAGCAGCCCTGGAACAAAGCCTGGTAGGAGTAAAGGTTAAAATTGTTGGCCTAAGTCAGTGTTTAAAGTTAACTTTGAGTGAGGGTTGTCCTTGTACTGTGTTGTCCTTTGGTGGGTTCTCATGCCTCACCATTCCACGTATCCTCACACAATCCAGTATGCTTTTATGTTAGATTTGAGGGGGTGGGCGAGCCGTCTGCTCTGCAGATTTTGTTTTGTATGTATTTAAGCACTTCATACAAAGCAGTTTCATCTCTGCTAAGTCTCTTACCTCCAACGGCCTCTTTCCTTTCTAGATATGTGTATATTTTCGTAAAGGACTTACAGTGTGTGTGACGTTTTCTTTTGGCAGACAGAATTACAACCAAAACAGGCTTCATTACAAGCCCAGGGCTCTTGTTGTGTGTGTCCACAAAGAAATGTCCTAGCAGGCCAGCCAGTGGCGTGTTGGTTAAGGCGGCTGGATCTCACACAGCCAACTATGAGGTTTGAGTCCTGGGCCTAAAGGTTTGAAAAACAAGCTGGGTGCACGTGCGTGAATGTCCAACATCTGGAGAGGAGAACGGAGGAGAAGGAGCTGTAGTATGACCATCCTCCCTGGAGAGTGCCTTCTCACTCCTCACTGTCCTCTGTGTCTCTCCTCAGTGCAGGCACCCTACAGCCAATTAAAAAAGAAGAAGAAACGCATCATCACTGTTAGTGTGAGCTAAGATTTCATTAAGTGAACTTTTATCTAGAGAGTCTTGTTTCTTAGACCACGGAGTGCCTTATTAGGTTATTAGAGTTTTGTTTTTCAGGTTTTTTTTTTTTTTTTGGGTTAACATTATTATTTTTTTGATCTATTAGGGATTTCCTGGTGATTTCAGTAGTTTGGTAATTTATCGCTCGTCTCATAACAGGTATTGGTAATGTTAGGAAGAAAACATTTATACAAGAGGAAATAAAAGTCAAGGAAGCAGATAATCGACCAATTTATCAGCCTTAGCAGATGATTTTTCTGATAGCGACATGGCGGCCATGGTAAATTTACTTCTGATTGCTTGAGGGGACAGATTCTATATGCTTTTTGCAACTTGGAGGTACAGGAATGGGTGAAGGAGCAAATGATCAGTTCGTGGAATAACCGGTGCTCTTGGTCTCTAGACTGGCCTTTTGGCCACTGCATTCAAGTGTGTTTGTGTATTTCATTGAACTTTATTTATTTTAATTTGACCAGAGAGGGACAACGTATGCGTGTGTGTGTGGCGGGGGGGCGGGGGGAGTGAGAATGCAAGCTGCCAAATCTGAGACTTGAACCATGATCAGCCACGTGGGAGGCCAGCACCCTTAACCACCACGCCACCTGCTGGGCCCTCAAGCTATATATTGAATGATCCTTTTCTTATTAACTTGCTGCAACATCTGTAAGCATGACTATATTTTTTCATTTGGAGATTTCGAAGTAACCCTAAAGTAGAAGGAGTTTCTTGCTAGTAGCTTCTTCAGAATCTTTCACTTGAAAGAATTTGGCTCAAATTTAGAGACAGATGAAAATATCCTAGTAGTCCACTTAGAGTTTTTCCAGCCTCAGAGGACTTATCTCTGACCGGCAGTGTGGTCAGTTTTGTGCAATAAAGTCAGCTTATACAAACCTACATTACATGCCTTTTTTTTTAAATTAATTTTTAAGGTAATTTTTGCATGTGCTCACTGGAGAGACAAAGACAGAAAACAAGAAATCACCCCCTAGGAGGGATGGCCATGCCACAATCCTTTATCCTCTTGGGATTTTGGGCATGCACACACACGCATCCAGTATGAGTTTTAAGCCACCAAGGTCTGGGGCTTTAACCACGGTAGAACATGTGAAAGTCCAGTGTCTTAACTACTACACCACCTGCTGCCCTGCGTTCTGTTTTGACTACCATTTAAGAATCCAAAGGCGAAGCACTACAGGACAAAGTCTCAGGCCTTTTTCCAAACTTAAGTGTATTTGTTTGCTGCGTAACAACGTATAACACACCAGTGGTCTAAACCAGAGAAATGTATGGTCTTACAGTTCCGGAGGGCAGAATTCTGAGTTCGAGGTGTTGGCATGGTGTTCTCCCCGAAGGTGCTAGGGAAGGTTCTGTTCCAGGCTTCTCTAGCTTCTGGGGGATCCGTGGCTTACGGCAGCGAAACTCCAGTCTTCACATGGTGTTCTCACGTGTGTATTGTCTGTTCGTGTGTCCAAATTTTCCTTTTTTCTTATAAGGAAAAAAGTCGTTTATGCCGGATTAGAGTCTATCCTTAATGACCTCATCTTAATTTGATCGTCTAGGTCACATTCACAGCTATAGGGGGTTAGAATGTCAACATCTTTTGGGGGGAAACTGTTCAACCCACGATGCTAGGTATTCATCTTTTGTTTGTACACAGTTTTAATAAGCCTGGTGATTATTATCTCAGCTAATGAAAGACCAAGAGCTACAAATTTAGAATAGCCTCTTAGGGAATAATAGAGAATAAAAGTATTCGAAAAGACTATTAAAGTAGGAATAGTATAGATTGTAAACCTTTTCGGAAATACTTGGAACCAGAAAGAACTGTTTCAGATTTGGGATTTTTTTCAGATTTTGTAATATTGCTTTGGCATGGACATAACGAGATACCTTAGGGATAGAACCCAAGCCTGAACACAAAATTCATTTATGTTTAAAATATACTCATAACCTGATGGTAAATTTATATAATATTTTTGTATTACAGTGGGGTTTTTTTGTTTCTTTCTTCCTTCTTCTTTCTTTTCTTTTCTTTTTTCTTCCTTCCTTCTTTTTCCCTCTCACTCTTTCTCTCTCTCTCTCTGCCTCTCTCTCTCTTTCTTCCTTTTTTTCTTTCTCTTTCTTTCTTTCTTTCTTTCTTTCTTTCTTTCTTTCTTTCTTCCTTTCTTTCTTTCTTTTTTTTTTTTTTTTTTTTTTTGAAGAGATTTTTTTCGCTATGGGGCGCGTGTGCTCGCCAGACAGAGAGAGACATAGAGACAGAAAGCGAGAAATCACCCCCCAGGGGGATGATCATGCCGCAATCCCTTCTCCTCCATTCTCCTCTCGGGATCTTGGGCACGCACGCACATGCGCCCGGCGTGAGTTTTAAGCCACCGGGTCCGGGACACGAACCGCGGTCAACTACGCGGGAGTCCAGCGACATAGCCATTACTCTAACTGCTGGTTCCCTCTTTCTCTTTCTTGACAGAGAGAGAAAAAAAACATAGTTCCCACAACAGAGCTCAGGCTGTGATCCTCCACCAGCTGTCCCAGGATCCTAGACACACATGCGCACCTAGTGTGTACAGACCAACCTGGGGAATCAAACCCTGGTCTTCCAAATGGCTTCCAGCACTGCATATTGATGTGCTATTGCATCACTGACTAGATTTTTATTGTAGTCTTTTGACTGGAACCTATTACATGAAGTCAGGTGTGGAATTTTTCAGTGTTGGTATCATGGCAATTTTTGGAACATTTAGATTTGGATTTTCATCTTAGGGATGTTCAATGTTAAAATACACAGTTGCTTGGGGCCACTTAATTTGGCAACAAATTGCTGAAGAGTCCCAGTAGCTCTTAGGACTCATCTGTATATTAAAATATAATAGTGTCGGAACCAGCAATTAGTGAAATGGCTATGTCGCTGGACTCCCATGTAGTCGACTACATTTCAAGTTCTGGACCCGGTGGCTTAAATTCACACAGGGCATGTGTACATGCATGCCCAAGATCCCGAGAGGAGAATGGAGGAGAAGGAATTGCAGCGTGGCCATCCCCCCGGGGGGTGATTTCTTGCTTTCTGTCTCTCTGTCTCTCTCTGTCTTTCTGGCGAGTGTACACGCCCTATAGCAAAAAAACCTCTCAAAAAAAAAATATATATATATAAATAGTGTCAATGTATTATGTTGAAGTATGTATAAATTTTTATTTATTTATTTAGTTATTATCATTTTAATATTCTATAGGGTACATACATTCACCAGAAAGAGAGAGCAAGAGAAAGTGAGAAAGCAAGCTGCCAGGCCCGGTACTCTGACCATAGTCAGTCACAAGCACCTTAACCACCACGCCACCTGCTGGTCCCTATGTATGCATTTTTAAATCCCATCAAAATAAAATTTAAAAGATGTTGATTACTTGATGGTACTTGGTAATCTTTGGTTACCTGATTTTTTTTTTAATCAAGCTGCTCATATTCTGTTAAATACTCTAAAGATTTGTCTTTCAATCCAGCTTGTCCCTCATTAAGTGTACATATTGTATACATAATTAACTTCTTGGAATCTTGGTTTCCTGGTCTGTAAAATGAAAAAAGTGTGGTCTTCCATATAAGATCATTGTGAGGATGAAATTTGCTGATGAATATGGAAGTGTCTAACATAGTACCAGGCATGCGTTCAGTGGTTTATGCATGGCTGGTCATTCATTCAACAAATGTTTAGTGGAAGCCTATGTGCCAGGGCTTCTTCTAGAATTCAGTCATTCACTTACGGATCATTGATAGGCATCATTTCATAGTATAAGCATGGACTTTCGGGTTGGAAATCTGAACTCAAGTCCTGACCATGTTTGTAAATCAACTGTGGGACCTTGGGCAAATCACTGGCCCCCTCTAGACCTCTACCTCGAGACTAGCAACATGGATAAAACTCCAAGGCTTTTACATCTCTAAAATGATTCATACACCAAAATTCAAATGCAACAAATGGTTTTTGATATCCTGGATTTACTGGACAGTCTCCATCCTCTGTGACTTAGCTCTTGTCTCTGAACATTGGGATAAGTACTGTCTATTCTATTTTCTAGTTTGCAATAACTGTAACATGATAGCTACCTTCCCCCCCTTTTATTTGTTTATTTATTTTTTGGTTTTTGCCATAAAGTACATGCACTCACCAGAGAAAGACAGACAAACAGAAAAAATGAGAAATCACCTCCCAAGGAGATGGCCATCTGCAATCTCTTCTCTATTCTCCTCCCAGGATTTTCATACATACACATGCACCCAGCATGATTTTTAAGCCACCAAGTCAGGGACTCAAATCATGGGCAGCATGGTGGGAGTCTAGCACCTTAACCACCAACCACACCACCTGCTGGTCCTGTGATAGCTACCTTTGATGGAGCTTACCAAACCATGCTATGTTCTTGAGTCTTCAAGTAGGATATGTGTTTCTCCAAAGCAGGTGGATATCCAGAAAAACATTTTGCATCTTTCTGGAGAGTAAATTTTCCTTGATAGCTTATGAGGAGCACCCCAGTATATTAAATGATGACGAGTACAGCTGTGTTGAGAGTAGCATGTAGAATTCATTTGAAATGTTGAGCTGAAACTCAAAAGTACTTGGCTCTTCCTAATGGGGTGGCCTTCTGTCTCAACTTGCCCTAAGGTGCTACTCTCTCTTCTTGGCCATTAGGGAAACTGGTGGAAAGGTTTACAAAACAGGATCTTTTTCCTGTTCCATATTTGACTCACATGAGAAAAAAAAAAGTACTGTAATTTGTAATTTTGAGAATAATTCTTATTTCCATTACAAAGACATGTTACCATTTGGATGGGTAAGGCCATTCTTCCTTTAGATTTATGCACTTGCCAGATAATGGAGAGCCTACTCTGGGCTTGGTATCATTCTCAGTGCTGAAGATACAGCAGCCAACACAACAGAGTCTTCTCTCTCATGGAGCTCCTCTTCTACTAGGTCATCAGGAAAGTCATGATGCATTTTTGCATAGGAAAACATAGGAAGACACGCCATGACTTTCCCAATGACCTAATATAAGCTGAGATGTTTGATGGAGATCGAAGGAAGTAAAGGAGTCAGCCATATGGCTATTTTGTGGGGAAAAGATTTCAGAGATATGGAAGGCCCTGGGGCAGGAACTTCCTTTACTAGTAAGGGAAAGTGGTAGGAGTTGAGGTCGCAGGAACAGAGATTATAAAGGTTTTTTTTTTTTTTTTTTTTTTTGAGAGGTTTTTGCTATAGGGCACGTGCGCTCGCCAGACAGAGAGAGACAGAGAGATAGAAAGCGAGAAATCACCCCCCAGGGGGATGGCCACGCCACAATCCCCTCTCCTCCATTCTCCTCTCGGGATCTTGGGCACGCACGCACACGCGCCCGGCGTGAGTTTAAACCACCGGGTCTGGGACTCGAACCGCAGGTGACCACATGGGAGTCCAGTGGCATAGCCATTACACTAACTGCTGGTCCCGAGATTATAAAGGGCTTTGAGGTCCAGATTTTGCTCTTTTTTTTTTTTTTTTTTTTTTTTTTTTTTTTTTTTTTTTGAGACACATGGGAAGCCATTGCAGAGGCTTGGAGGGTGGGAGTAAGAAAATCTGACATCGTAATTTTGAAAGTTTACTCTGGCTGCTGGTTGAAAATCGTGGACCAGAAACACAGAGAGAGGACCAGCTAGCAGGCCGCTGCCATTGTAGTGCTGGTATACCACAGTGGTGGTGGTGGGCAAAATGGTGAACAATGGCAAGATTTGGGGTATACAGGTAGAACCACCAGGATCAGTGAATGGATTAGATGTGGGGTATGAGAAAGAGGACTGTCAAGGGTGACTGCAGGGTTCGAGGACCAAGCAATTGGAAAGCTGGAGGAGTTGCCATTTATGTTGAGGTGGGCAGCTTGGAGGAGGAGTGCAGTTTGGAGAAGCTCAGCCATTGGAAGGCCTGCCTAAGCCCTTCATTGGTGAAGCCTTCAACAAGTTCATGAAAAATGTGTCTTAGGAAAAAAAACTATTCATGGATTTCAACCTTTTTTATTTTTTTTGGCCCCCACATATAATAATTTTGTATTATACTTTAATCCCATTTCCCATGAGCTTTTTGAAGTTCCTTTGGGTGAGAATGTATGGAGGCCAGTTTAGATATTGTTCGGAATGCACTTTAAAGATAAGGAGTGACACATTTATTTTTGTCACCTTTGTTTTACTCACTGACATTTAAAATAATAACTGCCCTGGGCAAAATACTCATGTCAACCCAGGAGCCTTCCCGACTATCTCGGCCTGTGGACTCTTATCCTCTCGAGACTTCCTGTGGTGTCCTCAGGCCCTCACCCCACCTTTCCCCCAGCTGGCCTGCAGACAGGAATCTGGTAGTCTTCTCCAGCCTGGCAGCTTTAAATAAGTAGCAGTTCTTAAGTTTTCTTCCCGGCCTGGCTGGCAGGAAGCCGTCATCGCTAAGTCGTTGTCCTGTGGGTGCTTTTACTGGGGAAGGTGGACTGGGAGCCCAGAAGACCCAGAGGTCTCTTGGTTTCAGGCAGACCTGGTTGGGGGTTGCACTAAGGCTTTCAGGCTACAAAGGGACGATTGAAAACTGGGCAAGTAAAACCGGCCTACATGCGGATGTGTTTTGTGAGCAACATCACAAAATTGGCCCAGAACAGCCCGATATGCAGCAGAAGAAACCTTTATTAAACATTATAGAGGTCATTGCTTTTGTCTTCCTCATACCTCCTTTCCCTCTCCTTTCTTCTGTGACCCACATTAAGCCCATGGTAGAACCCGCCCTCTGGCTTCAGTGATAGGCCCGGGGAGGGGAACATGACCTCCAACAGGCCAATCAGAGGCGGAAAGACCTTTCCCCTGTGGAAAGTCATTGAGAGTGAAAAACCCAGAACCGGTTGCAGCCAGGTTTTCAGCCTCCTGGGAAAAGGGGTCTGGGAGGAAGAGACCAGAGGCATTTCTGATGGTGCTTTCGACTTCCTATCTGATGCCAGCTCCATTGTGCCCCTTTCATTGTTGGGTCCAGGAGCTGAGAAAATCCCCCCATTGCTCCATGCGATCCTGCTGGTTTTCTGTCATTGACAACCGCGGGAGCCCTGATCCTCCTACTCTGAACAGGACAGCGCGCAGGAACGCAAAGATCACAAACTCAGTAGCCCTGCCTCCAGGTGTTTATCATCTGGTGGCTTGATTTCAAAACTAATGAGTATGGGCAGACAACCCGGTAAAATCTACCTGTAACAAATCAGTGGAGAGTGTGTTTTGAAAATGTGAAGCGTTAAGAATATACATTTTTTTTTTCCCATTGGGTTCACTAATCCAACATCCATCAGCTGGCTATGAGCTTCCTTCATGACTGGGATATTTGCTTTTTGCTAGTTTCCAAAGGAGCCAGGCTGTTTACAACTGACTTCCCATCTCCTATTAAAATCTTCTTCATCCTTGGAGTTCCGTTCCCAAAGCCACCTGCACTGTGGGAGTTAATCGCTCCTTCTTTTGTGCTCACACAACTCTTGCTCTGTCCGTCTGTGGTGGCACCCTCAGTGTGCTTTGAATGCTTCTGCAACCCTTGTTCCCTTGTTGATTGTGAACTTTTGGGGGGCCAGAGACTGCTGAAACTCAGAGCCTCCCTGTGGTAGGGAATACTTCCTCCTGAACACAGCTCGTGTTCAGTAATGACATCAATTAGTATTGGTTTTGCTAATAACTTTGTATACAGCTCCTTAAACTTTATGAACCATTGCTCTTGCTTATAAGAGTTGGTGATTTATAGGTATAACTGATAATACTGATGGAGATGTGTGGCCTTAAAGGAATAGCTATTTCACTATAGATGTATATTACATGAAAAGGGAAATTTTAGTTTTTTCTTCTTTTTTTAGAGAGAGATTTTTGCTATAGGGTGCATGCGCTCACCAGAGAGATAGAAAGAGAAATCAACCCTCAGGGGGGATGGCCATGCTACAATCGCATCTCCTCCATTCTCCTCTCAGGATTTTGGGCACACACGCACACGCGCCAGGCGTGATTTTAAGCCACCACCAGGTCAGGGACTTGAACTGTGGTTGACTACATGGGAGTCCAGTGACATAACCATTACACCATCTGCTGGTCCCCAAACTTTAGATTTTTGATAAAAATGAATCAGGTAAGTTGGCAGATACCAGATGAACACATCTGTAATCATAATAAGAGGGTGTTGGAGACATTGACTGTTAGGTGGCTGACCATAAGTTACCCCCACCCCAGGTGAGTCCTAAAAGTTTGAGCCCTGGTTCTCTTTAAAACACGTGTTTTGGGATCAGCAGTTAGCGTAATGGCTATGTCACTGGACTCCCATGTAGTTGACCATGGTTCGCATCCCGGACCTGGTGGCTTAAAACTCACGCCGGGCGCTTGTGCGTGCGTGCCCAAGATCCTGAGAGGAGAATGGAGGAGAAGGGATTGCGGCATGACCATCCCCCCTGAGGGGTGATTTCTCGCTTTCTGTCTCTCTATCTTTCTCTGTCTGTCTGGCGAGCGCACGCGCCCTATAGCAAAAACCTCTCCCAAAAAAAGAAAAGAAAAAAAAAAACACGTGTTTTAAATCTTTAGCTTCACGTGTACTGACTGGTAGGAATCGTGAGTGGTAGATTTGGAAGTGGGACTGTCCACTTGCTTCCACTGTAGCCAAAAGGCTTGAAAATGAATAGGCGTCTCTTTCTTAGATATGTTTTTCTCTCTCCACTCCTGATCTTTCTGAACAAGGATGTTCTGAGTTGTCTGTTGGTCCAGTTAAATGCATCTGATTAAAACTGCCAAACCAAAGAGGAAGTGAGTTGAAAAGGCATTCTCTTCTGAGAAAGCACAAAGTTGTGGATATCACATTACCAAGTCGCTGCTTGCAAACTGAATTATAAATAAATGTGTAAGGTAGTGGAATTTCGTTTTGTTTCCCCCAAAGGAGAAATATTCGCCACATGGAAACAAAATTTATTCTGCATATTTTCATTCTGTAATTGCACCATTTCTATTCTTAATTCTTTGTGTTTCTGATTTAAAGAGAGAAACACACACACATAAACAGACTGTTGTGCAGAATGGAGAAGAATGAGTGTGAGCCTGACAGTCAGAGACAGAGGTTGTTGTGAAATTAGCATTGGAAATAGCTTCCTTTTCTGGAGGTTAAAAATAATGCATTTACAAGGAAGTTATTTACATTGGCCATTCAGAGGCTTCCCCGGGAAGCTTTAGTTAAGAAAACTGTGAAATCCACAGAGGTTGTGCTGTGGGGAGCTTTGAGAGGACCAGGGCATGTGTGCAGTGGTCTGTGATTCTGTGGGAAGACTCCATGCTGGTCGACAGACAGGAAAATAGAGGTGACTGGCTGCTGCTGCCTCCTCAACATGTGAAAAAGAGAGACAAAGTCATGAAGTTTGTGTGTCTGGCGAATTCTTCCTCGAGCTTGTGGTTTGAAGCTGCCCAATGAGAAAAAATTTTCCTCATGCTATTGAATAAAAGGAAACTCCAGGCTGGGTGTCCTGCAGACCCTGCTGAAGAGAGGCTCCCCACAGGGACCAGCAGTTGGCATAATGGCTATGTCACTGGACTCCCAGGTAGTCAAACACAGTTCGAGTCCTGGACCTGGTGGCTTAAACTCACACCAGGTGTGTGTGCGTGCGTGCCCAAGATCCCGAGAGGAGAATGGAGGAGAAGGGATTGAGGGGTGGCCATCACCCTGGGGGGTGATTTCTCTGTTTCTATCTCTTTCTGATGAGCGCACGCACCCTATAGCAAAAAAAACTCTCAAAAAAAAAAAAAAAAAAAAAAAAAAAAAGAAAAAGAAAAAGAAAAAAGGAAAGACTCCCCACAGCTGGACCAGTGCAACCTTTCAGGACACCTCCTTGACTAAAGCAAATGTGAAAAATAGATAGGAGCCCGGCAGGCAAAATAATGGCAATAATATTTGTCCAAGACTATCCTTGCTGTCCTGCGAACCGAAAGCATATTCACTTGAATCACTTATGGTTTTTCTCTAACTTCTGCACATCCCCACCTATGTTGTATTCATTTCTCTGCAAGCTTTCCCCACCTTTCACTGGACCTCCGGTAATACTAGCATCATTTCAGATAAGTTTCCATCACGTTTCTGGTCTTTGTTATTTCTAGGCCATGCATTAAAATCATTTGGTGGTTTATTACTTCAGTAGCCTCAATTTCAGTAGCAACATATTTGGAAACGCAATGAATAAAGTGTTGTAAGTTTAAAAAAATAATCTTTATGCATTTGCGCTTTCTAGCAGTCCAGAGGAGCATGTATCTCACTGATCCTGCCTCCAAAGCATGGAGGGATGGATGGTGGAGAAATACCCAGGTGTTGTTAAGACATTAACAATTTCTATTGGGAGCTTTGTTTACTTGCGTGGGGTTTGTATTTCAGCAAGGCTGGGAAAGTTGCTTAAATGTTGCCGTTAGCTGTTATATCATTCAAGAATGTTCTATTATATCATTCAGGAATGTTCGGATCTCTTTATCACTGCTCAATAGGATTAGAGCCTGACTTTGACAACTTTTTGAGCACTTAACGCGCTTACCTGCTTCCGCACGTTTGGTGGTGGGGAATATTAATGCTCACGATGGGTTTGGACTGGGGTAGGAAATTAAGCTTTGCCTTTGGTGCTTTGCCGTTAGATGTGCTCCATTCTTTTAGGTATTCAAATCTACTTTTGGCCACACTGTAGCAAAGAAAAGGGAAGAAGAGAATAGAGAGGTTAGCATACAGGAGTAATGGGTACTCATCTCTGAATGATGATGGCAAGGTAAATACCGCCCCATCAGGATACTGCCCTGATCTAACAGAATCCCTCGCTGTTTTCTGATTCTCGAGGACGGAGAGTAGATGAGGTTGTTGGGGGGATAGGGACAGCTTCTCAGAGCTCGTGGAAGTTGCCATTGAGGGGGCCTGAGCTGATTGTGTAAGGGGCTTTGTAGGAAAACACTGGGCCATGGGTTTAGAGATTTGGGGTGTTTGGTTCTGGCATTAGCACTGCATGGCTGTGTGTCCTTGATGTAACTGGTTGCCTTTAAGTTATTGAATTGTCTTAGTTCAGTTCCAGATTAGATATGTGATTGTAACTTTTCGTGGTTCTCAAAGCTCTGATTTGGGGCCAACTGTGGTAGCACAGTGCTCCATTCCGTTGAGGCCATGGAGGAAGTTTCCAGGTTTGCATCCCAAGGTCTCCCTTTGCACACCAGGTGTGTGTGCATAGCCATGATCCAAAATACGGTCTGGGGTGGCAGAGGATGGGGGTAGATCATGTATGAAGACACTGTTGAGAGTGCCTGTCTTTTTATTGTCCCTCTCTCTGTCTCTCCGCCTCCCTCTTTCATGGAAGAAAGAAATAAACAAGCATTAAATTTAAAAAAAAATAAATTTACACCTGGTTTTATGTATTTTATTAGTTGACCATTACTACGTTGCTTAGGGATCAATCTTGACTATTGAGTGCTTCTCAAAAATGATAAAAATATCATTAAATACAAGTATTTAATTTGGAATCATATATTGTCTTGTTCGCTCATCTGATGAATGTCAATAAAGATAAAAAGATTTTTGAAGAAGACAAGTCAACTAATCCTAACTATCGTGAATTTTGATGTTTTTGAATTTTTGATTTCTTTTGCTATTTATAGGATAGTTCCCATGGGAGTCTCTTGAAAGGTGAGATACTTAATCTGATATTAAGAAAGGTGGTTTGCTAAAGTAACATAAAATTAGCCCTGTTGTTGAAATTGATGTTGACTGCTTGATGTTTGGTAAAAAAAAAAAACATCTCTACGAGAAGCCATTGGGGAGATGAGTTCAGGGTCAACACTGATGTCAGGAAAGATGAAAAATGTTGAAACCAAGTGGGAAGAAGGAAATGTGGCAAATCACAAAGAACCAGACTGTTTTTAACAGAGAGAATTCAACTTGATCTGCTTTTTACATTTTTGGGGGCAAATTCCATTTGCTATTTTACATTGTCTTGCTAACTTAATGAAGAATCGCAGGAAAGAGTTGCAGAACGTCAGCTTAGTGAAAGAGAATTTGTCATTTGTGACATTTCTTCTCTAAATAGCATGAGAAGATCAATGTATCAGCTTGTAGTTCATGCATTACCAGTTCCAGCTATTTCTATTCTGAAAAGAAACATCATGTTATATGGCAAAAGTTGGCACAGTGAAGAATTTTGGCCCAATCCTTAAATATCTATTGAACTCTGCTAGGGACCAGACTTTGTACGGGGCACAGTGTGGGTTAGCTAGATAATAAAACGCAACCCCTGCCCTCAAAGATTCCCATTTTGGAAGGGAAGCCAATAGTAGACAGATAATTTAGAGTGATCTGAAATCAATATAAACAACCCAGGAGGATGCCAGCTCTGCATTCAAAATATATACAGAATTTGGCAACTTCACCACCTGCAGTCACCTGAACTGTGCCACCCTCGTCCCTCACCTGGATTCCAGCCTCCTAGCTGGTTTCCCTGCCTTCTCCCTTACACCTGTGGTCTGCTCCCCACACAGCAGCCAGAACAGTCCTTAGACGACCTAAGTCCCATCATGCCACTCCTCTGCCCCAAACCCCGTGGTGGTTCCCAATTTTGCCAGATGCAAAAGACCTTCCAGTAACTCACTATGTTCTAATGATCTACACAGCCCACTCCTGCACCACCACCACACACACACTTCTTCATTTGCACACATCCCCATGCACACGCTCGCTCATGTCATCTCTCTGACCGCCTCTTCTACTTCCCTTCCTGTGCTCCCTCCTCTCTACCTACACTGGCTTCCTTGTTGATGCATGCACATGCCAGGCATGCTCCCATGCCAGGCCTTCATGGTGACTCTCTGGGACAGCTGTGAGGACAGCTCCTCACTTCTTTCAAGTCTTTGCTCAAATGTCACCACCTCAGGGAAGCCCACCCTTACCACTCTACTGAAGATTGCAATTCTCCTCTTACCACTTCCCTGAGTCCACTTTGTCCTGCTCTGCATCCTTTTTCCAATGCACTTACCAACCCTCTGCCATACTATTTTGATGACTAATTTATTCGTTTTGTTTAATTATCTGCCTTCCTCCACTGGGATGTCAGCTCCAAGAAGGCAGGATCTTTGTTTCGTTCAATCTAGAAAAATCTGGACCAATGGTGTCATGTAGTAGATAACTATTTGCTGATACTCTGTAATTATTTGTTGAATGAATAAATGAGGAGAGATTAATTCTGAGTGTTCTAGGGAGAATCGTAACTGACTTCTAGTGGCGAGAGGAACAAATTTCTAACCCCTGCCTGGGATAAGACGGCAAGCATGTTGGTGATGGGAACTGAGGACTCTCAAACAAGTAGCATGCCTAATATGAGAGAGATTGTCACCATAGGAAATGAGTAACGTGAATACTGTTTGCTAGTGAGAGCTGATTTGTATCATTCTTGCTTGTTTTCAAAACATGGCCACATGCTTATTATTTAAGCTTCAGAACAACTGGTGAAGTGAGTCAGGTAGGTGTTAGCTGCATTTTTTAAAAAAAGGTTACTTATGTTCTTTCTTTTTTCTTGTAAAGGTTTTTGCCTTAGGGCATGTGTGCTCATGAGAGACAGTGAGAGGAAAAGTGAGAAATCACCCCCCAGGGGGATGGCCAGGCCACAATCCCTTCTCCTCCATTCTCCTCCTGGGATTTTGGGCATGCACGCTCATGCACTTGGCATGAGTTTCAAGCCACCAGGTCTGGGACTTGAACCGCAATTGGCCATATGGGAATACAACACTGAAACTATTATGCCATCTGCTGGCCACCCCTACTTATTTTCTTAATGAAAGAGAAAGAGAGAGAAGACAGCATCCTCAACAGTCCAGTCCTTCGGCCAGCAGAGATCATGGGCACGTACACACGCACGCCTGTGCGCTGTGTGTGTAGAGGGTGACCAGGAACCAAACCCAGACCTTCCATGTGACTGTCAGTGCTGCAACCACTGTACCACCATGACTGGGCCATATTTTCATTTTTGATTAAACTTTTAAGAAAGTGATTGCATTGGGACTGGCAGGTGGCGTGGTGGACTTCCACCTGGCTGACCACAGTTCAAGTCCTGGACCTGGCAGCTTGCTTTCTCACTTTCCCTTTATCTCTCTCTCTTTTTCTCTCACTCTGTCCCTCTCTGGTCAAACTGAAATAAGTAAATAAATAAGTAAAGTTAAATGAGATAATTCTTTAAGAGGAAAAGGGGATTGCATCTTATACTGGTAGAAATGGATTCTCAAGCCAGCTAAGTGACTTGCCTGAGGTCGTGGAGTTAGAAAGTGGGGAATTGGCTTCCATCATCGGTGTCTCACTGTTGCACTGGCTGCTTTCCTGGTGCTGACCTGATCCTAAAGCTACCAGGCTGGTTTTTCATAGGGGGGATAAGTTTGCCCCCTTCGTCCTCCCCATCCATTGAAAATGGCCGTTTCTCATCCAGTTATTTCTGTACCAGATCCATGTCTCTCCTTCCTTTTCCATTTCGACTTGTTTGGAATAATGATCGGAAAGATTAAGGTAGGTGTAGGCCCACGGGTATGTTTTGACCTTTGCCCGGTTAGCATTTACACCTTTCTCAGGCTTCTGCCAAGAATGTGTGACTCAGCCCTTGGCATTCTGTGAAGGCTGTTGCTGTCTTTCATTTAGGTCCCGGGTGGTAGGGAAGAGAAGGCGTGGCATGCGCTCCATGGACTGTCTTGAGACTTACCTGTTGCTCACTTTGGGTCTTCTTAATTCCCCCCAGATGTTAGTAGGCAGGAAGAGGCGGAAGGAGAGCTCAGTGAAGGAGAGCACTGGTATGGAAACTCCTCAGAGACTCCGTCGGAAGCGTCCTATGGCGAAGTCCAGGAGAACTATAAGTTGTCCCTGGAGGACCGGATCCAGGAGCAGTCCACCTCCCCCGACACCTCCTTGGGAAGTGCCACTCCCAGCAGTCACACGTTGGAGCTGGTGGCTCTGGACAGTGAGGTCCTCCGCGACTCACTGCAGTGTCAAGATCACCTCTCCCCGGGAGTGTCTTCGTTGTGTGAAGATGACCCCCCAGGTTCCAACAAGCCCCTGCGCAGCAACTTGAGGCGGCTGCTGGAGGCCGGGTCCCTCAAACTCGATGCCACAGCCACGGCCAACGGCAGGGTGGAGTCCCCCGTAAACGTTGGCTCGAATCTGTCCTTTTCCCCACCATCCCACCATGCCCAGCAGCTCAGTGTCCTGGCCAGGAAGTTGGCTGAGAAGCAGGAACAGAATGACCAATACACTCCAAGTAACCGTTTTATATGGAATCAAGGTAAGTGGTTGCCGAACTCAACCACCACCTGCAGCTTGTCCCCGGATTCAGCCATCCTCAAACTGAAAGCTGCAGCCAATGCTGTTCTGCAGGACAAATCTCTCACCAGGACTGAGGAGACCATGCGATTTGAGTCCTTTTCCTCCCCCTTTAGCTCCCAGTCTGCCAGTTCGACCTTGGCGGCTTTGTCCAAGAAAGTCAGTGAGAGGAGTTTGACGCCTGGGCAGGAGCACCCGCCCCCGGCCAGCTCTTTCCTTTCCCTGGCTTCTATGACCTCCTCAGCAGCTCTTCTGAAGGAGGTAGCTGCAAGGGCTGCCGGGAGCCTTCTGGCTGAGAAATCGTCACTGTTGCCTGAGGACCCTCTGCCACCACCGCCTTCAGAGAAGAAGCCAGAAAAAGTAACCCCGCCACCTCCACCACCACCACCACCTCCAGCACCGCCACAGTCCTTGGAATTATTGTTACTCCCGGTTCCTAAGGGAAGAGTTTCTAAACCCTCCAATTCAGGTATGGACTCTTTTCTTTCAATCACCATATAGGGCTTTCTATTATAAACTGGGATGTCTTATTTCTTGCCTTTTTTCGTTGGGTTCCCCATCTGATCTGAGGCAGGAAGAAAAAAAAAAAAAAGAAAGCAAGAACACCACCAAATACTTGAAGTAAGCCGTAGTACTCTTTCGTGTATGTAGTATACAAAGACTTCACAAATAGCTTCGTCTGAAAGGTAATGAATAATCTTAGAGACATACAGTACTTCCTGCCTTTCATACAAATGATTTTTTTTTTTTTCTTGCCAAGTTCAGGCGAGGTCCATGCAAGATATATTTAATGGGGGAAGATCAAAGCATCTTTGTCATGGAGTGCAATGGCACCAATGACATCGTGGGGGAAAAAAAAAAAAACACTGCTTTTGAATTGCTGGACAAGGGAGAGCCCACCCTCCTGCCGCCTGCATCACAAATGCACTTTTGTATCATCAGTAACTACGCGGGCCTAATTTATCACAGTATATACTTTTATGTTAGCATTTTTATTACTTTCTTTGTGGCATTTAAGCCTTTTGCAGTTGTCCTATTTTTCTGTAATTTCTCGTCATAGAAGAGCCCTCAAAAAAGATAGTGTCGATCAAACATAATCAAAGCATTTCCTACAAATGCTTTCTTTTATTCAAGTCCAATCGGATTCGGAAGGAATGTACATGTGGAAAATGTGAATCAAGGTGTTCTAGGGGACACAGTCCTTTGGAAGGAGGAGTCGCTGTCATGTAGGAGCTAGGTATACAGTTATTCAAATGAGGGATAGATCGAGGCACTTGAGTTCTCACAGTGGAAACATCCCTTCTTATCCTGGTTGGCTTGAACATCGTGTGCGTGATAAATACAGGTTCCCGGGGTTAGATGTATGTATGGGGTCTCAGATGTGTCTCAAGGATATCCTGGCAGACCGGAACAGGAAGTAGGCAGTGTGTTCCTCATCAGTGTAAACACTGCCGTTGTGGATGTCTAGCCAACTTTTGATTCTTTGCAACAACTTCGAGGAAGCATGCTTGGCAATGGCAGATAATTGACCAGACGATCACAGCTAACATCAATGTGATGCATTTATGAAGAATTTCCATTTAAATTGCTGAGTGAGCTCTATGAGCTAATTATAATTACTTTAAAATGTGTGTAAACAGCAGAACAGAGCTAGGCAAATGGATAGCAGGGACTTTTATGACTCGGAGTGATCCAAACCATTCACTGCAGAGTTTCTGAAGTGTCAATAAAATCCAGAGAAGAGATGTGCATCAATTCCAACTTTCATCTCTTCTCACCTGCCATCTGGTAACATAAGGAGAGAAAGAGCTCAAATCAGGAAACAGGGTAAAGAGGAGAGGGCTGAGACCAGCAGTTAGCGTAATGGCTATGTCAATGGACTCCCATGTAGTCGACTGCGGTTCGAGTCCCGGACCTGGCGGCTTAAAACTCACGCTGGGCGCGTGTGCGTGCGTGCCCAAGATCCCAAGAGGAGAATGGAGGAGAAGGGATTGCAGCATGGCCATCCCCCTGGGGGGTGATTTCTCGCTTTCTGTCTCTGCCTCTCTCTGTCTGTCTGGCAAGTGCACACGCCCTACAGCAAAAACCTCTCCAAAAAATAAAAAAATAAAAAACAGAGAGGGCTGAGTCATTTTGCAATGGAGCGAGTCACTCCTGAGGTATAGAAATTTCATTCATGGGTCAAGCAGAAAGAGAGATGTGACTCCATGCAAAGTGCCGTTTTATAAATATTCTCTGTGCCCAGCTATTAAAGAAATGCGTGAATGATATTTACACTATAAACTCACCTGGACATTAGTTACTTGGAAAAGCTTTTACAAAATTAATAATACATTTTTAGTCAACTGAAGATTCCAAAAGCAGTGTGTGATAAAAATCTTATCTCCTGGAGGCCAAATTGTAGTAGTTCTGCCATTTTAAAGTGGTCTTGGGTATAACCACCAGTTGTTGTGAAATATTTTTTTCACAAATGAAGATGAGAAGGCGGTCATGAGCTTCCAGTGGCCGGTAGACTTCCGTTTGTTCTTGGTAGTTTGTCCACCCGAGGGATCCGTTTCTTTGGATGCTCATGATCCATGCCAACATCTCAGTGGGCTTTTCAGCAGAAATGATGTGTTCTTTCCATTGAATTTATTCAACTGCTGAAACTCTTACTATTTTAATCAATGAATGTTCAGCATGCTCACATGGAAAGAAAAGAGAAAGGAACTTCCTGATTGGACTTTTTAACCCTCTGCTCGTGGACTTGTCCCTACCCTCCCGCCCCCACCCCCTTTTACCACGGGCCTCTCCTCACAATCTAAGACTTGGTGAAGCAGCTTCAGCCATGAAGAAATTATATTTAAAAACATATTCATTCTGTGGGACCAGCAGATGGCAGAATGGTTACGTCATTAGACTCCCATGTAGTCAACCGCAGTTCGAATCCCGGACCTGGTGCATTAAAAAGTTACGCTGGACACGTGTGCGTGCGTGCGTGCCCAAAATCCCGAGAGAAGAATGGAGGAGAAGGGATTGTGGCATGACCATCCTCCCTTGGGGGTGATTTCTTGCTTTTTGTCTCTCTGTATCTCTCTGTTTCTCTGGAGAGTGCACACACTCTATAGCAAAAATGTCTCTAAAAAAGAAAGTATTAACTTTGTAAAACTTATCCAAGAGGCAAGATCATTGCAAAGAAAAATATGAGGGCCCTTGAAGTTGTTACTCAAAAAATATTTTACGCATCCTAAACTCAAGTTCTGTTTATTATTGTATGGGAAATGTAAAAGGGGATGTGGCACTCCTTTTAGTCAAAGTGAATGTCATTGGGACCAGCAGGTGGCACGGTGGGTAAGGTGTTGGACTCCTACATGGGTGGCCGCAGTTTGAGTCCCAGATCTGACAGCTTGCTTTCTCATTTTCTCTCTCTCGCTCTGGTGAGCACATGTGCCTTGTAACAAATTAAAATAATAGTCATAATAATTAATACTATTAAATAAATACTTCTTTAAAAACTAAATAAATAAAGTGAATGTCATTACTTCTTAGCAGCCTAGGTAGATGATGAGTTAGGAAGGAGCTCATAGAATATCTGATTTTTTTTTTTCATTATTTGTCTTTATGTCATGGAGAGATGATTTGGCGTTACTCAGGTACCTGCTTTTGGAATCTAAGTGGTGGAAAGGAAGCTGGAGCTGCTTCGTGTGTCTTCCCCTCTCTCCTCCTTGCCCTTACCCATTCTATATGAGGGGTCTTCATAGAGGTTATAGAAAATGAAATTAAAGTTTGAGTTTGTTTTGGTGCAAAAAAATTTGAAGTCCATCCGTAGTTTTCCCCATAATATTGATTGTCATGAACTTTTGGAAGATGCCTTGTCCTGTTGGCTTTGAAGCATCTTAGAGGCTGGATCCAGGTGTTACTTGGCTCTACCTAAGAAGCATTATGGCAGTGTGGTGAAAGCCATTAACCATATTTCTTTTCTTTCTTTCTTTTTGAAAATGTGTTTGCCGCAGGGTGCGGTGCACATACTCACCCAAGAAGGACAGAGAGAGGCAGTGAGAGAGAAAGTGAGAAATCATTCGCCGGGGTGATAGCCATACTGCAACCCATCTCCTCCTTTCTCCTGATATTTTGGGCACGCATGCATACGCTCCCAGTGTGATTTTCAAGTCACACCAGGTCTAGGACTCGAACTATGGTTGACTATGTGGGAGTCCGGCGCCTTAATCACCACTCCACCTGCTGGTCTTGAGCTACATTTCTAAGTATTTTTCATTCTTAATTTTCCCCATTACCTTAGTATGCAATTTTAGTTTAGTTCAAAATAGATAGACCAGCTTCTCACAGCAGGGAGAGTTTCTATTGCCTAATGACTTAAACAGATAATTAGCAAAAAAAAAAAAAAAAAAAAAAGCCACACAGATAAACTTCACACTATTCTGACTTCAAGCAGGGTTTGCATTTTTTGAAAATTTATTCTTGAAATGTTGCAAAAAGGGTATATACAGTTGATTCTAGAGTTACAAAGGGATATATATTAGAAAAGCTGATCCTGGCTTGAGTAATTTAGACACCAGCATTTCTTTGTCCTTCTTTAGGTCAAGGGAAGTCCAAACCCTCAAGGAAAAAAAAAAAACTATGCCTTTTAGGTCTGGCCTTCTTCTTTTTTGAGCAGAATTCAGTTGTTGCCAGGTCATGGTGTATTTAATTCCTTAAAGAGTCCAGCATTCGATAGCCTTTCCGCCCCACGAGAGAGACGTGACACTGGAGGAGGAGGTTTCTTTCATGTGACCCTGTGCCCCCAGCACATGCTACACTGCTCCTCCAAAAGGGGACACGATGAGGGAAGATTGTGTGCGTTTGCTATAAAGATAAATGTCACACATTGACTCAGTTCTCTTTGAAGCTCCTGTTCTGTTACAGGCAAGAATAAAATAAATGGTTTTTATTTTAAAGACAAAGTTTCTTGTAGAAGGCCAACAAGATTCCCAGGATACCAGACTCCTAGTTAAAAGAAATAATAGGGAGAGTTTCAGAGACAGGGTCTCCAAAACATCTCACGGTACTGAATAAAATTGAAGTAAGCTTGGATCCCAAGAGGAGAATGGTGAAGGGATAGTGGCATGGCCATTTCTCCTGGGGGCAGGGGGGAGGGAAGAGTCCACTTTCTCTCTCTCTCTCTCTCTCTCTCTGTCTCTCTCTCTAGTGAGAACACATGTTCTATAGCAAATTAAAAAGAAATTAAATGTGCTTGGAAGCAATCTTCTCTCATAGAGCTGAGAGCAAAGAATATTTTCTAGGTCAATACATAGGAATTTTCTGGCTGCTATTTTCTTTCATATTGACACGATGTTATTAAAATTATTGTAAAAACATAGAAAGTTCAGAGAGAGAGGTAACCTCTTGGGATAGTCCCATCCGACCCATGGGAATGATAGTTTAACTTGAGAATGATCACATACATGAAGTCATTTAGAAAATCCACTTTTTAGCCAAGATTCAGAACTATCTGTCACTGATCTCGGTTCTGCTTTCCCTGTAATTTAAACCTAGACCGCATGTAGACATCAGATTGTTCTCTTAGTTTATTTAATACTTGTTAAAATATGTATTGAAAATGTCAATGTCAGTAACAGATAAAGCCAGTGATGTCCATTGCCGATAATTGTGTTTGGGGGTTGCTGTCACCCAGAAATAGCATTTGAGAGACATGCCCAAGAAACTCCACTGAAAGATACTAAGTCCACATATATCATTAAGGAGGAAGGTGGGGGATCAGCAGTTAACGTAATGGCTATGTTGCTGGACTTCCATGTAGTTGACCACGGTTCGAGTCCTGGAACCAGTGGCTTAAACTCACGCCAGGTGCCTGTGTGTGCGTGCCCAGAATCCCAAGAGGAGAATGGAGGAGAAGTGATTGTGGCGTGGCCATCCTCCCTGGGGGGTGATTTCTCGCTTTCTGTCTCTCTGTCTCTCTCTGGGGAGCGCACACGCTCTATAGCAAAAACCTCTCCAAAAAAAAGTCAGAAGGTAGGCTATCCCACACAGAGGTGGTATTAGCAGGTCTGGAGTCAAGACAGTACTGATACAGACCATGGTCATTTGGCATCTTGAACTCTTCCTATGTGTGTGTCAAGGCCTACGTACAGAAACTACCCGCTTGCTTGCACATTATTGTGACTTTCTACAAATTTCCACATGTGGGATCTAACAAGAGAAAGTTTGATCTTTTTTAAAGAATTATTTATTTAATTTTATTTGTTGTTATTATTATTACTATTTTTAAATTTACTATAGGGCACATGAACTTGCCAGAGAGAGCGTGAGAAAGTGAGAAAGCAAACTGCCATGTCTGGGACTCCAACTGTTGTTGGCTATGTAGGAGTCCAGTGCCTTAACCACTATGCCACCTGCTGGCCCATTTAGTTTTTGCCCTAGGGCACGCATGCTCACCAGAAAGAGACAGAGAGGGAGAGAGTGAGAAATTACCCCCACACACACACCAGGGTTGAGGGAATAGTCATGCCACAGTCCCTTCTCCTCCATTCCCGTCTCGTGATTTTGGGCATGCATGTACACTTGCCTGGCATGACTGCCAAGCTGCCTCATCTGGACTCACACTGCGCAGTTGGTCATGTGGAATCAGCCGCTTAACCATCATGCGTCTTGGCTGGCCTGAAAGTTTGATTGCAAAGCCTATAAAACCATCACAATTGTTTTAAAAATACCTACTTGGAGTTAAAATGCTTAAGCTCCTAAAAACCTCCATGTTTGTTTAATGTTTTTCACCCATTGAAGTTTGTGATTGTTGCTTTGAGGATTTACATATAGACAGGACAGCAGAACACCAAACTGGAAATGAAGGGGTGGCTCTGATCCAACCAGCAGCAGGACTCTACCATGTATCGCCGCAGTTCAGTTTCCTCGTCTATAAACTGAGCTGGTACAGAATTATCTCATAGAATTGTACGACACTATAATGTGGTCACACTGTCTGCATTTTTTTTTTAATTTTAGAGAGAGATTGTTGTTATAGGGCACGTGGGTTTGCCAGAGAGACAGAGAGAGAGAAAGTGACAGAAAGCAAGAAATCACCCCCTGCCCCCGGGGGGGATGGCCACACTGCAGTCCTTTCTCCTCTATTCTCCTCTTGGGACTTTGGGCATGCACGCACACGCGCCCGGCGTGAGTTTCAAGCCACCAGGTCCGGGACTCAAAACACAGTTGCCTGTGTGGGAATCCGACGCCTTAACCACCACATCACCTACTGGTCTCTCCACTCTTTTGACTCAACCCTCTTCATTTAGTCATCTTCCAACATGGTACACATTTATAGAATCATATTTGAGGTGCTGGAGACAGAGGCAAGGACTTCCAGACCTTGCCCCAGTCAGTCCCTCCCCCACCTGCTTCCTCTCTCCTTTTATCTTTTCTCCATCTCTCTTTTCCCTGCCGAACTAAATTTGGCCAGTAAAGTTTTGTCTAGGCTCACCTGGAGCCTACGACCGCAGCACAATGGATTCCTGCTCCTTCATTTCCTCCTGGCTTCAGTGACTAACTACCGTGTTGGGCCAGGCCCTGAGCTGGGGATTTATGATGTGATGTCAGTTACTGAAATGTACACCTGCTCTGACGGTGACTTTTGTGCTGCGGAGGGTACGTGTCAAGTATATTGGCACTACTATCGATATCACTACAACTACTACCAGTCACTTGCACGTCCTGCGTGACAGGCGTTTTACACACAGCTGTTCTCTCTTTCATCCCAATATGATTCTCGCCCGAAAAGAGAGCATATTATCTTCAAAGAAGCAAATTAGCAGCTGGCCATCCCATTGGGTCTGTTAGCATGGGGGTGAATTTCGTTGTGTTAGGGGGATACTCACTAGTTTAGGTATATCTGGGGGAAGTTGTTTTTCAGGCTGTTGCAAACTAGGTGGAATTGTGAATGTGTCAATCCTATTGCTGCAGGAACGTGTGTTCATTCTGAGGAAGTGGTCGTATTTCCTGAGGTTCTAAATTCAAGTCAAATTTACAGCTGTCAGGTCCCTGAAAATAGTTTGGTATACGAAGTAGAAGACATCCTTACTTCCTCCCTTGTATCGTGGTCAACAACATCATATACACGTGGAGGGTGTCCCCCTAAAATATGAAACCTCTTTCTTGAATAAACAAAATTACAGACATTTTCAGGGAAGGTTACTGGCCAAATTTCAGAATGAATCATCATAGTGTAGTTTACTTTGATCATTTGACTTCTGTCTTCCTGCCACAATCAGTTAAAAATCTCAAATAGTTCTTGGTGTAATGGCTATGTTGTTGGACTCCCATGTAGTCGACCATGGTTCGAGTCTTGGGCCTGGTGGCTTAAATTCACGCCGGGTGCATGTGCATGCATGCCCAAGATCCCGAGAGGATAATGGAGGAGAAGGGATTGCGGCATGGCCATCCTCCTGGGGAGTGGGTGATTTCTTGATTTCTGTCTCTCTGTCTCTCTCTGTCTTTCTGGTGAGTGCACATGCCCTATAGCAAAATTCTCTTTAAAAAAAAAAAAAAAAAAAAAACTCAAATAGTTTTAATAGTATAGCCATTTGATCACATTTCTTGCAGTTCGTTTTTCTTCATTATGAGTATTCTTTTTTGCTTGCCCAGCCAAACCAAAGACATCCTAATTTGTACACAATGCATGCATACTGCAATATTAATTAAAACTAAGGAAGCATAGCTCCAAAATGAAATGTATTTAGTATGAAATACTAACACACAGGGTTTAATGTAGCATACTCCATCACGCATTTAAGATACAGAATCAATGATTAGTGTGGGGGCGGGGGGGGGTCAGATTGTCACATTAGACAAGGCAAGGTGCTAGGGGAAGCTGCAAATGTCTTTGTTTCCAGTTAGTGACGTTTTCTTGCTTCCTATGGTATGAACTCTCAGGCCAAGGAAAAACAGTTCAGTTTTTCTCTCCTCTCCTGAACAGTTCTGTAAAATCAAGCAGGTTAGGGATCCAGTAGTGAGAACTGCTTCCTGAATTTAGGGATCAGCGGCAGGGGATCAGCGGCAGCCTGCTCTCTCTCTTTCTTATTAGTTTGATGTTCTTCCAACTCCAAACAGACGTCATTATCATCTCATTTCCCTCTGGAGTATGACAATAACCTCACCTAGAAGCCCGATTTGGTCTTTTCTCTCAGATCTGTTGTTCAACATGTAGTCCTCCTTACCAAGATGTCAGGGTGGAGGAAATGACAGGGGATGATGAGGGGCAAGATTGGGGATGGAACCCACAATCAACAGAGGCAATGAACAAAAACAGACAGCAGGGAAGCTCCCGGTGAGCTAATAAAAATGCTTGCTTTTAGGTCTTTACAAGGTGTAAAAGGGAACGCTTAACTCCTAAGTATCCCCAATCAAAAAAGGAATTACTGGGACCAGCAGTTGGCATAATGGCTATGTCTCTGGACTCCCACGTAGTCGACCATGGTTCAAGTCCCAGACCCGTTGGCTTAAACTCATGCCGGGCGTGTGTGTGTACGTGCCCAAGATCCTGAGAGGAGAATGGAGGAGAAGGGATTGTGGTGTGGCCATCCTCCCTAGGTGATGATTTCTCACTTTCTGTCTCTCTGTCTCTCTCTGTCTTTCTGGCGTGCGCACACGCCCTATAGCAAAAAACAAAACTCTCAAAAAAAAGAAAAAAAAGAAAGGAATTACTGGGTCAGCCAGGTGGTGTGGTGGTGTGGTGGTTAAGGTGGCTGGATCCCAAATGGCTGACTGCATGGTTCTCGGACTCTGCGGCTTAAAAAACACGCTGAGCACATGTGCATGTGTGTCCAAAATTCCCAGAGGGAAAGGGTTCACGGTGTGGTCATCCCCCCTGAGGTGTGCTTTTTTACTTTCTCTCTCCCTCTCTGTCTCTTTCTGTGCCCTATGACAAGTTAAAAAAAAAAAAAAAAAAAAAAAAAGAATTACTTGTGATGGACCACATTGCAAGAAAATTTTCCAGATTTGAAAGGTATAATTTTGGTTAGAGGAACCTTTTTTAAGTTGCTTGGTTAGGATGACCAATATCCTTTCTACCTGTATTAGTAAAACTGCATTTTTGGAATGCCCAGACTTCATTTCAGGAACCTTCTGATCATATCCATTCTGGATGGTCCTTGGCATGTAGAAACTCACTTAATTCCATAAATAAATAATAGATGATTTTAAAGTATACACTTATAAATATTCCAGTTTAAAATGATAAAAGGAAAGTGTGTATATGAACATTCAAATAATACTGAGGGATATAAAGGGAAAACATATTTTTTTCTCTCTGATTCCTTTCTTCTAAACCACAATCCTTCAACAATTACTGCTTAGTGGTTTCTTAAGTATGCTTCCAGAAAATTTTCATGCAAATACAAGGATATCATTTTTGTTTGTTTGTCTCATTTATTGATGCTGTTCAATTGGAATATTTTCCTGTTCAAGTATTTTAAAGCAAATCATATCCATTTGCTTATAAATATATATATATATATATATACACACACACATATACACATTTATATATACAAGTATTTACACATATTTACATACATATGTGTATTAGATAGATAGATAGATAATAGATAGATCTAAAAGATAAGGACTTGCTTTAAAAAAAAAAAAAAAACCATGATTTGATAATGGTTTACCTCTAACAAGATCAACAGTTATTACATGATACTATAGAACGCCTAGGCTATAAAAAGTATTTCCTCAGTTATTGAAAAAGTGTCTTTTTTTAAAGAATTATTTTATTTAGCTTTATTTATTTATTTATTTTAATTTACTAGAGAGGGACAGAGAGAGAGAGAGAGAGAGAGAAAGAAAGTCACCAGGTCCAGGATTTGAACCGTGGTCGGCCATGTGGGAGCTTAGCAGCCTTAACCACCACGCCACCTGCCAGCCCCTGAAAAAGTGTCTTTTTATAGTTGTTTTGTTTTAAACAGGATCCAAAGAGGCTTTACACCTTCCAATTATTTTTTATAGTTTTAAGTCTCTTTTTATCCTTTGTGTGTGTGTGTGTGTGTGTGTGTGTGTGTGTGTGTGGGCTAGAGGGCGCATGTGTTGCCAGAGAGGACAAAGCAACCCCCGCCCACCCTCACCATGGGATTGGTCACGTCACAATCCTTTTTCTTCCATCTCTCTCTCCTTTTGCAATTTTGCACCTCACATACATGTGCCTGGTGTATTTCTCAAGCTGCTGGAACAGGGATTCAAACTTCATGGTTGGCCATATGGGATCCGGCTGCTTTAACCACCAGGCCACCAGCTGGCCCAATCCTCCCCTTTTAAAAATGCCATTTAGTATTGAAGAGACTGGGTTATTTTTCCCAAGGAATCCCACATTTGATATAGCTGATCCCATCGCTTGGATGTGTTTCTCTCTCTCTTTTTTTTAATCACTTGTGTTTCTGATAAACTGCTAGTTATATAGAAGTCTGATTAAATACTTTATAAGAATATTTCATACACGGCATATCAGAAGGCTCACAGTGTCTGTCTTATTTTTACTGATGATTAAGATTCATCAAAGGTTTTAGGTGTTGTCAGCTTGATCCATCCTTTGTAACGTTCCTTTTCAATCTTTTACCTAATGGTTTTAATGGCAATTGGTTCCCCTTTCTTAGAAAAAAAAGAGAGAGAGCGAGCTACGTTGTTCACTGGTTTTGTTTTGTTTTGTTTGTTTGTTTCGAGAGATTTTTGCTATAGGGCGTGTGCACTTGCTGGAGAGACAGAGAGACGGAAAGCAAGAAATTATCCCTCCTTGGGGGGATGGCCATGCTACAGTCTCTTCTCCTCCATTGTCTTCTCAGGATCTTGGGCATGCAAACACATGTGCCTAGTGTGAGTTTGAAGCCACTGGGTCCAGGACTTGAACTGTGTTCAACTACATGGGAGTCCAGTGTTGTAACCATTATACCATCTGCTGGTCTCCCCATCAATCCTTTACCTAATGGTGTTAGCAGCAAGGGATTCCCCTTTTTAAGAAAAAGAGAGAGAGAGAACTACCTTGTACACTGATTTTGAATCTTGTTTTATCCAGCAACTCTAATATCTTGGACAGATTTCCATATGAGCATCTATAGATCTAAGCTTATTTTTAAAATGGCTTCGTGTACTGTATTTGGCGAATTTATTACAATTTACTTAACCAGTTCAGAAACGTTTCTGATTCCTCTTGATTAAGAAAGGAATGTCTAAGTCCTTGACTCTTACTTGTTTTCATTCTCTGTATCTTCCAATTGCAGAGGTTACGTGGCACTGAACCATAGGAGTTGATGGACCGGAAGTTTAGCAATAAGATGTCACAACAGCAACCCTTCCCTTTGGGGATAGTGCAGGAGAGTGATCTTAGCTTTACTTGGAGAAAGTGCTTGGTTGCTTTTCTTTCCTGAAGCATTGATTCATTTGCAGAGGCTTGGTTGTAGCTCTTCCCAAAGCAGACAGTGAGGCCTGGTCCAGGGCAGAGGAAGGCTGCACTTATTGTTAGTGGCTACCCGAGGGACAAAAATAAGAGGGTACAAAAGCCTGACCTTAAGATCCCTTGATGGCTAAATTGGCAGCAGTATCTGCTCGAGCCACGACTAAACAAGTCAGCAGTAGGGATCCTCAAATTTGTCTCCGCTGGAGTTCAGCGTGTGAGTTTAGGATAGCCGTTTGGTTTTCCGTGTGGAGCACTGCATTATTCGCAGTCCCATGGATTTGTCTTTATTCCTCACCACTTTCCAAGTTCAGGAATTCAGACATGGACTCAGGTCTGCCGGCTTCCTTCAGGAAACAAAGCCCCTGAATTCAGGCTTTTCTGACTGAGGCTGGTGCCTCTTGGGCCCTGAGTGAGGACAGGTCAGTGAAAGCACCTTTCCAGGTGGGCTTCCTGAACGTGGGCTGGCCTGGAATTGAGGCTTTCACAGGACAGGGTGATCCGATTTGGAACACGGAACCCAGATACAAGTAACTGGGTGAATGTGGGTTTCTACCTGGAGAAGAACTGTGTTAACACTTCCTGTGGATAAACTCTTAGAATTGCCAAAGGGGGCGGGGGGAACCAAGTCAGTTTTGGTACTCTGTTTACAGCCACACACGTGAGTGTGTGCCAGGCGCCGGGTACCTTTCGCTTTTCCTTAATGTTCCTCTCTTTCTCCTTTTTCCAAGCCTCAGAAGAAGAAAGCGGAAAGCCTTTCCAGTGTCCAATATGTGGTTTGGTTATAAAAAGGAAGAGTTACTGGAAGCGGCACATGGTGATTCACACAGGTTTAAAAAGTCATCAGTGTCCGCTCTGTCCATTCCGGTGTGCTCGCAAGGACAATCTCAAATCCCACATGAAGGTAAGCCACCTGCGGGCGTCCCAGCCAGGTCTGCCCATGACTTGGCGCAGGAGGCGTCTCTGCAGAGAGAGGGGCCGTTGGTGGAGCGCACACCTGACTGCGTGCCATCTATGAGGTTGTCTGGAAAGTCATGGTGCATTTTTGCATAGAAAAAACATAGGAAAATGACTTTCCCAGCGACATAATAGCAAGGTGGAAGTCAAAGCAAGGGAAGGATGTTGACAAGGGGCTTTCTGCAGAATCTTCGCTAGCCAAATGCTACACGTGGAGTTGTCCTCCTCTGTAGGGGAGCCAGAGCCTGACCTGGCCTGGCGTGGTGATGCGTCTGTGCACGCACTCAGAGGAAGAGTGGGAGAGATCAAGAGAGCAGGGAAGCCAGGCCCAGGAAGAGCTGCAGGAACTGAGCAGCAGGGAGAGCACTTGGACCTGCTCAGCTTCCTACAGGGGAACACCCCGAGACACCTTGTAGGTGTGAGGACATCAAAAGGCACCTGGACTTGAACTGTATCAGCCCTGTGAAAGGTTGGGGTTTCCTATCGAGACTGAGAGTCCTCTTTGAGCTACAAGTTATCATCATTCCCAGGATTATTTATATTCAGCAAACATTCCAGGACCACATTTTTGATGTCCCATGGAAAACAGTTGGCAGTCCCAGCCTGCATTAAGCTGGTAGAGAATTGACTAGAATCTGTGTGTCACTCTTATATTAGACAATAGAACACTTAGTCATGTAGAATCTTTAGCAGACCCGGTTTATGCTAAGGATTTTGTTTCGTCTCTGAGGAGGAAATGCAAGAGATCAAAACATCATGGGCAGGACCAGCAGATGGTATAGCAGTTACGTCACTGGACTCCCACTTGGTCGACTGCAGTTCGAGTCCTGGACCCAGTGGCATTAATATCACCCTGGGCACTTGTGCATGTGTGCCCAAGGTCCTGGAAGGAGAATGAAGGAGAAGGGATTGTGGTGTGGCCATCCCCTCTAGGGGGTGATTTCTCACTTTCCCTCTCACTGTGTCTGTCTCTTTCTCCTTCCAGTGAGTGGCAAAAGAGAGACAAAAACCTCTTAAAAAAAAAAAAAAAAAAGAAAAGAAAAAGAGCATGGGCTTTTAAATTTGATAGGCCTGAATTTAAATCATATTATGTAACTTACTAGATGAGTGGCTTTGAGCAAGGTTAACTCTTAGACTCTTAATTGTCTCATCTGTTAAGTGAGAATACTGGTGTTTATCTGGAAGAATTGTCATTAGTATTGAGGAGATAATATTAGTAAAATGTCTGACACAGAAATGTTCAACAGCAGGCATTTAATTTTAAGAACTATCATCAAACATCATTTTTTTTTTACAGTTTTGCTATAGGGTGCATGCACTTGTTGGAGACAGAGAGGGAGAAAGTGAGAAATCATCCCCCTAGGGGGATGGCTACACCACAGCCCCTTCTCTGCCATTCTCCTCTCAAGACTTTTGTCTTGTATGCACTCATGCCTGGCGTGATTTTCAGGCCAGTGGGACCAGGACTCAAACCATGCGGTAGGCCATGTGGGATCCAGCTACCTTAACCTCCACGCCATCTGCTGGCCCTTATCAAATATCTTAATAATAACAGCAATCATATTTTCACTATGTTTGGCTGTTGACTTTGTTTATTAAGTGTCTACTTTCCTACCATAAGCAGAACAGTGTAAATAATCAAGATATTTGCTTATTTAAAAAACCTTGTCTAAGTCTTCTGAATAGATCAGTAATCACTGTTAAGTAAACAAGTAAAATCACATAGAAAGAACCTCTACCATGACCAGCAGATGACGAAATGGCTACATCGCTGGACTCCCATGTGGTCTACCGCAGTTCGAGTCCTGGACCTGGTGGCTTAAACTCACGCCGGGTACGTGTATGTGCATGCCCAAGATCCCAAGAGGAGAATGGAGGAGAAGGGACTGCGGCATGGCCATCCCCCCGGGGCATGATTTCTTGCTTTCTTTCTCTCTCTGTCTTTCTGGCAAGTGCACGTGCCCTATAGCAAAAAACTCTCAAAAGAAAAAAAAAAAAAAAAAGAACCTTTACCGATTTAAGGAAATAGCTTAGAAGATTAAAAAAAAATTAAGTCCATGATGTAATTTGTTTTCTATCATTTGCCTTTTTCTCCAGGGAGCAGCATGTCCTTCATCCTCAGAATCCATTTAACCAGCAGTTCTGGTTGGCTGAATTTTACTGAGCCTACTTAGTTTTTACTTTAACCCTCCTCATCCTCTGTCACCTCTTCCCAAAGTAAAACCTCATGTTGTAAACCTGCAAAGTTGGATTTCATTAACACGATGAGACTTCAAAAGAAGTACCTTTAAAAGTAAAATTTGTTTTAGTTACTATGTCCTAAGCTGTGTTTAGAAATCAGGCCTGGCGAATTTAAAGCTTCAGTGAGCAGAAAACTTGCATCTCGCCTGACACCTTGTAAGCTTGGTTTCAGCTCAGGGTCACTTAAAACAACCTATTTATAAACCCGTTGAAAAAAGCTGGGTTTTCAATAGCGGGAACTACTGACCCTGAAACTACAGGGAGATGAGTTGGGTGCCTTGATAATACAGACAGTCAGCCATGACAGTGTTAAGATGAGAGCCGCAAGGGCTCTGTGGGTCGTGGGGTCTTCGAATGCTTTCAGAACAAATCAATAACCAGTACAATAAGGCAGTTGTGTGAAATGACTACTTTATTCAAACTCACGGTGTCCTAACCTGTTGAGCTACCACTCGAGCTTTTGATAAGGGAAGTCTGAGGACTCATGCAAGTTTAATTTTATCAAATGGTGAATGCACTGTCTCTTTACCCTGTTCTCCACTTCACTTGTCAGCCTTTTTTTAAATCAAAGAATTCATGACTTTATTTTAACATACTTTAGTTTTACTAAATGTCACAAATATACATGGAAGAATAAGAGCTGTGTCTTATGCATGGATATCTTTGCTGCTTTCTCCAGAGACTACAAGTATGAATAGATTGTCTAAAATTCTGCCTGAGAAGTGGAGGCAGTGTGGACAGAGATTAAGATCTCAAACTGTTTGGTCAGAAAAACCTTGGTTAGAATCTCCGTTCCACAACTTAGGAGCTGTGAGGCTTTGGAGGAATCATTTAACCTCTCCAAAATCTCTGTTTCCATTTGTGGAGTTAACAATCAGACACCCTCTCTCATGGGGTTGTTATAAGAGTTAAATGAGATAACATACATAAAGCACTTAAGACCGTACCCCGCAAGGAGAAAGATAATATATAGTAAATGTAGCTAATATAGTATGATCCAATACATTGCAATACATTCATGTTTGCACCTAGAAATATTCAATGAAATGGTGTAAGAAATTACAATGAGACACTGTCATTTGTCTCGAAGTGGTTGAATATGGAAGACCTACTGCTAAGTGAAATAAGCCAGATTTTGAAAGACAAACACTGTATGTCCCAGCTTAATATATACCAAATGTCTGCACTGTATGGTAGAAATTGAAAGATCCCAAAATATTATAGTGGAAAAGATAAATGTAGATATCAGAGTCTCTAAGGGAGGGGAGTGGATAGTAGAGAGTAGATGGGAGGGGCCAAGGGAAGGCAGACTCAAGAATGTAAAATTCTCCACTGAAAATGATGTCCATGATAATATCTTTGATTTGACTGTCAAAAATAAATTTTAAAAAAAGAAATTACCCTAATGTAAATTCTATTGCTTTTCTCTTTTGACGATACCTCTTTAGTGCTAGGAACTTAGAAAAACTAGTAAACGAAATGAGTATTAAATTGACCCTCAATCCCTTTACTCAGAAATAGCCATTATCGTTCTGGTATATGTTTTTCTTTTCTTTTTTTGGAGAGGTTTTTGCTATAGGGCATGTGCACTTGCCAGAAAGACAGAGAGACAGAAAGCGAGAAATCACCCCCCAGGGGGGATGGCCACACCGTAATCCCTTCTCCATTCTCCTCTTGGGATCTTGGGCACGCACGCACACGCACCCGGCGTGAGTTTAAGCCGCCAGGTCCAGGACTCAAACCGTGGTCAGCTACATGGGAGTCCAGTGGCATAGCCATTACGCTAACTGCTGGTCCCAAGTATATATTTTTCTATATTGAGAATATAGATTTATTTAAGGAGGATGGGATTCTACTATATTTTGTCCAGCACATAGAGTGTTTACTAAATTCCTACTGTGTGCCAGGCATGGGACTTCTTAAGCCTGCTTTTCCTCCATAATCTATTGTGTAGACGTTTTTATGACCAGCTATGGAAGACACTTGTAAAGCCTCCAGCTTCCTCGGGGTTATCTCAGATTTCCATTAAGTCTTTTACAACTTTCCTGGATGAGTGAGCACACAGGAGTTAAATGTGAAACACATAAGCTAAAATGGAACAGAAAAGGTGAGGAACACGGCCGAGATAAAGAACATGGCTGGAGTTAGGGCAAGAAAGTGGACAGGAGGTGCTGAGTTCTGGTCTTCGGTCGGGCCTGTACGGAGCAGTGATTGTCCATGAAAGCCCGTTCCCCTAAGGCAGAGGGAGTAGATGTTCCCCGATGTTCCCCGGCATTTCTCCCAGCTCTGCAACACCAGGAGCCAAGCGTCTGACGACTACCAGGAGATGGCCCTGGTGGGTGTGAAGTGAGTCTCTAAACACCACCTGGAGAGAATGACGTGCCTTAGACAAGCATTTCTTCACCTTAGCAGACTAAGAGGGACTACGGAAGTGTTAGCCTGATGAAAATAAAAGTTATGACAGAAAAGTGCTCTTCTATCGAGAGAAAAGAGAAAGAGTAACCAGGGGGTAGAGCTAATACTTCCTTGAAAGGCCGAATGTGATACATAGCCCCTTGGGGAAGGTGTAGCGCAAATAAAATGGCAAGTGTGAAAGTCAACACGACACCCACTCTTTTTCCTTTAACCTTTCCCTAATTTTTCCATAACTAAATATAACAAGGGCAGGATCTGGTGGAAAAGCAGCCACCTAAAATACTTGCACAGAGACGCTTTTGGAGCCAGGGCTCCCTTTTGATTTGAGAACTTGGGCCAGTGCTCCGTCCTTTTCCTTCTTCCAGAAGCTGCTTCCGGAGCTTCTGCTCTGGGATTAGCTCCTCTCCTCTCCTGGGTCAATTGATGTAAGGGCACTTCTGAAATGGAATCCGCCCCACCGCTCCCAGGGATGACGGAAGCACACTGCCTTGTGACCTTTACCACCTGGTTCCGGGCTCTTTTTTTTTTTTTTTTTTGGAAGCTTCTGTCAGAGTCTCATGGGTCTGTGACCTGAGGCCTCCAAGGCCTGCCGCTGTGTGAACTGGGTGGAGGAGACGGCAAGGAATCTTCTTCTGGATTCTGTGAGAAAGCAAATGAAATGATCAGCTCCACTGAAATCGTTTGGCTGTGAGACACAGAAGGGGGTGATGTTCACAGCCAGTGACAATCCGGTGCTCCCCACCCCCACCCTGCCCCGGCCAGGGGAAGCCTTGCCATGAGTAGCACTTTGCTGCCACTGAGTTTAAGTTTCTAGGGTTATTTCTGTGGAGAAACTCCTGCGTTAGGGGACCCAGAATCTCTTCTGTTGTTTTTTTCAAAAAGCCACAGTGGGGTGCTGTAGCGACAGGATCTCACCATTAACTTTTAATTTCTTTGCTTTTGTTGGTCACTTCACATTATTTAAAAGTATGTTTTGGCTGGTGAATAATGCTTTTGGATTGCATTCAGAATGCATAAACAGCTGTTGTAAAACTTGCTCTCTTGGAAAAGAAACCTGCACCGAGAGGCCAGGTGGCGCCCTGGATTCACGCATGCATATTAAACCTCGGAAACCTGGGTTCAAATCCTGTTTGGGTCACCCCTGAAAGATGAGGTGTTGGTTTTGTTTTCATTTGGAATTGTGATTCCTCCTCGTGTCCAGATCACACCACTCCCCAAATCGTTTGGCCCCCATCTACACAATTGGCAGTGTCTACTCAAAGGAGGGCCGGTCCTGAAATAGCAGGGAGGAGCAGGTCCGCTCTGAAGTCCTTTGGCAGAGATGAGGGGAATGGGACGTTACAAGCTTAGGAGCTCCCGCCAGCTCCAAGCCTGGCTCGGCCAAAACAATGATTTCCTCACTTTTTCAAGCACTAAATTTGGTAGTGACAGGAAGAAAAAGGTTTTTTCCATCTTTACAGGTATGGCGTGCACACAGGAGTGGCACTGGATTTAAAAGTCTGCATTCTGTCATTGCAGACGTCAGAATCTGGGCCATAATATTATAGCTCCATTTGGAAAAGTTGGCTTTTTCTTGTTCAAAATACTTGATGAAGGTCAGGCCTGGGTTTTTTTGTTTTTGTTTTTTTTTTTCTTTTTCTTTTTTGACTTTTTTTTCCTACTTTGCTTCCTTCATTTGTAATTTTGCCCAGGGTCTCAATTTCCCTATCTGTGAAACGGGAGTACCCTGGAGACATTATTTTCTACATTCTTAATTACCTAAGAGCAGCATTTTGAAAATTGAAATTATATTTGCAAAACATAAGTAATTCTCTGGGTGACAATAATTGGGTACATGCAAAGTGTTATTACCGCAAGAGGAATTACTTGACAGATTACCTCTTTTGACCCCTAACTAGTAATTATGTAAGTTCACATTATTCTGGGCTTATACTATTTTCTCTGAAGACATCAACCGAGGTTGGATGACTAGAATATTAGAGGGATTCTATGAAAAACAGCATCCCCTGGCAGACGGCATCTGCTGCTGTGAGCGTGGCTCTCATGGTGGATTCTAGGCCCACGTGGACCGCCTCATGTGAGGGATGGGCCACGTTACTGGCCCACAGTAATGAACTACTCCTCTAGTCGTGTTTTGCTGGGCCAGCTTTTGTACAGCGAGGCCATGATGGATGAATAGTTTGGATCTACAGCAAGGCATTTTTCAGAAGGGTCACAGTGGCAAGCTCATTCTTCTTGCTTCTCCATCAGGTTCATCAGCACCAGGACCGGGGAGAGACCTTTCAGTGCCAGCTATGCCCTTTCACTTCCTCACGCCACTTCAGCCTGAAACTGCACATGCGTTGCCATCAGCACTTCCTGAGGACAGAAGCCAAGGTGAAGGAGGAGATCCCAGACCCAGATGTCAAGGGATCTCCCCACCTCAGTGACAGTGCCTGCCTGGGGCAGCAGAGGGAAGGAGGAGGGACAGAGCTAGTGGGGACCATGATGACGTCTAACACTCCAGAGAGGACTAGCCAGGGTGGGGCTGGCGTCTCGCCTGTGCTGGTGAAGGAGGAACCCAAGGAAGATAACGGCCTGCCCACCTCCTTTGCCCTGAATGCTGCTGACAGGCCCGCCAACCACACAAAGCTGAAAGACCCCTCCGAGTATGTGGCCAACAGTGCGGCAGCATTGTTCAGCCAGGACATCTCTGTTAAGATGGCGTCCGATTTTCTCATGAAGCTGTCAGGTACTTGACTAGGGTTGTGTTCTCCCTCTCACTGACTCTCTCTCTTTCTCTGTCTTTCTCCCAGTATTCTCATCTGGAACATAAGCTACTAGGACTAGATGATTTTGAGGTCCCCTCAGTTTGTATTTTTATAAATTTTCTCCTTGACTGTTTTTTTGTTTATTTTGTTTTTCTTTTACAATCCTTTGAAAGTAGACCTTGCTTTGACTTGGGTTGAATTCCTTCTATTTTTCCCCCCTTTTTGGGTTTATACTGCGGGGGGGAGAGGTCACATGGTAAGCCAGGTCTGTGTTACTTGCTTTGTATGACCTGGGGCCCTGTGTAACTTGTCTCTTCTACACTGGGTTCTTTACAGTACTTGTATGAAATAGTTTATTTTGCATTATTCATTTCTTTACTGTCTTTTTTTTTTTTTAAGTTTTGTTTTAGGGTGTATACGCTTGTGGGATAGAAATAGAGAGAGGGAGGGAGAGGGAAAGTGAGAAATCACCTTCCAGAGGGGGTAGCCATGCCATAGTCCCTTCTCCTCCATTCTCCTCTTGGGATTTTGAGCAAGCACACACATGTACTCGGCATGTTCTTCAAGAGGCCCAGGACGCTAACCGTGAAGTCAGCCATATGGGATCCAGCACCTTAACTTCCAAGTCACCTGCTGGCCCAGGTTCTTTACAGTTTTAATTTGAACGATTTTTAAAAGACATACATGCAGAGATTTCTATTTGGAATTACACACTTCTAAAAAATTAAGCAACTGATAATTATGTTTCAGAGTGTTAACGCCCCCCCCCCAGGTGGGGTGGGGGATTTTTTTAATATGGTAAAATATGCCAAAAGTAAAATTTATCACTTGAACCATTTTAGGTATAGAATTTCGTGGCATTAAGTACATTATCACTGTTAGGCAATCATTACCACCTTCCCTCTCCAGAACTTTTCCTCTTCCCAAACTGAAATTCTAGATCCATTAAACACGAGCTCCCCGTTTTCCACGCCCCTCCAGCCCCTGGCAAACTATTGGGTCATCAGAAAAGTTGTGACGTATTTTTTGTTTGTTTTTGCATGCAAAAAAGGCATCATGACTTTTCCCATGACCCAATATAATATTTTACTTCCTGTCTCTATGAATTTGGTTACTCCAGGTTCCTCATGTAAAGTGGGATTTAAAAAAAAAATTTTTTTTTAAGTGTTCTTTTCCAGGGCTGGCCCAAAGCGCAGTGGTTGGGTGCTAGGAGTAGGGAGTCAGATCCCACACGGCTGACTGCAGTTGGAATCTCAGCCCTGAGTGCTTGTGAGGCACACGCATGTGAGCACCCCAATTCCTGACGGAATGGAAGGATGGAGGAAAAATTTGCAGCACGACCAGCAGCCCATTGGGTGCTCTCTCTCCCTCTCTCTCTCTCTCTGGCAGGCATACTCACCCTCTGGCAAAACAACAATAAAACATTCTTTTCTAACTACTCTAATGCTGTTTCAAAGGGAGATGAAATAGAAATTATAAAAATATAATTGACATCGCTTTCAAATTATACATGATGTTTTATTTTGTTTGTGTCACTTTTTTCCTATGTCTTTGATGGAGCTGTGATGTTGAACAAGGGGTGTACAGGTGTCAGGGGGCATTGGTGCTCCTGACTCTTTTGGAACGATAAGACATGTTGCGGAATTGTGCTGCTACTCATTACGTTTTTAAAAGTATGATTTTAAATATTAAAGGAGATGTAGAGGGTGGAGAAAGGTCGGTTTAGAATCGCTTCTGCCTTTTAGTGAAGAGGACGGGTCCCCACGATGATTTCCAAATGCCATTTCAGCTCTTTGGAGATTGACAATACCCTTTTAAATGGAGAATAATTGGTCACCGCCTTCCTTTAAATGGACTGTGAGTCGCATTTCACTAAATGTCACTGCCAGGTGCTTTGCAGGTTCAGCTTCATTCTGAAGTCCCTTTGCTCAGTGACACTTCGGAGGAGGGTTTTGGAATGTCCCCCTCAGGCCCAGATCATTGACCCTCAGAAATGGGAGTGAGTAGTTGGAAGACTTGAGGGGACCAAGAGGATGGGCAAACGAGGCATCCCCGAAAGGCCCTGAGGGAGAAGAGAGAGCAGTGACATTGAGGATGGCCAGACACTAAGCACATCTGACCAGTCTCCACTCCTCTCCCCCAACTCCCAGCCCCTCCTGCCTTCTCTTCTTCTTTCCCAATCAAGGGCAAAATGTGATAGTAGATACTTGGACTTTTATATTTAGAACTATTCTTAAATGTTGGAGAAATGCATTTCCAGTGTTCTTTTGCTGCCCTGACCTCTTAGGACTTTAATCTCCAGGGAACTCTGTTCTTCCCCCATGGGCTTTCCTGCCCCAATAGCAAAAGGGGCTCCTTGTCCAGGCTCTGACATGCAGTCCCAGGGAAGGATGCAAATGACGTGTTCACTTAGCAGAGCTTCGAAGGGGGTGTCACCTTACTGAACAGACAGGGGCACAGAAATGGGGCGAGGTAACGATTAAGAAGGTGCTACTCCCTCCCTTTTATTCACGACTTCAGGGTTTTCTTTTTTCTTTTTCTTCTTCTGCTTCTTCTTCTTTTTTTTTAATCTGGAGGAAGGTGACGGGGGAGAAGGGAAGATTTGGTCTTTGGCTAAAACGCCGATGTCTGATACACTGCTCTCGCTGGGCTCAGCTCTGTGCACCCACATCAGGTGTCAGGCTGTAATGCGCCCCAGCCCCAATCTCAGGGAGTATTGAGCCAACCCTGCAGACAGCAGAGAAACCTGGGGAGAAGCCAGCTCCCAGTTGGGGTGAAGGATTGCACACCAAAGCCTTATCATGTGAGGGTTTTTTTTCAGTTCGCTATTGATGGGGAGTTGTTTACGGTTTAGCAGTCAGAGTATTTACTGACTGATCCATTGGCATAAGAAAACAGATAACAAATGCACACTATTTATGCAAAAGGCCCATGCAGCTATTTTATGGTGGCTTACTAGAGGTCCTGAAACCTGACTTGTATGCACTGTTACCTAGCAACCTGTTATAAAGTCACCGGGGAGTGAGATGCATCGGTAATTTTTTGTGTGTGCATATTTGGATGTCAATGTAAACTTGGTGACTGTGGCCGTGCAGCCACCAAGGAGAAGATCTGTAAAAGGAAAGGAATACATTTGCTGGAGGGATTTTTTTTTTTTTTTTTTTTTTTTTTTTAATTCCACCAACTCTCTGGTCAGACCCCACGATTAATGGCTGCTCTCACGGCGGGGCTCTACCTGGCTGCGTCTGTGGCTCTGATTCAGGGACAGAGAGGCCAAATCCCAGGGAGCTGCAGCCAAGCTTCCAGCTCTTCCCGTCGTCACATGTAGTGAAGTAGTGGCTAGCCCGGGGCTTCGTCCCTGGGCGTCATAACAGCGCCATTGTTCTTGCACTGAATTTTTTCTCTGGGCCCTGTCCGTGCACCTGCTGGTACTATAGGGTGCAGCTGTTTGTGGGCACCAGGGCTGCGTGTCTTTATGCCAGCCAGATCACTGTCTGCAAAACGGGAGCACAGTGACAAATTCAAGCGTGTAGACACCTACTTGTTTGCAAAAGAGAGATAGAAAACACTTGATGCTTTCTTGCCCGGTTATTAAGGGGAGTCTTTCTTGCTTCTTCCACTAAAACTAAGCATAAAGATGACTGAATGTGAAACCCGATGGGATTAACAATCGCTGGCTGGAACGCTGTTTTAAATTGACTCTAAATCCTCCTCCACCCCCAGCCCCGTTTGGAGGTTTCCCAGTGTACGTGATTGTGAAATAAAATCCCTTCTCCGAACCATCAACTGTTCTTACTGAGACCACACTTAACATTCCGTGGTCCTTCAAGAGGAAAGTTGCTCCCCAGCCCTGAGGTTTCCCAGACTCAGTAGCATAGCTGATTCAGGGAAGGGAAGGGGGCAGCCCCTATTGCAGGCTTTCTGGGCCGAGGGACAAAAGAGTTTTGCAGGCTAGTTCAAGGTTTTGACCCTTGAGGCAGGCCTTAGAGGGCTACAGCCCTGCATGTTTGCATAGATCTTTCCTGGAAGCCAGAAGACGGATGCAAATTGTTGCATGTCGGGGCAAATGATCTAGTGGTCACATGACTTGGGGCGTTCAGGGAAGAACAGCTTGCCCAGCCCAGGAAAGCTTAGTGCCTGCCGGTTCTGTGTGTGTCTCCCACTAGCCAGCGGCAGCTCTTAACCCCAGCTGCACGTGAAACTCACCTGGGGAGTTTTTAAAAATACCAGGACCAGAAATGATGATTTAATTGGTCTGGGATAGGCCCTAGACATCGGTATTTTCTTTAAAACCCTCAAATGATTTGAAGGCACAGCCAGAACGGAGGACCACTAATGTCGAGTATAAACGTGGTGTACCTGTTAAGGCTTGGTGCGGTACAGCTGTGGGGGTTTAGCAGTTCTGGAGTTTTCTTCCTGGGAGTTCTATCCCAGCCATAAGAAGGGCCGTGGTGGTGTGAGCTGGGTCAAAGCTTTTCACCGGAGGTCAGTGCTGACGTGAAGGAGGAGTCTGTGAGTCATGTTCACGGAGCCCATGTTTTTCCTGGTGGAGCCTCATGGCAGGAGAAGTTCTCTCCTTATCAAGTCTCTAGGCTCATCCAGAACATCATGGAAACGGAGAGGACCATCATTTCAGGCCCAACGAAAAGTTGCCTGCACCCACCCTTACATCATTTCTCTTTCTGCAAACTACATTTTCAAGATAGAAAATTTAATTCGAACTCTCCAAATTATAACCAAGCAGTTGACGGAAACTTGGCACCTCACTTGTTGGCTGCGAATATCTTTTTGTCCCTGGTTTTCCAAAATAAAAGATATAAGTCATTTTGACTATTTTTAATTTAGCAACCAGCAACAATTTTTGTCCTGTCTCCCACATTATATTAATTTTATAAAAGGGAGACCAAAATAATTTTTAACTGGGAGAGATGACCTTTCTAAAGCAACAACTCGCTTTTAGACTCACAGGCAGTTTGTGAACCGATGGGTCCACGTTCCATGGTCTCATATTAGTCGCTCAACCCTAACACTGGGCAGGTTTTTGGATATAAGTGAAGGGTTATTGGTTATGTGCCCATGTCATAGCCTGTGTTTCTCGTGGCCTTAGTTATGCAACGTCTATCTATTACACCCTTCACGTCTGTATGGAGGTACAGTCTATGTATAAATGGAGACTCTCGGCCTTGTTTTACTTTTGTTTCGGCTGGAGAAGGAGGCACGGGGGGAAATGCCCATCACCCCAAGCCATCCTCATTGCCCGGTGGCCCTGATTGGCTTTCTGTATCACAGCCAAACAGATGAGCCTTCTTCCAAATAAATGCCTTCCTTGTGCCTTTTACACCCTGGGACAGCAGTGTCAACAGACAGGCGCTCCCCCCCAACACACACACTTTCTCCACGCCTGGGTTTGCTTTCTCCGGTCGGTTTATTTTTGACAGCCTCCCTCTGCATCTTCACTCTGGCCCTTCTTTTTAACCCTGCCTTGCTTTTCTCATGATGGACACTCACAGATCATGTGGCTAAAATTCCTGGGGTGAGCAGCTGCATCGAGGCATCTTATACGTGCGGGCAGCCTGAATGCCCTTTTGAAATCCAGGATTTTACTGAACGTGGTGATTCATGAGAGAGGAAGATTGTGACTCTTTCCTGTTTTGCAGTGACTTGCTACTCCATGAAACAAGGGCTGATCTGAGTCACAGACAGGGGCAGGTGGCCCCTGGAGTTGTCCCCACAGGTGTTGAAACGTGCATGGATGGAGATCTGACTTTTGCTTTTGCTTATCATTTTTTTCTTTCCACGGTGCCCTCTCTGTGCCTTTTAACTCCTTTGAACCTCATAACAACCCCGTAGGTCAGTGGGGTCGATATTCCCATGTTACAGATGAGACTGAGAAACAGAGCCGTCTTGCCCAGTTTCACCCAGCTGATAAGCACAGAACTGGGATTCTAATGTAGGCAGTGTGGGTCCAGCACTCTCTTTCCCGGGGCGTCCATACACCCAATTACAGAGAGAAAAGGCAGCAAAGCAGGAGTTGGGCTCTGGTCCTGCCTGTCCTGTTTGCTCTGGAGTTAGCCAGAATCACCAGTGTGGGGGCCTTTCTCTGAATGTCATACGTCAGGCAACTTTAGAAGTCATACTAATACTTTAGACTTCTCAGAAATCATTTAGTCAAATAGAGTAATGACAGTACTACGGTTATAACTTACATTTCTGTAGAGCTGTGCCGTGTTATTTCTAAATATCCAAATATGCTGGAATGTGGGAGTCCAGCACCTTATAGCCGGCAGGTGTAGAGGAGAAAACGGAGACTCAGAACACATCAGCAAAGAGTCGTGACTGGAATCCAGAGCTTCTTTCCTTCCTCTGCTGGATAAGGGGACCTAGTTCTAGAATCGCCCTGAAAATAATCTGTTAATCTCCACAGACCTCAGAAGTACGTTTTCTATTGGCTATGGTGGCTATTATTATTATGGCTTACTATTATGATTATAAGAGCTGTAATTAATCAAAAGTGTTTACAGCGAACCAGGCTCTGTGCCAGTCACTTAGTGAATTTTCTCATTTAACCCTCGCCGCATTCCTGTAGGTCAGTGGTCTCAAACCGGCTTCATCGATGAGGAAGCTGAGACTTCAGGGTTTCAGCTGCAGGAGACAGAGCACAGTTTCAGCTCTGCTTAGCTGCAAAGGCTTGGCTCTTGACCACTTAATTAGCTATTACCTAATTTTTTTCCCTCAGTCGAGCGAACTGTCTTTTGACCTCCGTCTGCTTCACTGTTTATTTTCTTTGGCTTCAAACCATGGCATCATTTCTAATGCATGTGCTTTCAGCCACTAATCTGGTTACATTTTTTTGTGTCTTCAAACTGTATCTGTAATCCGTCCCTTGATGGGCTGCATTCACCTCGCACCTAGACACCTGGCCCCCCAGCACGCTCCCTTAGTCTGTTTCTACCTCAGCACCCCCTTCCTCCTCACCTGCGCCCCACGGTGTTTCTGATGGACTCTGTCTTCCTATACCTCTCGCATCTGGTTGTGCCCCCTGCCTGGCTGGCCCCTTTCTTCTGAGTAACCATCTCCACTGCTTTCGGGCGAATGTCCACAGCCAGCTCAGAGTCACAGCTCTCTGGTTCCATTTTTTTGCCTTCACTCAGGTTGTTCCAGGGTTTTAGTAATTCGAGCCATAGATTTCCATAAACAGTTGTCCCTGTGTATCTGCAGGGGATGGTTCCAGGACCCCCTACAGATACCAAAGTCTGTAGATCCCCAAGCCCTTTATATAAAATGATGCGGCATTTGCATATAACTTCCGCAATCCTCCTGTCTACGTTAAATCATCTCCAGTTTATTGGAATATAATATAAAGACTATGAAAATAGTCGTTAAAATGTATTATTTAAGGAACAATAATATATATATATATGTGTGTGTATATATATTTATATATATATATATATATATATATATATATATTTTTTTTTTGTATAGGGTGCATGTGCTCACCAGAGAGACAGAGAGACAAAAAGTGAGAAATGATTCTCCAGGAGGGATGGCCACACTGCAGTCCCTTCTCCTTCATTCTCCTCTTGGGATTTTGGGCAGGCACGCACATGCACCCAGCGTTGAGTTTTAAGCTGCCGGGTCTGGGACTCCAACCGCGTGGGAGTCCAGTGATGTAACTGTTTCACCATCTTCTGGTCCCATGGAATAATAATAATTTTAAAAGTCCGTAGCTGTTCAGTGCTGATGCACACTGTTGTAGAACCGACTACATTGTTCGCATCAGTAACAACCAAACCGTTTAGATCCATAGTCGGTTGAATCCACATGCGGAACCCATCCATTTAGGAGGGCCGCCATGCATCTGCCTCCTACTGGGAGGACTTGCAAGGTCACATTGCAAAGGGGTGGGCGTGGGTGGGGGGATCGCAGTGGCCACTTCATAGCCTAGCACAGCCCAGAGCACTTCAGACTCTCTGGGTGACCCACAATGACAACAGTCATTTACAAACTGACCCGTAAACCAGAATGTCAGCATATAAATTTAAAATGACAAGGATAATAGTCAAGAGATGTTATTTGAGGAAGGTGGTCACTGACTTGCCTGGAAAGTGTTGGAAAGATGTTATCCAATCTTTAGGTTTTCCCTCTCCTAGCTTCCATGCAAATCACCCCATTGTTATTCATACAGTTTCATTTTGACTGTGTTAACAAATTTCTAATATCAAGAGTCTTCAAAAAGTTCGTGGAAAATGCACATCATGAAAAAAATTTTGCATACATTTCAAAATTTTTTTTGTACCAAAAGACACTTGTACTTTAATACTCTAATTCCATTTTTTTTTTTTCCTATGAACTGTATGGAATTCACTGTCCAGCTTGTTTTCACATTTACTCAAGGCTTAATCAGTTTTCCAGGACTTGTCCTTCCTACTTTTGACCAGGGAGTTGTCCTGCCTGTTCAGGTGATTACTGCAGATAGCTACTTTTGCCCCTAGACGTTGGTTTTAGTACTTTAGTTCATGGGGAAAGCCTTGTGTGTTTTTTTCTTGAAGTTATTGAGGCACCCTGAGCACCGCGCCCTCTGCCTCCTCCAAAGGCGGTTTCCCTTGGAGCTGTCTCTACACTAGTAGCTGTCGTTTGGGAACTCAATAGTCTTGGTTTGGATACGTAGACCCTGCAGTGTGGCCAAGGATTAGCCCAGGTAGGGATTACTGAGACTTATGAGATGGTTAACATTTCACTAGGCACTAATTATAAAACGATTGAAGGCAAATGAAAGGAGCAAGATTGAGACTAGCAGATGGCGTAATGGTTATGTTGCTGGATTCCCACGTGGTTGACCACGATTTGAGTCCTGGACCCAGCAACTTAATACTCACACCAGGTCTGTGTGCTTAAAATCCTGAGAGGAGAATGGAGGAAAAGGGATTGTGGTGTGTCCATCCCCCCTGGGGAGTGATCTCTCGCTTTCTGTCTCTCTGTCTCTTTAGTGAGTGCACATGCCCTATAGCAAAAATCTCTCTTAAAAAAAAAAAAAACAAAGAACATTTTAAGATATTTAGCTACTGTTTTATACATTCTATTTGAATATGCATGATATTTAAAAATAATATGCAACTGATATTAATTATTATTTCATGAAATATTGACTTTTTTATTTTTAGGTTATTTATTTATTTTTAGTTTTTGCTATAGCACGTCTGTACTCACCAGAGAGACAGAGAAAGAGTGAAAGAAGAAAAGTGAGAAATTACCTCCCTGGGGGAATGGCAATTCTGCAATCCCTTCTCCTTTCTCCTCTTGGAATTTTGGGTATACACACACACGCCTGGAGTATTTTTCTTTTTCTTCTTTTTGTCATAAGCCATGTGTACTCACTGGAGAGGAATGAGACAATGAGAGGGAAAGTGAGAAATCACGCTCCACAGGGGACATGGCCATGCTGCAATCCCTTCTCTTCCATTCTTTGGGATTTGGGGCATACACACACACACACACACACACACACACACACACACACACAGTTGGTGCGATTTTCAAGCCACCAGGCCTGGGACTCGAACTGCAATCAGCTGTGTGGGAGCCTGATACCTTAACCACCATGCTACCTGCTGGCCCCTGGTGTGTTTTTCAAGCTGTAGGATCCAGGACTCAAACCACTTAATCAACCATGTGGAATTCAACTTTAACCACCACGCTGCTGGCTGGCCCAGATCATGACTTTTCTTAATGACTGCAAATGGCAAGTTATTTTTCTCACCCAAAACACATCAAATTGTCCAAAAAAAAAATAATAATTCCAAGTCCCTAGCCTGTTCATGTGTTATTTACATGCTGATAGCAGAGGAGCTTGGTTAGAGTAAAGACACCAGCTTGTAGTCAGGAGATCTAAGCTCTGATTTTGGTTCTTTCATTAATGGGTGGTATGATTTTTTTTTTCTTTTTTTTTGGAGAGGTTTTCGCTATAGGGCGTGTGCGCTCGCCAGAAAGACAGAGAGACAGAAAGCAAGGAATCACCCCCCCCCCCCCCCCGGGGGGATGGCCACGCCGCAATCCCTTCTCCTCCATTCTCCTCTCAGGATCTTGGGCACGCACACACACGGACCCAGCGTAGGTTTAAGCCACCGGGTCCGGTCCTCGAACTGCAGTCAACTACATGGGAGTCTAGCAGCATAGCCATTATGCCAACTGCTCGTCCCAGGCTGTGTGATTTTTAAAATAGACATATCATTCTCTGAGCTTGGTTTTCCAAATTGTAAAATAAGAGAATGGAAAATAGTAATGGTTTTTATATTGCTTGTTTTCTAAACATTGAGTCCACTCTTTCAAACAAAATCTCCAGTGAAGACTCAATTTTTAAAGACATAGAAGATGTATTCTTTAATATGACTTTATTTTTTAAGTTCACATTTATTACATGTATTCATTTTAAAAGCCAAGCAACTAGGAAAAAGTTGCTATTTGATATGCACAGACTATGACATTCAAGTTTTATGAGCAGGTACAGTTTTTATAGCAAAGTTATCACTTAGGATTTTTCTAAATTTATTTTGGTGGTTTTTGTCTCAAGAAATACTGTCATATGGGAAGTTGTGACAAATGAGAATGGATTTATCTCATAATTTCAGGATCCCTTCAATGAAATGTATTCAGATCCTTGAAAGAGGAGTATAATAGGGACCAGCAGATGACATAACAGTTATATCACTGGACTCTCATGTGGTCATCCAGAGTTCAAGTCCCGGGCCTGGCGGCTTAAAACTCACACCCAGGCGTGCGTGCGTGCATGCCCAAAATCCCAAGAGAAGAGTGGAAGAGAAGGGATTTCAGTGTGGCCATCCCCCCTGGAGGGTGATTTCTTGCTTTCTGTCTCTGTGTCTCTCTCTGCCTATCCAATGAGCACATATGCCCTATAGCAAAAATCTCTCTCTAAAAAAAAGAGGATTTGGGGACCAGCAGGTGGCATGGTGGTTAAGGCACTGGACATTCCCACATGGGTGACCATGGTTCAAGTCCTGGACCTGGTGGCTTGCTTTCTCACTTTACTTCTCTCTGTCTCTGTGTGTCTCTCTCTGGTCAAATTAAAATAAATGAATGAATTTTTAAAAATTAAATAATTCTTAAAAACAAAAGAGGAGTATAATAATATAAAGTTTTTGCTTCAGAGTTGACAACAGGTAACAGTTGCCCTAATTTCTTATAATAAATGGCAAACAGGCAGCATTATAAATTTACTATATACATGGGAGCCATCTATAGTTCCATACTAACTACTTGGTTATTGCTCAATTAACTAGTTATTTGGGAAATATGTTGAATCCCTCTATGTCTCAGATTTCTCACCTGCAAAATGGAGGTAATTTTAGTACTTACCTGAAAAGGTTACTGTGAAGATCAGGTAAATTCATTCAGGTAAACACTTAGGATACTTGCTGGCCCATGTTATGTGTTCAGTTAACGACAGAACCAGATATGTTACGTATTTATGTGTGTCTGTTCACTGTGACCGGACGCTGTACCAAAGCACTTGAACTTAGCGTGCTGTTTACTTTAAGAAGGATATGCCCAAGGGACAGTTGTCAATGTCTGGAGAAATTTTTTGTTTTCCTGACTGGTAGGTGCCATTGGGCAGAAGTGGGTAGAAGCCAGAGATGCTGCTAAGCACTGTTCAATGTGCCAGACAGCGTCCCAAGAGCAAAGTATCCACCCAGGATGTCAGTGGTGTTGCAGCTGAGACACTCAGATTTAAGAATGCACATATACTCTGGTGGTGCCATAATTGCACAGTGAGTGTGTCCGTACACACTCACACAGGCTTGGATATTTTGAAATATCATTGGAAAGTTAACCACTTCTTTTTAATGACATAGTACTAGAACTTTTTTTTTTTCTGCCAATGGATACATGTACTTGCAGGAAAGAGAAAGAGAGAGAGAGAAAAGGTGAAAAAGCAACCCCCATGGGAAATGGTTATGCTGCAGTCCTTTCTCCTCCTCCATCGTTCTTTCCTCTTTGGATTCTGGGCACACCGCACATGCATCCGGTGTGTCCTTCAATCCGCTGGGGCCAGGACTTGCACTGCACAGTTGGCATGTGGAATCCAGCTGCCGTAACCACCACACCACCAGCTGGCCCAATAGTACTAGAATTCTTTTTTTTTTTTAAAGAATTATCTATTTATTTATTATTTTTAATTTGCTGTAGGGCACATGTACTCACCAGAGGAGGGGGTGGAGTGAGAAAGCAAGCCACCAGGTCTGGGATCTGATCCACTGTCGGGAATGTGGGAATCCAGCACTTTAACCACCACTCCACCTGCTGGCCCCAACACTCCTTTCATCATTCGCACTAGAAACTGCATTGTGAAGGCTACACAAGACAGAATTCTCAACACAGGTTCACACCCTAGTGGTCTCCAGTGAGTTGACATTTTATACATAATACAGCTGAGGGGGCACATTTTACAATTAAATTTAAGATTAATTAAAAAATAATTTTTTTAAGCTTAAATTTGAAACCAATATTTGTTAAAACTCCTGAAGCATAGCATAGGGTTCCATGGCACACTGTTTGAAAATCATGCATCTGTGATTCTAGGTCCAAGAGTCATTGGCTCTGATTTAGGGTGAGGTGGTAAATAAAACCCTGAATGGCCTTGCTTTTTCACGGAGCAGTTCGGCGTTAATAAAACTGCCAGACGCTGAACTGAAAGAGAGCTCTGTTGTACTAATCTCCAGGAAAGGTATCATTTTCCTTCAGCAGAGGGAACCGGCGGGACAGAACAGAAACATTCATGTTGCAGCCTGGTCCTTCTCTCTCATCTCTTAGTCAAATTTTCACAGGATTTCTTACTCCTAGAAAACGTCCCTTCCTTTCAAGTGACATCCACCCTTGTTCATTTCCAGTCGCTTATTCCCCGCGGTCCCATTGCTCGAGTTAACACTCCTTCATTGGGCAGCAGAGTATCTGGGAGAGAAAGAAAAGGGCTTCTTCAGCCAGAAGCTCTGAAGCTTGGCTTCCTGTGTATTAGCTCTGCGATTTGGGGAGTTAGTCGGCTAACCTCTTGGGACCTTGGTTTCCTCACCTGTGAAATAAAGATACTGATACCTATCTCCAGTGTCTGATGGAAGGCTCAGTCCTTGTGTAGCTATTCAAATGCTAGTTGCATGTATTGATTAAAAAAAAAAAAAAAAAAAAAAAAAAAAAAAAAAAAAAAAAAAAAAAAAAAAAAAAAAAAAAAAAAGGTCTTTAAGGAAGTTATATAGACTTTTCCTTGCGGGGGTAATGGGCTTAGGAGAAATTTCATGTGAACTGATTTCTCCCTGCTGTAAAGTGTGAGTTCCTTGACAACTCATTAATGGCTGTCTGCTAGAACTGGAAAATTGGAATCATTTCATCCCAGTGGTTTTCCCATTTCTTTATTTTGGATCTTCTATCTTCAAACAAAAAAGGATGAGCTTCCTTCCAATGGCAGTCCAACTCCGCCGCATACGTGAACTTAAAAATAAATATGATTTATCATCAGAATGGCTCAGGTCCTAAAATGTTTGGAATAAACAGCACAAGGAGGGCTTCTTGATTCGTGGGATCTTCCTCACCAAGTTAAAAGTGAGGGATCTGGAAACTTTAAGATACATAAACAGAAGTCAAGTCGGTGCCGTGAACGTCCTTTCCTAGTTGAGTTTCCATATGTGCACAGATCTTTCTGTGTTGCTGTAGGAATGAAGTAAAAACTAGACAGTGAGTCACAGATTGTTGCTTTTCTCTTAGCAATTTCTCCAGAGAAAAAGAAAACATCTTTAATTCCACCTTTCTCTGCACATCTGGGGTTTCTCTGCACATGTGTATAATAATTTCTAAAATGGCAATTATTCAGTCATATTAATTTTAAAATATATGCTTTATGTATTATTCACAGTGTAAATATTTCTGGTCATTGAAAAAAAGCAGGTCAGCCTTCATCGTTCTATTTTTACTTCTTTTATTTAGATCTCAATGTTTGGGAAATTAAAACTTGGGCAAGTATTTCCCACATGTTTTTCTGATGTGTCATTTAGGTGTATTTACATTTCTCTGGCACATTACAGTTTTACGCCATTCTTGACACTGTCAGAATGAAAACCAGGTACGTAAGCCTTGCAGGTTTATAATCCAGAACGTACAGTTTACCTTTTTTTTTTTGTTTGAATTGCCAGAGGATGTGTGTACTTGCCAGAGAAACAGAGAGAGACAGAGGGGAAGACACACCCCCTCCAGTGGGATGTGGGCACACTGCTGTCCCTTCCTCTCCATTTCTTTGGGATTTTGGCCATGATTCACACAAGCATGACCAGTGTAATTTTCACGCTGTGATTCAAACCATGGTCAGCCATGTGGAATCCAGTTCCTTTAACCACTAGGTTACGGTACTGGACCTCTTGTTGTTTTTTGGAGTGTCTCACTAAAATTCTGTTAAATCTATGTTGTACCAATAATGCTGAATATCTTATTTTCCCTTAAGTATCATGTAGTATGTTTCTGGTGAATGATCCTGGAGGCTACTTACAAGGGGTATTCAAAAAATTCATGGAAAATCCATATTGTGAAAAAACTATGAATGTATTTCAAAAATTTTTGTACTTTTTTTTTGAGAGTTTTTTGCTATAGGGTGTGTGCACTCGCTGGAAAGACAGAGAGAGACAGAAAGCAAGAAATCACCGCCCAGGGGGATGGACACACCACAGTCCCCTCTCCTCCATTCTCCTCCTTCTTTGTTGCTGTAGGAACACAGAATTTAAGCACACACACACACACACACACACACACACACATACCCGGCGTGAGTTTCAGCCACTGGGTCCAGAAATCAAACTATGGTAAACTATGTGTGATCCAGTGACATAACCATTACACCATCTGCTGGTCCCAATAAATTCACACTGTAATTCCATTTTCTATGAGCTTTTTGTTGTTATTATTATTTTGCTATTTTTGTTTTTGTTTTGCTATCAGGTGTGTGCACTCACCAGAGAGAGATGGGGTTGGGGGGAGTGAGAAAGCATGCCCCAGGAGGGACGACTACACTGCAGTCCCTTCTCCATTCACCTCCTGGTATTTCAGGCGTGCACTTGAACCGCACAGTCAGTATCGTGGTATCCAGCCACCTTAACCACCGTGCTACCTGGTTAGCCCTTCATGAGATTTTTGAAATCCCTTCCAATATATTCAGGGAGCATCTTCATAATGGTTGCCCTCTCTTAGAGGTTGGGATTTCCTTCTAGAGCCTCAATAGTTTGTGTTGTGTTTTGTCTTGTTTTATCTCTTTTAGTCTCCTCTTAGAAACTTAATGTTTTTTAATGAAGGGAACAGCACTGAAGCATTTTTTTAAAAAAATACATAACCATTCACTTTATTCCTTCCCAAAGAATCAACGTCATGGACCTAATAAACACACACTTTTAAATTATTCTGTCATAACTAGAATGCTTGTGGAAAATAGCTTTACAAAGTGTTCTAGAAGAAAGACATAGGGAGAGAGCAAGCTTTTGGAGGTGACCTCAAAACCCTCAGGAAGTGGGTGGAAAGTATGAAGGGAAGAAGTCCTCCTCAGAGCAACCTTCCTGGTTAAGTTTGGAAACATATATTTGAGAATTGCTCCAGAGACCATCATTGTTCCCTTTGAGTCACATTTGGATGGCATCATCCTTAAAAGGCTAGATTTTAAAACATTTTCCTTGATAATTTTGGGGTTCTATGTTTAGTAATGCTACAGTCCAAGTGATTATTCAGACAGCTCAGTAAGCACTGTGGTCCAGTTAGCAAAGCTGTTCACTTTACCTCTATAGTCTTATCCCAGGTCATATGGGAATACCATGAGATGTCACTAATTTGGAGGCCACATATTTTATTCAACAAATATACATTGAGCACCTACTATGTGCCTGGCATTGTTCCAGGCACTCAGAATTCATCGACATTAAAATGAAGATTGTGGCCTTCATGAACCTTATCTTCGAGTTGAGGGAATGGATCACAAATGATTATCATAATAAATAAAAAATAATAAAATGTGTGAATTATCTGCTAGGGCAGCCATGTTGAAATACCACAGACTCTGTGGATTAAACAACAGAAATTTATTTCTCAGAGTTCTGGAGTCTGGAAGTCCAAGATCAAGGAGGCAACAGTTGGCTTCTGAGACCTCTCCCCCTGGCCTGCATGTGACAGCTTTCTCCCTGTGACCTCACATGGCCTTTTCTCTGTCCACATTCATCCTTGATGCCTTTCTCTCTCTTCTTGTAAGGAACCAGTCATATTAGACTAGGGCTCCACCCTTATGACCTCCTTTAACCTCACTTACCTCCTTAAAGGCCATAATGCCAAACATATTCACATTGGAAGGTTAGGGCTTTGATGTATGAGTTTGGGGGTAGAGGACACCATTCAATTCATAGTCATATGTTGTTAGGTGATATTTTTGAGAGACAATAAAATTAAAATGAAGTAAGAGATTGAGAGTACTTAGAGATGTGGGTTGCAATTTTGGACAGGATGGTCGAGGTTGATCTCCTTGAGCAGGTGGTATTTGTGCGAAGACCTGAAGCTTAAGTTACATTCAAGGTTTATCATAACAAGGCAGGAAGAAGGGGAGAGCAGTGAAATGGGGGTAGGTGAGGGATAAAGGATGAGCAGGTCACGGGCCTTGATTTTAGTCCCAGCTCTGCATATTTCTGTTGCTGAGACTTCCAGATGTTACTTTAGCCCTCAGGGTTTAGTTTCCAAATATGCTGGTCTGTGTGAACTTGTGATTCCAGAATGTGCATTCTTAGAGGGACATGAGGTGGAAAAAAAGGACTTTGTGTTTTAGCTTGAGGTCTGTGGTGGGCAAGAGTGCTAGGTGTTTGCTTTGAGATTTCTATTCATCTGTTAAGATGGAATGGGCTTAAGGCTCATTCTAATAAGTATCACTAAGAATTCTGTTGTATTAGGATGAGATCCTCTTTCTCAAAACACAAGACACCCAATATGACCAACCTCAAGTTTCTACTAGGTGGATTTTTATTTTCATTTATTTTTTGGTGGTAGAGGGGTGTGTATGTGTGGTGTTGTAGACAGGGTGTCTCTATGTCATGATCCTACAGCTCAGCCTCCCAAAGAGTTGGGATTACAAGTGTTCAGTATCCTGTCCAGCTTTAAGGAGACCTGGGAATTTAACCCTGGCCTTCATGTAGCCTCAGCTTATTAAGCAACGGTGTCCAGCATGCCCCACCACAGCTAAGTCTACATGACCCTGTAAAGAGAAGCAAGATGCCTGAGAAAGGGAAAAGAGGAGGGAAGAAGGTGCTTGCCTCTTCCTTCTTGGTCTTTCCTGGGTCACTTGGAGCTCAGTGAGAAGGCCTAGTACAGTGTAGCTGAGCCAAACTCCATCCCATAATGGGCCAGCCAGCTCTGCCCTGACCACACACTCCACATCAACCAACCACATGAAGAATGGAGAAAGGGCATTAATGGAAAACCTGGTGAAATATGAATAAAATTTGGAGTTTAGGTCATAGTGCTGGGAATTTCTCAGTTCCGACGAATGTGCTGTGGTTATGTAAGCTTTTAACACTAAGGAATGCTGTGTGATGGATGTGTGGAACTCTTTGAACCATCTCTGCGACTTATCTGTTAATCTAAAATTATTCCCAAATAAACTGTTTTCTTTAAAAAAAAAAAAAATAAAGTGCATTTCAGACACAGATGACTTGAGCTACAGACATGGATATTTTCATGGTGACTAGAAAACCAATGCCAAGTTCATGCCCTGCTGTTTGTGGGTCAGTAGCATCAACTTACAGTCAGCCAAGGGTGGTATATCCCTATTCTGAGCTTTTCTTTTTGGCAGGTTTTCCATGCTCACCTCACCACCCCACCACAGGTGTTTGCTTTGGGTATTGCCTCTGGCTCATATTATTACTCAATATTTTATGGCAGAATAATTGCCTGGAAGCATTATTCTATAATAGGATTAGGTGGGAGAGTGCTAATAGGCCAGGGAAGGAAGTAGCAGTGGAAACAAGAAAAAGGACCTTTAGGGAAACCAAAGAGAAGCTGCCTAAACACTCTAAAGGCTGCGCTTAAAATACTATGGGTTCAAAAGATTCAGAAGCCCCCACTCTTCCAAGTCCTGTGCTCCTAGAGTGTGTTGTGTTTTTGTGCTGGGGACCAAAAGCATATTTTGATCAGGTTGTCGACCCTCCAGCATTGTGCATATCATACTTTGTTAAGTACAGGGCAGCTAAAGGTGGAGTGCCTTTTATATATATGTATGTATCATTCTTGCTTTCTTTTGACAGCTGCAAATCAGAAGGAGCCCGTCAATCTTAACTTTAAAGTGAAAGAGGAGCCAAAGGACGAGGAGGCCCTAAGCACGACCTTGCCTCGGCCCAGCTACGTGTTCACCCCGGAATCCGAAGTGTCAGCCCCAAGCATCTCTGAGGACACACTTAAGCCCCAGGAAGGGAAAGGGAATGTGCTAGGGCGGGATATGTCGGTCAAAGCGGCATCTGAACTGCTCATGAAACTCTCAGGTACCTGATTTCTTCTGAAATACTCACATTCTGATCATTCTGATCACTTGCAGGCCAACTGAACTGCTTCCGCATGGGGTATAATTAACCTATCACATTATTGTGGTGTGTTCAAGGGATGATCCGATTACTTGGCTTCAATTCTGCTGTGTGTATGAATTTGTGTGTGTACATTAGCTGTGTGCCTATCTTATTAAATACAACCTTTCCCTAAATATTGCTGCAATTGTTGGAAACTCCTGCCACTTTCTAAGACAATGGAGGCCATCATTTTAAATGGGTTCTGATGACATCTAAAGCCCTTCTGCTAATTGAGCCAAATCTGTACTCTTTCCTAGTGGAGGACTGTGCATTTTTTGTATATTGATGCTATATTGTTTAAGGACCATTAACTATATTTTTCTTAACTTCATAAGCAGTTGAGATGGCACTTGACATAATTACATGGAGTAGTAATAAGAGGTTTTATGGATAGAGAAATTCATAATGGAATATTATAATAATTAATCCATTCTTAGGATGAATGGGTAATTTTTGTTTTTTACCAGTTATCTAAATGTGATCCCAGCCTTTTAAATGCAGGGGAAAATTAGGTTATAATTTGAAATGTATGTATTTTAGAATTTTTCTCAACTCAGTCTCCTATCTGTGTCCCATCCCCTCCACAACAGGTTAAAAAAAAAAAAAAAAAGTGGCTTTTTTTTTTTTTTTTTTTTGAGAGATTTTTGGAACAGGGCAATTGCACTTGCCAGAGAGATGGAGGGAGACAGAGAGACAGAAAGCAAGAAATCATCCCCCAGGGGTGATGGTCCACACTGCAATCCCTTCTCCATTCTCCTCTCGGGATTTTGGGCATGCACACACACATGCCCAGCATGAGTTTCAAACCTCCAGGTCTGAGATTCGAACCACAGTTGGCCATGTGGGAGTCCAATGGCATAACCATTATGCCATCTGCTGGTCCCAAGAAAGAGCGGCTTTTACATTCAAAAGTGTGACTTTCAGAACATAGAAAGAAAAGTTATATCAATAATAGTACTTGTCAAGTCTATCCCATCCTTAGTTCACTGCCTCTTAAAGGTAATTTTTAGAAACTATATTTAAAATGCTAATATGAATCAAAAGCTGTTTTTAGTTTGGAACTCGCTGTGCTTAGAGGATGAAAGCAAGAAATGCATTAGAGAGACTCCTCTGCGATCTATAATTTCATCAGCAATTCTGACCGTGCTTCTGGTTGGCTAGTTAGAAAGTAAGAAATTAATAGTGATTTATTTAGAGTCTTCAGAACAGTTGAAATTCCTGCCTTTGCCAGCTGTTGGGGTTAAGAATTCTTTTCTTTGATGTTAACTCCAAGCACACAGGAACTTCAGGGAAATATGATTTATTATTGATAAAGCATAATACGATCACGACATCCTTGTTATAGCCCATTTTCCTAAATTTTGGAGTGATGGTACAGGCTCTTCCTCTGCAGATGGGAGGTCTAGCAAGATGGTACTGATTACTGAAAGTTTTAAAGAATGATGTTTCAGCCAACACGTTGTCACATATTTGCACCCCTTGCCTGTATCCAAAGAGCTCAGAGATGTAGAATAATCCATCTGTTGCTTTACTGGTCAGTCTAGAGAAGTCACACGATATTTCTCCCATGGCCTAAGCTTTCCTATTACAGTAACAGTAACTCATCCAACAGTGACCCCTGTCCCCTTCCCAAAGGTGAGATGCTAGGTGTACTGTCTGTATTTCAGAGTTCGCTGTGCGGCTAATACCGAGAGCAGCAGAGGCTGGCGTGGCCCCAAAACATAATTTGCAAAAATGAGAATTCAGGAAAGATCTTCTTTAGGAGAATTCTTTTAACTTAATCTTTTTTAAATTAATAAATTGATTTTTTTTCAATTTTTTTTTTGCCATACGGTTGCATGTGCTCACCAGAGAGAGACAGAGAAATAGAGAGAGGGAAAGTGAGAAATTCCCCCCCCCCCCCAGGGAGATGGTCACACCGCAATCCTTTCTCTCTTCCATTCTCAGAATTTTGGGTATGATACGCACGTGCCGGGTGTGATCTTCAAACTACCAGGTCCAGCACTCGAGCCATGGTGGACCATGTGGGAGTCCAATGCCGGTCCAACCGAGCCATCTACTGTCCCCTAACTTAATACTTTTGGATGATGCAAGTTAAGACACTGAAGCATCAAATCATTTCCTAGACAGTAAACGAGATATCTCAGATAGAATCTGTCTGTGGAGCCATGAACATGTAATGCTATTTGTGGACAACAGTGCCCCTTCTAAATGTGGATTCTAACTTTGAATAAGTACGTGTGCTGGAGGTTTCACAATAGTTGAATGGGTGGCACTGCCATCTATCCAAAGGGCATCTGCCTCTGCTTTGTGATATAAAAACAAAAAACTTGTTTAAAAACTGACAGGTAGATTTTGGCCCTGAAAAAATTCCCCAGCATTTTGTGTGCAAGAGACTTAAGTCAAAGAAATACACATCACAGTCCATACCCTGTTAATACTATGGTCTGGGGACCAGCAGTTAGCATAATGGCAATGTCGCTGGACTCCCATGTAGTTGACTGCGATTTGAGTCCTGGACCCGGTGGCTTAAACTCGCTCCGGGCGCGTGTGCGTGCGTGCCCAAGACCCTGAGAGGAGAATGGAGGAGAAGGGATTGCAGTGTGGCCATCCCCGCTGGGGGGTGATTTCTCGCTTTCTGTCTCTCTGCCTCTCTGTCTTTTGGGCGAGCGCATGCTCCCTATAGCAAAAACTTCTCCAAATAAATAAATAAATAAATAAATAAATAAAATACGATACTTTGGTCTGGTCAACAGTAATCCTGGGTACTGAAATCCGCACAAGTCGTTTGCACTTAGAACTCAGTACTGCTACACTGAGCAGCGTTTGTTCAGGGCAACTGCAAAGAAGTGTCTGAAGTTAGACCTAAAAATAGGCTTGTGGCTTTAAAACGCTTGTCTTTTTATTCTTAAGCCACCAGGTAAAGAGGGCCTTTTAGATTTAAAGTAGGTATTAGAGTTTCTTTCTTTCTTTTTAAGAGAGATTTTTGCTATAGTACGCATGCGCTCACTGGAGAGACAGAGACAAAATCAGAAAGTGAGAAATCACCCCCCGGGTGGGGGGGATGGTCACACTGAAGTCCCTTCTTCTCCATTCTCTCAGGATTTGGGGCATGCGCGCGCGTGCACACACACACACACACACACACACACACACACACACATGTCCAGTGTGAGTGTCAAGCTGCCAGGTCCGGGACTCAAACCACAGTCAGCCATGTGGGAGTCCAGTACCTTAAGCACTATGCCATCTGCTGACCCAGTATGAGAGTTTCTAATCACTGATATAGATCAGTGCTCTTGCAAGAAGGAGAATGTTAGGAAAAAACCTCATTTACTCTTCTCTCAAATTGTAATTTTAACGGGACCAGCAGTTAGCATAATGGCTATGTCGCTGGACTCCCACGTAGTCGACCACGGTTCATGTCCCAGACCCGGTGGCTTAGAACTCACGCTGGGTACATGTGCGTGCGAGCTCAAGATCCTGAGAGGAGAACGGAGGAGAAGGGATTGCGGCGTGGCCATCCCCCCTGGGGGGGTGATTTCTTGCTTTCTGTCTCTCTGTCTCTCTCTGTCTGGCTGGCGAGGGCACGCGCCCTATAGCAAAAAACCTCTCCAAAAAAAAAAAAAAAAAATTTAGCAATTTCAGTGTCCTGAAAGACAATCCAAGTAAAAGATTTGTCAGCGTCTTTGGAACCCTTTTTCTATGGTCATGCCTGCCCCGTATATACAAGAATAGTAAGTCCTCTTTCCCAAGTGTCTATGCAGTTGCCCAGGGCTGTTCCACATGCACCTCAGTGGACACTCCCAAAGCTTTGTGGTAGGAGTTCTTGTGAATGAAAGTCCCCTTTGCTTCCTGTCATGCTCATGTTCATGGATAGTCTTCTCTCATGCTGGGGAAAACCCTTTCGGTCAGGAAGCATTGGTATGAAAATCTCACCCAACGTTAAATTATTCTTGCATAATGCATGGGACATAGTTTCCTTGTTTCAGTTTTGACCCAAGGAAGAGCCAAGCTAGGAATTAAAAAATTTTTCTTCTGTTACTTACTTCCTTGAGATTAGAAGCTGGGACCTATATATAGTTTAGACTCTTCAATCTTCTCATTGAATTAAGAAGAGGATAGTCAACAATTCTGGCTGCTTCATTTTCAGCGTTAGATTAATGTGTGTTAACTCCTTAAGGATGGATGATTGGCATATGGCCTAGTCAAACACCATGTGAAACATTTCCTCTGTGGAGAAATCTTTCTCTAGGTATAGCATTTTCCAAATTCACATTTACGGTTTATGGGGAAAACACACAGGAGTTAGAGACTAGACTAAATTTTTCATTAACTGTGTGTTATTAGGGGAAGCGCTAAATTTTCTTCCTTCCCATGACCCAAGTTCAATTTCCGGTTGTTAATTGGGAAGTTGAGTGCATGATAGCTGGGTCCACTATCGGGTCATTGGGAAAACCATGTATTTTTCCATTTTTTTTTCTATGCAAAAAGGTGTCATGACTTTCCCGACAACCCAATAAATGGACTGTCCTAAAGAAATCAACCCGTTCTGAGGAAACTGCTGCATGTCTGTGACTGTCTGTTGTTATCAATATTCGAGACAAGCAGCCAAGATCATCAGACTCTTCTACTAAGCATATGGCTGCCAAGGATTATTCTAGAAGCCGTAAGGAAGCTAAAATCTCAAAGTTCAATACAGAGGCTATGTAACATTGGGCAGTGTAAGATACCTGAGTTCCCTTGAAACTGGTTCTGCAATGTGTAGTCACCTTGCAAGTATACGGGATAGACGTGTTGTCACTGATGTGACAGAAGTGGCACTAAGTGTGACCTGCTTTATCTCTGCTGTGCTTCAGAGAAGTCACTAAATGCAAAGAGATAAAGAAATGACCTCCTCTCCCCTTGGGAATTACAAGTTTACCTGGAAATACATATACAAGTGTAAAATGTCCCCCCCACAATGGCGTGAGCCTAGGCATAGCAGCTAAGAATGCCGTATGAATCCCACAAGAAACAAGTCGCTAGAAAAGCTGAATTTATTCAGAAACGTTACTGAAAAATTAAACATTTAAATTTCTCTAACATGGTAAATAAAACTTTATAGTAGACCTTATTTTAAAACAAGTCTATTGGCTTTTATATTTCTTTGCTTACCAAATGGGTCTAGATTCATTTCTGGCTAATATTCATTTATCCCTGCCTCATCCTTGAGAGAAATAGAAATTATAATTGCCTCTTTTATAAGAATCCAACAGGCCCTGGACTTGAAATATAATGATGTAGGGTTCAGGATATGACCTAAATCAGATAGAACGTCAACTAGAAGATATTTAGAAGCAGGTAAATTGGCTAAGATGAAGTTCAAAGGTGAACTTAATCTATGAGGTGACGTGAAATGGAAAGGAAAGGAACCAACCAGCTTTATCAACAGTGTTCATTAGGGCCCCGTTGGCTATAAGTAGCAGAAGCCCTGGTTATAAATAACAGAAACCCTCTTTAGGTAGCTGAGGCAAGAAAGGGGGATTTAGTGGAAGATGCAGGCTAAGGCTTGGCTTCTGGATCCCACAGCAGAGATGCAGTGAAGCCTCGGTCCTCTATGGAAGCCAGAGGAGACTGAAAGCCCATGTGGAGCCTAGGAAGACTCACTCCCCACCTCATCCCTGCTTCTCCCTGGAAGACCGGAAGGACTTTCTGTCACCCAGTACACACAGTACAAAGAGGTCATTTTTTTTCTTTTTTTAGAGAGAGATCTTTAATATAGAGCACCTGTGCTCGCCAAAGAGACAGAGAGAGACAGAGAGACAGAAAGTGAGAAATCACCCCCAGGGGGGATGGCTGTACCACAGTCCCTTCTCCTCCATTCTCCTCTTGGGATTTTGGGCATGAATGCACACATGCCTGGTGTGAGTTTTAAGCTGCTGGGTCTGGGACTCAAACCGCAGTTGACTACATGGGAGTCCAGTGACATAACCATTACACCGTCTGCTGGTCCCCAAAGAGGTCATTGCCAACATCTTCTGAGTTTACCTCTTGCTCACAAGAGCAACAAAATGGAAATTTCTTTATCCCAACTCCCAATTGCCTCAGCCTCAATGGGGATCCACCACTGGAACAGTCTTCTGTATCTAGGGATCAGGCATGTTGGCAGCGTGGCTGCTGCTGTGTAGCCACGTAAGGTTGCTGGAAGGTTGAAGAATCCCCAGAAATAAATTTGGGGGTGGGCAGGAGTAGGAATAGTGTGAAACATGGAGGCATAGTACCAGGGGACTTTTAAAAAAAAATTGTAAAAATGATGGCCAACATGGAGCTAGATCCCATGCGGTCAATTGCGTGGTTTGAGTCCTGGAGCTGGCAACTTGGAAAACATACCAGATATGTGTGCATGCATGCCCACAATCCGGAGAGGAGAATGGAGCAAAAGAGATTGCAGCTTGGCTATCGCCTTGGGAGTGATTTCTCACTTTCCTTCTCTATCTTTCACCATCTCTCTCTAGTGAGAGCATACACCTTATGGCAAAAATCTTTTTAAAAAAAAAATTGTAGAAAAATTGAATTAAAGTATAAGTTTGGTGGAAGAAATTTTTTTTTGAGAGGTTTTTGCTATAGGGCGCGTGCGCTCGCCAGATAGAGAGAGACAGAGAGACAGAAAGCGAGAAATCACCCCCCAGGGGGAATGGCCACGCCGCAATCCCTTCTCCTCCGTTCTCCTCTCTTGGGCATGCACGTACATGTGCCCGGCGTGAGTTTTAAGCCACCATGTCCGGGACGCGAACCGCAATCGACTACATGAGAGTCCAGCAACATAGCTATTACACTAACTGCTGGTCCCAAGAAATTTTTTAAATCTATACATAATTTTTTCATAATATGCGTTTTTCCATGAACTTTTTAGAGGCCCATCATATGTATGAACCACAAAGATTCAAGGCACAGATTATGGTCATTGTTGTTACTTCAGTGTTGAATGTAAATGTGTTTCAGTCTTTGAGTGCTGTTTGCTTTTTCTTTCTGGTAGTCTCAGAGAAAACCCGTCCAGCTGCCTAGCCAGCTGCTAGCTACTCTCCAAGTGGCCAAGACAGACCTTTCAAGTGTTTCCTAGGGCAAAACCATCATGGGGTGGGAGCACAGGGCAGTGTTTGAAGTGCAAATTCTTAAGCCCTACTCAGGACCTAGTTGAAATTCTGGGAGTGGGAGTCCAACTATTTGTTTTTGTTTTCTTAAAGACAGATTTTTGCTATAGAGTGCGTGTGCTTGGAGAAGCAGAAAGAGAGAAATCACGCACACACACACACACACACACACACCCAGGGAGGAAGGCCGTGCCACAATCCCTTTTCCTCCATTTTCCTCTCAGGATTTTGGACATGCATGCACATGCACCCGGCGTGCGTTTCAAGTCACTGAGTCTGGGACTCAAACTGTGGTTGACCATGTGGGAGTCCAGCGACTTAACCTTGACACCATCTGCTGATCCCAGCTAGTTGCCCTGCAAGCAAGCTTGACACCTCAGGTTTGAACACTCTGGTGAGGAAACGGTTAATTGGAGAAATAACCTAAAGCCATCAGAAAAGAATGCTTTAGGTTAAAGCTGACAGAGAACAAAGCTCTGTTAAATGTATACTTTACTCTAGAAAGAACCATCTCTCTTCAGTGGAGAGGCTTTTTAATTTACTATGGAATAATGATATCTGGGAGCCTTTTTTTAGAAGGGCATATGTACCTCATAAATCAAAGTAGTGTTGTTTTGTGAGCCTCAGATTATAGTCTTTTTTCAATATTCTTTTCTGTTGAGTTTCTTGACTTTCCCTTGGCGATGTTGGCATTCTTTTTAGGAGAAAAGCCTTTCCCCAACACGTTCAAAGACCATGCTGGAGATTCTTACATTCTAGAGAATTTCTCCCTTTAAATTAGAGATTTTAGCTACTTAATTTCTCAAGGCAAAAACTGTGCACTGTTCTATTTGGTATTTCTCCCTTGGAAAATTGTGGCCTAACAAACTTTATAAGCAGTATGACTTTAGTAATAATCTGTAAGAATAAAAAATGGGTCTGTCAGCTTTATTTTCATGTCAACTCACATTTGCCTCCCTCAGACTTCCAAGCTTTCTAAGTCAGCAGTGGAGAAGATGTGAGGCCTAGTCCCACCTCGCTTCTTGTGATTCTATTTGTTATATAAGGCTGAATGTAGCGGTCACTCCTACAGTGAACGGGGAATTATGTTAGCCAAGCAATGGGAAAAAGCAAAAGAGTAATTTAGAAGTATCAGTAGAAAAAGTGTTTCTTTCATTTACTTTATTAATATCCTCTGCTTATCATCTTGTCAAATGTGAAGGACTTCAAACAGCTTGGGGGAAAATGGAATTTAAGTATGAGTTTATTTCGGTGCAAAAATTTTGAAATCCACACATAGTTTTCTCATAATATGTGTGTTCTGTGAAGATCATAAAATCCTATCACACAGAGTGCTGAAGAATTTTAAAAATTTTATTTTTTGTTACTACCATTATTAATACATTTTTTGTTGTTGTTATAGGACACAAAGACGCTCCAGAGAGAGATGGGGGGTGGAGGGCAATGTGAGAAAGCAAGCCTCTAGGTCCAGGACTCGAACCATGGTCAGCCATGTGGTATTGGGGGGTGATTTCTCACTTTCCCCCTCTTTCTGTCTCTCTGGCAAGTTCACACACCTTATAGCAAACTAAAAATAAAATTAAATTAAAAAGTGTACAATTCAATGATTTTTAGTATATTTGTAGAGTTTCATATATCTAATCATCATATCTAATTTTAGAACTTTTTAATTGTCCCAAAAAGAAACTCCATACCTATGAGGGGTCACTGTCTCCCTCCACCACCACCCCCCAACCCTAGGCAGGCACTAATCTGTCAGTTTCAATAGATTTGCCTATTCTGGACATGTCATCTGGATGAAATCTTAGAATACATGGTCTTTTATGCCTGGCTTCTCTGCTTAGCATGATGTTTACAAGGTTCATCTATGTTGTAACATGTATGAGTATTTTATTCCTTTTTATAGCTGAATGGTATTCCTTTGTATGGGTGTGTGTGTATATACACACCCACACACACACACACACACACACACACACGCACACACACATTTTTTAACCCATTGATTCACTGTGAAGATATTTGATTCTTTCCCAACTTTTGAAACTCTGAATAATTATATACATGTTTTTGTGTTAACTTATGTTTTTAATTCCCTTGAGTATATAACTAGGAAAGAATAGTGGGTCAAATGGAAACTTCATGTGTAACATTTCAAGCAGTTTTCCAAAGCCATTGCACCATTTTATATCCCCACCAGCAATACAAGAGGGTTTCAGTTTCTCCATATCCTGACAACACTTGCTATTATCTTTCTTATCATAAACATGTTGTTGTGAACTAGTGTTTCATTGTAGTTTTGATTTGCATTTCCCTGATAACCAATGACATTGAGCATGTTTTCACGTGCTTACTGGCCATTTGTGTATCTTCTTTGGAGAAGTGTCTATTTACATTTTTCCTACTTCCTTTTAAGTTCCTTTATTTATTTTCTTTATAAGAGATAGAGAAGGAACCTTGGCAGGATCCTTATTGTGCAATTCTCTCTCTAGTCCTGCAACCAGCTAGAACCATGGGGGCACACATAGGGTTGTGGAGACAGACCCAGGATGCAAACAGAGAGCTTTACCACATGATTTCTAGCATTGCACATTAGTTTGTCTACTGCCTGAACCACTGGATTTGTCTTTTATTCTTTTTTTTTTTTAAGTTTATTTATGTATTTATTCATGAGTGAGAAAGACAAAGTGAAAGGGACCAGCAGTTAGCGTAATGGCTATGTCGCTGGACTCCCACATAGTCAACCGCGGTTCGAGTCCTGGACCCGGTGGCTTAAACTCACGCCGGGCACGTGTGCGTGCGTGCCCAAGATCCTGAGAGGAGAAAGGAGGAGAAGGGATTGCGGCGTGGCCATCCCCCCTGGGGGGTAATTTCTTGCTTTCTGTCTCTCTGTTTCTCTCTGTCTGTCTGGTGAGCGCATGCACCCTATAGCAAAAACCTCTCCAAAAAAAAAAAAAAAAGAAAGAAAGAAAGACAAAGTGAAAGAGAAAGAGAGACAGGACCTGCAACAGAATCTTAATGCCACAGTCCACCCCCAACTGACCAGTCCTGGATCAGAGGCATACATGTGACCAGGGTACTCAGTGAGGTCTCAGAACCTTCCCATGTGGACGAGTCTTGTAGACCATCACATTTTAACATTGCATCTCTGTCCATCTCCTGTCTTTTTATACTTGAGCTGTAAATGTTCCTTACATATTTCAGACCTAAGTTCCTTATCAGACACATGAGTTGCAAATATATTCTCCCATTCTGCTGGTTGTCTATTCAATTCATTAGTAGTATTATTTGTAGCCCCAAAGTTTTCAATTTTGATGTAGTCTTATTTATCTTTTCTCTTTTGTTGCTTGTGAGCATCATCACATTTTTCATAATTCCAAAAATTAAGTAAAAATGTAGACTATTTTAATATTAAAAGAAAAACCCCTTTATATCAGCATAGTGCTTTTTACTTTTCATAGATATAAAACCTATGAAACCTAGTTTATTGAATAACATCTTCACAATGGGGTTGACTCCACTGATTTCTATATTTGCTGTAGCATTCTGTACTTAAATCAATGGCAAAGAATATTTATTGTCAATTTTAAAAAATGTATTCATTTTACATTCATCCACTGTGTATGATTGCAGCATACAAAGTCAATTAATGACTTATAATGAATGTGACCAGTATTGGGCTTACAGCTAAGGGCTAGATCACTTTCCTCATTGCCATGTATATCTTGAGCAACTTTTTACATGTATAAGACCCATAATTATAAATTAAATATAAATAGGGAATTAGACTTTTATTTAGCATTTGAAAACTCAGTGAGAATTGGAAGTATTTGGAATATCAGAACTATGTCTTACACAAACAGGGAATGGATCACTTTAATAAGGTAAACATTTGATATGTTTTTACACCCATAGAAGTCTTCTCAAAGGTCTAGATCTTGTTAGCTCAGAGAATGCACAGTGGTATTATTAACCTGACCATTTGAGCAGGACATAGTGAGAAGTAGCTGGTTTTTAGCCCTGGAGGGCTGGCCTTTTGCAGCTAGCACGGGTAGTTGCTTCTAACTGACTCTTGTCCAGTGACTGGGGTTACACTCCCTCTTTGGCCAGTCGGCACCCTTCTGTTTATTTTGTAACTCCACACAGTTTACAAACCCTTGAGTCCAAAGACCTGAATGGTTGATCTCTCCACCCCCATACAGGAGCTGTTGCAGCTCACACCCTGGGGCCGGTGCTGCTGCACCTCCCTTTCCCCCTTTAGCCCTCACCCCTTCAGCCACACTTTCAGCTTCCTTGACCCAGCTTCTGCAACCTCCCACACTGAGGCCTGAGATTCATAAAGACCAGACTCAAAGGGGCTCTTGTTTTACTATCATCTCCCCGTTGCATAGCTGCATATGTTAATACAGCCACGAAAATTTGTATTGGCCTGTGTTCCCAGAACCAGGCAAGAACTCTGCAAGGAATTTCACAGACTCCACCTTCATTATAGATTCCTTTTTCTGTTTGGCTGTTTCAGGACTGGGAAGGGAGCATTTGGACAGAGCTTCCAGTGGGGCAGGGCAGAGACTGTGGGCTGAATGGAGGAGTCCCGGATTTTCCTTTATAATACTGAGCCAAAAAATTAGAATGACACCTACGAAATGTGTTTGCAGGTTGGAATGGTGTGCCTCCTCCTGGATTTCTGCACTGTTTTCTGTTTATGACTACATGTATACATGACTACAGATGCTATCTCATCTACAGCATAATCTATGGCACAAAGAGAGAGGCCATTAGTAAATATATTTGATTGTGGCAACTCTTAAGAAAAAGCTTTATTTTCTAAGCGATCTAGTTGTGGTGTTGATGCAAATATCCGAGTAACTAGTCAAACAATCTGTTCAGTTTTTCACTCAGAGAATGAATTTCTCTGCTAGGTAGAAGCTATGTGCCTTACACTGTTCTAGATTTTATGTTTCTCCCCACCAGCCTTTTTGGCTGTGTGCTACCACAGTATGGTCTTGCGAGGCAAAGCAGGATCATTATTTTCCTCAATGTGGTAGCTAAAGCATTCTCATTCTGCAGTGCTTTTTCTTTTCATCACCATATTAACCTTTCCCCTTTAACTTATTCATGTCAAAGAAGGGGAATATTAGCATGCATAATTAAACCCCATGGATACCGGGCCCATCTGGGTACATGCTGGCAGCATAGACCTACCTCTGGAGGAAGGAATCCCTGTTGCTAAGTAGCCTGTCTGCTGCCAAATGGCCAAGTCACCCACTGGGCAGGGGTTCTACTGGGTGCTGGTGCAAGAGCTGCCCTGGAGCATGTGAGTGCTAAAAGATACACATTGTCTGAGGACGGGACCTGCTTCCAATGGACAGGGGAATGGGAATGTCTATATTCACCCAAGAATGGAGAACAGTCACTAAGAGAATTATTTCTCCATATGGCTTCTGTTATTCTTACTGGAAGACAAATGATATAAAAGTGCTGTTTTCTCTTTATCAAGGTATGAGTATCTATGATATTCTTTCTGAAGGGATCTTTGTCTTCCTAAAAATTCTTCTATTTACTCCACCCGTGTATATGTTTTTCCTGGCATTGAAACCCTCCTGAGTTAGTGCTATAAGTTAATGTACTTCCTTTGACCAAATATGGATAGCAGCTGGATTCGAGCAGATTTCCTGATTTCCTGTGGCTTGCTGTGTGCTTATACCTCTTCCCTTCACAACTGAAGAAATGGGGGGAAGTGACAGAATATACACATCACCCCTCATATTTTATCTTACGTACAAAACCAGTTGGCGAGGGTCACTGCTTAAAGACTAAATTACCAACTCCTGTCCATACTCCCTACTACTGCCATCCATATCCCAGAAATCCACCCTTGCCCTGAAATTTCCAGGCACTTCCCCTATTTTCACCACCAGAAATTCTTCCTACCATTTTGGAGTAGACGGTGCAACCTCACAGAGGCTTCCTGTTGTCTATGTACCTGATTCCCAGGTACCTAATACCCCTTCTAGATAATAGATAGAGAGGCAGGGTAGGTGATGCACCAACTGTACCAACATGGGAAGGTCCCCAGTTCATGTCCCAGGGCCTCCATGTACATACCAGGTACATGCATGTGCCTGTGACTGAGCTGGCTGAGGCTGGAGGTGGATCACGGTGCAAAGAGCCTATAGGGGTGCCTGTCTCTCTATCTCTTCTCTTTCTCTGTCTCACTCTCTGATGGAAGAAATAGTTAAGTTTGAAAAAAAATAAAAGAGGGAGTGAGGTCCTCAGCAGAGCTGTAGGATTAATGAGAATTAAAGGTACAACAGTACTGATCTGTAGGACCAGTTTTTTGTTTGTTTGGTTTTTTGTTTTTTAAAAAGAATTATTTCCATTTGTTGTTATTATTATTATTATTATTATTATTATTATTATTATTTGACCAGACAGAGAGAGAGAGAGAGAGAGAGAGAGATAAAAGGAAAGGAAGAAAGCAAGCTACCAGGTCCAGTACTTGAACCATGGTTGGCCATGTAGGAATCCAGTGCCTTTAACCACCATGCCACCTGCCAGCCCCTGTGGGACCAATTTTGAGAAGGAGTCAGCCCGCCTCAATCTCTATATTCAAATTTTGATAAGAACACTTGGGCTTCACCAATACTTATTTAGCCAACATACTGGATAATGTGTAGGTAATATTTATTTTTAGCACTCTTCTTTTTGAAGAGCTGTTGAGAATAAAGAAAACTGAGGACTAGGTGCATCATTTCATCAGGACAAATGGTCATCTGCTTTCAGTTCCTTGTGCTAATCCCACTACATTTTGTACCCTATTTTTCTCATCTTCCTACTGTTTGAAACCTGTCTTCCTAGGGCCAGCCCATGGCATGATGGTTAAGGCAACTGGATCCCAGGTGAGCAAGAGCAGGATTCAAGTCCCAGACTCACTTTCATTGGCTTGAGAAATACACTGGGGATGTGTGCGTGCGTGCCTGAAATCTTGAAAGGAGGAGAAATGGAGGACACAGGCTTGCAGTATGACCTTGCCCGATGGGGGTTGCTTTATCACTTTTCCTGTTTTTCTCTGTCTTTCTCTGGCAAGCACATGTACCCTCTGGCAAAAAAAATTTTTTAATTTATTTTCTCCTAAAATATGGTTCATACTAGGAAGCTCTTCCTGTCTAGTTTTCAGTTTTCTTGGAGACACTCAGCTAAAAAGTCAATCCTGTGTGTGACAGGTGTTTAATTATGAGGGTCTAATTATCGAGTTTAAGGGTTACCGCCCTTTCTCCTTGCATCTGGCTAACTCTTCCTCACTCATCAGCACCTGTGTCACAGAGGACCCAGGAACCAGAAAAAAGGGAAGAGAACATAGAATGAGTCACTCAGACAACTTGTAAGTTGCTTTCATTTTTAGAAGTGTGGAAAAGGTTGAAGCCTGGTGAAAATCCATGTTGAGGACATCATATGCCCTGGGTCTCTAAACACTACAGGGAATTCAGACCCCAGGGAGAATGTTACCCACCCTCAGAAGGTTCCCCACACCCCCAACAGTCCAAGAACACCTGTAGGCACTGCTAGGGACAGTGTCCTGTCAAAAGCAGGACTCATTCCTTGTCAGCTGTCAGGGCTTTGATTTTTTTGACAAAAGGATGTATAATTCTTAGCGTTTGCATGAACCTTACACTAAAGCTTTGCTCCATGTCTCATATTAGCTTTCCATTTCCTTTTTTTTTTTTTTTTTTTTTTTTGGAAGAGGTTTGTTTTTGCTATAGGGCACGTGTACTCACCAGAAAGACAAAGAGAGGCAGAGAGACAGAAAGCGAGACATCACCCCCCAGTGGAGATGGTCATGCCGCAATCCCTTCTCCCCCATTCTCCTCTCAGGATCTTGGGCACACACACACACATGCCCGGTGTGAGTTCGAGCCACTGGGCCCGGGACTCGAACCATGGTCGACTATGTGGGAGTCCAGCAACATAGCCACTACGCCAACTGCTGGTCCCTCCATTTCTTCTTATGGGCCCTCTTCTTTTTTTACTTTTTCATTTTTTTTCTGAGTCCCTGGTGTTTTCCAAGCCCTGCTCCGGGCACTAAGGATATGAAAGTCATGCAGTGCCTGCACTCACACGGAGCTCTGCTGTCTTCCCACCCCATCTGCATACCCACCTCTCATGCTGTGATTGCCTGGCTTCTAGTCTCTTCTCTTCTGTGATGCTCTGCTCTCTGCACTCCACTTGACGGCCCATCCCTGCTGGCTGGAAACACTGACCAGTGGATTTGAAGGAGCTTCTTAGTGGACATAGCCTTGTGAGATAATTCGTTATCATTTATATTAGCTATAGTAGTCTATTAGTATATACTAATATATATTAGTAATATTTAGCACCACCCTAGAAAGCATTTTAAACTTGTCTACATATACTAAATCCCTTGGGCCATCTAGAAATATAAAATACTTTAAAGTTTGGTAAAAACTCTCTGCTATGGAAATGAAGTTTCATTTGCTCATTAATTTCTTTGGGCATTAAGGAATCCCTCTGTCCTTCTCCTAACTCTTTGTGCATAAAGCAATAGTCAACGACTCTTTGACAGGGATGGCCTTTGGCCTTTGCCTTTTGGTCTTTTTTTTTTTTTTTTTTTTTTTTTTTTTTGAGAGAGAGAGATTTTTGCTATCATCTGTGTGCACTCGTTGGAGAGATAGAGAGAGAGAAAGTGAGAAATCGCCCCCAAGGGGCTATGGCTGCACCACAGTCCCTTCTCCTTCATTCTCCTCTCAGGATATGGAGCAGGCATGGACATGAACCCAGTGTGAATTTCAAGCCACTGGGTCTGGAACTCGAACCACTGTCATCCATGTGGGAGTCCAGTACCTTAATCACAATGCCACAGGATGGCCCCGCTTTTTGGTAATTTTTTTGATGCTAGTAGGAATTCCACTGAATCTTTAAGTAAATCTGTTTAAACAATATACATGTGTACACAGAGGCACAGAATGACGCTCAAACATGCACACACACACACACACACACACACACACACACATACCAGCATTCTCATTCATGGAAAGATGCGAAGGCCTATTCATCATGATAGATGATGAGGGTAGAGGTGGACAGGGCTTGGATTTATTAAATGTCAAAGGACAATAATGTTAAATAGCTTTAAAGTTAGATCAGATACTTTAATTGACCCTTTTCCTTTTTTAAATGTGATACCAGAAGAGTATATTCTGAGCATTAGATGAAAAATAGGTTAATTTTTTTTTAAATGAGATCATTTGGAATGTTACCAAATGGCAAACGGACAGCTTAAATGCACCTCTTCAGCTAATTTCCAGTGAAATCCTTAAATGAAAAGAAAACAAGATGATTTTGGAGAGGTGTCACAGTAATACCAGGACGTTCTGGGTTCCACAGAGAATGACTGCGCCACCTCCCCGCCTCTGCTGGTTGGTGAAGCGGATCTCACCAAGGTCCCTGTGACTAAAGGATTTGAATTCTCAATTTCTATTTGGACACAAGTGAAATTGAAAGCAGAAGTTGTTACGCTGGACAGTCATATTCTGATCTGTGGTCACCAGAATCAAATTGAAAACTTGTGCTTCAGCTGTGGGCTCAGTTCTTTGGTCGGTCTGAAAACATTGGCAAATACCCAGCTGGGTTATCTTAGGCAAGGACCTGTTGCTGAAATAGGGGACATGGGAACTGATTTACAAATCGACAAAAGAATAAAACAGCAAGGGCTTCGATTAGGTGGAAAATGGTATGTTTCTTGAACCCTGAAGAATACTTCCAGGTCTTACTCTTTATTGCCTTTAAGGTTTGAATAAAGCCTTTAGGCTTGTTGGTTCCTTGTAAATTCAGAACAGTTAGTAAAAACCCAACACTTGGTGTTCCTCATTGTGTGTGTTTAAAAAATTGGTTGTAAGTCTATCCCCACGTGCCTCTGCCTACTTCATTGGAATTCTAATGTGCATGGCTAATTCTTCTTATTACTACTGGTTAATTCTTCTTCCTAACTTGGCAGGTAGGATCGTGGGACAGAGGGAGAACACCAGTTAATTCATGATTTTGATGATCAAATTCAAGAAGTCAATTCTGATGAAATAGCTTTAAAGTTATCTTAGGCATAAAAAACATGGTGTTTGTCTTAGAAAAAAAGGGAAAAGAAAGAAGAGGTGTACAAAAAAACCTAGTCCTATCATTTTAAACACAGTTCTTCTAATGTTTAGGTTACTGTGAAGATCATTGTCACTCCCCAGAAAAAGAGTAATTTAATTAATGGGTTAATTAATTAATGATTTAATTTGACGCAGATCTGTGATCTTGGCTTGGTGTCCTGGTTACTCCTGTGCTGTCCTGGAGTAAATGCATGGGGGTTGTTTAGTGTGTGTATGTGTGTGTGTGTGTGTGTGTGTGTGTGTGCGCGTGCACTGCAGGTCATCAGAAGGCTTTTCTGTTGGAAACCACTATTCTCGAAGGTTCATATACGGAAGAGAACTAGAGAACAATCTGCCCCGTGCTTGTTTCCTTTGGGGGAGATTCCTCTCTTGTTCCCAGGAACAGGTGAGCAATCTTTCCGGTGGGGAAAGTTGGACCGGAGCTCATATGGCCTCTGTGGAGTGTGCCAACCCCCGTGGGCAAGCATCAGTCTCAGATTTCATTCCTTGGAGCAGGAAGGGGGAGCTTTTTCCCCAGTGTATTGTGGCCTCTGTGGGAATGAACCAAAGGCCACGCCATAGAGAAAAAATTAAATTTAACATATAATTCTCATGTAGAAACTTATAATAATCTAAGCCTTTAAAAAAAAAAAGAAAAAGAAACTTGGTCCGGCCCCGAAGCCTAATGGTTAAGGGAGCCAGATCCCACACACATAGCCAACAGTATTTGAATCACAGTCCTGGTAGCCTGGGTGCATGTGTGTACCTGCCCAAAGTCCTGATCCAATAGCAAAATAGAGGAGAAGGGATTGTGGCATGACTCTGTCCTATTGGGGGAGAGGTGATTCCTTCTTCTTCTTGTCTCTCTGTCTCTCTCTGACAAGTACAGATACTCTCTGTCAATGAAAAAAAGGAGTATGAAACTTGTCTCATGTACATATACTTCTGTACCGTGTTGCAACTCCTTCGGAGGGAGAGACAGGGTAGGGTACACAAGGGTCAAGGGAGGATAACATTGAGCACTTACTTTCAGGCTCATTCTTCTCATATGAAGGATGGGCTTTCATCTACACCAGTTCTCTGAGTACCTAGCTCCAGTTAGAGGGAGAAGGAATGGCCACAGGTCTGGAGACTGCTTCATACCCTCCTTGCTTCTCTGTAAGAAGGAAAAGCCAGCTGCATATTATCAGACTTCTGTGGCATAAATAACATTTCCATTTCTGCATCCATCCTTGGACTCTGCTCAAGTAGGTGTGGGGCTTAATCATTCTCCATGTGACCAAGAAAACCCAGCCCAGCTCTTCATTCCATTTTGGTTTTGGCAAGGGCTGAAAGGCAAGGCAAGGGAGAAGGCAGCTTGCCTTTATCAATGCCAGTGGGTGCCAGACTTTGTGACAGGGATGTCACTGTATAATTTCGTTTCTGATTTCTGGTCATTTGTTTCACCTTGCATGTGGCCCATGCTATTGGTCTTGAAGTATTAAGTAATAATCATACACCTGTAGGAATCAAGTTTCATGTGCAGAAGATGTTTTTATGACCAATCAGGGCCTATGGATCTTTGAGGCTGGCAAATTGGAGGTTAGAGATTTCTCATTTATCTAATTGAAAGGCATATCACTTGAGAAAGTGAATGGTTTCATCATGGCATAGTTGGCATAGCTTCTAGAGGCTCTTTTAAGCTTCTTGTTCTAAAACATCAGTTCAGGATTATGATAGTGTATCATCTAGAGCAGTAGTCCCCAACTGGGACTGGTTTCATAGAAGACAATTTTTCCACAGACCAGGTGTGGGGGAGGGATGGTTTCAGGATGATACAAATGTATTTCATTTATTGTGCACTTTATTTCTATTATTACAATGTGATATATAATGAAATAATTATACTATTCACCATATTGCAGTATTTGCAGCAGCTCCCCAGTGCTAGCATCACTACCTCAGCTCCACCTTAGATCATCAGGCATTAGATTCTTATAAGGCGTGCACAACCTAGATCCCTTAAATGCACAGTTCACAGTAGGTTTCATGTTCCTATGAGAATCTAATGCTGCCATTGATCTGACAGGAGGTGGAAATCAGGTGGTAATGTGAGCAATGGGGAGTGGCTGTAAATTCATATGAAGCTTCACTCACTTGCTATCCCATAGATCCCTCCTGCCATGCAGACCTGTGCCAGTCCATGGCCCAGAGTTGGGACCCCCTGGCCTAGGGAAGGCATGGTCAACTAATAACATCTATTTCAATTTCATTGCCAGTGTTTCATCCTTTCATAATTTGTTTTATGTTTGTAGTGTGTCTGAGTATCTGTGGCAGACTGAGGCACCAGCAAAGGGAGAATCTTGTCACACATGTGTGTGCCGTGCCCTGGGTGGTACATCTGGCAAACAAGTGCTAGGTCTTCTGCTAGGTCTTAAGGTCAAAAGATGAGTAAGAACAAAGCATCCCCTCAATGCTTAGTCCAGAGAGAAAGTGCATCTCTAAATAATCATTGCAGTGCAGAGCATCACAGTATTTGACAGGTTTGAGCTGTCCAGACCTGGAACAGAGGAAGGAGAGAATGCCAGTTGAGGAAGATACTGGAAGGCTGCCCGCAGATGGGACATCTAGATAGAATTTGGAAATCTGGAGGCTGGCAGATGGTGTGGTGGTTAAGGGTGCTGGATCCCCACATGGCCTATCGCAGTTTGAGTCCCGGACCTGGCAACTTGCTTTCTCATTTTCCCTCTCTCTCTTTCTCTCACTCTGTCCCTCTCTGGTCAAATTTAAACAAATAAATAAGTGTTAAATAAAAATAATTGGAAAAAAATTTTAATAAAAAAAGAATTTGGAAATCTCAGTAGGACGTTATCAGGGTATTTAAGAAGGGAAGAGAACATAATAGATACAAGGCAAGGAGGGGCATGGCCTCCTCAAGCCATTGATATATTTCGGTATTACAGGAGCAGGAAGTGGCATAGAAGAGTATAAGCAGTGATGCAAGGAGGGTAGCCTGGCCTTCTATGGGGCAGAGAAGGAATGCCTGCATGGGTGTGGGACCCAAGGACAAACGTGCTGGGGCCTCAGGTAGGGAGCAGGACGCTCGAGTGGCACCCGGAGCTCCTAGTTTCCATCTGGCGTTCCTCATAGGACCACTGCTCTCTGCCTCTTGCCCTGACTTCTCTTCTTCCACCTCCTTGTACGAGTAGGTAGGAACAGCTCTGTCCCATTTGCTGCTTGCTTCTCACTCTCTGCGGCTCTCCTTACCCATGCCCATGGACCCAGGTGACTTTGACTCTGTGTCCCAAATGTTCTGCCTTTCTGCTCATCACACCCCCCCTTACTGCAGGAATAATAAATACTCCAGCAAAACAGATGGAAAATCTTCCTTTGTATCCCACCCCATCCCAGCTCCTCTATTTTACTTATTCCTAATAGTAGTATCTTCCAAATCTTAAAAGTTTAAGAGTAACAATTTTTTTTTTTAATTTCCCTTGCCCTTCTTCCAGTTCCAGCACAAGTCGCATCCACAATTTCTCTTCCAATGGTCTCCTCATTCTCAATTCAGACTCGAATTCAGTCAGTCACTGATGCCTCCACCCTCTACCCCCGTTCAGCCTCTGGAACATCTTGTGAATTGTTTTTATCCTCCTGGCCTCTTCTTTAGTTCATCATCTCTTATTTTAGTTATTATAATAAATTCCTAACAACTGTCCCCATTTCCACATCCTCTTGTCCCTCCAAAGTGCCACTGGCAGGTTAGCCTTCTGAAACGCTATTTGTACTACTTGTATCCAGGGCAAAAACCCAATGACTGGTCCCTCACCAACTCCCCAAGTGGTAGAAGCTTCCAAGCCCAGCCCCCTAGATTCCATATTGTGCCCCTACTTACCTTATTTCTCCAGAGTATAACCTGACACTCTGTTAAACAGTATGCCACATGGAAGATCTGACTTCAGCACCAAGGTTACAACAAGAAAAATTTTAAAAAAAGGGGGGGGGGGGCCAGCAGATGGCATAATGGTTACATCAGTGGACTCCCACATAGTTGACCATGGTTCAAATCCTGGTCCTGGCAGTTTAAAACTCATGTGTGTATGTCTGCCCAAAATCCCTAGAGGAGAATGGAGCAGAAGGGATTGTGGTATGGCCATCCCTCCAGGGGGTGATTTCTCACTTTCTATCTCTGTCTCTCTGGAGAGCTCACTCGCCCTATAGCAAAAACAAAAACAAACAAAAAACTAAAAAAAATAAATAAATGAATAAATAAAACTGATTATTAAATTCATGGTGTTGAGACAGAAAATAGAAAACTGGTCTTGGGAAGGGGAGTGGGAGCTTATTGTTTATTGGGTATAGAGTTTCCTTTGGGGAAGATGAAAATATTCTGGAGATGGATGGTGGTGATGTTTACCCAACAATGTGACTGTACTTAATGCCACTGAACTGGACACTAAAAATGGTTAAAATAGTAAATTTTAAGTTATGTATATTTTACCACAGTATAAAACAAAACCCTTGGTCCTATTAGCTAGATGTAGAATATAAAAGTAAGAGACTGTTGAAGGTTGGGATGTGGGGGAACTTTGAAAATATCTTTGGAGAGAGCTGTGCTGTGACTGCCTTCCATAGGGTACTGGGCCTGGGGAGGGCACCAGTCCCTCACCCAAGACTAGTGAACACAGCTAGAGGGACCCCACCTGGGAAGTTCATTCTGTATTTCACTCAACCAGAGAGCACAGTGGGCAGTGTCTGGCACCTGCCTGGCCACTCTAGGGGGGTGAAGTGGGCTGGCCACCGCTGTGGCACCGTGTGAGAAGGTTGTCATTGTGCCACCTTCACCCTGAACTTGACCTTATCGACCAATAAAGAGCTCCCCGTTCCCTATAGCCCAGACTTAGGCCAAATCCCCACAGAGGGCTGGCTTGGGTTTTGTCTTCCTTGCTGTCCAACAGGGTTACCTAGAGAATTGATGGAGACTCCGCATGAAGGAAGCTGGAAGCCACCTGGTGGCTCCCCGGGAGCTGTGGAGGAAATACTGAGGCTAGGCCACTGGGAGTTTGCCCAGGGGAAGGGAGCTGCAGGGGAGGGAGAGATCACCTCCAAGGTAAAGGTCTCTGAAGACTGACTCCGTAGACAAATCCCCAGAGAGAATGGTAGTTGGCTGTGAAGCGTGTAAAGCCTTTCTAGAACAGGACAGTGAATGAAGACCTCTCTTGTCCTCCAACCAGTGCTGCCTCTCTCCTTTCCTTCCCCGGCCCTTCTTTAGGGTCTGAAAGGATAGCTGGTATGTTGGAGAGAAGACAGTAAGGGAGAAGGGGCCTACCACACCCCTTTCTCCACCCCCTCCCCACCCACTAGACTCTTCTAGACTAGAGGACGACTCACCTTCCAAAGGAAGGCTGAACTATGGACTAACGTGTGAGAGCAGGCATTGTGGGTGCTGAACTGAGACCCTTTTGCTGTTTAAAAGGGCTGTAAGTCTTTGTGTTATCTAAGAATGATCAGGTTATAGGCCTGCCGAGCTTTTGCCCAGGGACAGGGAAGAACCCTTCCCTCGTAGGCAGGTGTAAAGAGACAATGGGAGACAAAAATAGAGTTGCTTTTGTTACACACTGTGAGTCCTGCTTATTCAAGGTACTGGTTCTGCTTCTCAGGATTGGCTGTACGGCCACACCAGACAAGATATTCCCTGAACGCCCCAGGGAGGATACAGTGCACCTTTGTGCTTTGGTTCACGCCCTTTCTCCATGCCTCGTCTCATGCCGTATTCAAACTTTTCTTTTTCTAATATAGGGATGTTCACGCTTGTCTCATCCCTCATTTAGAGTTAAACTGTTTGTGGACAAGAACCATGTCTTGATCCTCCGTGTATGTCACGGATCGTCCCTCATAGTACTGAGTTCACAGCAGACATACAAAGAAGATTACTGATGACTGATAACTGATAGCTAATATGCGTTGTGTTTATGAAAACAGAAAATATGGTGTGATTGCCTTCTCGTTGCTTTTTCCTCTTCTGCTGCCAAGTGAAGCTTCAATCGTGCTTATTTAATTTACAGACCCACCCTTCTGATGCTATGAGGCCTACACAGTGTCTTAAACACTTCTAAAGAGAAACTATCAGTCTATACTTCTTTTCTGGCACAAGCTGGACTTTGTCATCTTTTTCTGGACCTAGATAGTTATTTTTCATTTTTAGCACATTTAGGTATGTGACAAAATATCCATATTTATTGTAGAAAAAGTACTAAATACAAATAAGCATTGACGTAGACACCGCCACCACCACCCACCCCCCCAGCAAAACCTATGGTTAATGCTTTGTTTCTTTGTTCATGTGCCATTTCTCTCTTGAAATAGCAGTATAAACACTTAAGATAAAATTAATATTTGGCTTAGTGTTTTAGAACGACACTAAAAAGATTCACATTGTGTGGGTAGGGAAAAGAGTAAGATCTGGCATGTGTAGACATGTCCCTGGGCATGGGAGTCAGACTGGGAGCGGATGGAAATGATGAATTCAGCCATTGTTCTGTGAGCACGTCCCAGGCAAAGGGGAGCGAACCGACCTGGGGACCAGCTGAGTGTGTTGCAGAGTGTGCTCCCGGGTCAGCCGACTCTTGATTCCCAGGCCAGCCTGTCCGGACACCTGCTGGGATAGGGATTTATACCAGAGTGAGTCTAGGCTAGGACACAGGAAGAACTTTTTCTTTCTTTTTTGCCTGGCGTACAGATTTAACTTTAAAAAAAAAAAAAAGACTATTGATTGATTTATTTAATTTGATCAGAGAGGGACAGAGTCAGAGAGAGAGAGAGAAAGTGAGAAGGCAAACCTCCAGGTCCAAGACTCGAACTGCAGTCGTTCATGTGGGAGTCCAACACCCTTAACCACCACACCACCTGCTGGTCCTCTGATTGAACTCTTTTTGGAGCAAAAACTAAGGTGTAGCATAAACTTCAGTGCAGTGGTTTTCAACAAGGATAATTTTATCGTGCTCCCCAAGGAGAAGTTGGCAATATCCGGAGTCCTTTTTGCTGGTTACAACCAGAGGAGAGTGCCACTGCATTGGTGTGTAGCCAGTAGAGACGAGGGGTGACTCCACACACCCTAGAATGCACAGCACAGCCCTCACCACAATGAGCATGTCAGGAATGCCAAGGTCGAGAGATTCTGCTTTAAAACAATATAATAAGGCAAGGAAACGCTTGGCAATAATGCTCTTGTGCGGAAGAGAAGGGACTATAAACATATTTCTGTACTTCGTCTCACTTGCCCATTGAGATGTCAACTTGAAAACTCTTCTCTGCGTCTGCAATCTATCAGGTAGATTAAGAATGTCAAAGGTTTGTTTTTTTTTTATCAGCGATCAGTGTTTTGTGTATTTTTGAAAGGTCAAGCCTTGTCATAAGAAAGAGCAGAAAGCCCTTCATGCAAATCATACTTGAAATTATCCCAAGTAGCTTTTAAAAATTAATATCATTAAATTCAGTGGTGCAAGTAGCCAGGTGGTTTCTAATCTGGGGTCAAAGCCTGGGAAGTGGTGGGAGGAGCGAGGCAAGAGGATAAATAACAGAGCTTCTTTCCAGCTTTGCTCTTTATGTTGTCAAGATTCCCCCCCCCCACCCCATGAATCTTTGTACTTGTCCTGGCATTCCTTCACGTTTGTCCTAGGTCTTGGGATGACTGACCAGGGGAAGGTTTAGAAGTATCTTTATGGGGACCAGCAGTTGGCATAATGGCTATGTCGTCGGACTCCCATGTAGTCGATCATGGTTCGAGTCCCGGACCTGCTGGCTTAAACTCATGCCGGGCACATGCACATGCGTGCCCAAGATCCCAAGAGGAGAATGGAGGAGAAGAGATTGCGGTTCGGCCATACCCCCTGGCGGGGGGGGGGGGGGGGTGATTTCTCGCTCTCTGTCTCTCTGTCTCTCTCTGTCTGGCTAGCACACGCACCCTGTAGCAAGAACCTTTAAAAATAAATAAATAAATAAAGTAGAGGTAGTATCAGTATGTACCTGTGACAGTGAGCCCCATGGTTTATTTTCCAGATACAAAGTATGTGGGGGGTACATGAAAGGAAAGATGTGCTGCAACTATGCACGGGGGTGGGTACTCTGGCAGCAGTCCCCAGGCCTAGATGTGTGCAGGGGAGGCTTAGTACTCAAGGAAGAATCAGATGGTTTGAAGTCAAGGCAAAGAAGCTAAGAGGTAATTTGGAAAGCTTTCTACTCTTCTTTTTTCTTTTCTTTTTTTATTTCTTTTTTGAATCATGTCTGCCCAAATCAATGAACTGGATTTTTATGAGCTGCTTCACAGACATACAGAGGAAAAAAAATAAAATAGCTAAGCAGGAATAGGGGAAGCCAGGAGGGATCTAAATTGAATATCACAGCTCCTGCAGTGTAGTTGTTGACAAAAACAAGCAGCTTTCCCTGAGAAGCGTGTGTAAAATGTCAGAAAGGAAAAAGAACAATTAGCACTCTTCCTACATAACATTGTATTAATATCCCCATAGTCACTGTAATCACTTAATAGGAAACGTGGTCCTGTGTTTTTTTTTTTTTTATTTTCCTTTCTTTCTTTCTTTTTTTTTTTTTTTTTTTTTTTTTTTTGAAAGTTTTGCTTTAAGGCGTGTCACTCCCTAGAGAGAGAAGGGGGTGGGGAGTGAGAAATCACCCCCAGGGTGGATGGCCACACGGAAATCCCTTTTCCTCTATTCTCCTCCCAGAATCTTAGGCACGCATGCACGTGCGCCCCACGTGATTTTCAAGCCACCAGGTTCGGGACTCAAACTGTGGTCAACCACATGAGAGTCCAGAGACATAACTGCTACGTCATCTGCTGGCTCCCTCTTCTTGTGTTTTCTACCGCTAAGTCAGTAAACTATATATGCATTGGACTGTCACAGCCATATCATCCTTTGCAAGGAAAGAAAGCATCATTTCTCTGAACACCCAGTTTATAGAGAGGAGGTTTCCTGTCTTAGATCTAACCCACAGACCAGCACCTGCTTTATTTCACTGTTGTTGTTTTTTTTTTTATTTTGGTTTTGTTTTTTCTTATGTTGAGTCGTTGGAAAAGTTATGGTGTATTTCTCTATGCAAAAAATGTGTCATGATTTTTCCAACAACCCACTATTGAGCTGGCTAGCTATGTCTGTGTGTCCATTTGTACATTCATTCATTCATCCACCTATATATCCTACCTACCTATCTACTGTTTATCTATCTGTATTAGTTTCCTAGGTTGGCTGTAACAAATGATCACAAACATGGTAGCTGAAAAACAGAAATGGATTCGCTCATGGTTCTGGGAGCCAGAAATCTAAAATCAATGTATTGGCCAAACCCTGCTCCCTTCAAGACTCTGTGGGAAAATTCTTTTCTACCTTTTTTTTTTTTTTTTTTTTTTTTTTAGCTTCTGGAAGCTCCAGGCACTTCCTGTTTGTGGCTTTGTAACTCAGAACTCTGTATCTTCAAGTGACCTTTTCGACTGTGTCGTTTCCTCTTCTGTCTCTAATAAGGACATTGGTCAATGGACTTAGGGTCCACCTGGATAATCCAGGATGATTCATCTTGAGATCTTGAATTTAATCAGAGCTTTAAAAACCTTTTTTCCTGATAAGTTCGCATTCACAGGTTCCAAGCATTAAGACATAGAGGTATCTTTTTGGGGGGTGGGTCGGGGGTGTTACCATTCAACCCATCGCTCTATCTAGTTTCCATCTATCCAAATCCTCTTTGTTTTCTAGAAAGTCATAGTGACTAATATATGCTTATCGATTTATAAGTGTGATCTTATTTTAAAGTGGCCCAAATTAATGACTGGGCTAATTGTCTTACTTTATTTTAAAGATATTTTATCAGGGCCAGCAGGTGGCATGGTGGTTGGGGTGTTGAACTCCCACATGGCTGACCGTGGTTCTGGTCCTGGACCTAGAGGCTTGCTTTCTCGTGTTCCATTTCTCTCTCTCTCTATCTCTGGTCAAATTAAAATAATAATAAATAAAATTAATATTTTTTTAAAAGATATTTTATCAGGACCAGCAGTTAGCATAATGGCTATGTCACTGGACTCCATGTAGTCGACTGCAGTTCACATCCTGGACCCAGTGGCTTAAAACTCATGCCAGGCGCATGTGCGTGCGTGCCCAAGATCCTGAGAGGAGAATGGAGGAGAAGGGATTGCAGCTTGGCCATCCCCCCTGGGGGGTGACTTCTCACTTTCTGTCTCTCTGTCTCTCTCTGTCTGTCTGGCGAGTGCACGTGCCCTATCACAACAACCTCTCCAAAAAAAAAAAAAAAAAGATGTTTTATCATTAACTCTCAGGAATACGTGGACATAGACATTCCAACCTTGTAAAGTAAATATGTATTTCAAACTAAAGACCAGATATCTAATAGTTGCACCCAAAGGAAGAACAGTCAGTATATCAAACTGTTATTATAACCCATAAGATTGCTGGTTTTCATAGGTATTACTCCTTGGACTGCAATTAACTTCCTAGGTGGTCTGCAGAATTTCTAGCTCCCTAAGGGATAAACGTCTCAGTTGAATGGACTCTATTTACCCCTTACTAATTTAGATACCCTAGCAGAGAGAAAAAAGAATTCATCAGAGCTTTAATGGAGGAAAAAGTAATAATATCAATATGAGGGCTGGCAGGTGGTATGGTGGTTAAGGGCACTGACTCCCACATGGTCAACCGCAGTTCAAGTCCTGGGCCTGGTGGTTTGCTTTCTCACTTTCCCTCTCTCTCTCGGTCTCTCTCTGATCAAAACTGGAAAATAATAATAATAAAAAAGTTAAATAAAAAATATTAAAATGTAAAAATAGGGGACCAGCAGGTGGTGTGGTGGTTAAGGTGCTGGACACTCCCACATGGCCCACCAGGTTCAAGTCCTGAATCTGGTGGTTTACTTTCTCACTTCCTCTCTTTCTCACTGTTACCCTCAGTCTCTCTCTGGTCAAACTAAAAAATAAATGAATGAATAAATAAAATAAATAATTATTTTAAAAAATGTAAAAATAATATCAATATGTTTGCTTTTATATGCTTTACTGAATTAAGTTAGAAAATGAGGACCAACGCTGGCCATGTGCACTGTTGGTTCCGGAAGCAGTGGGGCAGAGGCAGGAGCACGCGAGGTGTCCCTCGGTCCACATTGTCCTCTAAACTGTTCCCTGACGCATTCCTCATGTTTGTTTTTTTTTTAAGAATTTTTTTATTTAACCTTATTTATTTGTTTTAATTTGACCATGGAGGGACAGAGTGAGAGAGAGAGAAAGAGAAAGTGAGAATGCAAGCCACCAGGTCCGAGACTCGAACCATGGTCAGCCATGTGGGAATTCAGCACCCTTAACCACCATGCCACCTGCCGGCCCCAATCCTCATGTTTTTCTCTGTGGTTACAGACTGGGCTTGGGATCAGCCTGTGGCCTGGTGATTAAGGTAGCTCTCTCCCTTATGGCCAACGGTGCAGTTCAAGGAAAACGCTGTGTGTGTGTGCATGTGTGTCCAAAATCCAGAGAAGAAGGAGAAATAGGGGGGGAAGGGATTGTGTTGTCCCCGTGCCCCATAGTGAGGGTACTTTCTTACTCTCTTTCTCCAGCTTTATCTCTGCGTACTTTGGCAAAAGGTAAATAAGTAAGTATATAGATTAAAAGTCTGGGTTTGGTGTGGAATTAAGAAACAGTGTTGTTTGTTTCTCTCCACACACCTGCTTGCAGCGGAAAGCTACAAAGAAACTCAGATGGTGAAGATCAAAGAGGAACCCATGGAAGTGGACATCCAGGACTCCCATGTCTCCATATCACCCAGCCGGAACATTGGCTACAGCACTTTAATCGGGCGCGAGAAAACCGAACCCTTACAGAAGATGCCAGAAGGCAGAGTACCGCCAGAGAGAAACCTCTTCAGCCAGGATATCTCCGTGAAGATGGCTTCCGAGCTTCTCTTCCAACTATCAGGTACGTTTCCACACCAAAACTAGCAGTAACTGGGAATCGTTGGAAGGGAAACCCTCTTAACCAAGGGGGAAAAAAAGCAAAACAAGACAACCAACCCGCATTACAGGATTTGTTAGGCAGAAATCAATTGTGTTACTTTAACATGCATACTGTCACCCGGACTAACAGTTACTAAAGCATTGTCAAGTAGAATTCTGGTCAGACTTTTTCAAATAAATAGTTGAGAATCATTTGAAATTAGAACTCTATTCAGTTCTGTGCTTATGATCCGTGTTTAGTGGGCTAAACATCTTACCTCTGATTTTGTTTAGTTGATCTGATTAATGGCCTCTTCTTTTTTTCTAGTATACAAAAGATAAACTTCAGTTCACTCCAAGTGCAATTGACTGATTTCCCACAAATCCCAAATTAATCTGGTCTGAATTAGTAATATTTCATTTTATCTTGCCAAAACAAAAATTATAAAAAAAAAATTAAGAGAAAAGCAAAAGATGAAAACATGATGACTATTTCCAGCTATCACCTGGTATCACAGTTTCTATAAACCCAAGTTTTTGTACTTCAAATTCGTGGAATTCAAAAGTGCAATTCAGTAAAAGTGTCTTGATAAAATAATTCTGAGGGACTTCGTGGCTAGTTACTCCCTTTGTTGATTTAACCCTCAAATTTTTGTCCCTAACAAACTTAATTTACTATTAATCTTTGGACATGCTTGAAATTGATGATATATAGACATAGAAGATTCAGAATTTGTTGGAAATACATATTCCTTGTTCATAAGGAGGCATTGGTCTACATATTAAAGTTCACGCATCAGTAGAGTATGTTTGATGAACTCTGTTTTGCTGTGGGTAACAAATTCAGAACACCCATTGAATGCCTCATCATTTAAGTATTTCATTGTGTACCCCTAAGAGAAATACCAGAAAAGAAAAAAGGAAGCTAAAATCACAATGACTCACCTTCTCACTGGGCCGGTGACACCCCAGAGTGGTGTAACCATCAGATGGTGCTGGAAGTGGTGGCCAAAGCTTCTCGGACAAGAACTGTATTTAAGCAGAGCTCAGCAGTAGTGGAAATTGTTAATTTGGTAAACTTAATAGGACACATGCAGCTTTGCTCCTGAACACACTTTTTTTCAGGTTGAAGTCTAACTAAAAACAATATAACTTTGATAATGACGGAGGAGTTGAAACGTGCAAAAGTGAGACCCATGTGCTTCTTTTCAGGAAGCCCCCGTTCTAACTGCCACTCTCACAGTCCCCTAGCAGCTGAAAACTTTGTGTCTGAGAGTTCTCACCCTGATGCTGTCACGGCCTGGGTGACCTCAGACAAGTCATTGAGCCCTGACAGCCTGCTCTCTCAAAGAATATTGACTGTGAATCCAAATTCACCTTCATTGTCATTGTTGAGTGGAAGAAAAGAATTGTCCTTGCAAACATATGCACCGTGGCGTCAGTCTGCTGTGACAAAGTGTGGCACCGATGTTGTAAATCCTTGTTTAAATTTTTCTGAAAATCTGTAAGATGAGTTTTTCTACTTGCTCTACCACTGAAACCTGAAACCCTCATGGGGTTTTCTCTAGATAGGCAAAATAAAAGCCATTGAGGGATGTGACAGTCTAGGCCAAGTCCTCAGGTTGGAACTGGCTCGAGAAGGCCAGAGTTCAACTTTTGTGTTCTTGAAAGCTAATTAAATAATTTCTGACAGCTGGGAGATATAGACCTCAAACTCCAGTAAGGGAGGGTTTACCTCTTCTTGTCTGATGATATTTTTTTGTCCCCTTGTGACATTTATCAGAATAAGCTCTCTACGACTGTAGCACCGAGGGGTCTTACTCTGTTTTTATATCTCTTCCCACAAAGGGACCTCACAATACAAATGCTTAAAGGCTGTCTTCAAAGTCAGGGGCAGAACAGTGGTAACAACTGCAGTTTTCATGCTGAATCAGACGAAAGCAGATATTTTCAGCTGAAGTATAGAATACAAATAGCTGTCTCTGTACACGTGTGTGTGTGTGTGTGTGTGTGTGTGTGTGTGTGTACTCACTCAGGCCTGATTAAAATCAGACCTCACACTTGAAATTGTTTACCATTTCCATTTAATTGGTTTTTACAAAATATTTTAGTGGGTACTATCTACACATTCTCAAAGTGTCAGTCTAGGTATAACAAGGAAGATTTGGGGTGTTTAAAAAAGGAACCAAAAGAAAACCACAAAAGAAACAGAAAAATGTGGAGTGTGTTTCTGCTTACTCTAAGAGATGGAAGTCGAGTGGGAACAACCTAAGAGGTACACGTTTCATTTTTCTGTCCTTACAGAGAAAGTGAGCAAAGAGCACAATCATACAAAAGAAAATACCATCCGGACAACCACCAGGTAGGCCACTTTGTGTGGGACCCTTTGGGACTCCCCTGTGTGGGCCATCAGGCCTGTGTCATGTGTTGACATACATGTTGTCATGTATTCCCCAAACTACTTTCTCCCCTGGGCTCTATGGAGTCATACTCTTTACTGCCACTTCCTACCAGAACTTCTTCAATGGTGGAAACATAGAGACAGCAAGGGCAAAAAAAAGGGAAGGTCATGAACACTTAGTATCTAATAGGCATCCCTTTGCTGGGGAATTCTGCATGTGCTGTTTTGTACGCCTTACAATACTTTTATGAAGTTGACGTTATTATTGTGAACTTTGCAGAAGTTTCTTGAGAGCTTTAATGGGTGGCGTGGTGTGACTGGGAGCTGGAGAGTATCCCATGAAACCCTTGCCTAGAGGATAAACTGAGGTTCTTATTACATCTGCACTCCTAACTGGTTCTGCAGCTGTGGGCTGATAGCTTGTCACCAAGAATATCCCCAATTTTTTTTAACCTCACAGTATTATTTGGAGGGCAATTTTTTTTTTTTCAGAAGATAATGCTTTTTAAAAATTGCAAAAAAAAAAAAAAGTCTGTATCATTCACAGTTGTGGGAAAGGATGCTTCTTATTTGCCAGGGGCAATTTGAAGATACCTGCCAGTGGTGGGGGGGATGCATTATGAAAAGAGGAAGACAGGCAAGTGTCACCATTGCTCAAACTCAGACTCAAAAGTCACCCAGACCTGAACTGCTACAGGCAGGAGCCAATGGCCAAAACCCTCAAGCTGCAGGATAAGAGCTCGGGGGAGATGCAACCACCACCTGAAAGCACCATCCTCAACCCCCAAAGTAGTTTTTGAGTTCGCCCAAGATAAGGGCGTCTCAGGATGAACAAGAGGGAACTGAATTTACGGGGCGAACCGCTAAGAACAAGAGGAACTAGCCATGGGCCACCAAGGAGTCTGCGTCCAGGAACTTGGCTTTCCTGAGCCAGCAGGGACCATCTGCTCCCTGGGAACAGTTGATTGGTTTTGTGTTTCGAATTCTCGCAACAAAAAAGAAATGTTTCTTCTTGATGTGCTGTGAGTTGACCTCAGAGCACCAGCAGGCATGTGGATGGGCAGCCCTCATTGGAGCTTTACCCTGAGTTTTAAAAAAAATCGTATGAATTGGAATTTAAGAATACCAAATAGTAAGCAGTACTTCAAGCAGTCATCTGGCCTCACGCTGGGCTCCTAGAGAAGAAGCGCTTGAATCTAATAGAACAGGAGAATGGCGTGGGCCTTGTCTCCGTATGTACCCAGGTGGGAATTAAGGCTTGTGAAGGTGCTCTGTAGGGTGCCTTGTCAAATGGGTTGGGTGTTTGGGGTGGAAAGGCCATTTTGTTTATTAAATTAGGAGATGCGAGTGACTATGGCACTGGGTGGAGGTAGGGGTGTTTCAAAAAGTTCCTGAAAACACATATTATGAAAAAACTATGCATGAATTTCAAAGTACTTTTTTGCACCAAGATAAACTCGTACTTTAATTCTATTCTTCTGGTGAACCTTTTGAAGTCCCCTCCTATAGACTCCAGCCTCTCCTAGAGATAATTACAAAGCTATTTGCATACCTCCTTGTGCCCATGGGTCTGAACACTGATGAAACGAGCCAGATTGGTAGACATTTAAAGACAGCAGCCTCAAAATAATAACTGTCCATTTGCATTGGCTCCTGTAGGATTCTTGAAGTATCATAGGTCGGGTTCCCTAGAAGCATCGGGTTCTGCGTTGGTGCATTACTGAGGGAGTGCTCTGAGAGGAGCCTGCAGGGACTTGATGAGGAACTGAACAAGGATGTGTTCCGTCTGGTTCCCAGCTTCCTCTCCAGGGAGTTCCGGAGCAGGAGTTGCACCACATTCATTCACGAGCTTCAGGTCACCCCATAGGGGAGGTGTAGCCTTCCAGTGGGAGGGCTCCAACAGGGAGGGCAATTTTCAGTCACAGACAGCAGCCAGCACTCACAGCACCTCATGGGAGGGTGCCCCTGGGGTGGTAAGGAGGACCTGGGCAGGGCCCCACCAGTGCCCTATCACAGGTCTGCAGATGTGTTTGCTGTGTTTGCAAGTGGCTGGGCGCACTGCACTCTACTCTTGAAGAGTACATGCTAATATTTTTATGACAAAAGGAATGCTGAAAGTCCATGGTATTTATGTGTTAAGTGTTCTCTGGGATGAGGTAAGGGGAGGTTTGAACTAGACCCAAACAAGTGAAATGCCCCTCAAACCTGAATGGCCTTGGCTGCAGCTGAAGCTTAGCTACAAGATAGAAGAGAATTTTTTTTTTTTTTTTTGTCTAATCATTTGGCAAAAATGAAGCAATCCTTACATCCTCTCCTCTCACTGGGAGATTATGAATAAGGAGAAATCCAACCGTCTTTTGCCCAAAGCAAAGGCAGACGTGCTTCCGGTGAGCCCCCAGCACGGCAGTGTTCAGAAATTAGTATTGCCGAATTCTTGCTTTACAGTCCTAGTAATCCTTGGTGTGTTTTCATTCTTCCTTGAGTAGGCAACTTGCTCAATTAGCCCATCCACAAGCGGCACTCTTCTTATCTCTCACCTCATTACCTCAGGGGGAACAGAATCAAACCATATTATGCCAAGAAATCCTCTTTAATTTTGAGTTACCCAGTACTAAACCCAAAAAAATAAGAAAAAAAGTCAACTTTTTTCTCTCTTTCTCTCCTTTCCTGATTCTTGTTTTAAAGAGAACTCTTTGTATGTGTAAGGGCATAAGGTCAGTGTCTGGATTTTTTTTTTTTTTTTTAAGGTTGTTTGCCATAGGGCGTGGGCATTCACCAGAAGGAGGGAAAGTGAGAAATCATCCCCCAGGGGGATTGGCCACACTGCAATCCCTTCTCCTCCAGTCTCCTCCTGGGATTTTAGGCACACACACACATGCATTTGGTGCAGTTTTTTTTTTTTTTTTTTTTTTTTTTTTTTTTTAGCCACCAGTTCCAGGACTCTAACCACGGTCAGCCATCAAGGAGTCCAGCACCTTAACCACTACACCACCCACCGGCCCCTAGAGTATGTTTTAAGTTACGACTTGTCAGATCTAAAAGTCCAAATGACACATCAAACCTCTGAATTTCCATGTCTCCAGATTCTTAAGCAGTTGGTGGGTCATTTCTTTAGTTACCAGAGTTGCTGTGTTTCACGTCCTAGAAGACACTAGCTGTTCAGAACGATGGCTCTCAGTGGGAATCAGGTTCGGAATTTGCTGTGTTTGCGGGTGGCTGGACGCTCGCACGATCGCTGCGTGAAGGGCGGCCCTGGACTCCTGGCCTACCACAGCCCTGAGAGCAGTCCTTCCCACACCCTCTGCATGACGGTGGAGACCTGAGCAATCCCACTCACTGTCATCTCCTGTCCCTGGGGTCTGCTTGTCTAAGGGGACACAGGGCAGAAAAGACAAGAAGAAAAGGAGCTGACCTGCCCCTCGTCCTTTGTCAACAACTTCCTTCACAGTCGTTTATCAGAATTGAACCTGACGTTCATTCCACCCACAAGAACTAGGAAAGGGTGCGGCAACCCCAGGGGAACTCCGTAGCTTGGTGTCCTGGCAGGTGCTCAGCAGTGAGACCCAAGGGTGCAATTTCCATGCACAGGTACCTGGAGAATATGAAGCCTGAGGGTGTATATAAAGGCTCTTCAAAAAGGCCCATTTTTCATTTCATGGAAAATGTGTATTCTGAAAAAAATCTATGCATGTGTTTCAATATATTTATTTTTGCACCAAGATAAACTCATACATTAATTCTGTCATTCCATGAACTTTTTTTTTTTGGGGGGGGTGGGGGGAGGTTTTTGCTATAGGGCGCGTGCACTCGCCAGAGAGACAGAAAACGAGAAATCACTCCCCAGGGGAGATGGCCACGCTACAATCCCTTCTCCTCCATTCTCCCTTCGGGATCTTGGGCATGCACGCACACGCACCTGGCATGAGTTTAAGTCACCGGGTCCGAGACTCGAACCGAGTTTGACTACATGGGAGTCCAGCGACATAGCCATTATGCCAACTGCTAGTCTCCACTTCCGTGAACTTTTTGAAGTCCCCTTGTATAGTGAACTCTCTCTGCCATAAGGGCCGATGACTACACCTCCCTCTTCATCAAATCCTCCTTCCTCGTGTCTATGCTTTGGCGGTTCTGCTCTTTGTTAATGAAGAGCACATGTGGAGAGAGAAAACAGTATGAGACAACATTCCTTGTTAGCAATTTTTTAGAAGAAGTTTACATGAAGCTAAAGATTGAAACTAATAACTAGCAAGTTCTAGATCATTGATTCCCTAACTTATTTAAAAAAAAAAAAAAACTCTTAGGGGCGGCAGCAGGCAGCATGGTGGGTAGGGTGCTAGACTCCCACTTGGTCAACTGCAGTTCAAGTCCCAGACCTATTGGCTTGCTTTCTCACTTTCCCTCTCTTTTTCTCTCTCTCCGATGACTGTAGCAAGTCAAAGAATAAAAAGAATAATAAATAAAATAAATAATTCTTAAAAAATAAAAAAATGTAAAAATCTTAGAATGGAAAACTTCAAACATATACAGAAGTGGAGTGCATGTACCCAGTTTAACCAGTTACCAATTCATGGTTTAGACTGTTCCATCTATACTCCTTTTCTCTCTCCCCTCCCCCCTAGGTTATCTGAAAGCAAATCCCAGACATTGTTCTAAGAACTGGTTTGAAAATGCCTGGTTTTCATCCTAAGAACTTAGTATCAGCTGCTTACATTAGGATCACCTTACCACAAATAAAGGAGAAAAGCCATCCGCCAAAGGGCACCACGTAGCCAGGCAGAACAATCGATCTGTTTAGCAGCTAAAACGATTGGACCGTGTGGCCCCTGCTCAGCTGTGCCTTGACCTTGTCCTCCGCCCTTATTTGTGCCCTCACAGGGGCACCTCTGTCGAATCAGCCCTTCCGTTGGAACTTCACCCCTAAGTGCTAAAACAGCTGTCCTTGCACCGAGCCTAGAAAATGCAGTCTGAGTGGAAAGAAGGCTGTAGGCCTCCTTTGAGATCGTGCGGCCTGAGGGTTCTTAATACCATTCTATCTGACAGATAAAACGGGGAGAGAGACCCAGCCAGACCCTTGAGAACAGAAGGACCGAACATTCTTGAGACTGATAAAATCCTTTCCCAGCCCAAGCCTAGGTTCTGCAGGGAGCAGATAACCAGCCATGATGATCAGATGGTAGATGAAAATACATGAGGCATGACATCATAACCAGATCCCAAAGTTTAATGGAGTAAAAAGAAGATCTATATCTTTAGACATGGACCATCACCCAGCCAGATGCTGGATAAGATCGAAGTAGGCAAATGGAACCCTAGAGTGAGAGTCAGATAGCTCCTGGCAGGTGAACTGGACATGCTCAATGTTGTGTGACACCATGAACCGCAAACAATGGCTGCCAGGAACCCTCTCTTGGTTATTTGTCTTTCTTCTCCCCATTAATAATTCAGTGCCCATAGGGATATACGATTGCAGGCCTATAAGAAAAACTTCTCACACCTGGCTTGCTTTATCCCAAAAGCAAGGAAGCGTCGGCCTGAACTGTCCTTTGCTACATTACTAGGCAAAAAGCAGAAGTGAGAAAACCAGAGAATGGCAGACTCCTGTCATGCCATGCAGACCAACATTTAATTCCCCAATGTTCGGAATGTGAGATGTGGGCTATTTGTCCATGGTTTAGATAATGGTACGTGCAGTGTTTACAGAAAGACGTATTTTCTCAGAATCATCCAGTGAGTTTTCCTGTGCAGTGGATTGGATGCATGTCCTTAAATGTTTATGATTCAGTAAAGGAAACTGCACAAATTTATAAAGGCATAATGCCTCAATTCATGCAATTTCTGCTTCTCATTTTTTTGGAAGACCTAAGAGAATAATGTTCTATTACTTTAAAAAGTAAATGATTCCTGGGACCAGCAGTTAGCGTAATGGCTATGTCGCTGGACTCCCACGTACTCGACCGCGGTTCGAGTCCCGGACCCGGTGGCTTAAACTCACGCCGGGCGCGTGTGCGTGCGTGCCCAAGATCCCGAGAGGAAAATGGAGGAGAAGGGATTGCGGCGTGGCCATCCCCCCTGGGGGGTGATTTCCTGCTTTCTGTCTCTCTGTCTCTCTCTGTCTGTCTGGCGAGCACATGCGCCCTATAGCAAAAACCTCTCCAAAAAAAAAAAAAAAAAAAAAGTAAATGATTCCTGGGGCCAGCAGGTGGCATGGCTGTTAAGGCACTGGACTCTCATATGGCAGATCATGGTTCGAGCCATAGGCCTGGCAACTTGAAACTCTCACCGGACATGTGTGCATCCATGCCGAAAATCCTGAAAGGAGAATGGAAGAGAAGCGATTGTGGCCCTGGGGGTGATTTCTCACTTTGTCTGTCTCTCATAGGACAGTGAGCGCACATGTCCTATGGCAAAAACCTAAAAAAAAAAAAAAAAAAGAACACTGAATTAGATAAAAAGCAATTAAGAAACAGGAAACAGAGCAAACGGACTTGGTGATTTTCAAATAACTGTCCATGTATTCGCTTTACCCATTATATTTGGTGACTTTAAGATAAAATGCACTGAGAGTTCTTCTTTTTGAGAGATTTTTGCTATAGGGTTTGTGCGTACACTGGAGAGAAAGAGAGACAGAAAGCAAGAAATCACCCCTGGGGGGTGGGGAGATGGCCACACCACAATCTTGACTCCTCTCGGGATTTTGGAAACGCACACACACACATGGATCAGCATAACTTCCAAACCACTGGGTCTAGGACTCGAACCTTGTTCAGCCACGTGGGAATCCAGTGACATACCCATTACGCCAGCTGCTAGTCCCAAAATGCACTGAGAATTCTATTTTTATACTAATTTCATGAAATCCTTTTCGTTATGATAGTCCATTATTCTTTTTTTTTTTTTTTCAAGTGAAATCCAGGCTGTTTGGGGGCCACATGGTGCCTAAAAAGATGCCCTTCTTCAATATACTGCCATCTACTAGACTATTGTTGCAATAAATTTTTAAATCGTGTCTGTCTGTGATGTTAACAAGCTCCCTAGACGTGGTGCCTTGGGCAGTGCACACCTTGCCCTGTTGTCTGCAGCTGCCCTGCTTCAGAGGCTGACTCGAAAGTCTTTTCGTTGGACATACAGCCTTTGCTACTTTGCTTTGAGTTTTCGTTTTTTTCAAAGAAACGAACTCATCCTCGAAAGCAGTGGATTTTTAAAAAATACATAAACATACAGCCTGAAACTAGCTTGTGCATTCGTTGTGTGTGTTTCACTGGTGTTTCTTACCTTCGGGTTTCACCATGGTCTTCTCCGTATTTTTATTTATGCCCATATTCCTCTGTTCTGTAGGTATTACCCCCTGTCCTTTCTCCCATTCCGGATGGCTCCACTGACTCGTTAATGTTGAAACAATATGCTTCCAGAGCTATCCATTGTTGTATTCCTCTAAAGAAAAAAAGCTTAAATCTCCTTTTCAGGATACGAAGGAGGCTGTGCCTTTTTTTACTTAATTTCCCGTGGACACTCACACCTTTATTTCTATTGGCTTGAGATAGTATTTTGTCTTGTTTGTAGAACTCCTAGTAGCGGGGAATGGAATGTAACCTTGTAAGTCTCTGCAAGTAGCCACCCGGCACTACCGCTGATAGCTTATGAGGGGGTGACATAACCAGAAGGTATGTGTGTGGCTTCAGGCCTGCTTTTTTTCTTTTCTTTTTAAAATTTGCTAGAGGGCGTGTGTGCTTACCAGACAGAGACAGAGAGAGAGAGGGAAAAAAGAGGAGACAAGTGAGAACATACCCCCGAGGAGAATGGTCATGTTGTAATCCCTTCTCCATTTCTCCTTTTGGGAGTTTGGGCATGTGTATGCGCGCGCGCACACACACACACACACACACACACACACACACACACAGTGTTTTCAAGCTCCTGAGTCCGGGGCTCAAACCATGCAGTCATATATGTGGGAACCAGCTGCCTTAACCACCAGGCCATGGGCTGGCCCAGGCCCATACTTCTTATCTGGGATTTCTCTCGAGTATCTCCGTGGTGATGACTAGAAATATTAGTAGGGGGGCCTGCAGGTGGCATGGTAGTTAAGGACACTGGACTCCCACATGGCTGCCTCAGTTCAAGTCCTGGATCTGGCAGCTTTCTTTCTCACTTTCTCTCTCTCTCTCTCTCTCTCTCTCTCTCTCTCTCTCTCTCTCTCTCTCTCTCTCTTGTTCTCGCTCTCTCAGTCTGTCACTCTGTGGTCACATTAAAATAAATAAATAAATAAGTAACATTAAGTACAATAAAATAATTCTTAAGAAAAAAAAGGAAATATTAGGTCAGAAAAGTCATGACATATTTTTCTATTTTCTATGTTTTTCTGTGCAAAATGTGTCACGACTTTTCCAATGACCCACAATGTTATATGGCCTCTGTTTTTGGGAGAGGCAGCCTCTGATGTGATGGGTAAGCCAGGGCAGCACCCACTCTGCGCTGGCGTTACCTACAGGCCACCATGAGACAAAGCGTCTCACTACACCACAGAGAAGACAGGGTGCGTCTGTCCCCTGCCCACCTAGAGAAAGCCGTTGTCCTGTGGCTGTGTGAAGCCAGGTTCCTGTGGGAGGTCCGGGTCCCTCCACAGCCTGACATTTGGAGTATCCGGACGTGCAGGGTTCACTTCCTTGGGCTGCGGTTGGCTCCACTCCCCTGAGCTGGCCTCTCCGCCACGGCGGCCCTCGACAAGGCCTGGCATTGTGCTCCTTGTCCTGAGAAGTTTCCTGGCTGCACAGAGCATGAATGCTCCAGCCAGGGCCACAGGAACTCGTTCCTTGAAAACTCGGTGTTAGGTTGTACGGACTGGCCTGCCTTGAAGACGGCCTTGAACAGAAGGCATTTGTACTCTTTGAAGAAGAAAACACAGAATGTTACCAACATATATTTTCTTCCTAAGAGGCTCTGTTTTTCTGCGACAGTATTTTATACGACCTCTCCCTTCCACGCCTTTCGGGCTGCAGAAACTGAAGCAGGCCGAGGGGGAAGGTCATAATTTAGATGCACTTGCTTCTGCCAGTGTCTGCCAAGAGCCCTCAGCTTTTGCTCTGCAAAAGACCAAGAGTATTTTCAAAAATAAATGACCCTAAGCAGTAAAACTTAAAGTTTTTGTTTGTTTGTTTTGTTTTAATTTGCTACTGAGCATGTGCACTTACTAAGAGACAGAAAGAAACTGAGATATCACACCCCGAGCCCCCCAACTCCCGGGAGATGGCCAGATGCAGTCCCTTCTACCCCATTCTCCTCTCAGGATTTTGGGCATGCATGCGCATGTGCCAGACGTGTTTCTCATGGCACTGGATCTGGGACTGGAACTGTTCAGTTCACTATATGGGATCCACCCACCTTAACCACTACACCACCAGCTGGCCCCAAAACTTAAGAGTTTTTTTTAAGCTTTAAAAATAACTTATATTCTCAAGAATATAGGTGCACATAAAGAAGGGTAAATAACCAGGACCAGCATTTGGCATAATGGCTATGTCACTGGACTCCCATGTAGTCAGCCGCAGTTCGAGTCTCGGACCCAGTGCCTTAGACTCACACCGGGCGCGTGTGTGTGAGTGCCCAAGATCCCGAGAGGAGAATGGAGGAAAAGGAATTGCCGTGTGAACATCCCCCCGGGAGGTGATTTCTCGCTTTCTGTCTCTCTGTCTCTCTCTTTCTTTCTGGTGAGCTCATACGCCCTATAGCAAAAACTTCTCCAAAAAAGGGAAGAATAATCACTGTTAACCCTACTGCCCAGACAGAGCTGCTGCTAAGTCGGCAGTATACATACTTGCTGATTATTTTTCTTTTTATGTGTGTATTCTTTCTTATAAAAACTATATTCTACTACATATAAAGTTCTGTAATCTTCTCTTTTCACCGAGCAATATATTAAGAGTACCTTTCCATGTCAATAAACACAACTCACTGTTATTCTTTTAATGTTTGCACAGTGTTTAGTGTTTGCATGTGTTATAATTTATTTAATCGGTTCCCTGTTATTGAATATCAATGGCCCTCCTCCAAGTTGTTAATAAAAACAGTGCTAGAATAAAATGACTTGAAACACATTCATATTATTTAGGCTTTTGCTATGAATTGTCAAATTGACTTCAGAAAGGTTGAATCTACAAGGGCCAGCCAATGGTATAGTGGTTAAGGCACTGGATTCCCACATGGCTGACCACAATTCAAGTCCTAGACCCGGCAGCTTGAAAATCATGATGTGCACATGTATGTGCATGGCCAGAATCCCAAGAGGAGAATGGAAGAGAAAGGGTTGTGTTGTGGCCACCCCCCCTGGCGGGGGGGGGGGTGATTTCTCACTTTCCGTCTCTCTGTCTCTGACTCTCTCCTGAGAGTGCATTTGCTCTATGGCACAAACCTAAAAAATTGAAATTAGAAAACAAAAAAGGTTAAATCTACAATCCTTCCAGGAGCTACTAAGAAAGAATTGCAAAGCTCTGACCAACTCTGTGCTTTACCAATGCAAGATACTTGGGGTGGAAGAAACCCCCCTGGCATAGCAGTGAGGCACTACAAAGAGAGCCAGATCCTACATGACTGACTGCAGTTCAAGTCCTAGTCCTGGTGGCTTGAAAAGTGTGCTGGGCACATACATGCATGTCCAAGAGCCCAACAAGATGGAATCTTGGGGGAATAAAGATTGTGGCATGAGCAAGCCCCATTGCAAGGTGGAGACTTCATCTGTCTCTCTGTCTCTCGCTTGTGTGCACCATGTGCCCTCTGGCATTATTTTTTTTAAGTCAGCTGGGGAGTTAACATCGTATCTTATCATTAAAAGCTATTTTTTTACTGACGCCTAGTGTTGCTGAGCATCTGGTGTGCAGGGAAGTATTTTTGTTTCTTTTGTGTGCTTTCACTGTCATCTACTACTCTGGTTGGTGGTTCGTCGGGATTGACTTTTTGGTTTGGCTGTTGCTATTGGTTTTTTTATTATTATGAAAAATTTTTGAAACAAAATACAAGGAGTAAAAGAGCAAATCCCCATAGCTCTATCACCCAGATTGAACAATTTCCAACATTTTGTCATACTCGCTTCACCAACCCTTTTTCTCCCCAGATTTTAAATCACATCCCAGATATTATACATCCACTTCCAGATATTTTGATATACATTTATCTCTTAAAAAAATAAGGATATTTCTGAGGCCGGCAAGTGGCATGGTGGTTAAAGGTGCTGGACTCCCACATGGCCGACCACGGTTCAAGTCTCAGACCTGGTGACTTGCTTTCTCACTTCCTCTCTCTCTGTCTCTCTCTGATCAAACTGGAAAATAATAATGATAATCATAATAAAGTTAAAATAAAATAATTCTTTAAAAAAAATAAGGATATTTCCTACAATACTATTTCATAGCTTACAACGTCGGCCCCACCTTTAGCTTTTAATGGCTGAGACGATTCTGTTTGATCAACACCAACCAAATAAACAGCCACATCAATGAGACAGGAGGAGAAGACACATCTCATCACCTTAAAAAGTTAAAGCCAGAGGTCAGCTCTATGTCCAGCTGGATCCCACATGGCTGAATGCATGCATGCATGATTTGAATCCTGGATCCAATGACTTGATAAACATGCCAGGCGTGTGTGTGTGTGTGCCCAAAATCCCAAAAGGAGGGAGAAATGGAGAAGGGATTGTGTGACCACGCCCCAGGGAGGAGGGATGCTTTCTTTTCTCCCTCTCTCTCTGTCTCTCTGGAGAGCACATGTGCCCTCTAGCAAAATGAAAGAAGGGGGAAAAAAAGGACAAAAGAGAGAGGAGAGGAGAAGAGAAAAGAAAGAGAAAGAAAGAGACGAGGCGGGGAAGAAAATGAAAGCAGGAAATCCAGTGCTGTAGTGGTGGGAGGATGATGGAGTGACCTTGAATCCCCTCTGCCCGCAAGCCCCATTTAGAAACCCACTGCATCAGCCGTGCCAGCCTCAGTTTTCAGATGAATGTCCCAGCTGAAGCTGGCCAACACCTAGAGATTAATTCAGGTTTTATTCCCTACAGTCCCTCTTTCTTGGAAAACTGTGTGAGCCTAACATGATCGATGACCAGGTTTCCAGGCTCAGCCCACCGAGGTCAAAGGAGGACACTGTTATGTCTCTTTTAAGTTTGAATAAGGAATTTTCTGCTTTGGATGGTCAAGGTTGTGTTCAGAGACTCAGAGTCATTTTTAATCTTGAACACACTTCTCCACCCCCACAACCCCCGATGTGCCACCGAGGGTCCTTTTTATTATAATAATAAATAAACAAAACCATTCAAGAACGCGGTCCTTGTTTCTGTGGTGTCGAGAAGGGAAGGCCTGTGTTCATGAGTGTATTAAAGCTGTGTTTCCTTTCGTCGTGGGTTACCTTTTTAAAAGACTATTAGAATGTTAGTAAGAAAACTGGCACCACTGTTCACACACACACTCTGTATCACGAATAAAATTTTAAAATCTAATTGTTTTGGGGGGAAGAGGTTTTTGCTATAGGGCATGTGCACTCGCCAGACAGACAGAGACAGACAAAGAGACAGAAAGTGAGAAATCACCCCCAAGGGGGGATGGCCACACCGTAATCCCTTCTCCTCCACTCTCCTCTCGGGATCTTGGGCACGCACGCACACGCTCCTGGTGTGAGTTTTAAGCCACTGGATCCGGGACGCAAACCGCGGGCGACTACGTGGGAGTCCAGCGACATAGCCATTACACTAACTGCTGGTCCCTAAAAATGTAATTTTTAAAAAGCTGTTACATCACATGACACATAGCTGAATTAAATGCTTTTACTTGAAGATAAACCTTTTTTTCTCCCCATTCACTAAACAAGTTTGTCTTTGGGGACTGGGGACCAACAGGTAGCATGGTGGTTAGGGTGCTGAACTCCCACTGGGTGACCACAGTTCAAGTTCCAGACCTGGCAGCTTGAAAAATCACACCAGGTGCATGTGCGTGTATACCCGGAATCCCAGGAGGAGAATAGAGGAGACTGGGGACCAGCAGTTAGCATAATGGCTATGTTGCTGGACTCCCATGTAGTTGACCACAGTTTGAGTTCTGGACCCGGTGGCTTAAACTCACGCCAGGCGTGTGTGCGTGCGTGCCCAAGATCCTGAGAGGAGAGTGGAGGAGAAGGGATTGCGGCGTGGCCATCCCCGCTGGGGGGTGATTTCTCGCTTTCTGTCTCTCTGTCTCTGTCTTTCTGGTGAGCACACATGCCCTATAGCAAAAAGCTCTCCAAAAAAAAAAAAAAAAAAAAAAAAGAGAGAGAGAGAGAGAGAGAGAGAGAATAGAGGGGACTGGATTGTGGCATGAACATCCTCTCTGCGGATGATTTCCACTCTCACTGTCTGTCTCTCTCCGGTGAGCACACGCACCCTATGGCAAAAACCTAATTAAAAATAAAAAAGAATTTCTCTTCGTGAAGGTAGAAGTCAGAATATCACTTCAGGGTGAGTTACCAGAAATGAACCATTTAATATATTTCAAATGCAGTCATTTTTAAAACATATATAGAAGAAATATTAAACATCTATTATTCTATTATAAATTATTAGCAAATTAATCAAAGGAAGTAATACTTGAAAAATAAGGCATATCTAAAAATGAAGAAAATCACATTAATCATGAAAATGATTAGTTGAAAATGAGATAATGTTATTTGATCTTTTTAAAGAATGGAATCTCTAAAAATAAAGTGTGACAATGTTTTCATTTCTTGAGTAGTGAGTATATTTTTAAGCTATTCCAGCTTCTGGAAAAGTTTCTTCTGACCTTAACATACTTGAGGAAATGTTAAGAAGATAGTTATAACTAATCCAAATATTGCCTTTATTCTTTATCTTCAGATAATCCCATCTTTCCTATTTGATGTGTTTGAGAAGCTTAAAAAAATTTTTTTTTTGTTCTTTGGAATCGTCTATAATCTGTTCTTGTTAGCAAACTCTGGTCTTTGCTCAAAGAAGACAGTTCTGGTTTGTTCTCATGTCCCTTGGTTTCATTATTAGATGGGGAGATTCCACAGGAAGTTACCTGTGCCCATTTTCATTCTGCCACATTCCTATTCCACGTATTCTGAGAGTCTTTGAACTAGCTAGGATTTATTCTTGGAATAACTTTGGTCTGTCACTTGTCTCTTGTGACATTTGGAGGTAAGGAAGATTGTTTTCTCAATGACTGCCTCCTCTTCACTTGAAAATGTTAACACAGTGTATAATCTCCAGGTGTGTCAAAAGCTTAAATGATCCAGAGGCATGAGTTTTTAAAATACCCAGGGACCAGCAGTTAGTGTAATGGCTATGTCACTGGACTCCCATGTAGCTGACCCTGGTTCAAGTCCCGGACCTGGTGGCTTAAACTCATGCCAGGAGCATGTGCGTGCATGCCCAAGATCCCTAGAGGAGAATGGAGGAGAAGGGATTGTGGTGTGGCCATCCCCCCTGGGGGGGGGGGGGGTGATTTCTCACTTTCTGTCTCTCTGTCTCTCTTTGTCTTTCTGGCAAGCACGTGCAACCTATAGTAAAACCTCTAAAAAAAAAAAAAAGAAAAAGAAAGAAAGAAAGATAAGTAAAATATGGATTCAGCTTCCATAAAGTAAAGCAAAAGAAAATAAAAATCAACCTGACTTTTGGGGATATATTTTACCCAGCTCTTGGAAAAAGTCTGGAATCCCTGCTATGATCCATAATACACAACTGAATAGATTATCAGATACTTTTACTTGAAAATAAACCTTTGTTTTTGTTTTGTTTTCATTCACTAAAGAAACTTATCAGTGTGTGAATAGAAATCAGAATATCACTTCAGGATGATTTGCCAGAAATACTTCAATTTAATTTTGGGTCATCAGGAAAGTCATGATACATTTTTGCATTGAAAAAACATAAATATGTCATGACTTTTCCAACGACTCAATAGAATATCATTCCAACCTGATCCACCTAGGTCCTTATGGGTGTTGAGTAAAAACTCAAGACAGGGGACCATGGTTCGAGTCCCAGACCCAGTGGCTTAAATTCACGCCAGGCACATGTGTGTGCGTGCCCAAGATCCTGAGAGGAGAGGGGATTGTGGGGTGGCTACCCCCCTGGGGAGTGATTTCTCACTTTCTGTCTCTGTCTCTGTCTTTCTGGTGAGCACATACACCCTATAGCAAAAAGCCTCTCTAAATAAATAAATAAATAAAAACTCAAGACAGAAGAAAATCTTTTTCTTCCTTGCTTCATCTTCCTATTTGCCACTCTCCAGTCCCGAGGGGTATAATCGTTGTCTTTTAGAGGGAAAAGACGACTTCTCCCTTGTTGCTCCTTTAAAACTATTGTAGCATTAATAAATATTGTATTATTTTGTGAATTTTCTCTTGCATGTTGTATCCACCGTCTTTTCCTTTTTCTTTTTTCTTTTCTTTTTTGTTATTGTCATCAACATGAGGGTTCCCGTAACACGTTGGTTTCAACAGTGGCATACAGGAGGGGTTTTTAAGAACCTTCTGCTCTGCCTGAGCAGAGCTCTGTCGGCCCGGCAGATGTTAAAGGTGGAAAAATTTGCACCACAATCAGCAAATTTGCACCACTTAGCAAAATGTATCACTATTTAGAGTCATCATCTTTTATGAACTGTTGTATTATTTATTGCAAATCTTTTCTTTTTGCGGTCCTGTACTGTCAGCCCTACAGTCTAAGGCTCGGGATTGTCCAGGACAATGACAGCCATTCACAACTTAGCCTCTAGATTTTCTACAAGAGGAAAATCAAAATCCACTGTCAACATCCATTCTACTGTTATTCAGAAAAGAAACTCAAATTGCTAAAAAGTTGTATAAGATTATCTTTGTTAAATAACAAACCACAGAAAAGTCATGGGGGACTTGAACAGTACAACGTCCATACCATCGGCTTCCAGATCCTGCTACTGAATATTGAACGGTTACATGAAATTGCTTAGTCTCTCAGGTAGCCTGTGTTTGTCTATAGCCAAAGGGATGTGTCTGGTAGATGGTGATTATGTTAAATGAAAATAAGTCATGATCCTCCTCCCCCGGTAGCTGTTAGTTTTAACCTCCACCTCTGCCATATTTCTACTAAAAATATTAATGAGAGGGACCAGCAGATGGCATAACAATCACTGGACTCCCACATGGCTGAAGGTGGTTCAAGTCCTGGACCTGGGGGATTGAAACTCATGCTGGGCATATGTGCATGCATGCCCAAGATCCTGGGAGGAGAGTGGAGGAGAAGTGATTGTGATGTGGCCATCCCCCCTGGGGAGTGATTTCTTACTTTCCCTCTCACTGTCTCTGTCTCTATCTCTCTCCAGCAAGTGCACATGTGTTAAGGCAAAAAGCTTTTAAATATATATATATATCAGAAATAAATAAATAAATAAATAAATAAATATATATATGCATATGTATATATATATATATATACATATATATATATATATATATTTTTTTTTTTTTTTTTTTTTTTTTTTTTTGCTTGGCTCACTCTCTGATAGAAGGGCTTTTTCATAATAAAATGACCACAGTTTAGAGAGCTGGAGTGTTAGGAATGAGGGCCCTAGGACGTTCACAAACTGGCTCCTTTTCTAGAATAAATGGTACCGACTTGAGTTACCAGTTGAAGGACAATAGGAAGGTGCTTCGGCGTTGAGTACATCGTAAAGTCTGATTTATCTCATTTATTGTTTCCCTTCGTGGGAAGATGCAGCCCACTTCATCCTGTGTTGGTTCCTCTGGAAACATCCGTCCCCACCACTCTGTCCTAACAGTGGCAGCCACAGGCTGCAGGGACGAGGTGGGGATCTCTCTACCGCCCGACCTCGTGCTGGGTCCTCCACGGAGCTGGGCGGCGGCGGGGAGGCCGAGGCTTCTGCACTGTACAGGCACCGGGGCGGAGGAGGCTCAGGGAGTTGTGTCTCCGCATCCTAACGGGCACCTTGCTGGGCACCAGGGCGTAGTGTGATGTCTCTGACCTCTTAGAACGCAGAGAGTTAAGGGGACCCGCGTTGCTGGAGATCCAGCCCCATTAGGCAAGCTCATGTCTGGGGAGCAGGTCCAAGTTTCGTCGCCCCTCCTTCCCGGAAGGTGCTAGTCTGCGCAGCAGGAAGATGAACAGATGCGGAGGAAGCCATAGTGCCCCATGAGCGTCGTATCTATGCCGGAATAGAGATTTCAGAACACCTGACGGGGCCGCTAGGTGGCAAAGTGGTTAAGGCCCTGGACTCCCACATAGCGGACGCAGTTCAAGTCCCAGACCCAGCAGCTTGAAAGTCATGCCAGGTGCATGTGTGTGACTTCTTCTCTGAGAGGAGAATGCAGAAGGGATTGCAGTGTGGTCATTCTCCCCTGGGGTAGGAGTGGTGGTGGGGGGGGTGATTTCTTGCTTTCTGTCTTTCTGTCTCTCCAGTGAGCACATGCACCCCAAAAATATCTCTCAAAGGGGGGGAAAAACCTAATGACCTCATTATCTTCCCTCTGTATTTTTTGGGTTTATTTATTTTTCCTATGAACAAAGATAGAGAGGCAGTACCCCAACAGCATCTGGATGCCATAATCCACCCCCAGCCTCACCCAGCTCTAGATCATGGGTATGCATATGCCTGGTATACTCACGGGGATCTCTGCATTTGAACCCTCAACCCTCCCATCTGGTTTGGCCTTGCGGAGCATGGCATTTTACTGCTCTCCCACTGTCTAGCCCCATTTAGGACTTTTTGGGTTTTTGTTTTTGTTTTTTTAGTTAAGAGATTTTTTTTTGCTATAGGGCACGTGAACTTGCCAGAGATAGATAGAGAGACAGAAAGAGATAAATCATCCCCCAGAGGGGATGGCCACATTTCAGTCCCTTCTCTCCTCCCCTCTCAGGATCTTGGGCACACATGCACATGCACCTGATGTGAGTTTTAAGCTGCCAGGTTCAGGATTCGAACCATGGTCGACTACGTGGGCGTCCAGCAACATAACCATTATGCCGTCTGCTGGTCCTGCTTTTAGGTTTAATAACAGAGACGAGCTTGCCCTCAGAAGCAGTGGTACAGGCAGTGGAGAATGTGTCGGATGGCAAAGTGGCCCAGCCCCTGGGTTGCAGACGTTTTAGAAACTCGGAACCTCTCTTAACTTCTAGAGAGAATGAGAACTAAAATCACTCTCACGTGCTTTGTTTCTGTTGGAAAACATCTTCGGCCACCTAGGGTCTTGCATACAGAAGGGGCTGCTCCCACCGCCTGCCCCTTCCCTCCTTCCTCTGATCTCCTCCTTCACTCTGAGAAGGACCCATGGGTTGTATTGCCCATGGGCTGTGTTGGAGGTGTGAGACCACACAGAGGGCAGTGCAGCTTCGTGGGTAAGACAGCGGTTAAGTGAGGCCAGCCCGCCAGATTCGAGCCCTGCCTCAGTCCATGGCATGGGCATCACTTCTCTTTCCTGTGTCTACGTCTCCTCATCTGTAAAATAGGCACAGTAATAATGGTGGCCACCCCCACAGGGTCCTTGGGAGAAGTGAGTGAAGTTGACACGCACAGAGCACTTTACCACAGCGCCAGGTGCTATTGGTATTTTTTATTGAGCATGTACTGTGTACTAAGAACTTTACCCTGTAATGCCTCATTTCACTCTGACAGCTCTGCTATGAAGATGACATTGTTTTCTTTAGAGAGATTTTTGCCGTAGAACATGTGTGCTCGCCAGAAGAGACAGAGAGAGACAGAGAAACAGACAGTGAGAAGTCAGCCCCAGGGGGACGGCCACGCTGCAATCCCTTCTCCTCCATTCTCCTCTCAGGATCTTGGGCACGCACGCGCACAAACCTGGCGTGAGTTTCAAGCTGCCAGGTCCAGAACTCAAGCCATGGGCGATTATATGGGAGTCCGGCAACGTAACCGTTTACACCATCTGCTGGTTCCCAAGGTGACATAAACCCCTTTTGCCGTTATGCAACTGAAGCTAGAGAGATGACTGACTTGACAGAGGTCGCTTAACTACTAAGTGGCCATCATGGAACTCAGCTCACCCAGATCCTTCTGCTTCTAACTCTGTGGCCGGAAGCCGAGGCTCTGTTAACCTGGTATCTTCCCCTTATGGATATTAGGCCTACACCAGGCGTCGGCTGCCCTGACTTCGGAAAGTGTCTGCATTGGTTCCTGACCCCCATGGGTACAGTGCTGGTTCTTATGTGCGTTTTTAGTAATCGGCGTGTTCCTCTTCCAGTTTCCTGCCTCCCCAGAAGAACCCTTTCTCTTCTGTAGACAGGACGAAGCTGGCCGCCAGCTTAGAAAATAACTAGGAATGTTGTTTCCCTCAGTGGTTATCTCCCTTTCAATTTGATTTCTTCTACTTTAAAAAAAATATATTATTATTGGAGCCAGCAAGTGGCGTGGTGGTTAAGGGTGCTAGATTCCCACATGGCCGACTTTGGTTCAAGTCCTGGACCCAGTGGTTTGCTTTCTCACTCTTCCCTTCTCTCTCTCTCTCTTTCCCTCTCTGTCCCTTTCTGGCCAAACTAAAATAAATAAATAAAGTTCAATAAAATAACTTAAAAGATTATTATTATTGTTATTACTTTTTTTCTTAGTTTTTGCTATAGGGCACTTGTGATTACTGAGAGAGACAGAGAAAGAGGGGGAGAAAAAGATAAAGTGAGAAATTTCTTCCCCCCCACCCCAGGGTGAATGGCCATGCCACAATCCCTTCCTTCTCCTCCATTCTCCTCTTGGGATTTTGGGCATACACACACATGTGCCCAGTGTGATTTTTCAAGCCGCAGGGTCAGGGACTCGAACCATGGAGTTGGTTATGTGGGATCCAGCCTCCTTAACTTCTGTGCCACCTGTTGGCCCCTGTAGAAGCTTTATGTTTTGCAAAAGAATGCTATACTTTTTGTTGATTTGTGTGGAAAAGTGGATTGATTTAGGCTCCCCTGTGGGCTAGACGGAGATACAAATGAAAACCAGCTCACACTTATTGAATGCTTACTGTTTGCCAGTCCCTAGACAAAGCACAGTCTCTGGACTGTTTTATTTACTCCTCGAAGTTCCTGTGAGGATGAGGGTACTGACAAACAAGGGCTGAGAGAAGATGAAAAGTTTGCATGAGGACCCACAGCTGCAAAGGAGCTGGATTTGAACCCAGCACTGCCCACTCTGAGCACACGCGCTTAGCCACCCAGTGCACGGCTTTGTACTCTATGAAGTGTTTCTGCCCCTTGCAGACCTGGAGATGTCTGGCATAAAATGATGTATCTCCCCCTTCCCTTCTCCCCACCCTCCATCTCCTACTCGCCTATAACCAGTTCACATTTCTAGTCTGTCTTTTTATTATTCATTTTAATTGACACATAATAATTGTATGTATTTATGGGGTATAGTATGATTTTTTTCAGCATATGAGTACAATATATAATGATCAAATGGGGGGATTAACATATTCCTCATCTCAAACACTTAGAATTACTTTGTGCTAGAAACATCCAAAATCTTCTCTTTTAACTTTTTGGATACATACAGTGAATGACTGTAACAATAGTTAACCCTACTGTGTGCACTGTGCCATAAATAGCATAGCTAGTTCACTTTTTTTAAGAGAGAGATTTTTGCTATAGGGTGCATGAGCTCACTCACCAGAAAAAGAGAAAGTAAGCAATTACCCCCCCAGGGATATGGCCACGCCACAATCCCTTCTCCTTCATTCTCCTCTCGGGATTGTGGGCACACATGCACTTGTGCCTGGCATGAGTTTCTAGCTGCCTGGTCCAGCTTGAACTGCAGCCAGCCATGTGGGGGAGTCAGCTTACACCGTGGTTGACCATGTGGGAGTTCAACACCTAGCCACCATGACACTTGTTGCCTCTGCTAGTTCACTTTTAAGAGTATTTAGATTGGGGCTGGTAGAGGGCATAATGGTTACATCACTGGACTCCCACATGGCAGACAGTGGTTAGAGTCCTGGACCTGGAGACTTGAAACTCACACTGGGCACATGTACATGCTTGCCCAAGATCCAGAGAGGAGAATGGAGGAGAATGGATTGTACTGTGGCCATCCACCCTGGGGGTTGATTTCTCATTTTCTTTCTCTCCATCTCTCTCTGTCCCTACAGTGAGCACATACACTCTTTTTTTTTTTTTTTTTGGAGAGGTTTTCGCTATAGGGCGCATGTGCTCGCCAGACAGACAGAGACATAGAGACAGAAAGCGAGAAATCACCCCCCAAGGGGGAATGGTCACGCCGCAATCCCTTCTCCTCCATTCTCCTCTCGGGATCCTGGGCACGCACGCACACGCGCCCAGCGTGAGTTTTAAGCCACTGGGTCTGGGACGTGAACCACGGTCGACTACGTGGGAGTCCAGCGACATAGCCATTACGCCAACTGCTGGTTCCCAGCACATACACTCTTTAGCAAAAATGTTTCTCTCAAACAAGAGAGTACTGAAATCGCTTTGTATATGTTATAAAAAGCATCCAAAGTGGCAATAAATCATGTCTAACAGCCATATAAAATGATATTGTTTATCAGTGTATTTTTTTAATTATCTTCCATTTTCACCTTATTAGTCTCTTTAATATTTAATAATGCAAATTGACTTCAAAAAGTTTGTGGGAAAATGGAATTAAAGTATGAGTTGATTTAGGTGCAAAATTTTTTTAAATCCATGTGTAGTTTCATAATATACATTTTCCATGAACTTGTTGAGGACCCCTTCTTATACTAGCCATAGCCTTGTCACATGTTCAAAACCTCAACATGCCTAAGGGGACTGATCCCCTAGGCCTGCATCAGGCCCTGGCAAAACAGCAGATCTGGGGATGTGAGGGTACCCAACCTGGGCCTTCCTTTCTGTGCTGCATTTCTACACATACCACAGGCTACCCTTACAGTTACTCCTCCAGGCTGTATTTGCATTTACAGGAAAATTGGGCCAATCAAAGGCCTAGAAGGAGGTGAGGGTGGGGCTTAAGGAAGAGCTGGGCATTTCTGCTTCTTCCTCTCTGTCTCTCCAAGGCTGTGTCTCTGGGCTAGCAACAGGTGACCCCAGTCCCTGGCTCCGTTCACCTGCTCCCTTAGCCCATGTGGCCTAAGGGTGGTAGGTGGCTTCCTGGTCTTCCCGTCTGAGACAGTATCATTGCCCCTGAACCTTCCACCACCTGAATGCCCAGTTTCATGGTTGAATCTTCTCTGTCATAAATAAATAGACCCTTCCATCATCCAGAGTGGATTTCGATGGATACTCCAGTGTTCTCACCTGTGATGGCAGTACTACTTACAATTTGGGGCTGCCTAGTAGACTAGCTGGATTCCACGTGGCCGACTATGCAGTTCAAGTCCCAGACCCGGTGTCTTGAGAAGCATGCCAGTGTGTGTACCTGCGTGGCCAGAATCCCAAATGGAGGGAGAAATGGAAGAGAAGGGATTGCTGAGTGACCATTCCCTGTGGGGGATGCTTTCTTCCTCTCTGTCTCTCTATCTCTCTGGCAAGCTCACATGCCTTCTGGCAATTAAAAAACAAACTATATTGTGGGTGGTGTGGTAGTTGGGGTGCTGAATTTCCACATGGATGACTGCACTTTGAATCTCGGGCCTGGTGACTTGATTTTTTCATTTTCCCTTTATCTCTCTCTAGTGAGCACATGTGCCCTATAGCAAATTTAAAACTAATAATAAATAAAATGAAATAAAGTAATTCTTTTAAAAGAAGCTATTTATACTGTATTTTAGAGGCATGAAAGATGGGCACTGTGTCGGGTCCAGAAATCCTGACTGGGGGAGCATTCGAACTTTTGTGTTCTTGGGTGTGGTCTCGAGAAACTCTGGCAGGATGTCTGAGGGCTCTGGTTTTGGCTCTCACTGGGTCACCAGAGAAGTTTAGGGCCATGCGATTCAGGTCACCTTTCCTGTAAAATAGAGGTGGCCCCCAGGGTCCTTGCCTACGGCCCAGTTTCTGACTTAAGCTCCTCCTACCCTCCTCAAGTCCAAGATGCAGTGTCCGCTTCCCTGGGGATCAGTGTGCTCTTCTTCTGTGTACTCTCACCTGGCTCCAGCTGTCTATCCGATGTGCACTGTCACTCCCTGAGGGGTCAGGTGACAGCACATGGGTGCGCCAGGCCACTCCTTCTTTACCCCAGGACAGACCACAGACAGGCCCTTCTGGACTGACCAGGCAGTTAGTCTTCACCTGGACCCAGCACACTAACCAGAAGTATAGCTCTAGAGACACTCCACTAGGGGGGCAGCAGGTGGCGTGTGGTTAAGGTGCTGGATCCTACATAGCCAGCCATGCATGGTTCACATCCCAGATCTGGAGGTTTGCTTTCTCACTTTCCCGCTGCCTCTCTCTGTCTCTGTCTCTCTCTCTCTGGTAAGCACACATACCCTATGGCAAATTTTAAAACAATAATAATAAATAAAATTAAATCAATACAGAGTACATCGCACTGCTCGGCCCTCCTCCTCAATGGGCTTAGCAAATGTTTCCAAGATGATTTTTTTATATTTTCGCCCTAAATATAAACCCACTTGGCAGAATGGCAGATGGCCCTCGTCTGATGTAATGTATTTCTTTTTCTCTGTTTTAAGCACTATCTTATTTCCCTACACAACACTTGAAAAACAACACCACCTTATTCAGTTGGGTGTTTGTGTGTGTGTGTGTGTGTGTGTGTGTGTGTGTGTATGTTTTGGGGGCCAGATGCTCTGGCTGTCTTAAACAACTTTAATTTACTAAACCTTATTCTTCCTCCCCCACCCCAGCCCTTTCTTTTCAGAAGATACATTTAGACAATCACCATTCACCTCCAATTCAAAAGATCTGCTGCCCAGTGAATCTGTGCTTCACGGAAGAATAGCGACTCCAGGTATGGAAACATCGTTGACTTTGCTTCTAGTGTTGGCCGCTTAAGAATTGCTTTTCTAAAACATGGCTATTCAGATGCTATCAGCGTATGCGTTGTAGTTCTTCACAGGAAACTAGGTTTTAGTAAAGAGGAAGAATTTGATTAAAACAGCCACAAAATTTGATTAAAACATAGATGGGGCCAGCAGGTGACATGGTGGTTAAGGCGCTGGACTCCCACATGGGCGACTACAGTTTGAGTCCCGGACTCAGTAGCTTAAAAATCACACTGAGTGTGTGGGCGTACATACCCAAAATCCCATGAGGAGAATAGAGAAGAGATTGCAGCGTGGCCACACACCACCCCCCCGGGGGGATGTGATTTCTCCCTTTCCCTCTGTCTGTCTCTCTTCAGCTACCTCCAGCAAGTGCATGCACTCTGCGGAAAAATAAAATAAAACTCAATTAAATTAAAACAACAAAAATACTGTACAGTAATAAACCTCTCCATCTTTGCTTTAAGAGCGCTTGTTCTTTACCTTGATTTCATGCGTATAGTGAATTTCTTAAAAAAAAAAAAAAAAAAAAAAAGCGAAGTTTAACCTGAAACTAATTTCTTTACACATCATCAGTATGTCAGGCCTACAAGCCAGGGCCAGGTGGAGGTCGGCAGCGAGAACATTAGTCCCAGGAAGGCATGTCATGGCCCAGGTGGGATATTGGTCACCACAAAGCCTTCATTGGTTTCCATGGAAGCAACACAGCTCTTTAAGGAAATCCTGACCTCTGGATTTCATCTTTCTTCCTAGCCGTAGTATCTGCACATATCTGTCTAACTTTCCCTCCTACCATCTTAGTTCTCAGTACATAATTTCTTGTTCATTCTTCCTTTTTCATTTCTCCTTTCCAGAGTAAAGTAAAGATGTGCTTACTGTCCCGTTATCAACAGCATGGCCACTCCTCAGGGCTTTTGTGTGTGTTCTCAGCGCCATTATGAATGAGAACATTTGAGAACTGCTGCACCATGGTCTTTCCTCCCTACCCACCTGCCACTCCAACCCACCCCACAACCAACCTAGCAGCCAGGGAGCTTCCTGATTCTTGTTACCCACATGCCCAGCTGCTGACACAACCTCAGAAGCACAGGGTGGCCTCATCTGCATTCCTTTGTTCAGGAGAGCAGAGTGGGAACCGAGGCTCTGTGTGTGCAGAAGGGGCTCTCAGTGGTGTCATCAGCTCTGTAGCCCCCTCTACACACCCAAGGAGCTCTATATCACAGAGCATTGGTGACCTGATTAATTTGTAATACACTAAGGGTCAGGTAACCTCCAGAAATTGCAACCTGGGGTAGCAGAGGTCATTGGAAGTGGTTTGTCACCAGAAATGGGAATTCCGAGCTCTTTGTCATTCTTTAGTCTTGTGGTAGCAAGTCCATCTCTTCCCTTCTCCAGCTCAAGAGTCCAGACACCTGAATGCTTTTAGTTTCACAGGCTGGGTTTTTCTAGCCAACCACAAGAGATAACATGCTTACTCAAAACGCATTACATAATAGCTGGTTCTAGAAGTGGAAAGAAATTCTGCTTAGTTTATGTCTTCATTCTCAAACAGAGGCTGTTGGAACTACTGTTTACTTCCCACGGTGTCATTGGCAATAGCCATCTTCCGGGTCCCAAAATTATTGCCCTGCTGTTAGGTTGATGGATTGCGACTTTCTAATGTCAAAATAACTGCCTAGGAATTGCCTGTCAGAGTGCTGTGACCCATACGGCCAGCATCCTGTGATGTATATACAAACCCTGCATTGCTGGCTTAATGTTTGGCTTGGCTGTATTTAAAGAAGGGTTTATTGGTCAAGTTAAAACTCGACCTGAAGGAGTGATAACAGTATATGTTTAACAGCGCGTGGGGGGTTTTCTGTGATTTGCTTGATAGACTTATGTTACACATTAGATAAACTCGCCCTTAAAAGCTTAACTCTTATTTTAAGGAGAGGAGAAAGGTTAACATAACTAGGATTTTTAAAGTGTGAATCCACCCTGCTGAAGGATAATAAACCTCCTATACTTCAACAAAGCCTTTCTTTAGGCAGAGGAAAAACAAAATGTATTTACATTTTGCTAAACTATACAGCTAAAATGGGACTTTTATGGTAAGCAAGGTGAAAATGCTTTGAAGCAGAATTAACATGAGGAAAATTTAAAATGATAGGGATACTCTTGTTCTTATCATCTGAAGACAGTTTAGTAAACAATAATGTAGACTAATTATAGAAAAGACCAATCCGAATTAATCAAAGTTAGAGGTAAGGAGATTAAAAAAAAAAATTATTTCTTCCAAGTTGGGACAGTGATAAATGGCCACTCTATAACTACAACAGTTCTTCAATCCCTTAATCACAATTCCAAATCAAAACCCCTACCAACCAAAGTTTTTTGGAATAAATTATATGGCGGTAATCCCAAGCAGAAGGCTATGTTTAGCCTTTATGGATTACAACAATGAAAAAATTCATCTATTTTCTTACAGAAATATCATTGTGCTTGCTTATGAACTGTTGCTCCAGGCCCACTGGGATGTTACGTAAAATATCTCTTAGGCACCATATTATCATCTTACAATCAGAAAAAGGATACATCTCGAAATACATCTGGCCCCAAGGGTTTCAGACAGATATCGCAGGCCTACATTTATTCTAGCGCTCTGCCGAGTGCAGGGCTGGGAACAAGGAACTTGCAGCTGCAGTTGAACATCTTCATGTTCTGGGATGTAAGAGTCTTGGATTCTTACAGAAAATTGTGGAAGACCAATTGGACAGCAGACTGCTGAATCGCTGGAGAGGGCAGGGGTGGGGAGCAGGATCCCTAGTGAGAATCCTTTGGCTCTAGAACAGCTTTGTTTAGGAGGTTCTGGGTTAGAGAGAGGAGGAGGAGGCAGCCAGACAGAGAAAGAAATCTTACTGTGAGGTGACTAGTTGGGGAAACTGGCTAGCTGTGCTATAAGTAGATTAAATTAGGGACTGCTAGTATCTGGATAGACATGGGGGAAGCCAGGAAGGAGACAGCTGGTGTGACTAGATAGAAAATAATAGAAAATAATTCATTGTGGGCAGCCGCCATTGTCCAATTAAGGAAGCCAGATGCTACGTGGCCAACTATGATTCAATCCTGGCCCTGGTGGCAGTGCCCAAAATCCTGACGGGAAGGAGAAAGAGAGGAGAGGGGATTGTGGCATGACCACACCCCACTGGGGGGGGTGCTTTCTCTCTCTCTGTTTCTCTCTGGTGAGTGTGCATACCCTCTGGCAATAAAGGAAACAAATAATAACTTGTTGCTATTATATAAACAAGCACTTTGGAGTTCTTAGAAATTGTCTCTTAGATAGTTTAAACATTACCATTATTTCTACCCTTTATTATTTCAACTCTATTTTCTTAGCAAACCTCTTCTTTCCACAGATACTGGGAGGATAAATGTCAGCCCAGAAAATAGTTTCCAATTCCCAATTAGTAGATACCATCGTTAATGGGGTGTAATGTGTTTTGCTCCAGTCAAAGACATTGCTTACAAATGCTGAAACACATTATTTCCACGGTATCTTCTGGTATCTAGTTATATGCCTTGTGTCGGCGGGGTGAAGGTCTCTTCCATGTGCCTTCAGAGGCCGAAAACACCACTGGGGAGGCATCAGCTGAGAGTATCGTTGGAGGTATAACACTCCTCGGCCCAGGGCCTTCACGGTGGACTCAGTGTGCTGTCTGTGGGTGTCCAGCCTGATGGAGAATATGCTGGCAGTGAGGGGAGAGGTTGGTAGAACTGTGGACTGTGAAGAAATCGAGAACAGTGCAGTTAGCTAGCCCTTTGCCTTCAGCAGATGGTATCTGTAGCTCACAGCTGCCACCATCCCAGAGACAGAGTCTAAACACAGAGCTTCCTGGTGTCCTGGCCTCAGTCCTGGCCAGTATTGCTTTTCTTTTCTTTCTTTTCTTTGCTTTTTCTTTTCTTTTTCTTTTCTTTCTTTCTTTCTTTTTTTTTTTTTTTTAAGGTTTTTGCTATAGGGTACATGTGCTCGCAGGAAAGAGACAGAGACAGTGAGAAGGTAAGTAAGAAATCACACCCAGAGGGGATGGCCATGCTGCAATCCCTTCTCCTCCACTCTTCTCCTAAGCTTTTGGGCATGTATGCACACTCACCTGATGTGATTTTCAAGGCACCAGGTCAGGGTCTCAAACCACAGTCAGCCAGGTGGGAATACAACGCCTTACCTACCACACCACCTGCTGGCCCTTGGCCATTTCTAGACCGACTTGCTTGAGAACCAAAAACTGCTCAGGAGCCAAGACCTAACCTTTTCACTTGCTGCAGTCATCTTAGACAGCGGTGACATCAGGAATCCATAATAAAATGATGAGTTAAAACTGCTGTCGCCTTCTGCAGGAGTGTGGGGTGTGAGGACAAAATATCCTTAAAGCCTTCAACGGATGACCGAGTGCACCTTGGGTGGCGTTGTTCTAGGTGGTGATTTCACAAAAGGAATAGAAGCATTTTCCTATGGGGGAGATAGAAATGGCAGGCCGTGTATTATCTAATGCACTTCAATTTTTTAGTCACCTCATTTCTGTGCAAAATTTATATTCGTAGGACAAACTTCTGGGGTCAGGTGTTTTTGAGGGTACACAGGGAGGTTCTGTCTTAAGAGCAGACCTGTTACCATTGTACCTTGGCTATGTATGTTTTCCCATCATCTTCCTGTAAGCAAGGGCTACTAAGAACATAATTTATATCTCAGTACTTCTTTTAAGCAACGCGAAGCTTCAATTCTGTGTAATGATGATCTTGAAGTCAGAGTATGTTTGCTCTATATTAAGCCAAAAACAAAAACACAACCCAAGCGGGAGTGAAAAAAAAAACAAAAACAAAAACAAAAATGAGGGTCTCCGTGGAATTCTTTTATCGTGTTTGGAGTCTCCTGCTTCTAATTTGTTATTTCAGATGAAGCCTAGAGTTAGATGATGTAAAACAATCAGCAATTATATTTGTAAATGCCTACCCCCATTATTTTCTAACTTGCCTTAAAAAAACTCTTTTTGTTGTTGTTTATAAATGTAAGAACAAGAAAAAGAGAACCTTCACGCCCTCACAGGAACAGGCTTCTTTTTTTTTTTTTGGAGAGGTTTTTGCTATAGGGCACATGTGCTCTCCAGAAAGAGAGAGACAGAGAGACAGAAAGTGAGAAACCACCCCCCGGGGGCATGGCCACGCCGCAATCCCTTCTCCTCCATTCTCCTCTCGGGATCTTGGGCACGCACGCACATGCGCCCGGCGTGAGTTTAAGCCACTGGGTCCTGGGACTCAAACCGCGGTTAGCTACATGGGAGTCCAGCGACATAGCCATTACGCTAACTGCTGGTCCCAGGAACAGGCTTCTTTTGATAGGTGGGGAAATTTAGTTACTGCTGGGGCTTGGAATGCCAATCAGGATTTCATGTGAGGGCAATTCATAAAATAGTCTGCCTCTTTCCCAAGCCTATTTTTTTTTCTTTTGGTGGGTTTTTGCCATAGAGCATGTTCTCACTTTCCGAGAAATCACACTCAAAGGGGGATGGCCACACCACAATCCATTCCCCTCCATTCTCCTCCTGGAATTTTGGGCACACGCACACATGTGCCCAGAATGATTTTCAAATTGCTGGGTCCAAGACTCAAACCACAGTCAGTCATGTGGGAATCCTGTGCCTTTACCACCGCACCACCTGCTGGACCCCAGGCCTACTCTTGATCCATCTTCCTCACCTCCACCCTACCCAGCTCTCTAACACTAGAAGTCTCACGTTGTAGACTTTTTTCGGAATCTAATTGTCTTGCATTAGGATGTCACCTGCCACTAACTCTCGGCCTGTCATGCCACTGTCCAGCTATGATGATACCCTGATGGGTGCACATCGCCTTCCTTCCTGGGAGGATTTCCCAACTCAGACCTCAAGAGAAGGCGAGAAAGAGACCCTGGATGACAGCCAAGTGTTTCCATCAATCCCTTCTCAAACACAGCAAGTTCTTTTTCAATTCAGACTAAGCCACAGATAAACAATAGAACATTGGGTGTTGCTGTGTATCGTTTTGTGCCTTAAGTTCCTTTTGGATGAAACAAATTTGTTCTGCACAGAGAAGGAGGTTAATAGTTACCGGGAATCTACTAAATGGTCAGGCGCAGGGCGGACGTCATCTCATTGAGTTCTGAAGACAGCTCATTGAGATATAGGAATTACCTGTCATTTACAGATGTCCCAAATGGAGGTTCAGAGAGATTTAATAACTTGGTCAAAGTCATATGGGAGATGACCGGCCGCTCGGGAATTCAAACTCAGAGCTACAAGGGACACTTCCTTGAGCCCTGCCAAACCTGCTGAGGATCGTAACGTGTCATCAGACAACAGACAATAAGGGCCCATGTCCCAGCCCCAGCGTTTGCCCAGACATATCCCAACCCCCAACCAGTTGGCGTGTTAACCATTCCCAGTGGATTGCGTCTTTCCATTAGGAAGAAAAAGTCCCTTAAGTAAGATTTCTTTTTTATATTTTCTTAAAGCAGTACTTATTGTTCATTAGTATAATTCTAATTTTATACTCTTTTTTTTTTGAGGGGGAGAAATTTTTTGTTAAAGGGCACAGGCACTTACTGGGGAGACAGAGAGAAAGTGGGAAATCACCCTCAGGGGGGATGGCCACACCACAATCCCTTCTCCTCTCTGGATTTTGGGCATGCACACATGGACCTGGTGTGAGTTTCAAGCCACCAGGTCCAGGACTTGAACTGTGGTTGGCCTTGGAGGAGTCCAGCGCCTCAACCACTACACCACCTGCTGGCTCCTATACCAATTTTTTTAAAGTTTATTTTATATTTCTTCCATGGGTGTGAGAGAGAAAGAGAGAGCTATAAGGCATAGTACCCCCAACGGGGTCCTGACATCATGGGTACATACATGCTCTGTGTACTCGGGGAGGCCTCTGGTCTTGAACTCAAAACCTTCCCATGTGAGTCAGCCTCACAGAGCATTGCAAGTTATTGCTGTGACAAGGCCCAGTCCTTGTATCTTTCTATCTTTCCTCTCTTCCCATGATACTTTGATATCTGGTAATATCATAGTCACCTGGAATATTCCCTTTAGATACAGTTGTATGAAGCTGTGTCTAGACTATGCGGTCAAACAAACCACTCAATGCTAAATTTAGTGGTGACCTGTTTAGTAGTACTGAAGAAGATCTGGACTGGGACTCAGGAGGATGTGAGTTCGATCCTAACCCCCTATTTGGTAGAAGGAGATCTGAGGGTCTCCAAATGCCTTCCCCATCCCTTATATTTCAGAATTTTCATTGCGTGTAATGTTCCAATAACTTCAGCCCAAGTTCTTTTCTTCTTAGGGCCAAAACTATATGATACAGGAGGAAATTGGAGTCTAGTCTAGAGGCATTCCTTAAAATTCTGCCCACCCCCACAGCGCATCAAAGAAAGGGGCAAGCCACAGTCACACACAAACACTTGTTGAAAGACACAGTATTGGAGAGCGGTGGTGAGTGGGAGGGGCAGGAGAAGGGCTTCCAGCGGGAAGTCCTCGTCTTTTATCTGATGCCCACTACATGTGAAGGTGATTTTGCGGAAATCCATGGACCTGGATACTGACGGCAGTATTGCTGCCTTTGTCGAGGATAATTGGCTTATTTATAAAGAGGTGTGTCTAGATCCGAGTGGATACCTCCAGGCTTTTGATTGGAGTGCACGTTCGCCTGACTGTGACAGAGATGACGATGACAAGAGTCTTTCTACTAGACAAGTCTTGGTTTGCAGGAACGTTTCTTTTTGTAAGATGAACTGGCTGCCGTGAACCAGTGACATGTGGGTTGATGTATCTTCTTCCTGTTGTGTTTCAAATCCAAAAACCATTCCATGCTGCTTATAGCATTTCTTTGAAGTCCGTGAGGGAGACGAGCCCTAGTGTTGTCTGAACAGCTGTTTATTAGGAGAAAGTTTCATAGTTAGGGATTTTCCTGATCCAGATAATGTTAGTTGAGGCTAATAAACAGTTGTGTGGGGCCAGCAGGTGGCATAATGGTTAAGGCACTGGAATTCCACATGGTCGACCATGGTTCGAGTCCTAGACTCGGGGGCATGAAACCCGTGCCAGGCGCATGTGCTTGTGTTCCCAAAATCCTGAGAGGAGAATGGAGGAGAAGGGATTGTGACATGGCCACCCCTCCTGGGGTATGATTTCTTACTTTCCATCTCTCTGTCTCTTCTATGAACACATGTGCGCTATAGCAAAAAACTCTCTCAAAAAAAAAAGAAAAAAAGATTGCTCACAAGTAGCTCCATCTGTCCCTGGCCAGCCACAATGACCTTAGTCTGAGTGCAGGTGCATCTGCAGGTGCATCTAAAGGGGAGCCGCTGGCTGCGTTGTAAACTGCAGGGAAAGACTGTCAGCTCTAAGGCCTAGCTAGTTCTTCTCAAAACTTTAATTAAGTAGCACAACAGTAAAATGCAATGCTGTGCAAGGCTGATCCACTTGGGAAGGTTCCGGGTTCGTGTCTGGCGACCTCCCTGAACACACCAGGCACACACTTGCCCGTGGTCAGGTCTGGCTCACTCAGGGAGTGGAGTGCAGAATTAAGACCCTGTGGGAGGGCTCCCTTTCTCCCTCCCTCTCTCTCTCATGGAAGAAAGTTTTTAAAATGATAAAACTCAGTACCGGGATTTGATTTCTTAGGCACAGGTTACCCCCTGGGCTGTGACCATCTTGGGCTTGGCCTGGTATCTTTCCTTGAGCAGAATACATGTGTATAATATATGCTCATAGGAAGTACCCCAAACACCATTTATAAGGCCTCGGCTGTGCCCACGGTCGTGTTTTTACTTTTGCAGACTGTTTAGATGCCTGGAGAATAAATAGTGCTATAAAAGGCCAAATTCTTGAGTGTGTGTAATGGATGATGGAGAGTGTTTGGAAATTGCAATGGAATGACCCTGGCTTCAGTTTGGGACTGGCTAATTCAATCTGCAAGGCCTTTTCTGTATATACAATATGTTCTTCCATTCCTTTGCTATCAAAAATACATATTCTCATTTCATGCAATTTCTTCTTTGTGTTGATTCCTTTTCAGGGCAGTAACTGCCCTCTGGTAACCAGGGTAAGAAAAAAAAGTCTTTTCCCTTGCAAACTAGACCATCTATTTTCATTCAGACAAATCCATCTGCATCCCCATATGCAGGCCAAACCAGTGCTCCTCGCAGTAAGAGTACCCCCTCCTCCCCTACCCCATCAAAGCCCTCTTTGGATGTAGTTCCTGGCATGATGGTCAGGGGCTTCTTCCTTTTCCTTAAGCCATTCTTCCTCATTCCTTGTCTTTCCTTTAGCAAGGTACTTAGCTGTTCTCTTCTCGGTTATCACATATCATGAACAGAAGGTGTTAGCTGAGTGTGGTCAGTCTTCCCGTTTGCTTAGCGGCTAGGTTCACCGGACCACTCCCAGTGTTCTATTGAGGCGCCCCCTGTAGGGGTTCCTGGAGCTCTTAAATTCAACAGGTCCCAGGCCAGCCTCACAGCTTCATAAGAAGGGAGCCAGATCCCACATGGCCAACCACAGTTTGAATCCCAGGCCCAGTGGTTTTGGAAAACACACAGGCTCTGTGTGTGTGTGTGTGTGTGTGTGTGTGTGTGTGTGTATGTGTGCACATGTGTCCCCAAATCCTAATAATATGAAAGAAATGGAGGAGAAGGGATTGTGGCAGGACCACACCCCATTGGGAGGTGCTTTCTTCCTCTTCTGTCTCTGTCTCTCTCTAGTGAGTGAATGTGCCATCTGGCAATTAAAAAAATTCAGGCAAGCAGATGGTGTGGAAGTTAAGGTGCTGGATCCCATATGGCTGACTCTGTGGTTTGAATCCCAGGCCTGGTGGCTTGAAAATCACGCCGGGTGCATGTGCGTGCGTGCCCAAGATCCAAGAGGAGAATGGAGGAGAAGGGATTGTGGCATGGCCATCCCCCCAGGGGGTGATTTCTCATTCTCTCTCTCTCTCTCTCTCTCTCTCTCTCTGGCGAGTACATGCTCCCTATAGCAAAAACTAAAAACAAACAAAAAAAATTTAAAGCAAATAAATTTTAAAATTCCAACAGGTCCCAAAGTGAATGGAAGGTATCATTTCCCCTGCCTCCTACTTTCTTCATACCTCGGTTCCCCAAAAACGAAAGCACTCAGTTAATTGGTTGGTTATAGCCGTCCTCCTCTGTGTTACTAGAGGGCACCACCACCCGCGGAGGCTCAGGCCAGCCATTCAGACGCTGTTTGTCTGGCTCTCTCCAGAAGCCACAGTGCTTTGTAGGAAGTGAGACCAGCAAACGCCCAGGAGGCGATGGGGAGGCGAGCCGGGGACAGAAAGGCCGCCAGCAAAGCGGGCGTTATTAGACAGGCTGCCCGTGTGTAGACCACACACTTCAGCAAGCCCCACCTGTGAGGAGAGCGCTGAGATGTCCATGCAGCCAGGAGGCGGTTACAGCTGCCCCGGGGCCAGGCGGGCGCGTGGTCAAACACAGGGTGCGCTGCAAGGCAGTCCCACCCTGGAGGCTTCTTACTCAAGTCCGGAGACCGCCCTGCGTTCACTGGGCACACGTGCGCCCTGGGTGCTGAGCTGGCCGGAGGCTGGGGGTGATCTTGGTGTCAGAACACTGTCGGGGTGCTGTACCCCTCTCGGTTTCTCTCACTCATAGAAAAATAAATAGAATTCTTTTTTTAGAAAGAGATTTTTGCTATAGGGCGCATGCCCTCACCAGAGAGACAGAGAGACAGAAAGCGAGAAATCACCCTCCCAGGGGGAAGGCCACGCCGCAATCCCTTCTCCTCCATTCTCCTCTCGGGATCTTGGGCACGCACACACACGCGCCCGGTGTGAGTTTTAAGCTGCCTGGTCCAGGACTCAAAGCATGGTTGACTACATGGGAGTCCAGTGATATAACTATTACACCATCTGCTGGTCCCAAAATAAATATAATTTTAAAAAGTAAATAAAAAGCTGCTTCCTGAAGAGGCAGTCCCCCCACAGTGTGGTATGGCATCGGTGGGCCAAGAGGGTTTCAGGGGCCAGAGAGCCCAGGGACTGTAGGTGCAGGAGCTGGCAGCAGGAGGGCAGGACTGAGTAGTGGAGGGGAGTCATCGCGGGGAGGGGGGTCTCAGGAGCAGTGCCCGCCCCACCACCCTTCACTGCTACCCCTCCTCCTCTTCCCTCAGTGACCAGTGCTCTGCGTTGACTCTTCCTCCTAGATCTCCCCTAGCTGAATTCATCCCGTCCTCCCAGCTGCCCTAACTTCAGGCAGAGGTCCACCTCCATCTTGATCACAACTACGGCCTCTGGCTGGTCTCCCTGTCTCCAGTGGCACCCCCTCCAGTCCTTTCTCTCTGCCCTGCACCCACGCTCATCCTTCCAGAAGGCAGATCTCTTCATGTCACTCCAGCCCTAATGGCTTCCCATCATCCCCGGGATAAACCTACACTCAACCGCGCGCACATGCTCTGGCCCACGCGCTAACAACCTCCCCTTTCTAAGGATTTTTTTTTGCCATAGGGTGTGTGCGCTCACTAGAGAGTAATAGAGACAGTGAGAAGGACAGTGAGAAACCTTCCCCTGCCCCCAGCTGGGTGGGCAGGGATGGCCACGCTGCAATCCCTTCTCCTCCATTCTCCTCCTGGGATTTTAGGCGTGCACACACATGTGCACCACATGATTTTCAAGTCACCAGGCCTGGGACTCGAACCACAGTCTGCCATGGGGGAGTTTAACCTTAACCATCACACCTGCTGGCCCCTGGCTGCCACTTTTCTCAGAAATCATTCCCTCGATGCTTCCCTTTGGTGCTGCTTCCTTTGCTGTTCTTGGCTGTTGAGCGTCTCCATTTACTCATCGGTCTCCTGGCCCGGTCTTGAGCTTCTTGTTGGGTGTAAACTGTGTGGCGGACTCTGTCATCACCAGAAGCTAGCACCAACTCACCTTGGATGGAAATGACTGTTGAAAAACCATTGTATGCAAGGATTAGTTATAAACAGTTTAAAGAGAGACCTCGCACGACTTTGATTACACAGATCTGTTTTTGACCAAGGTTAAAATGACCCCTTTACAAATAGGGGATGTGTGGTAAAGCCCTGTAGAAACGTAGGCCGTCTCTTTAGCTAATGTGGGTGCTCACAGCTACTGCAAAGCAGGTCTCCTTTAGGATCACATGGTTTACCTCGATGGAGAAAGCAGGGCAGATGTAGGGCTGCCAGCCACCAAAGGAGTTCTGGGACATTTCTGGGGGCCGAGAGTGGGAGACAGAGGTGGAAGACCTTAGATGGTTTGATGTGAAAGTCCCATATTTAAAATGTTGTGAAAACCCACTACTGATTTTCACGTGTAATCATAAATTTCCCAATTCAGAAAATTTCCTGTGTCATTAGTACCATATTAAAAATTTGGGGGTCCAGACCAGAAGATGGCTGGGGTCTGAACCTGGCAACTTAAAACTCAGGCCCAGTGTGCATGCGTGCCCAAAATCCCAAGAGGAGAGTGGAGGAGAAGGGATTGCAGCATGGATATCTTAGCTGGGGAGTGATTTCTCACTTTCTGTCTCTCTGGCAAGTGCACACATTTATACAAAAAAATTATCTCTTAAAAAAAAAAATCGGGGCTCCAGCAGATGGCCTGGTGGTTACATCCCTGGACTCCCATATGGCCAACCGTGGTTTGAGTCCTGGACCCAAAGGCTTGAAACTCACCAAACACACGTGCATGTGTACCCAAGACCCGAGAGGAGAATGGAGAAGGGATTGTGGCGGGCCACCCCCCTGGGGGTGATTTCTCACTTTCCCTCTCACTGTCTCTGTCTCTTTCTCTCTCTCTCTCTCTCTCTGGCAAGCACATGCACGCTAAAGAAAAACCTCTGCAAAAAAAAGGGGGGGGGGAGGGGCAGCAGGTGGCGTGGTAGTTAAAGGTGCAGGACTCCCATGTGGCTGACTGCAGTTAGAGTTCTGGACCTGGCAGTTTGTTTTCTCACTTTCCCTTTGTCTCTTTCTGGTCAAATTTTAAAATAATAATAGAGGCCAGCAGATGGTGTGGCAATTATGTTGCTGGACTTCTACATAGCTGACCGCAATTCAAATCCCAGACCTGGTGGCCTGAAACTCACACCGGACGCATATGTGTGCATGCCCGAGATCCCAGAAACAGAATGGAGGAGAAGGGATTGTAGCATGATCATTCTCCCCAGGGAGTGATTTCTCACTTTCCTTCTCACAGTCTGCCCCTCTTTCTCTCCAAGTGCACACTTGTCCTAAGGCAAAAACCTCTACAAAATAATAGTAAGCAAAATAAATAATTCTTAATTTAAAAATATTTTTTTTCTTTTATTATTTTATTTAACTGTATTTATTTAATTATTTTTAAATTTGACCAGAGAAGGACAGAGAGAGAAAGAAAGAGAGAGAAGGTGAGAAAGCAAGCCACCAGGTCCGGGACTCAAACCGTAGTTGGCCATGTAGAAATCCAGCAGCCCTAACTACCACACCACCTGTCGGTCCCTCCCAAAATTTTAATTATTACAAGTAAATGTTTTTCTATCTCTGAGTTCACACTGTGTTAAAGCACATTATCAAATGAACATCTTTTTCAGTGTGAATTATTTTATTGATGGGCACTTTCATTTTTATCCAAATGAGGCAGAAGGTCATCTAGGAGTCTCTCATAAATACTCATGGGACAGTTTGGGTGAGATGGATTTAATTCAGGCCTGGATCTCTATGAAATTTAGGCAGCTCATGAAATGGAAATATCGTTTTTTTTTTAAATTATTACATGGCTTTTTCCTCTTGCTTGGGAAACATGTCTCACAAACCTTCTGACACTTCTCCAGTTGTTTCTTACACATGAAGGGAGAAACAATTGTCTACACCTGCCAGGCCACACGCCTTCCCTGGCTTCTGACCCTTCTCACATCTGCAAGAAACCAGTAACAGACGGGCCCTGCTGGGCTGCCAGCTGCACACGGGCAGGGCCTGGGCCGCAGGCAGCCGCCAGCCCCCAGTGTGCCTCCATTCTCTGGTCCACTCCTTTCCTCCTCTTCTACTGGGAGGCTTCCCCCTCTTCTGCTGGGGCTTACCTAAGGCAAGACTTATGTTAAGTACACTATTTAAAAAGTAAAGAAGAGGGCCAGCAGGTGGTGTGGATGTTAGGGCAGTTGGACCCCACATGGCTGTTTGTGTGGTTCAAGTCCCGGACCTGGCAGCCTGAAGTCACACTGGCTGTGTGTGTGTGCGTGCCCAAAATCCCAAGAGGAGAATAAAGGAGAAGGCTTGTGGCATGGCCATCCCCCCTGGGGGTGATTTGTCACTTTTTCTGTCTCTCTCCAGTGAGGCCCACACCTAAGCAAAACTTTGAAAAGGAGAACAAGTAAAGAAGAAATACGTTTTCTAAATGCCAGAGAAACACAATGTCCCATGTTATTTGTGAACTTGTCCAGTTCTATAATTTTACCTACAACTAGGTATGACTAAGTACCTCTAAGGTATATGGATAACAATGTCCTTTGCATTATAAAGACCTAAAAACCAACTAGATGGCCAGAAGTAGGGGACTGGCGAAATAAACCATGGACCATTTGATGGAAAACCCTACAACCATTAAAAAGGAATAAAGGAGATCCATAGAAATTTATCTGAAAAGATATCCAGGACACGTTAGATTAACAAAAGTGGAAATTGACTTCAGACGAGATCCAATTTATGTTTAAAAAAGAAAGAGGCAGGGTCCAGCCCCGTGGCCTGGGAGTTGGGGCAGCCAGAGCCCACATGGCCGACCACACAGTTCCCATCCCAGCCCTGGTGGCTTGAAAAACACACTGGGCATGTTGGCAGGTGTGCCGCAAATTCCAACGACATGGAGAAGTGGAGAAGGGATGGCAGCATGACAATAACCCTTTAGGAGATACTTTCTTCTTCTCCCTCTCTCTCTGTCTCTCTGTCTCTCTTTCTGGTGAATACAAGTTGAAATAAAACAAAAAAACAAAGTGCAGTAGGATTTATGTGCGCATTCTATGCCTGTACGTGTATGTGTAGATAACTGCATAACATAGACACATGTGGACAGTGATCACACCAATGAGAGGAAAGGACAGGACCAGGAGAGCAGGGCAGTGAGAAGTATGCTTGTATCTTTCGGTTTATATCCTATGTTCCATTTTATTTATTTTTCTTTCAGTAATTTGCATTACTTTTACAATTTTACAAAAAAAAAAAAAAAGTGGGAGAGTTCAAATCGCCTTGTTTTTTTTTTTTTTTTTTTTGAGAGATTTTCGCTACAGGGCGCGTGCGCTCGCCAGACAGACAGAGAGAGACAGAGAGACAGAAAGCGAGAAATCACCCCCCAGGGGCGATGGTCACGCCACAATCCCTTCTCCTCCATTCTCCTCTCGGGATCTTGGGCACGCACGCACACGCGCCCGGCGTGAGTTTTAAGCTACCGGCTCTGGGATGCGAACCGCGGTCGACTACGTGGGAGTCCAGCGACATAGCCATTATGCTAACTGCTGGTTCCCCTCAAATCGCTTTTTTAAAATGAGAATTAGAATTTACATATATGTATTCAGAACCATAATGAATTTTTTTTTAAAGCTTACCAGAGGGTATGTTCACCAGAGAGAGAAAGAGAGAGAGAGAGAGGGAAAGTTAGAAAGCATGCCCCAAGGGGATGGCCATGCCACAATCCTTTCTCTTCCACTTTCTTCTCAGGAGTTTGGGCATACATACACAGGTGCCTGGCATGTTTTTCATGCCACAAGGTCCAGGACTCAAACCCTGTGGTCAACCATGTGGTATCCACCCACCTTAACCACCATGTCACAGGCTGGTTGGTGACTAATCTTTAGATAGCCGAGCTGCTGAAGAAAGCAATAATTCTAAGCCATCTCCCTTTAGTGAGCCTCCCCCAACTACTAGGTTGTCGGGGGAGTTATAACATGTATTCTTCTGTACAAAAATGCATTATGACTTTCCTGATGACCCAATGGAAGCCAAAGTAAATGAATTTTTCATACATCTCTTGAGAATATAAAGCAGATAACAAATGTGCAAGATAATGAGGTCATGATCAGTAAGAGTATGCATATAGGAAAAAAGATCGAAAAAGATGAATGCAGAAAAGTTAACTTTGCCCCCATTTAGTTGCGATTTCAAGTGATTTTTATTTATATCTCATGGACTTCCACTTTAATAATAAGCATTATTTTTAGCCTCAGAAAACATCAATAACTTATTTTGAATAAAGGAAAAAAACGATCTTGCGTATTCTCGTGCTGAATGTTTGGCACCAGATCGCTCTGGGAGGTTCTATCATGAGTCTATACCTGGGGCTCTAGACAAGATCAGCTTCGGCAAAAATACATTTAGATATGACCCTCTCTAAGGGCAGGGTCCATAGTGCAGCCACGATGCACAGCTCAAAGCTAAGCTGGCTCTCACATGGCGACCTCAGTTCAAATCCTTGGCTCGGTCATCCTGAAACAATGGGCACGTGAGAGAGAGTGCCCGAGATCTGACGGTCTGGAGGAGTGGAGGAAGGAGATCAGGGAGCAGCCGGACTCTGGAGCGTGTTCATCCATCTCTCTATGTGTGCATACACACACTACCACGAATAAAGGAAAAACAGGTCAACTATGACCCTCCCCAATGTCCAGATGTAAACCTAGAGACAGCGCAAGTGAATGCAGGTATTTTCATCTGAAAGAGATGAAAATGAAGGGGAAAATAACTTGTAAGGGAGTGTTTGGAAAGTAGAACCCACCTCAGGACGTCAGAGGAACATTGTCTGAATGCCGTGGTTGTTGACACCTTCTACACCAGCTGTCTTCGGATTCCCATCCTGTGTGACTTCACCCCAGGGTACCTTCTTCCTATTGGGGGCTTTCCAGTCAAATGACTCATCCAGCTGCAGAATCTAAGTTTCCCTACCGCCATTAAGTATCCAGGAGTGAGTCACCTCCAATCAGTTGCCTTTTTTTTTTTTTTTTTTTAACTTCAATGGAATTAGGCTCAGAGACCTTGTTTGGAAGCTTCGTTCTGCACAAAGGGCTGGTGAGGTTATCAGGGAGATCTGCTGTGTTACAGGAATGGAAGGAGGCCAAGAAACAGGGTAATTGGGGGTGGGATTGCCTTGAGGGTAGAATGATGTACCCCCCCCCAAAAAAAGGTACCAAAAAAAGGTCAGTCTAGACAGTATGGTGTGTGTGTGTGTGGGGAGACAGTACAGAGTTAAGAATTAATTGGTTCTGGGTTTTAGGTAATTGTTCTGTGGCACAATGACTTAAAAGGCAAGGTGACTCATACCGACAATTTTTATTTTTGTGCACTAATTTTGTATGTACTGCATAGGCACTAGCCAAAGAGAAGAAGAAGAAGTTTACTGGGGGAAAAAAAAAACAAAGAGTAATGCTTTTGACATGTAGGCATGCTTTATGTGAAAGTTATTTCACTATTTTTGGTCAAATTGTTTTTCATTTTTATGAAAAAAAAATGTTCATTTTTAAAGCACTCTGGTCTATCTCCCAACTGTTAGTTTTATCACTCGAAAATGTGGTATTTTAAAAATACCATCACTGGTGTCATACGAAGACTTGCCTTGGATTTTATGCGTTTCATAGTAATTAATGCTTTTTTTTTTTAGCAAGGCATTTGCACATGAAAAAGTAAAATGAAAGTTCACCAAAATATTCATAGCAGTTGTCTTGGGATGATGATAGAAACTCTGGTTATGGGTTTACTTTTTGTGTGTGTGGGTTTTTTTCTACTTGTCTATGTTTTTCTAGTTTTTCTCTGAAGAGAGTGAAACACCTTTATAAAGAAAACTTAAATGTATCAGAGGGAGTAAGATATGGAACAAAAAGGGAAGACTTATGAGGCTTTGAGTTATAGGCCCTGAGCATAATTATTACTGTGACCACACGCAGGGGAAGGGGTCCTTGTCAGTCTCCAGAATATCTTATGCAACAATGAATAAAGCCTGGCATATTGTTTCAAAAATGTTAAGGTTATGCATCCTCTAAGTTATCAACAAAGACCTGTAAAATCCTATGAAATACGAATAATGCCATAGTTACTTAAATACTACTTCAACCTGGGGACTTACTGAGCTCACTGAAGGATGCTTATTTTTTGAATTACTTACTTATTTAACTTTATTTATTTATTTATTTATTTATTTATTTATTTATTTTTTTAATTTGCTGTAGTGCACATGAATTCACCAGGGAGAGATGAGAGAGAGAGAGAGAGAAGGAAAGTGAGAAAGCAAGCCACCAGGTCACAGACTTGAATCGGGTCAGTTATATGGGAGTCCAGTACCTTAACCACCATGCCCACCACCTGCAGTTACTTATATTTTTAAGTTTATTCATTTATGGTTTTTAAATGAGAAAGAGAAAATCTCAGCTCGTCACAATCCCCTGCTCAGTGTACAGCCAGCCAGGATCATTGAAGGAACTTGGCCTGCTTGGGTCAACCCAGGATCTGGACCTGGGCCGTCCACGTGGCTGCAGTATTGTGCAGTGGCACACTACCACTTACGCCTTTGCTGCTGGCCCTGGTTATTTACTTTAAACCTTACGAGGGAGAGTTAGTGAATTAAATTGATGTTAGGGCACCAGCAGTTATAAAAGAACTGCACACACCATCTTCCTTAACTTGATTGTGAAAACAGTGTTCAATGGGACAGTCTGTTGTGCTGTTGCATGGAGCTATGGTCTCCTAACCATCATTAACCTAGGTATAATTCATAAAATGCCAGCTGCCAATAGAGGGTATTTGGGGTAGTTAAATCAAGAAGCATAGGGACCAGCAGTTAGTGTAATGGCTATGTCGCTGGACTCCCACGTAGTCAACTGTGGTTCGTGTCCTGGACTGGTGGCTTGAACTCACGCCAGGCGTATGTGCGTGCATGCCCCCCAAGAGGAGAATGGAGGAGAAGGGACTGTGGTGTGGCCATCCCCCCTGGGGGGGTAATTTCTCACTTTCTGTCTCTCTGTCTCTCTCTGTCTTTCTGGTGAGCGCACGCGCCCTATAGCAAAATCCTCTCAAAAAAAAAAAAAAAAAGAAGAAGAAGAAGCATAAGGAGCATTTTAATTTCTATTGCATCATTTAATTTCCTAACAGAGGAGGTCAATTACAAAAACAATCTCAGTGGCTACTTCTTTGACCTTAAATTTTTTCATTCTCCTCCATCAGTATGAGGATGCTGAGATGTTGTAAAATATGATTAAATAGGAAAGGATCTGAGTATCATTAAGTATTTGATGAGCAGTGGGAGAATATTGTGAGGTGTATGTACCACAGGGGTGAAAAGAAAGTTCATTCATTCAATACCTATTTATTGAGCCGCTATTATATGAGAGGTACTCTCTAGGGCCTGAGGAACAGCAGTGAACAGAGCAGAGTCTCTGCCTCATGGGGTGTACACTGCCGGGGAGAGGTCAACAACAGACCTGTGTATTGTATACGGCTGTGTGTCCTTTATGGGCGGGGATGCGTTCTGAGCCATGTGTCATTGGGTGATTTTTGACATTCGAACATCATAGCGTGAACTGACACAAACCTGGATGGTACAGCCTCTGCACACCTAGTCCCGATGGGGTGGCTTCCAGACTGTAGATCTGTGCAGCATATTACTGTACTAAAACCTGCAGGCAATTTAGCACAATAGTGTGTGTCTAAACACACCTAAACGTGGAAAGAGTACAGCCAAAATATGAAAGCGAAATGGTGCATGCGTAGAGCTTGCAGGACTGAGGTTGCTCTGGATGAGTCCATGAGTGAGTGAGTGTGAGTGTGAGTGTGAGTGTGAGTGGAGGTACTAGCCCAGACATGGCAGTACACAGCTGCACTTTACAGGCACTGGGCGCTCAGGGTACATCATTTTAAAAAATGTTTTCTTTAATAATAAGTTAAACTTACCACACTGTAACTTTTATACTTTATAAATTTTTCATCTTCTTTAACTTTTTGACTCTTTTGTAATAACACTTAGTTTAAAAGACGAGCACTGGGTCGGCCTATAGCATGGTAGTTAAGGGAGCTAGATCCCACGTAGTTGACTATGCAGTTCGAGTCCCAGACCCAGAGCCGTCAGAAACACTCTGGGCGCATGTGCCTGTGTGCCTAGGATCCCAAAAGGAGGGAGAGATTGAGAAGGGATTGCCACATGAACCTTCCCCATGGGGTGCTTTCTCACTTGCCCCTGCCCTCCAGCAAGCACACCCACCCTCTAGCAAAGAAAATAACAAAAAGCATAGTATAGTAAATACATGATCAGTAACAGAGTCATTTATGATCAAGTATGATGTTCTGTGCATAGTTGTAAGTGCGATTTCCTATGAGTGGCAGTGCAGTAGGCTTTTAATACCAGCATCACCACCAACATGTGAGTAATGCGTCACGTTATGATGTTCCGACAGTGATGATGATGTCACTAGGAATCTTTTAGTTCCATTATAATCTTTTTTCTTTTTCGTAGTTTTTGCCATAGAGCCGCTGTACTCTCCAGGCAAACATGTACAGAGGCGATGAGAGAGGAAAAAGTGAGAAATCAACCCTCAGGGGGAATGGCCAATCACAATCCCTTCGCCTCCCTTTGGCTCTTGGGATCTTGAGCACGTACACACACACACACACACACACACACACACACACGTCCAGTGTGATTTTCAAGCCACCGGTTCCTGGACTCAAACCACAGAGTTGGTTATGTAGGATCCAAGTCCTGAACCTCCACGCCACCTGCTGGCCTACTCCATTATAGTCCTATGGGAATACCATTGTATATGCGTCGTCATTGACAGAAATGTACTTGTGTGGCACATAACTCTGTATGTGTGTGAGATAACATTATGAAAACAACAATAAGCCAGGTACGGAGGGACTTGTGGGGGACCGAGGACTGCGTGAGGCAGGGTGATCTGGGAAGTGGACTCCCAGGGAGGTGTGGAGAAGTATTCTGGGACAACAGGGCCATACGGAAAGGGGGCCGGGAGGCGTTCAGGCTGTGACAGCAGGAAGGGAGGTGAGACTGGAGGGGAAGGCAGGGAGAAGGCTGATGGGGCCGCCTAGTGAATAACAAGGACTTGGTTTTATTGCAAGTATGCCAGGAACTGCTGGAATGTTTTGAGTAGAAAAAAGTGACATGATCTCACTTCCACTTTAAAAAGTTAATCTGACTCTTTCTTATTTAATCTCTAAAGCCCAAGTAAAGTCCCCTGAAAGGCTTAATGGAAACAGAGAGGCCTTGAATGGAGATAAGAGAAACAAAAAAAGTTAATTTGCTGAGTAATATTTTTACAGTGGATAGAATCTGCATACGCCTTTAATAATTAATAATTACTAGGGAGTGTTACCCAATGTTTATCTCATTTCATTTCTCTTATTACTAAAATATAAAGAAAGATTATACTTTATTTTATTATGCTTGGTTGAAAGTTTTTTTTTTCTTAATCAGTTAAAAATGATTACTAGATACTTCACTGAATACTTGTGGAAAAAGAAAGCCTATAAAACTCATTCTAATAACAAAAAGGACCAGAAAGTTATAAAACTTGAAGTCAGAATTTAAAAAAAAAAAAAAAAAAGGACAATTCCATTATTTAGAAAAAAGAGCATGGGCTCATAAGAAAGGTGAATTTAGCTTCACACAGGAATTGCTCCGTTATTTGTAAAGAGTGATGTCAGGAAACTATGAATTTGCCAATGAAACTTCAAATTACTCTAACAGATGCTTACAAAATGTACCTAGAGGCTATTGTGTTCCTGTGTTTTGCCAGGACTGCCACTGAAGAGGTGATTTACGATCCCAAAACCCCTAATGATGGCGTTTTCTAAATGTTATTCCAGATTATGTTGTGTAAGACAATAACTCCTGTTATTTACAACTGAATCCTAAAGTATCCGCTGTATACATGTCATCCTGACAGAGAGCTCGTATTTGTACATAATATGCATCGTTTGGAGTGAGGGATTTGCCTTTGTCCCATTTGTGGAAATAGTTTTATTTTGTTTTGTTTTAGAGAGATTTTTGTGTGCGCTTGCTGGAGTGACAGAGACAGAAAGTGAGAAATCACCCTCCAGGGGAGATAGCCACGCCACAATCCCTTCTCCATTCTCCCCTGGGGATTTTGGGCACACGTGTACACGCACTCAGCACAAGTTTTAAGCTACTGGATCTGGGACTCAAACCATGGTCGACTACATGGGAGTCCAGTGACATAACCATTACGCCATCTGCTGGGCCCATGGAAATACTTTTTTATTAAAGATTTTTTCCTGCCTTCCAAACTTAGAAACACTGCTAAGTCCTAAATCATCAAAAGCCTAGTTACTGGGCCAGTAACTAAGTGACATGGTGGGATGGTTACTAATAAGATGACTGCAACCACTGAAGGCCCCAAGTTCAAGACTTTTCAGCTAAATAGTATACTCCCTGCCTACAGCAGTCATTTTCAGTTATCAGGATCACTTTATAAAAATATTTTGTTATTGACACTATCTGGGGAAATGTAGATTCTTCATAGACTCTCAAGTCTTGCATTAGAGAAGTCCATTGTTCAGCTAAATGTCTGTTTCAGGTATTTTTTCTTCACCAGAACATAGTAGGTAATTATCTCGTCTAGACCTGTTCCTGGAGCATTCTTTAGCCAAGGCTTTCAGAGGCAGTTTGCTGAGATAAGGAGAGAAAGACTACCTTTCAGTGATAAAATGGGCAGTTTGCTCCTTGCTGGCAAGCTGTGAGGTTGGCTACTTAATGCCAAGCCAAGAGTGAGTCTGAATTAGTTTCCTCAGGAAAGGCACGGGCATCAAAATTCACCCAGGTGAGCGGGAGAGGGTGGAAAGAGGAGAAACCTTTACAGGTGATCGGATACATTCATTTCACTGCGATGTGCGTGTGCATGTTCCTTTCCTTTTGCATGTGAGAACAAACTGGTCAAAATCTCTAAAAGGGGAACCAGCATACTGTTTACGTCACGGGACTCCCACACGGCCGACTACAGTTCGAGTCCTGGACCCAGAGGCTTGAGACTCACGCCAGATGCGTATGTGTGCGTGCCCAAAACCCCAAGGAGAATGGAGGAGAAGGGATTGTGATGTGACCATCCTCCCTGGGGGTGTGTGGGGGGGTGACTTTTCACTTTCTGTCTCTCTGTCTCTTTCTGGCAAGTGCATATGCCTTATAGCAAAAAATCTCTCTAAAAAAAAAATCTCTAAAAGAACTTTGCTATTTTTAATAGAAATTTCCACTGAGAAGATTTTAGAGTTAGAAAAAACGAAAATCCTTGCTTGACTGAAATGAGCAGATTGTTCCACATGCCCCTGGGTTGCACAAGCGTATACTAGAACAAGTTCTAACAAAAAAGAAATGAAGTTGCATCCATTTTGAGCAGCTGAATTTTGGGGGTATGCATAAATAACCCAATCAGGATGTTCCTGGGTGCTTATTAACACACTGTGAATGCATGAAGTCATTTCGTCTGACTGGGGAACTGGGATAAACTTCCAGTGAGACTTTTGGGAAATATTTCCCATTTCAAGCTAATTGATATTGCTGGCTCTATTAAGTTCTGACGAGTTTGGGGGAGTCCTTTATTTTGCTATATAAGGAATCGTTTGATCAATTGGAAAAACTTCTCTCTACTCAGAGAGAAGGCAGAGAAGATGTCTCCCTGGTCAGATTGTGTGGCTGGCAATGTCAAAATGATTTTCTTAGCTCTGTGCCTCACAGAGGATGCCCATGACACTTTCCAAATCCTTCTGCAAACAGCTGGATTCAACACGACTGCCTTATTTGTGGAACTAAAGAACTAGGAGTGATTTTGATACACTGTTTGCTAGCAAAGAAGTGATTTCCTTACCCTCTGGATGGTGGTAACCAGTGTGGGCTAATTTTTATTTTAATTGCTGAGTTTAATGAGATTAAAGAGATTTCTAAAAAGAAGGAATTTTAAATCTGCATTAGCAACATGATATTTGTCCTTGTTTTGTTTTGGTTTTTACAGACTTGGACTCTTAAAATGCAAAGGGTCTTTAAAAGTGCATGGAAAATGCATATTATGAAGAAGCCATGCATGGTTTTTTATTTTGTTTGCACCAAAATAAAGTCATACTTTAATTCCATTTTCCATAGTTTTTGATATACTCTTGTACTTCATCATAATAGAGTAGGAGGGACAATGTACTGAGTTGATGGCTTTCAAATTTTTTTGGACAAAAACCCAGAGTAAATTGAACCTGTTTGTATGTGTGTTTATATATGAGGAGATTTTAGAACGTTTGTGGAGGGACCAGCAGTTAGCGTAATGGCTATGTTGCTGGACTCCCATGTAGTCGACCATGATTTGAGTCCTGGATCTGGAGGCTTAAGCTCATGCCAGGCGTGTGTGCCTGCGTGCCCAAGATCCCAAGAGAAGAATGGAGGAGAAGGGCTTGCGGTGTGGCCATCCCCCCGGAGGATGATTTCTCGCTTTCTGTCTCTCTGTCTCTCTCTGTCTTTCTGATGAGCGCACACGCCCTATAGCAAAAACCTCTCAAAAAAATAAAAAGAAAAAAGAACATTTGTGGAGAAAATAGAATCAAAATATATCATTACCTTGGTACAAAAATATTTGAAATCCATACATAGTTTTTGTTTTGTTTTGTTTTAGTTTTAGTTATTTGATTGATTTTCTTCCATGAGTGGGAAAGCAAGAGAGACAGCACGCCCAAAAGGTTCCCAACATTACCATCCACCCCCAGCCTCAGCCCGCCCCCGAGCACAGAGCCATGCCTGCCCAGCGTACTCAGGGAGGTCTCCAGATGTGAACCCGGAATCTTTCCATGTGGGTCACCCTTGCGCATTGTTGTGTTTTAGAACTGCGCCCGTATATTTTATGTAAATATGCATTTTCTATGAACTTTTTGAAGACCCGCCATGAATGTGTTAAACGATGATATGAAATGTGTACTGATAGAGTCATTGCTAAGCAGGGAGGTGAGGATGATAAGTGGGAGGGAGGGAAGAAGGGAAGACACACAGAAAGAAACAAAGATAGAGATTGGGGACCGCCTTTATGCGAGTACCACGTGGGATATTTTGTCATCTATTCATTTGACTTCTCTCTCTTTAAAAATACTGGTTGAAATCCACTAAGTCCATTCTATGATGTGCCAGTGTCACCAACAGAAATTTGAACATCCCCGGGCTAAGCAGTAAGGGAACCTGCAGTCGCCACCTTAAGGTCCCTTCAGGCCAGCCTGAGAACCACCTTGGCACCCGCTGCTTTGAGTTTTAACTGAAAAGGCCAGTTGGTGCCAAACACCTTGTGAATCCAAACTCTCTCTCTTATTGACATGATCGGATCACTCTCGAACCAGACCTTTAAAGCCATGCCGTCTGTACTAAAAACAAACCAAACAAAAAGAACCAAGCTTTTTCCCCACTGTGGGCTAATAACATTCTACTTTGTTTCTTAGTAGAAAGAGAAAGTGGGGCCGGCAGGTGGCATGGCGGTTGGGCTGCTGGACTCCCACATGGCTGACCATGGTTTGAGTCCCAGACCTGACAGTCTGCTTGCTTTCTTTCTCTCTCTCTCTCTCTCTCTCTCTCTCTCTCTCTCTCTCTCTCATCAAATTAAAGAAGAAAAAGAAATAAAAGATGAAATAAATCTAAAAAAGAAAAAGTAATGATGTTATACATTTGAGTGAATCTCATTGAAGAACAGTATCTGCATTGCTTTTCTAAATTGTAAAATAAAGGTAAAGTGAACTTAAGCAGAAAGGAAAAGATAGGAGAGATTTTCAAGAGATTTTTGGCACTAAGCCATTAATTAAAGTCTTAAGGGTCCCTCGTGTCTGAAACAAGGCTATGGAGAAGCACCTTCTTGGCTGTAGGTAACTGTGACAGTGTCCAGCCTCCGTTCTTATTGTGCGTGTCAGACAGGAAACAAATGACCCCCTCTCCTCACTGCGTGGCCTTTGATTTCCATTTTTCAAAATGATCTCTTACTATGCATCGCAGATCCCTACCCGGCCCTCCCCCATGGATGGTAGAATGCTCAGCTTGAAATAATGGAGTTTTTTCTTGGTTGCTGGAAATGATAGATGGCAGCAATCAGCTTGGCTTTTAAAAGCATATGCATTAAAAGAGAGAAGAAGCTATGTCTTGGCTTCCACCCACTCCTGAAATCAGCAAAGAGAGAATTCTCTCAATTAAAACATAATGTAATTTCCATCCCACCCTCGGGGCATTACTTCTGCTATGTTGATGAAAATGAACATCAAATTGATTGGCTTCCCACGCCCTGACAATCATTAATTAGGCCAAAGGTGCTGGGGATGAGAGTAGTGATCTGAAAGCAATACAAGTTGACAGCTTTTTCCTCACTTTCGCTCTGGAGACCCATCTCAGGACAGGTGACAGGCCTGATGTACCTTTTTCCAGGACACTTCTTCCCCACTCTCTTGAAGCTGATTATTTGCTTTGAATTAGCTGATCTCATGGAATGTAGAAAGATTTCCATTCATCAGAATAAATTCAGCGCTATGTCTTATGGAGGTTTCAGAGTAGAGCTTGACTGGTGGGTTAAAAAAAAAGCTTACCTATGGGACCAGCAGTTAGCGTAATGGCTATGTCGCTGGACTCCCACATAGTCGACCGCGGTTCGAGTCCCAGACCCGGTGGCTTAAACTCACGCCGGGCGCATGTGCGTGCGTGCGTGCCCACGATCCTGAGAGGAGAATGGAGGAGAAGGGATTGCGGTGTGGCCATCCCCCCTGGGGGGTGATTTCCTGCTTTCTGTCTCTCTGTCTCTCTCTGTCTGTCTGGCGAGCGCACGCGCCCTATAGCAAAAACCTCTCCAAAAAAAGAAGGAAAAAAAAAAAAAAAGCTTACCTATTTGAATATGTCAGCAGGTGAGATTCTCTTATGATACATGTACAATTCTGAATGTCTGCAATTACGATGCTGGCAATATACACATGCTTAAAGAACTGGAAGTTTGATAGGGCAATGGTCTCGATTTGAAAGGGTCAGGTTCTCCGCTATCATGAGAGTTTTTATAAAAGAATCCTATTCATACAGAGCAGATTCTTTTTTTTCTTACTTCACTTAGGCAATTATTTCCATCTTAACCTTGAATAGAAGAAGTTGGACTAATAGTGAAATGTGCTCAGAATTATGCCTGTGACTTTTTTCCTACCCTGTGAATTTTCTTATTGAAAGCTCAGTGAACTTCTTAATTTAAAAAATAAGAATCAGCTCATGCTCCTTGCCCCTGGTAATCACCAGGGCACCACTATCATTGAAAGTGCACTAAGGACCTACCTGTCTGAATCTCGGCTAGAATTTAAATAATCACAGTCCCTGCTTTCTCAAAATCTACAACCTAAGATAGAGTCTGTGTACGGTTCTGCACTGGGACTGGTTTTGTCCCACAGAGGACATTCAGCCATGTCTGGTGATATGGTTAATTGCCTTAACTGTAGGGCTGGTGCTGTTGCCATCTTTAGGTAGGAGCTGGGGACGTCACTAAACATCTCATAATGTACAGGATGCCCCCCCCCCCCACCCCCGGCACACACACACAGAGTAAGTATCTGGTCGAAAATGTTGATACTGCTGAAAGGTTGAGAAATCTTGCATTACATGTTAGCAGATGCACATACTGAAAACTACAATCCAATGGCCAGATATATGGATTCTGTGATAGTGCTTTAACTGTGTATAGACAGACATTTCTGGAAGTTTTCCAAATTTCCAGGCTATACTTTGGTTATTTAATAGCTCTACTTCTAAATTTTTATTTAGGGAAAAAAAAAAAAAAAAAAAACTGGGCAATTGTGACACTATTCAACAGTGGCCTAAAAATATAAGCATCAAACATGATCGAATCTTCTTGAATTGCCATTAAAATCTTAGGAAGCAGAATATGCATTACAGAGCAGGGGTCCTACTCCCTATAAATGAACTAATTGAAGATACTTTAAGTGATAAAATAAAATGATTATATGTATTAGTTATGATGAAGATTCTCTGGCTGTAAAAAGGCCAAAATAATGGAGGTTTAAATAAGGTAGAAGTTTATTTCTCTCTTACACAGCAGTCAGAGTGTAAGCAGGGCTCTAAGTGCTTGGGCCCCTTCAATCTGTTCTGCCATCCCTGAGAGACTGTTCTACCTCATTGTCTAATATGTTCTGCCATGGTCTAAGACTAAGTTCCACCTCAAGGTCTAATATGGCTGCTGCAGCCCCCACTATTACACCCACATCCTAGACAGAAGAAGGTCACAGGCAAAAGTAATCCCTCTTTTAAGTATGACCTTGAGGATGTGCCTATCAGTTCTGATAATCCTGTGGTGTAGAACTTGGTCACGTGGCTAGACCTAGCCAGTAGGGAGATTGACACACTGTCCTGTTTAGGCAGCCATGTGCCCAGCTAGAATTTGAGGGTTCCTTTATTAGAGGAAGAAGAAAAGCATGGATATTGGAGGACGGCTAGCAGTCTCTGTCTCAGGCATCTTGTTTAAGGTTAATTCAAAGTCAGGAACCCAAAGACTGATTAATAATTCCATCCCAAAGACTGATTAATAATTCCAAATGGCCTTGGTCCAGATGGAGTTCACGGACTGTGACAGTGTCTACAACGGCCTGTTATGTTAATCACAAGCCACCAGCAATCTGTGCCTGGACTTCCTCATTTGTAAATTGCGAATACTAATACTACTTACCGGGACCAGCAGTTAGCGTAATGGCTATGTCGCTGGACTCCCACATAGTCGACCGCGGTTCGAGTCCCGGACCCAGTGGCTTAAACTCACGCCGGGCGCGTGTGCATGCATGCCCAAGATCCCGAGAGGAGAATGGAGGAGAAGGGATTGCGGCATGGCCATCCCCCCTGGGGGGTGATTTCCTGCTTTCTGTCTCTCTGTCTCTCTCTGTCTGTCTGGCGAGCGCATGCGCCCTATAGCAAAAACCTCTTCAAAAAAAAAAAAAAGAAAAGAAAAATACTACTTACCTTATAGGGTTGGGAGAGCATTAAAGATAAAATATACATAAAACATCGGAACCACGCCTAACGCACAGGAGCACTACTGAGAGCTAACGTGCTATTGTGGGGCATTCCTGTGCTAGCTGGCTGATTTACGATCGGGTGACTTGAGCCTGGACTTCCTGAGCACACACAAGTCTGCTAGCTAGCCTCATTTGGTCTTTAAATCTCTATAAACATTTGTTGCTTTGATCTAACTGTGAGATCTGATATGAAATGAAGATCATTCTAACTTGAAACGGGCGTGGGCTCAAGGCAGTTCCTGAAGTGGGGGATTCCCAGCTTCATGTATCAGAGCTACATCAGTGGACAAGGTCAGGATCCAGGGCCGACAACTGGCGTCTCAGCTGCTTCACCCACTTCAGAGAGCCTCGCCTCACATTTGTCTATTTCTCAACACATGGCAGAGATTTCCGATTTGATCCAGATGAAGTTCATTAAACTCATGATACCTGTACTTCCCTCTCCAGTGAAGACGCTTACAGACCCGTTGTGGGAAAATTGCAGCTCAGAAGACTTAAGAGTGCCAGTGGCTGTCTTCTCTACCACAGGGATTCCGAGTGAGATGTCATCAACTTTCTTCTTCCCTGAAACTCTGCCTCATCAGCCCTAATGAACAACATGAGCCAGCACAGAATCAGACCCCTTTAAAGCTGCAAACACACAGGCACCCACATAAAAAATTCTGATTGATAATAGGATTGTTTGGACCTTAAAATGTTCAAGTTCAGGGGCAGGTGGTGTGATGGTTAAGTCACTGGACTCCCACATGGTCAACCGTGGCTTGAGTACTGGACCCAGTGGCTTCAAAATCACACCAGGCACACGTGCAAGTTTTAAGAGCAAAAACTTAAAGAAAAAAAAAAACAAACAAAAACATGCACATTCATTTCTAGATCATTTTATGTTTTTTAAAGAATTACTTGATTTTATTTATTATTATTTTTTAATTTGACCAAAGAGTGAGGGAAAGTGAGAGAAAGCAAGCCACCAGGTCCAGGACTCAAACCATGGTCAGCCATGTGGGAGTCCAGCATCTTAACCACCATGCCAGCTGCCGGCCCCTGTTTCATATTTTTTACTACTGTCCATTTTGAAAGCAAGTCAGTATCTTACCTGCATGTGAAATGATAGAAATGCAAATCGTGTCATTGCTCGCATGGAGCGAGGCGTGTTTTCTATAGGTTAGAACGTGCTCTGGCATGAACAGGAAGTCCATGGTGGCAACCACGCTCCAGCATACAACCCTTCATCTTAATTTCCTTCTCAGCAAGTTTCTCCGAGTCCCTTTGGTCCTCACAATATAAAATTCAAAAGGATGATTCTATATCCTTCCAATCTGAAAATGCAGTAAGGGAGAAGATGGTGACTCAGGATAACAACTCATATTATTTTTATCAACAGAAAATTATAAAGAAAAACAATTCCATGCAATCATATGGAAAGGAACATTATATAGACAGACTTGGATCAAAATATTTAGCAGGCTGGCTGCAGCTGTAAGCAGTCAGAGGGAGTGTGGGCTTAACAGCACTGCACTGAGGACTTCCACAATCTGCAATTCCCACTTACACCACAGACACTTCGGCCTTTTAAAACTCAGCACATTATGGCATAATGCTTAAAAATTATTCAGGGACTTACAGAAATGAGACTTAGAGTAATACTGCCTCCATGCCGGAAAAAAAAAAAAAAAAAAAAAAAGGATTCCATTCTTTATTTACTTCTTTATTTACCTCTTTATTTACTTTGCAAATCTTAGTCTCAAAGTTTCTTTCTTTCATGACTGAGAGAGAGCAAGAGACAGAGACAGCACCCTCACAGGGTCCCTACGCTGCCATCCAACAGCAGTCTGCAGTCCTTCAGACCATGAGCATGTACGTGGCCGCGTACTCAGGAACGTCCTGGATGTGATATGCTCCCAGGGCATCACTGTACCACTGTGCCACCGTCTGGCCCTCCAGTGTTTTTTCTTTTTTTCTTTTTTACAAAAATTTTAAAAATACAGGAAATAAAAAGGCATAGAAGGAGTAGACAAATGAGGATTGATAGCCTTACATTGGTGCACAGGCCCCAAAGAAAAAGGGAAGGCAGCCTTCCTGAGTGGAAGGACTTCAGAGACTTCACCGGCCTCTCCTCGACTCCTGTGAGTGACCAGGTGAGCCGCTGTGACTCCATAGGGCCACAGTCCTCCGGCTGTTGTTATGTAAGAGCAGCAGAGAGAGTCCCGGGAAGGTCAGCGTGAAGCATTCTAAAAAGGCCGAGTTTCCTTGAAGAGCAAGACGTACACGTGCTCCGTTCTATGGAGTCGCTTCTGTCCAACACAGAGAAGCAGATTGTGACAGGAGCCTGAAATGTTTTGTTTGTGCTAAACTCTTCAAGAGTTAGACTCACTTGGATCAAAATATTTACCAGGCTGTTTACAAACTCCAATTTTTGTTTGGGGATATAATCTAATATTAGATTATACTAGAATTCCACTGATGAATACATTTTTGCAGACCGAGTCCCAGACTTGTGTAGCTCAGATCCACTGGCCCTAAGAAATCAAAATTCTTTATAAAACATACCATAGCACCTCTGACTTGGCATGATTCCAAGGAGACACCCCTGCACCTCTGCTCAGTGTGTGTGGTTCAGTTCAGTATCTGTGACACGGAGGCAGTACCTGCTGCATGGCTATTAAGAAAAGCAAATGATGGGACCAGCAGATGGTGTAATGGTTAGTTTGCTAGACTCTCATGTAGTCGACTGCAGTTCGAGTCCCAGACCCGGTGGCTTAAAACTCAGCTGGGCGTGCATGTGCGGGTGTTTGTATGCATGTGCGCCCAAAATCCCGAGAGGAGAATGGAGGAGAAGGGATTGTGGCGTGGCCATCCCCCCTGAAGAGTGATTTTTCACTTTCTGTCTCTCTGTCTCTCCAGTGAGTGCATGCAACCTGTAGCAAAAATCTCTCTTAAAAAAAAAAAAAATGGAAAAGAAAATTATATCCTTTATGCCAGGTACTCCACAGAGTGCTTGGTACTTCCTTAGCTGTGCTGTTACGTCGCTGTCACTGTGTTCCTGCACAGGGGTTAAGAGAGTTAATAGAGGTGGGTGATACCGGATTTTCAGAGTTGGTTAGAGATTCAGTTCGCATAGGACCAGCAGTTAGCCTAATGGCTATGTCGCTGAACTCCCATGTAGTTGACCGCGGTTCGAGTCCAAGACCCGGTGGCTTAAACTCACACCGGGCGCTTGTGCGTGCGTGCCCAAGATCCCGAGAGGAGAATGGAGGAGAAGGGATTGCGGCATGGCCATCCCCTCCCCCCAGGGGGGTGATTTCTTGCTTTCTGTCTCTCTGTCTTTCTCTGTCTTTCTGGTGAGCGCACGCACCCTATAGTAAAAACCTCTCCCCCGACCAAAAAAAAAAAAAAAAGAAAACAAAAAAAAAATTAAAAGAAAAAGAGATTCAGTTTGCAAGCAACCACCTGAGGTATCCCTCCCCTCTCCCCCCTCACTGTCTCGTGCTCCCCCATCCCTACCTACTTCCCCAGTGTGACCAGTTTCATGTGCATCCTTCCAGAGATATTTTATGCACGAACAAGTAAAAACATACGTACATGAGTCAATACTTATTTTAAGAACATTTATTCTTTTTTCTTTTCTTTTTTTTTTTTAGATTTTTGCCATAGGGCGTATATGCTTGCCAGAGAGACAGAAAGCAAGATATCACCCCAGGAGGGTGGCCATGCTTCAATCGATTCTCTTCCATTCTCCTCTCAGAACTGTGGGCACACATCCACCTGTGCCCGGTGTGAGTTTCAAGTCACCAGGTCTGGGACTTAAACCATGGTCGATCACATAGGAGTCCAACGCCTTAACCACCATGCTGCCTTTGGCTACAGGAACAGTTATTCTTAAGCAACTTTACACTTGAAAGAGTGAAGAGGCTCTTTTTAAGCTGATAAGTGAAATGGGAAAATGAAGTCAGTCTCTTCTCACCATGGTTCCAAATGTCAGGGTTTCTGGTCTGTGGAATCAAACAGTTAACAATCTTCCAATTTAGTAGAACAACATCAGCATTGTTTTCATAGGGTAGACACAGAAGCCTGTGGGACTGACCCAATGGAGACACAGAGCTTATGGCTGCACCTGTTGGCTCTCTTATCTCAATGTGGAGACATCATCGTTTAACTGTGGGGGCCCATGTAGGGGTGCCAAGAATCAACAGCCACTTCCCCTTTTATATACTGATATGATTTATTAGCTGACTGGAGGCAAATTAAATATAAAGGCAATTATTAGGTTGTTGGGAAAGTTGTGACGTGGTTTTCTATGCAAAATATGTGTTGTGACTTTCCCAGCAACCCAATAGAAGCCTGAGTTGAGGAGCTACTGATAAGATACTACTCTAGATAAGCAGTTATAGCCAGAAAGTTCCGGAAAATTACAGCTACTTCATGTTGATATCTTCATGTATTTACAGAGTTAGCTGGTGTGTGTTCTGTCATTTAAGGCAGAAAGGATTGGGGTAGACTTATTATCACGGCACTTAAATAATGTAGGGATACTTTTCTAGGCCAGTGCAGCGAGGGGAGAGAAAGACCCGGACATTCTCTGTAGGCTACCGGCTGTGGCAGTCGCATGTGGCTAAGAGACCCAACGTAGGTATCGTAGCTTGCCATGCTGGTTAAACCTTCCGCTTGGAAGTCATGATGTCTTTTTCTATGGTTTTCTATGCAAAAAAAATGTATCATGATTTTTCAGAAAACCCAATAAAGGTGCCTGTCCAATTGAAAGACCTGACCTTGAAGACTCTTTAGAGAGAGCTCCTAGGGACTCACCAGACCAGGATCTGGAATTTGGTGTCACTCAATGTTCTCTTCTGTAGATGTTACTGGTTTCCGTAACAGTAGGAATAACTCCATGAATTGGCTCTTGACAGGTAAAAAGCTTTTCCGTTGACCCTTTCAGGTGTTGGGTATGAAAGTGCTTTTTAAATGAGCAACATAAATATCTCCAGGAGTTTTACCTGACATTATCTCCTGTAAGAGTAGAATGTGACCACATTTCAGCTCAGAAGATACCAACAAGACCTTGAGGTAAATTCATACATTGAAAAGGCAGCCCATACACTGTCGAAATGAGAATATGGCCATGTTCCAAGTTGAGAAGGAGCATTTGTGAGTTCCCATATTAATATTAAATGCAAAAAAATCTTTGTTCATGCAACATTAAGGTTACAAATGTGCCCATGCCAAAATTGGAAAATAGCAGAAAATAAGATTCTCATGGTGACATCTGTTCTCCACTATAGGACATATTCCATAATACCATGCATGGTTTGAAGACTGATTATGCAAAGTTTTGGTATATAGTGTGAGTAAGAACCTGAACTTCATCATGTGGGGAGGCAGGGGGATGATGTGAAGAGGCAGTCGAGCTAAGGCTGATTCATACCCTGTCTGGATTTCACCATACGACCTTAGACAAGCAGTTAGCTTATCCACACCTCAAACTCACTATAAACTGGAAGAGTTGTGCACCTTCTTCCCAGTTCTCTCTAGTTCACAAAAAGGAAGGCAAAGATTCTGCTGAGGGGCCAGCAGGTGGTGTGGTAGTTAAGGTGCTGGATTCCCACATGGCCAACTATGGTTCCAGTCCTGGACCTGGCAGTTTGCTTTCTCTCTCTCTCTCTCTCTCTCTCATGCCCTATAACAAATTAAAAATAATAATGCCATGGGGACCAGCAGATGGCATAATGGTTACATCGCTGGACTCCCATGTAGTCGACCACGGTTCAAGTCCTGGACCTGGCGACTTAAAACTCATGCCAGGCACAAGTGCGTGTGTGCCCAAAATCCCTAGAAGAGACTGGAGGTGAAGGGATTGCAGCATGGCCGCAATCTCCCCCCCCCCCGGGGGAGATGACTTCTCACTCTCTGTCTCTCTCTCTCCAGCAGGTGCACGTACCTGATAGCAAAAATCTCTCTCTAAAAAAAATAGAAAGAAAGAAATACTAAATAAAATTAAATAAATAAGTCTTTTTTTTAAAAAAAAAAGATTCTGTTGAGGTGAACTCTCTGAAGAAGGCTAAACCTTCACCATCCAAGTTAGAGGCTTTTGTTATGGGGTGGAAAATGGTGCAGTGTGACAGGCTAGGACTTCTCAGCTCTGCCTATCTCGTTATTACATGAATTTACAACTTCATGCACCCATGCATGTTTTCTCTCGTATGCCTATAATTCATAAAGTTTTAATCAAGGAGCCAGCCCCATAGCCTAGTGGTAAAGGGAGCTGTGGCCAACCACAGTTTAAATCCCAGCCGTGGCTGCTGGAAAACACACCAGGCACATTTGCTTCCAGGCCCGAAATCTCAGCAGGATGTAGAAATGGGTAGAAGAGATTGATAGCATGATCATGCCCCATTGGGGGCTGCTTTCTCCTTCTTTCTCTTTCTGTCTGACTTTTTCTGTTAAGCACGTGCATCCTCTGGCAATTAAAAAAGTTTTAATCCAATCAAGGAATATGTGTCGATTGTATTTAAGATCAATGTAAAGAAAGAGGATAGGAAAAGATACTTTCAGTGATGACCAAGTCGGAATGCACGAGAAAAATAGATAGTAATTCAGGGCACACCACTAGAATATACCACATTTCCACTAACGTAGTCCCTCCATCTTTCCACATTTATTACTTTATCTTTCTACAGTTTGATTTGCAACCAAAATATTGCATTGATATTTTCAAATATCTTTGACTTCCCTTTTTAATAGGAATATCAAAATGGAAGGAAGATGCCTGATTCCACCCCCACTCCCTTTTTGCTCAACTACTTTGGAATTATATTATTGAGGATTATCTGTTACTCAAAAGTATCCCGAGGCTGTTGGATATTTTCATTTCTGGCTTGTGAGCCAAAAATCCATTTCTTACTCTTTTCCAATACTAAAATGATTAGATAGAAGTGGAGTAGATTTTTTTTCACTTACGTACTGGGTTGTCAGGAAAGTCATGTCTCGTTTTTGCATAGAAAAACATAGAACAATGTCATGACTTTCCTGACAGCCTAGTGTATTGGTAATGATAAGGCCCTAACTTTCATGTACAAGTCTAATTCTTCAGACTCATGTCATAGAGTATTTGTTGGAACAGAATGGAATTTACATCACACCTTCCACACTCTAATTCCATTCCGTTCTTCAAGAGGGACATTTGTGTTCAAGGCAGCTGATAAGGTCATATTTCAGTCTCAGGCCATGAAATGCACTGGCCACCTAGGAAAGAAAATAAAATAGACACAGGACATTGGTGTTCTTAGCACGAGGTCCAAACCAAGCTCACCAAGTTGTAGAAATCTTGAGCTATCAACCTTTCTCTACTCTGACACGGAGGTAAAAGTCTTCACACAGAGAGGTGACCTTCCCCATGGACACACCTAGAAGTATGTGTGGTGTAAGGAAAGCCGTAGAATGCAAAGTGTTAAAGTCTTCCTAGTTGGGGATCCTTGGTTCAAATCCTATCTCTCCTACCAACTGCATGAGAAGACTAATTCTTTAATCATTCCGAGCTTTGATGATAATACTGAGACCAATCTTAATGTGTTATGATGAGGAGTAAATTATGTAAGTAAAATCCTTAACCTTAGCACAGGCCCCAGAACAAATTAAGTGCTAAGTAAATCTTAGTTATGCGGATGTATATATAATTCCTCTTTCAGCTACATCTAAATTTGCAGCATTCCCATCATTAAAGAGAGTATGTGGGTATGCAAATTATTGAGAATGAAATTATTATATAGATAGCCCATTAGTTTGAAAAATAAAATGTTTGCCATGTGTTACTTATTGTTATTGATAAATGACCAATTCTGCCCATCATTATGACATACTTTCATAAGAAAATGTGAACGATCCCTTCCTGCTTTTTTACTAACAAGGTGCTATGATCTGAATGTTTATAGCCCCACAAAATTTATACATTAAATTCTCACCCTTGAAGTGATCGTATTAAGAGGTGGGGGCCTCTGAAAGTGATTAGCTTATGGTAGGAGAGCCTCAGGAATAAGATTAATGCTCTTACAAAGGAGGCTCAAAAGAGACCCCCAGCCTCTTCTGCCATGTGAGATTAGAAATGAGGAGATGGGGGTGACTGGGAGGAACAAGCCTCACCAGACACCAGCTCTGCCTTGACTTTGGACTTCCTCGCCTCCAGAACAGTGAGAAATAAGTTTCAGGTGTCCATAAGCCACCCTGTCTATATCTTTTTGTTCCAGCAGCTCAAAAAGACAAAAGCACAAGGTATTTCCCTGTCCTGTGTCTGGGACTCCCCGCCTGGAGAAAAAATGATTAAATAAACCAACACACAGAAATTCCCACCATATAAAAACATAACTCTGCTTAATCAAATAGATAGCATTTCTGAGTCAAGGAGAAAATATATCTGTGATTAGTGTTGACTTAAAACTGTTAAATCTGCCATCAACTAACATACCTTTTATATTGTGCTAAAACTCAAGGTCAGGAGAAAGGCAAAATAGAATAGTTAGATTTTCTATTAATACAGAATTCAATAGGTTCGGCGCAGAGAGAGAAGAAGACTGAAAATTTGAAACTGGATGTAGTCGCGCAAGAATATTACAGTGTCTGGGAGCTGATAAGGGCTTTAAGGAAATTTAGAAATCTTTAAAGGAATGGTTGATATGATCAAGGCTTGTCCATAAGAAAAGAAGACTAGAATAATTGAGAATGCCAGTGGATTCCAATCTTAGAGAAGAGAACCACAGAATCCCTAAGGCCTTACTTTAATAATATTTAGAAATGACTGTGACTTGAATTTTAAAAAGAAACATACTAAATATTTAAAAAATACTTATAGCTATGATGCATAGCACATCACATACTTTCGGGAATAAATGAACATTACAATTTCAGGATTTTATGAAGTATATTAGAAAGTTTGAATTCTCAGATTTCAGACGATTTTTGAAAGGCTAAACTTTTTTTTTTTTTTGAGAGACAGAGATTTTTGCTACAGGGCACTTGCACTCACAAAGAGACAGAAACACAGAAAGTGAGAAATCACACTCCCCCAAGGTGAGAATAGCCACACTGCAATCCCTCCTGCTCCATTCTCTTCTCAGGATTTTGGGCACGCACGCACATGCACCCAGTGTGAGTTTAAGCTGCTGGGTCCAGGACTCAAACTGTGGTCAACTACATGGGAGTCCAGTGACATAACTATAATGCCATCTGCTGATCCAGATTTTTTTTTTAAAGAGAGGTTTTTGCTATAGGGTGCTACACTCTCCAGAGACAGAAAGCAAAAAATATCTCCCCCTGCCCCCCCTCCCCCGGGAGGGATGGCAAACCTGTAATCCCTTCTCTATTCTCCTTTTGGGACTTTGGGCATTGCACACACATGCACCTGGGGTGAGTTTCAAGCTGCTGGGTCTAGAACTCAAACTGCTGTAGACTACGTGGGAGTCCAACCATTACGCGGAATGGGTACGGGTAATGGCGGGCCCGTTGCGCCATCTGCTGGTCCCGGAAAGTTTAAATTTTTTTAACACTGGTAATCTGCCCCTTACTGTACGCATTCCTTCATTCATTCGGTAAATATATATTGAGCACCTAGTTCAGCACTAAAGAAAAATGGAGGGAATTCTCTCATTTGCTCAAATAATGATAACGTTTTCTCTTCGGATGTTCCCTATGTCCCCACAGCGTGTAGTGAATCATAGAAAACTTTTGGATTTAAAGATCTGACGCCCCTTCATACAGTCTCCAGGTAGCTCTACACTTGAATGCCTGCTACTTTTCTCCACTGAAAAAAGTTGAAATAACAGGTCACTATGGGATCTTATTCTGGGGCAAGCAAAAGCTGACCTGAAATGACTTTTATAATTAGAATTTACATCATTGGCCACTCGCCAGATGTAAAGACCTAGGAAGGGGCCACAGAGGAGGTGGTCCATGGAAATCAGGCAGAGACTGTGAGTTAGACTCTTCTCTCTCCAAGCACATCCTGGGGAAACATTTGGGGGCCCCAAGAACGTCCTTTTTAAAAAATTTATTTCATTTTATTTTACTTTTTTAAGGTTATTGCCGTAGGGTGTGTGCACTTGCCTGAGAGGGAAAGTGAGAAATCACCGCCACCCTTCCCCTTCCCCGCAGGGATGACCATGTCCCAATCCCTTCTCCTCCATTTTCTTCTCAGGATTTTGGCCGCATATGCCCAGCATGTTTTTCAAGCTGCTGGGCCAGGACTCGAACTGCACTCAATCATGTGGAAGTCCAGCACCTTAACCATCATGCCACTTGCTGGCCTTTAACGAAGCCCTTTTTAAATGTATGTGATCACAGATATATCTTCTTTTCGGTTGAATACAGAAAAATTTAAAGTGGAACAAATCGAGTTTGTAACAGATAGAAGAAGATTTGTCTCTGGTGAAGTAAATTAGAACCGTTAAATTTCTCTCTTTGATCTTATAGTATTATGACATGAGTGACTGAGAGTATGGGCTTTTAGTCACACAGACTGGGTTTGAGATAGGCTGTCGCTTACCAGCTGGGTGACCTTGAATTCAACCATTCTGAGCTTCATACTTTTTTTTTTTTTTTTTAGTAACATGAAGGACCAGCAATAATAGTATTTAAGGCAGAATGCCCTCTTAAGGTTAACTATGTATAAAATGCACATGCCATGCCTGGTATAATGGTAAATCTCCCTCAACTTAAACTATTATTTTATTTTATTTTGAGAGGTTTTTGCTATAGGATCTGTGCACTCGCCAGAAAGACAGAGAGAGACAGAGAGACAGAAAGCGAGAAATCACCCCCCAGGGAAGATGGTCACGCTGCAATCCCTTCTCCTCCATTCTCCTCTTAGGATCTTGGGCACGCACGCAAACGCACACGCGCCCAGTGTGAGTTTAAGCCACCGGGTCTGGGACGCGAACTGCGGTCGACTACGTGGGAGTCCAGCGACACAGCCATGACGCTAACTGCTGGTTCCCAAGGAGCCCAGCACCTTAAGCAGCACAGCACCTGCTGGCCCCCTATACATTGCCTTCTTAACAAGCGTTTAACAAACTCTGGTACTGCTTTGCGTCATGGAGATAAACTGCCAAATGGGGTGAAGCTGTTATATGCTCTAAGTCTTTATCTGTTAGGCTTACGTACAGCTTGGCCACAGAGACGGAGCTGAATGTGGATTTTCTGCTTTTCTCGGAGAGAGGCAGTGTGAGGCCGGCGTGTCTGTTTGAGGAACCCGCCTTCTGATGTTCTGCTCCACTGTCTGTCAGTGGCTTTGCACCTTCGTGGCTGAAGGAGGGCTGCTCCACCTCTAGGCGGCCAAGGAGGAAGAGCCAGAGTGAAAGCAGAAGCCTTTTGACAAGACGGTCTTTCCCGGGGGGAAGAGGGCAGGGGTGTCAGAGTCCGGGCAGGAACTTGCACCCGTGTCTCACTGTCCAGACTGTTTCGTGGCCACCCCTGAACAGCAGTGGAAATTGGGGTGGAAGGTGTGTGTTTATAACTGGGCACTCTGCCACCCTAAAAAAAATGCAGTTCTGTTTGCTATTAAGTAATCTTCAGTGTCTGCCACCAGCCAAAAAACAAATGACACACCCCCCAGGCCTGATGATTTATTTGTAAGCAAATACTTACAAGTGTCGTCTCTATCAAGACATTCCAAGATTTTTTTTTTTTTAAGAGATTTTTGCTATAGGGCATGTGCGCTCACCAGAGAGACAAAGAGAGAGACAGAAAGCAAGAAATCGTCCCCCCCCCCCCCCCCCCACGGGGAATGGCCATGCTGCAGTCCGTTCTCCTCCATTCTCTTCTTGGGATTTTGAGTGCACACCAACATGCACCTGCGTGAGTTTCAAGTTGCCAGGTCCAGGACTCAAAGCACAGTGGGCCATGCGGGAGTCCAGCGCCTTAGCCATTACACCTGTTGGCCCCTCATTCCAAGGATATTTGCTAAGATGAAATCCTACCCTAACTGTAAAGAAATGAAGTGGTCTGTATAACCGGTATGATAATAAGGAAGGCCTTGAGACAGCTCCTGGATCCGGGTTGTCAGTTTGCTTCTATGCTGCAATATCAAATGAGCCGCTACTTAGTACAATAATCGTGGTCTTAATCATGTGACTGTCTTGTCTATTCAGTAAACATTTATGGAGGATCTGTTCTTGGAAATATAGAGGAAAAATGTAGAAACAACATCCAAACAAAAAAAGTTTTAATGAGTAAGAAAGAGTGACTGGAGGAAAGAGGTAGAGAGCGGTAGAGGGGTTACGATAGGTCAGCCAGGATCGATCGAAGGTGTGGACCACTGCACCCAGCCTGTTTTGGTTGGGCCAGGAACCAAATCCCAGCCTCAGCCTCTAGTGCAGCCTCAGCCATGCAACAGTGACCCCCCTACCACCACCCCACCGCACCCCCACTGCCACTGCAGCTGAGCAGGCATCCAAATTTTTCTTTTTTTCCTTTTTTTGAAGAGAGATTTTTTTGCTATAGGGTACGTGTGCTCACCAGAGAGACAGAAAGTGAGAAATCACCCCCTTCCCCCAGAGGGATGACCACACCACAATCCCAATCTCCTCTCGGGATCTTGGGCATGCGCACACACACACCTGGCATGAGTTTAAGCCACAGCGTTTGGGACTCAAACTGTGGTCAATAACATAGGAGTTTAGCGACGTAACCATTACGCCATCTGCTGGTCCCGCATCCAGTTTACTCAAGGCTAAGATATATCGAGGTGACAGACATCAGTCGTCCTAGATGCTTAAGGACGTCCCATGATGCTCAGGTCCTTTGTGATCAGCCTCACTGCAATCTGGGTACCCAGACGTCGCCATGTTGTTACCAGAGGAGTCAAGGTACAGTTTTCTTCTACTGAGCGAACACGACCTGGTTAAGAACCACTGAAGATTCTTCACTAGTCTAACAATTATAATTGATCAGTAAGTGTTTTTTGAGGTTAGTTGTTCCCAGCATTAAGCAAAAAATAACAACCCACTTTCCTGGCTTGAACTTTCAGAAGCAGCTATTTACTAAAAAAAGAAAAAAAGAAGGGACCAGCAGATGGCGTAATGGTTGTGTCGCCAGACTCCCATGTAGTCGACTGTGGTTCAAGTCCCGGCCCTGGTGGCTTGAAACTCACGCAGGGCATGTGCCCAAGATGCTGAGATAAGGGATTGCAGCATGGCCATCCACCCCCACCCCCCGGGGGGCGTGATTTCTCATTTCTGTCTGTCTGTCTCTCTCTGGAGAGTGCATGTGCCCTATACCAAAAATCTCTCTCTCAAAAAAGAAAAGCAGCAGCTGTTTAGTAAGAACCAATTCCACAAAGCCTCATTTGTGGTAGACTTTGACAGTGATTTTTTTTCATTGCCTGAGGGTGCTCGGCCTCACCAGAGGGACAGACAGAGAGGAAGAAAGCACTCCCAATGGGGCATGGTCACGCCACAGTCCCTTCTCCATTCTTCCCTCCTGTTGGGATTGAAGGCAAGCAGACACATGTGCCCGACATGTTTGGCAAGCTGCCTGGGCTGGGATTCAAATCATGGTCGGCCAAGTGGAGTCTGGCTCCCTTAACCACTAGGCTAAGGGCCCAGCTCCACACTGGTTTCTCATGGCCTGGAGGAGCTTGAATAAGACTATGGGCCTCATCTTGGGCAGGATCCTAGTAATAAAGTTATCACCTAACGTTGGGACAGGTCACCAATGCCAGCTATCAGCATTGTGACCACTGCCCTCCACAGCTCTGACCTGCAGGATAGATCCTCTAAGCTAGAACTATCGGATTATTGGGAAATTTACGATGCATTTTTGTGTAGAAAAATACATCGTGACTTTCCCAACCATCTAATACTAAAAGGGCAGATATTGGCAAGTACCCCTAAGATAAAACGATCCTTAAGTTTTTGTTTGTTTATTTTTCTTTTTTTGGAGAGGTGGTTTTTTTTTTTTTTTTTTTTTTTTTTTTTTCTTATTGGGCGCGTGCACTCACCAGAAAGACAGAGAGAGACAGAGACAGAAAGCAAGAAATCACCCCCCAGAGGGGATGGCCACGCCGCAATCCCTTCTCCACCATTCTCCTCTCGGGACCTTGGGCACGCACGCACACGCGCCCAGCATGAGTTTAAGCCACCTGGTCCGGGACTTGAACCTCAATCGACTACATGGGAGTCCAGCGACATAGCCATTACACTAACTGCTGGTCCCTACAATCCTTAAGTTTTATTTGAAAAGGGGGGCACAGAAGAACTGTGAGCACCAGACTGAAGATACTAACCCCCAAAGAGGCAGAGACCACAGCTGACTCTTAACCTCACAAGGGGCCCAGAAGGTGGGAAACTTGTTCTAAGACACAGTGTCGAACCCGGGAAACCAAGGAGAGAACCAGCAGGGCGAGATCTAGCCACAAAATTACTTGCCCTGCTTGGAAAATGACCTGGTAGGTTGGATCTGCCCAGGAGTACAGAGGATTTCAGGAGTTCAGTTTGAGTTATGCCTCGAAACTCTCCAGCCTTGGTGATGAAAGAAATGATCAAAATACCAGATGTCATCAGAGAAAACCCAAGCGGCCCCAGAGCCTCTCCTCCAAGTGACCAACCAATGTAGACTTAGCCGATCTGGACAGTTACTTATGTGTTGAGGTCACATTTTGGGCCATCTTTTGCTTACAGCTTTAACCAAATAAAGCCTTCTCTCTCAGGATTTCTCTTGCCAAAGTCAGGCTGAGAGACAGTTCTTTGAGAGGACTGTTTTGTGAGGGAAGAGAGGGATCTTCTCCACAGTAAAATGCACCCACATTGCCAAACACTACACCCAATACAGGACTACAGGCTGTTAAAACAGAAAGAAAACAAACTAGAGTCCTCATTCTTTTCATGTTTTGGTTTTGTTCTTTTGTTGGTTCATTTGTTTTTATTTATTGCCCCAAATGCTCCCCAAATGGCAATGAAAGGCCCGTGGAAACTTCTTCAGTACGACTATTAGGTCGTCGGCAAAGTCATGACCCATTTTTGTATGGCATGCGTCAGGACTTTCCCGATGACTCCGTGTGTAGTTTACCTCAGAGGGGATTGGCTTTTAGGACCTCTCCCCTGGATCCTCCTTTTGTTCTTTGTTCTAATTGTTGACATACCACAGTTTCCAACTCCTCTGTGCCTGGAAATACTCTAGGCTGACACTTTGAAGAAAAGATGGAAAGAAATCCATGTGTCTGTGAATCGTTGCAAAGTCTGCACAAGCCCACATGGAACCAAGAATATTAAACTCAGAGCCACAGAACAGAAGAAGAGAAATTCCTGTCTGTGACAGACTTTGGCATCCATTTCTTACAACCTGGAGGAGCTTGAATGAGACTGGGGAGGCCTGTCTCTGCTCTCCCAGAGTCACTAGCAGATTACCTGGGTGATTACTTAATGTTCTCTCTGATTCAGTTTCCTTATATATAAGAAGAGAGCATTGGGGGCCAGCAGACGGCATAGTGGTTATGTCACTGGACTCCCACATGGCCGACTATGGTTTAAGTCCTGGACCCAGTAGCTTGAAATTCATGCCGGGCACATGTGTGTGCATGCCTAAGATCTGGGGATTAGAGTGGAGGAGAAGGAATTGAGGCGTGGCCATCCACCCTGATTTCTCACTTTCCCTCTGTCTCTGTGTCTCTTCCTCTGGTGAGAACATGCATCCTAAAGCTATCGCCTCTTAAAAAAAGAAGAAGAAGAGAACATTGACCATGATGATCTCTAAGGTCTCTTCCTGAACTGAGGTTGGGGCAAGATGGAACCTTAGTTACCATGGACTCTTTACACAACCCTGTGCCAGTTGTGGGGTGCCCTGGAGTGGGAGAGGTCTTGAAACATAGTGCTTCATTTTTGTCCTCCTGAAAGATGGAGTTGGGTTTGAAGGTAGCTGAGTCCTCTGCTGGATCTAATATCCTGCCAAGAAGAGTTTGATCTCGCTCCTCTAATTCTGTCCACTAGCTCGGTTTATTTCATGGAAATGTTTGGAGAAATACTTGATGGTTTCATCTTCACAGGACCTGTGAATGAAGTGAGACCAGAAGCCTGCTTTGTCACACTGTACCTTGGCCACTTAGGGCTCATCGGTTTACACAGATGGGAAGGGCCGAGGGCCTTGCATTGGGCCTGCTGAGATTTAGTGTCTCTCCTTACACTCTGTGCCAGTTTTTCTCTGCACTGTGGACATGAAAGTGCCTGCCCCTCTGCACTGACTTGCTTCATTTAAAACAAAAACCTGTTTAAAAAGGAGGGAAAGCCCGACATGACATTCAAGGCAAAGAACACAGATAGAAAACTGGAGAGAAAAAACATCTGATTGCATAACCCAGAGTAGCCATTGTAGGAATTTATGGAAGCAATTATGGGTAGCCTAGGGATCAGGATGTAAGAGTATAAAAAGAAATTAAATGCTTTGTAGGAGACAAAATCCTATGAGACTCTGTATAAAGAAAAGGTTATTATTCTAAAAGAAATAAAGAAAATCTTAAGTATACATTCACGAATACTTAAAATAATGAAAAAAAATACTAAAGGACATGGGAATAAAGACAAAGAACAACATTTTAAAAATAATGCTCATGGGGCCAGCAGGTGGTATGGTGGTTAAGGCATTGGACTCCCACACGGACAACCACAGTTCAAGTCCTGGACCTGGTGGCTTGCTTTCTCACTTTCTCTCTCTCTCTCTCTCTCTCTCTCTCTCTCTCTCTGTCTCTCTCTGGTGAGCCTGCATGCTTCATAGCAAATTAATAATAATAGTAATAAATAAAATTAAATAAATGATTCTTTAAAAAATAATGCTCATATTCCAAGGATTTTTGTGACTTTGGAAATATTTATTTTATTATTTATAATGATTTAATTTTATTATAATAAAATGTAGGGCATGTGCAAAGAGACAGAGAGAGATAAAGTGAGAAAACAAACCTCCAGGTCTAGAACTCAAACCACTGGCCATGTGGGAGCCCAATGCCCTAACCACCATGCCACCTCCCGGCATCCCAAGAGGAGAAGAAGAGATTGCACCTGGCGGGGCGGAGAGTGATTTCTTGCTTTATGCCTCTCTGTCTTTCCAGCGAGCACTTGTGTCCTACAGCAAAAAATCTCTCTAAGAAAAAAAATGTGTGGGTCCAGCCAGGTGACACAGAAGTTAAGGCACCTAGATCCAATATGGCCAGCTAACAGTTTCAAGTCTTGGACCTGGCAGCTTGAAAAACACACTGGACACATGTGTATATGTGCCCAATCTCCTGCGTGGTCATCCCTCCGGGGGATGATTTCTCACTTTCCCTCTCCATCTTTCGCTATCTCTGGCAAATGTATGCACCCCGTAGCAAAAAACCTAGAAAAGAAAATGTGTGTATGAATGAAGTAAACAAATCATAGGTAACGCATACAACAGAAGTATTCGTTCACAAAGTGCTTTGGGACAGAGAAGAGAAATCATTTCTAGACATCTGGAGAACACTTTACCAAGTCTGAGAAAGGACTTGAAAATGAGTTGGCATGTGTCATACATAGGAATGGTGGTGTGGGGAGGTTTTTGGTGGAGATAAAGTGGAGAAATCGTTGATTTGGAAGCACCGATGGTTTCAAAGGGAGTGACTTGTTCCTGAAAGGTCGGGCAGCTCACTCTGCAGGCAGTGGGCTGGTGGGAAGTGAGGCGGGCAGCTTAAGGCCGGGAGAAGAGGAACACGGGAGGGGTTTGGGCATGGGGAGTGGCTGGGACAGAGGGCAGGACCTGCTCAGATTGGTGCTGAGGGCCATTATGGAGCCCGTGAGGCCAGGAGGGGCTGTTGGGGAGATGCGGGTAGCAGGGTAGCTGTTCTGGAGGGTTTTGCAACAATCTTGATGAGAGGTGATGACTCAGTGGAGGTGGTGGGCTTCCAGAGAGATCCTTGAGGTAAGACTGACAGCTTTGGGTGATTGGATATGTTGAAAGACAGAGAGAGGGGAACAAATCAAAGATTGTGAGGTTTAGGGATCAGCAGTTGGTGTAAAGGCTGTGTCGCTGGACTCCCATGTAGTCCACTGCGGTTCGAGTCCTGTGGCATGTGGGTAGAACCTCTCGCAGGAAGTGCCGAAGAACGTGGCCTCTGCTAAGTGCTAGGTCCATTTTGTTTCAGCTCTTGGGAAACAGGGCAGGCCCTTCCCTTTCATACCTATGCTCTCAAAGTAATAGCTCTCTTCCCACAGCCCGCCACACCCGGCCTCACCTGGCTGGGATTCAAGGTCACATCTGGGCTCAGGTTCGCAGTGGCCTATGATTGCCTTGCTTCTGTGTGTGAGGTTCAAGTGGATTGCTATCTAAATGCAGACATCAAGTGGGGAGAGGGGTGGTCCCTGGGCAAGGCTTGGGGTCCCAGCACAGGGCTGTGGCTGACCAGTAAGGGACACTCTCCTGGTCACACCGCCCTCTGTGCCCCAGCTGTGGGAGAGTCTTTCTACTCAGCTCAGTTCCATCTCAGCAGTGCTCGTTTTCAAAGGCCAGTGGAGGGAACTGGACTTTTGATGATGCTTTAACTTCTCAAGTATATGACTAATACTTGAAAGGATTATTAAGAGACATCTTTATTTTTAATTTGTCTTTTTGTTTGGTATGTGACCCAATTAATTCATTCTTACTGCGAATGTATTAGAAGACCCTGTACTCTCTTGACCTCTCTTTCTAATTATTACTATCATCCTCCTTGTTTTGATTACACACTTCAAGGAACTACTAAAATACCCTCCCGTCTCTGCGTGGCTGAAATACCCACTGCTTGTGCTCAAGGACAGTCATCCACGAGTGGTTCTTGTCCTCGAAGTTCAACTGGCCTGTACCTCTCTTTTCACCTTCCGCCTTTCCCCACCATTTTACCCCTCTCCCTTTAGAGGACTTTTAGTCACACATTCCTACTTTAATAAGGCTAGCTCTTCTCCCTGAGGCCCAAAGAGCTATGTTTTAACAAACACAGAAAAATCAATAAATGTGTTTTATCAGTGTGGGGATTGCAGGCAGGTGCCTCACAGCAAACATTATTGCAATTTCGCCATCCTTCCCCCTTCCCCCTCTCCAAACACACATCCCACCTCCTCCCAGTCCCAAACACACATTTGTATTTGTTTCTTCTTTCCTTAGATGACACTATCTGGCCAATCTTCATTCAAATGAAAATTGATCAGTGAACTCACCTAAATACAGTTGGAAGCCTATACTTGGGAGGAAATTTTAACCAAATTAAGTTCATGTGAAATAAAGTTCTTTCTTCTGCTGTCGTGTCTGGTGGTGTGAACATTTTCATCTGCTTAGATCTTATGAAAAGTCCCTTCCACCATTTAGTTATCCCAAGGTGTCCAGTTCTATAATGTAGTACTATGCTTTGAGAAGATTCACAAAAGTTTATTGAGATAAAGATACTCAGTACTTTATCTTGTTCTTTAAATGAGACCTAATAGCCTATTAGTGGGCCATTCAAGTGTCCTCTTGGTAGTGTCCCCTCCCTCTTTTTGGTCTTCTGTCCCCTGTCTTCTAACATTGCTGTAGAAAGAATGTGTACATAATCCATGACAGTTCAGTGAAAAGAAATATAGAAAATAGGGATGAGCCCCTAGCCTAGTGGTAAAAGGAGCTGGATCCCACATGGTTGAACACAGTTCAAATCCCAGCCCTGGAAGTTTGAAAAACATGCCAGGCACTTGTGCATGCATACCTCAAACCCAGCAGTATAGAAAAATGGAAAGGGATTGCAGTGTGACCTCGCTCCATTAGAGGATGCTTCTCATCCTACCTCCTACCCCCCTCCACCCCTGTCTGTCTCTGGCAAGTGCACATACCCTCTGGCAATTAAAAAGAAAGAAAGAAAGAAAGAAAGAAAGAAAGAAAGAAAGAGGGAGGGAGGGGGAGGGAGGGAGGGAGGGAGGGAGGGAGGGAGGGAGGGAGGGAGGGAAACTAAAGATAATGTTATAGATAACAAGGAGAAAATTAAAACTTTCTCAAATGTTGCAAGAATGTACTAACATCCGCATTCCATCCACCTCTGTGAACTGGGTGCAGGTACAATGTGGTACTCCCCATTTTCCCAAATACGATGAGACCTTCGGGGAAATTCTAGCTGTCCACTCATGTTTTAGGGGTTTAATGTGGAGTCGTATGCAGTTGACATTACTGAGTCTGTTTAATCTAAGTTCCTCTTTAAGGGTTTTGTCCAACCCTAGAGTGTAAAACAAAACTTTCCTGCATCAACGGCAATGGAAACGTATTTCCTTTCCAGGGATTGAACCACTTCTTTTCTAATCTAAATCTGGGATTTAACCTTTTTTATTGACTATCTTGTGGCAGAAGTCTACATTTTTGGAATTTTAGCAAGCAAGTCAAATGCCCTCATTTGATAGGTATTTATTGAGTACCTGCTTATATAGGGCACAGTGCTGTTACCCTACTGGAGGGTTAGATTGGCTGATCTTTAGTCATGAGAGACGAAAAACATTGGGGACTAGACTGGAATTGAAACCCATTTCACGCTACAGCTTTTGAGAGTGGCATGTGTGTGTGTGTGTGTGTGTGTGTATATATGTGTGTGAGTTTTTTGTCACAGAATGAGTGTGCTCACCAGAGAGACAGACACAGTGAGAAGGAAAGTGAGAAATCCCCCCCCGGGGGGATGGCCACCACCACAGTCCTTTCTCCTTCATTCTCCTGCCTGGATCTTGGGCATGCATGCACATGTGTCCGGCCTGATTTTGAAGCCACTGGGTCCGGGACTCAAACTGCAGTCAACCATGTGGGAGTCCAGTGACATAACCGCTATACCTCCTGCTGATCACAAGAGTGGCTTTCTTAGACACAGGAAAGGGCATAAAGACCAGTTCCTGGGACTTATTTGCAGTTACTTGTCACATTCTTCAGTTGGAAGCCTCTGTCAAAGTCCTCAAATGAAATGTGATCATATCCCATTGTCTTGTCTGTTTCTCATGATGCTTTGTTCTTTGACCCAGAAACAGAAAGGATAGTACTAGAGGCAGGAAATGGATTGCCATCCTGGAAATTCAATGACCAGCTTTTCCCCTGTGATGTGTGTGGGAAAGTCTTTGGCCGACAGCAGACATTGTCCCGACATCTCTCGCTACACACAGGTGAGTTGGACCTTCGGCCGCCACGCCCCCCACCTCCATCGCCAAGTCCTCTGTTATCAAGAAGCTGAGTTTCTCTCAGAGAATTGCTACAGGAAGTGGTGAGAACAAGTTTATCCTGACCTTTTCAAGCCATTTTTACCTGGCATATTTAAATAAGATCCTGGAGAGGCTTTTTAAATTTGTGTTGAAAAGACCTATTGAGTTTCAAGTAGGACTGATGAGAAAAGAAGCACATTTAGGTAAACTCCATTAAGAATGTAGGGATCTCATCTTGAAGGTGCAGGGGAGAGGGCTACAACTCATCTTATTGGTTCTTCTCAACATTAGAGCAACCATGAAAGGAGCATCTGGGTGGAGAAATAGTTTGTAGTTCTATTCACATACGATAGTGGACAATATGGTGGATTCTGAGAGTCAGACACGGGAAGGCAACCAAGTGAACACAGGGCAAAGAGGAAAGAAATACTGATGGTAACTTAATCAGGACAGCCAAAACAGATGAAGACAAAAAGATAGAAGGGTAAAGTCACTCGTAAACATAAAGCAAAGGTGAAAATAATAAAATCAAGTATTTTAATTTTACATTGAAAATTAAACTTGTTTAGAATCTATGAACCGATATGTCTTGGGCCCACAGATGACACGTAGGTTAAGGCGGCTAGATCCCACATGGCCAAATACATGGTTCGACTCTTTGACCCAGTGGCTTCAAAAACATGCCAGGCAGGGAACCAGCAGTTAGCGTAATGGCTATGTCGCTGGACTCCCACGTAGTCGACCACGGTTCGCGTCTCGGACCCGGTGGCTTACAACTCACGCCGGGCGCGTGTGCGTGCGTGCCCAAGATCCCGAGAGGAGAATGGAGGAGAAGGGATTGCGGCGTGACCATCCCCCCTGGGGGGTGATTTCTCGCTTTCTGTCTCTATGTCTCTCTCTGTCTGTCTGGCGAGCGCATGCGCCCTATAGCGAAAAACCTCTCCAAAAAAAAAAAAAAAAACATGCCAGGCACATGTGTTATGTGTGTCCAAAATCCCAAAAGGAGAATGGTTTATAGTGTAGCCACTCTACCCTGCCCACGGGTACGGGGGGATGATAGCTCACTTTCTCTGTCTGTCTCTGTCTCTCTCCAGCAAGTCCATGTGCCCTATATCAAAAAAAAGAATTTAGATATGTGTTATTTATAGCAAACAAAAACAAAATGATAAGAGTTCAAAAAGGTTTGATACATCAAACAAAATTTTAAAAGATCGGCAGTATTAGTCTGACAAGATTAATAAGATTAATATTATCTTTTTTCTTTTCATATTTTTTAAGATTTATTTACTTAATTCTATTTTGTTATTATTGTTTCTTAATTTGACCAAAGAGAGACAGAGATAGAGAAAGGGAAAGTGAGAAAGCAAGTTGCCCCATCTGGGACTCAACTGCAGTCAGCCGTGTGGGAATCCAGCACCTCTAACCACCACACCACCTGCTGGCACTCTCTTTATATTTTTAATTTTAGATTTCACTGAAGATAAAATTTACTCATGTACTTAGGCACAGAAAAAACTTGAACATGTTCCAAAAAGTGGAGGGTTTATAGATCGTGTTCTTTGAGCATACTAAATGAATGTAAAATAACCAACGATTAATAAATTGCCCTATGTAATTGCATCAAAGAGAATGGAAGGAAATCGAAATTAAAATGCTAGCTAAGGAGGAGTGAAAAGAACACTTTGCATATAAACCTGGAAAAATCAACCACATCTCTAGTCAGAGGTAAATTTAGATGTTTTAAATGCTTAGGTTTTGTATTTTGTTGTGTTTTGTTTTTAAGAGAGATTTCTGCTATAGGGCACATGTGCTCACCAGAGAGATAGAGAGACAGAGAGCAAGAAATCTCCCCCTCCCCCCAGGAGGAATGGCCATGCCACAATCCCTTCTTCTCCATTCTCTTAGGATTTTGGGCATGCACACACAAAAACACCCAGCATGAATTCCAAGCCACTGAGTCCAGGACTTGAGCCGCAGTTGACTATGTAGGAGTCCAATGATGTAACCATTACACCATCTGCTGGTCCCTAGATGCTTTCACAGAAGAGAAGAAAGACAGAAATAAAGGGACTTAGCACTCATCCTAAGGAATCACAAAATCTAGGAACAAGACAGCCACAACATAGATAAATACCTTTATTTGATTAAGAATAGAAAAGGAAGCAAAACTTCACTATTAGGAATGGAAAAGGGAGGCTAGTCATCAATACAGATGATATTAAAGAAGTCTTGGGGAGTAAGGATAGTCTGTAGCCAAAAAAATGCTAAAAACTTAGATGACATGGATAATTGAAGCAAAATAACCAAAGTCAACCCAAGAGGGGAAGGGAAACTTAATATATCAGATACCAAAAGGAAATTTGGAAAGATGATGAAGGAAATACAATAAAGGGCATCAGATCCAGAAAATTTCCCAAGAGAGTTCTTTCTAGCCTTCTGAGAAGAGGAATTTCCAGCGTGAGTAAGCCTGTCTAAATGATAGAAAAAGATAGAAAGCACCATAGTTCCCTTTATGGAAGGAGCATAACATTAATATGAATGCAGACATTCTAAAGCAGGGACTGCACTAGAGGGCTCCTCCCCAACCTCACGGAGCCCAGCTGCAGTCCTTCTGATGTTGGGACCTGCCTGGAACAATAACAAGGGCTTACACTTTGTTACAGAAAAACGTTCTTCCCCGCAAAGTAAATAAAACAGGTGTTCTCTTTACGCCAGGCCCTGTGTTTCCAAGTAAGAATTAAGGCTAGAAGGCGAAGTCCTCTCCCTCTTTTGCTGCCATTGCCTTCCCTGTAAAATGAAAGCGGAGCGCTCCTTTTACTTTAATTTGCTAGATTAATCAAATGAATTCAGAATGCCACTCTGGAAATGCTACGGAAACATTCGTCAGTTTTATGAGAGGGTTTCCATTAGGAAATTAATTGAAAATTTTCATTTTACATAAATAAAACGTAAATTTTCAATTAAATTATTTCACAAAGTCATTTTTTTTTCCTTTAATTTTATTAGTGTTTGATTTCTTGGCTGACCCAGGCCTGGAGCTTAGGGAAGATGATGGAGCCTTTCTTCTTCTTTTTTTTTTTTTTTTTTTCCTCGTAAGAGATATTTTTCCTATAGGGTATGTGCACTCGCCAGAGAGCCAGAGAGAGACAGAAAATGAAATATCATCCCCCCAGGGGGTTGGCCATGCCACAATCCATTCTCCTTTCAGAATCTGTGGCATGCATGCACACGTGCCCAGTTTGAGTTTCAAGCTTCTGGGTCCAGGACTTGAACTGCAGTCAGCCATGCGGGAGTCCAGTGACATAACCATTATGCCATCTGCTGGCCCCAGATGGGGCCCTTCTTATACCTCGGTACTATGAAGCTGTGTTTCATCCCCCGGCTTGGCCCACAGCCACCCATGACCAAGGCATGTAGGGAATGCACGCTTGCAGAGACACACAGAGGCATACAGTGTCCTTTTATCCCCTCTAGGGCTTGCCCCATAGGAAGAGGGGCTGTGGGTGTCCAGAAAAAAGCAGATCATCTATTTGCCCTGAGACATTCATGTTTGCAGTATTAACACAAGAGTGACCTGCTGGGTAGACTTCCAGATACTTGATTCCAAGGTGTTCCCTTTGTCCCCATTTGATATGACACTTGAACCAACCTTTCCTCGATGCCATGAACTCATCTCTTGCAGGGGGTCGGCATTTCATTTTTTGAGAGTGGTTTTGGTTTTATCCTGTTCCTTTTTCCCCCAGACGAAAGAAAATACAAATGCCACTTGTGCCCCTATGCTGCTAAGTGCCGTGCAAATCTGAACCAGCACCTGACCGTCCATTCCGTGAAGCTGGTGAGTACAGACACCGAGGACATCGTCAGCGCCGTCACCTCCGAAGGCAGCGACGGGAAGAAGCACCCTTATTATTACAGGTGAGCTGTGGATGGAACACGGGCCCCTTGCTTCAGCACCCCCTGCCTGACTGCTAAGGGCACTTGTCACAAAGCCCCCTTTCTCAGCCATCTGCTGACCTGCGTTTGAATTTTATTTTTTTGCTTAGACTGAACCCGGCAGTTACACAGTCTTCTCTCCTGACTTGGGTGTCCCTGGTAGAATTAATTGAAAGGGAAAAGGTCGTGGAGGTGGGTCTCTGGGGTGGAGCTCCAAAGAGTGACAGGGCTCTGGGGATGACTTTTCTCGGTCTGTGCAGCCCAGAAGCTCCTACCTTCGTAACTGAGTCTTGCCTCTGCATCCTAAGAATTGCAGGGGGGAAGAAAGAAGGAAAATAAATTCAAGAACCCTGAGGCAATAGCCCAGAAAACATCACGTAGTTCCCCTTGGTTGAATTTTTCTTTGGTACCTGGACTTTTGTTTTTGTTTTTATATTCAGCCACGAATTAATATTTGGTTTCGTCGCTCTAAAACCCTGAGTTCCAGGCTCTCCGCCGAATTTCGCCCAAGAGACCCATCGTGTAGATGGATGGAAACTATGCGTCTCCGGGGAGGGACAGTTCCCATCAGGGCTTGTCTGACAGGGCCGCCTCTTGCTGGGATGCCACAGGACAACCTGTGGCGCCGTCACCGCTATGAGGGAAGGTTAGGGAGCCAGACAGAGGCTCATGGCGTGCGCGACGAGCCCTGAGTTTATCGGTGGACGAGCGTCACCGACTACCTTGGCAGCACGGCCCCGCATCTCCTTGCCCAGAGGAGTCAGTGAGGGGATGCGCGGCATCTGCAAATGTGTAGTTTTTAATTAGCTTTATGATTACTTAGCGTCGTGATAGCATGTATGGGATTGTTCCATGATGCTGGCACTTAATCCATTTGGCACGGTGACCACTTCGGAAGCATCCCAGATAGTAGAGCATTCTAATGCAAAAGCCTTCTGGTGGAGAGGGAAACGTGTGTTAAGGTTCCAGTCTTTCCGGCGTGCTCCGTATACGAGCGCGGCCTCCATGTAGGAGACATACCACTCTCCTCTCTTCCCCGCTTCCCTTCCTTTCCCATAGCTGTCACGTGTGTGGGTTTGAGACTGAGCTCAATGTCCAGTTTGTCAGCCACATGTCACTCCACGTGGACAAGGAGCAGTGGATGTTTTCCATCTGCTGCACGGCCTGCGACTTTGTCACCATGGAGGAAGCGGAGATCAAGACTCACATAGGCACCAAGCACACAGGTGAGTGGCCCTGTCGGACCTTCTCACCCTTTTCCTCCATCCCTTGCACCCCAGGGTGCCTGCCACCCTGCAGAAGCATCCCCCACTCTGAGACGTCACCATCTCCTTCCACAAAAGGGAGGACTTGCCCAGGGTAGCAGAGCCTCATTCCCCAGCAGCCATGAATCCACACCTCCTTGAGCTGGAGACACAAGCTGGGGTGCAGTGGAGAGTGCTGAGCTGTCTGCTTGTTCCCCACCCTGGCCCTTGTCCCCATTGCCACACCTGGAAGACATTAGGCTCTTACAATGCCCCAGGCTTACGCCTCTGCGTGCGGGAGCTCCTTTAACCCTCCTGGCTCCGAGGTGAAACTGGTGCCGTCACACTGTATGGGCAGAGAGACAGGCTTACCAGAAGCTCCGTAGTCCGTCCAAGCTCAGCAACTCAGCTGTGACTGCAGACACTCGGCCCAGGGAAGTGTTCATGCCAGGCCTGCTCCCTGCGTCACTGCTGCTCTGACAGCCCGGTGACACTCTTGGCAGAGCTGTGACCTCCCCGTCACTCTGTGCCAGGGCACTGTGCACCCAATTCTGCCGGCTCCTTGCTCTCCCGTGAACCTGCAGCCCTGACGTGTTTCATAACAATGCACGGCGTGTCTGCTTAGGGGCAAAGAAAACTAGATACTTCTGAAACACACCGCTCCTCCCTACCTGCGCCCCGCCAGGCCATGGTCTGACTTCGCCAGGATTGCCTTGCCTTGCCACCTCTTGCCATTCTGGTTAACGTCCTCCACCAGATGGTTAACACGTGACTTCGCCATGCAGTTGTACTCCCGTGACTGGTGGTTACAGGTGACGCCGACATGCAGGCATTAAGGGAGAATCAGGAGGAGCTCTCCCACACTGCAGGGCTGGCGGAGTAAGCGCTTGACATTGCTAAGTGCCAGCCCCGGGTGCTGGGTCAGCCCCGCACAACCTCAGCCCTGGAAGGACTGGAGAAGGGGAATTTCCCTGACAGTTGTGCTGACAGTGTGCACGGCCGAGAAGGATCTCTCTGTGCTTCTCTGGCCACTTTGGCTCGGTGGTGCCAACAGCAATAAAAGCTTGTTTTTGTCAGTAAATTGAGCAGCTATGACTCGGAGGTCTGCAGAGAGCCATTATGCTGAGCGAGAAGGTGCCATTTTTACAGTCAGTTGTCTGCCTGTAACCACATTAACACCATGGGCAGCAGGTGAGCTGGGAAGCCCACGCTGCAGACAAATTAAATTCGGCATTTTCAAACTGGCTAATGGAGGGAAAGGCCAGCCTCTTTTCCATTTCCACTGGCTCTTCAGATATTCTTCTCTGTTTTAATGTTGTTCTTTGCCCCAAAGTCTGCCTGATCCCAGCTGCTCCTCTTCCTCCCTCCCTCTCTGCCCCACAGCCCCTCCATCACCACCTCAAGGAAGCCTTACAAACCACAAAGGCTAGAAAGAGGTTGAACTTAACGTGGCTTCCTTGTCATCAGTGGAACCCGCATTTACAGCTAACCAATGCGAACGCACTCCCCTCCTAACTGCCACAGTGGATGTTGGGAAGGCCTTATTCCCTCTGAAGGGGCAGGCTCCTTGTCTAGCTGGGAAGAAAATTCTCGTTTGTTAGCACGGAGAACCAAGAGTGAAATGCATTAAAGGCATTTCTTTTTTAATTCAATAGACGCCTTTAATGCCACTGCTATTAGATAAGGTTAAACCTTTGTTTTGTTTGTTTGTTTGTTTGCTTTTGCCATAGGACGCATGTGCTTGCTGGAGAGAGACAGAGACAGGGAGAGGGAAAGGGAGCCCCAAGCCCTTTTCCTCCATTCTCCTCTCAGGATTTTGGGCACACATGCGCACATACCCAGTGTATTTCAAGACACTGGATCCAGGACTTGATGCGCAGTTGACCACATGGGAGTCCAGTGCCTTAACCACCGTGCCACTTGCTAGCCCCAGGTTAAATTTGTTTTGTAAGCCTGGGCCCTGCAAACTTTTTCTGAAGGGTCAAATAGTAAATATGCGAGGCTTTCAGGCCACACGGTTTCTGTCACTACCGCTCAGCTCTGCCAATGAAACTGAGGAGTATCATAGATGATATGCAAATGAGCAGGTATGGCTGTGTGCCACTAAAGCTTTATTTACAAAACCAGGAGGCCTGAGGGCTATAGTTTGTTTACTTCTGTCATAAACTTAGGGTCGCTCTTCTCGTAATTGGCCCGAGGTGATCTTTGAAAATGGATCGCTATTCACTTGACCCAGAGAACCCCACAAAGTCATGCAAATCAAGAGATTCAAATCTTCGTGTTCACTTTAAGAACACTCGTGAAACTGCCCAGGCTATCAAGGGTGTGCATATCCAAAAAGCCACCAGGTATCTGAAGGATGTCCCTTTACAGAAGCAGTGTGCCATTCTGTCGTTACAATGGTGGAGTTGGTAGATGTGTCCAGGCCAAACAGAGGGGCTGGACACAAAGTTGGTGGTCCAAAAAGAGTGCTGAATTTTTGCTGTGCATGCTTAAAAATGCAGAGAGTAATGCTGAACTGAAGGGGTTAGATGTAGATTCCCTGGTCACTGAGCAGTCAGGTGAACAAGGCAGCCATGATGCGCCATCGTACTTACAGAGCTCATGGGCGGATTAACCCATACATGAGCTCCCCCTGCCACATCGAGATGATCCTCACTGAAAAGGAGCAAACTGTTCCTAAACCAGAAGAGAAAGTTGCACAGAAGAGAAAGAGATCCCCGAAGAATCAAAAACTTAGGGCACAGGACTAAAGTCAGCATAAAATAAATGTAGATAAAATAAATAAATAAACAAACAAACAAACAAACAATGATCTCACCGCAAGGGTTTCTTCCTATATATTTAGTGCTGTTTTGAAGTCTTTGAATTTGACCCAAAGTTATATTAATCTAAATCTGTAAATTAATCAGCTGTATTATTACAAACGTACGGTACAAAGCAATACGTATACTATATAACAAATAATTATATATATGTATATATATTATATACACACACACACACACACATACTTGGGAGTTAAGTCTGCTGTTTCTCTAGCACCTGGAATAGTGTTTGCACAGCATGAGTGGGGAGTAGGTGTTCAGTGGATAAATGTATGCATACAGGCTTATCCGCACATGTGTGTGCATACTCAGTAAAAATATTACTCACACATGTCCCTTGCGTGAACCTTAGCAGACTGTCAGATCACTTACAGCCTATGTGGAGGAGGTTACTCAGTACTGAGGATAGCACACACTGAATTCTAGACCCTTATTAGACCCCATGTTGCCATGAACAGCATTTGAATGTAGGAACTCATTTCATTTCTCTGGGTCTCCATGCTGTCTGTCTTTTTTTTAGGAGGGATTTTTGCTATAGGGCTCGTGAGCTCACTGGAGAGACAAAGAGATAGAAAGAAATCACCTCCTTCCCAGGGATGGCCACACCGCAATCCCTTCTTCTCCTTTCTCCTCTCAGGATTTTGGGCATGCGTGTACACGCACCCAACATGAGTTTTAAACCGCTAGGTCCGGGCCTCCAACTGCAGTCAACTACGTGGGAGTCTAGCGACGCAATCACTACGCCATCTGTTGATCCCCGTCTGAGCGTTCTTAAATGTGTAGAAGATGCCTTACAGCCCTAAGAGTCTCTAGTTTTCTGAGCCTTGCTCTCTCATTTGGTTTACCCGTCTTGGGAAAGGGCACTGTTCGTCAGTACCCTAGTAACTGCGGTGCTGTCTTGTTACCTACGTCAGTTTGTGATCCGTAGCATGAGCTGTTATCAACGGAGCAGATTGTGTCCAGCCTTGTGCAGAATGTTTTCACCCTGCCTTTGGTTACTGCTACCCAAGGCACACTTATGAATGGGATGCCCGGGGGTATCTGAAGACCTGCCCTCTCCTGGAGTTTGTGTGTAGTGACCCCTCCCTCCCCTTTTCTCCCACTTCCCAGTTCCTTTTCCCTAGAGAGAACATTACCAAGGGGAAAATAGCACCCCTAGTGCTGTGTCTTCTTGAAGGCAGATTTTGCTATACTTTTCAAAGTTTACAATAAATGAAATTGAGGGGGCCAGCTGTGGTGCCACAGTCATGCAACTGGACCCACATGAGAAAAGTCCTGGATTCATGTCCTGAGGCCTTCCTGAGCACGCCAGGTGGATATGAGTGTGCGTGTGCCCCTAATCTGGCCCAGCTGAGACTGAGGGTGAATCACAGTATGAAGAGCTTGTCAGTGTCTCTCTCCCTCTTTCTCACAAAAGAAAGAAATAAACTTAAAAAAAAAAAATTAAATAAGTGGGTTGAGGAATCTGAGTAGCTCTTTGGAAAATAGTCATTGATACCTCACCTCACATTGAGACACCATTAGTTCCAGATGACTTGCAGAATCCCTGTTAACAAATCAGCCCTAAAACACCATAAAGAAAGAAGAATAGAATGTTTTTCAAACTGACAGAGAAGAATTTATAAAAACCTAAGTGATGAAAGAATCACAGAGGAAAAAAAAATCAAGACATTGACACATAAAAGTTTCTTCTATTTGCAAAAAAAAAAAAAAAAAACCAGAAAAATAGCGAAGAACAGGAACAAAAACTACTCTGAAAATTGGATTTATAAAAATGACAAAAGATTAATATATTTACTACATAGAATATTCATATAAACTGGTAAGAAAAACTTTAGACCTCTAATTGAAGGATTTTCAAGGAAGATGAGGAAAGGAACAGTGAATTCACAAAGAAAGAAGTAAAAACGAACCCACAATGAACCACAGACCCTCACTAGCAGTCAAGTGGAAACACAGGGTGGCTTTGTATTTTACCCATTAAATCAGGAGAATATTTTATGGTGTTACCTGCTGTCCCTGGGATAAGGCAAGTACTCATGTTGCTGTTTCCCTGCAAAGTGGCCACACTTTTTGGAAACTCATTAGACAACATATACTAAGAGACTTAGAATCTAATGTCCTGGGACCAGCAGATGGCATAATGGTTACGTCACTGGACTCCTACATTACCGACTGCGTTTTGAGTCCTGGACCCGGCAGCTCGAAACTCACACTGGGTACGTGTGCGTGCATGCCCCAAATCCAAAGAGGAGAATGGAGGAGAAGAGATTGTGGCATGGCTATCCCCCCCGGAGGGTGATTTCTCACTTTCTGTCTCTCTGTCTCTGTCTCTCCAGCAAGCACACGCACCCTATAACAAAAATCTTTCTTAAAAAAAAAATAAATAAATAGGAAAAAAAGAAATCTAATGTTCTATGATCCAGCAATTCTCACTCTGGGAATTCATCCATGGGAAGAAAAATTAAACTACAGAATATTAATTTTAACAGAAAATATAATTTTAAGGAAATATTTTAAGTAAAATAGAATAAGTCCCCTCCATGGATTTAATACTATCATTTTAAATGATTAATTCATAAATATTTCTGTACATTTTTGGAGAGCCAAGTATATAAAACAGCATGTAAAAATACAAAGTATTCATCATTATTATATTTTTTAAATACGATGTATTGTATTTTAAATAGAATAACAATAATATTTTAAAATAATTTATTAATGTTATATTTCATTATTACTATTTTTTAATTTGCTACAGGTCATGTGCACTCACCAGAGAGAAGGAGAGAGGGAAAGTGAGAAAGCAAGCTGCCAGGTCTGGGACTCAAACCATAGTTAGCCATGTGGAGTTCAGCACCTTAACCACCATGCCACCTGCTGGTCCCTAACAATATCTTCTAAATGCTAACCATGCTCATTGTTCTTAATGCTTTACGTGTAAAAACTCACTTAATCCTTAAAACAATCACATGAGACAAATGTGCTGATACTGTCCCCATGTTACAAGGTCATGGAAGCACAAAGTTAAGTGCCCTGTCCAAGGTTATGCAGCTACTGAGTGTTACAGGTGGGACTCAAACCCAGGTATTCTGGATGTAAAGTCTCTATTCTTAACCATTAAGCAATTAAAGGCAGTGGTTTTAAAATAGAGATGTTTATTTTGTACCAGAATGTAATGGTGTTTGTGTTGAAGTGGCAAGATGATTGGTCATTTTTTATGGTATCAATTTCTCAATTTGTATTGTTTTAAATTTTGAAATATGTAGGTTTTTGGTTTTTTTTTTTTTTTTTTTTTTTTCAGTTCTTTGCCATAGAGTGTGTGTGCCTCCCAGAGAGAGAAACAGTGAGAGAGAGAAGGAGGGAAGGTGATAAGTTACTTCCCAGGGATGATGGCCACACTGCAATTCCTTCTCCATTGTCCTCTCGGGATTCTGTGAGGTTGTGTCCCATGTGTACAAATGTCCTTCACCAATAATTTTTGTGATGCCAAAGGCCAATGACCACTTGGATCCTAGTGAGCCTTGGACTGAGTTGGCAAGGGCACCCGGCTTGTTCCTACAGATACGGCAAAAAAAGATGAGGACTGCCAGCGGGGGAGGCTGTTTCGATTAGGGAAACATGAGCTGGCCACACACGTATTCCCCTGCTGCATTACAGAGGGGCTGACGTGGCACCTTACGCCTTTATCAATGTGCTTATTTAGGCAAATCTACCTTGTGCCTTCAGTCTGAGGGTACTTGAATTTGTTTTAATTTTTTTTTTTAAGAGAGATTTTTGCTATAGGGAGCATACACTCACCAGAGAGACAGAAAGTGAGAAATCACCCCCTCCCCAGGGGGATGGCCACCCCGCAATCCCTTCTTCTGCATTCTCCTCTCAGGATTTTGGGCATGCACGCACAGGCGCCTGGCGTGAGTTTCAATCCTCCAGGTCTAGGACTCAAACCGTAGTCGTCCATGTAGGCCATGTAGGAGTACAGTGACATAACCATTACGCCATCTGCTGGTCCCTATTTTAAATGTTTAAATATTTTTAGGAATAATCATTGCAATAGACCGACTGCAGTAGACTGTTGGTAAAATTGGTCAGAGAAGATATGTTTGATGAGCCAGCAGGTGGCGTGGTGGGTAAGGTGCTGGACTTGCACAGGCCTACTACAGTTTGAGTCCCAGATGTGGAAGCTTAAAAATCATGCCAGGTGTGTGTATGTACATGCCCAAAATCCCAGGAGGGGAAGGGGCTGCAGCATGGCCATTCCCCTATGGGGTGATTTCTCACTTTCCCTCTCACTGTCTCTCTCTGGGAAGCTCACATGGCCTATGGCCAAAAAACAAAGAGATGGGTTTGACAAAGCAGTACCAGAAAAGAGCCCCACTGCAGATGTGCTATGTGACTGCAAAATGTGACCAAGCTGGTTAAATATTTAGATGAGGGACTGGCATAATGGTCATTTTCATGTGACTTCCTGGTGCCCAGGCAGGACTGTTCTTCTCCAGGCAAATCCCATCTCTCCTGGCGGTCAGTAATGGAGCCACATTCTGTCTGCCCAGCAACCAAGTTCAGTTCTGATAAGAACAAGATTTTAAAAGTCGTAAACAGAAGTTAAGAATAGTTGGCCTAGGCCAGCCAGTGGCATGGTGGTTAAGGTAGCTGGATCTTACATGGCTGACTACACAGTTCAAGTCCCAGACCCTATGGTTTAAGAAACACACTGGGCACACGCGTGTATGTGTGTGACCAGATCTCCTGAACCAGGAACAATGTCTCGCTCTCCAGTTATTTGGTGTTTATAATGTACATCTTTAGTTTGCCACTGTATAACTTTAAGTGATTATACCATTTCATAGGTATTATAGTTTAAAAACCTCGTATTGGCATACTTCCATTTTCCCGTTTCCAGTTTTTATGGTATTGAGTAAAGATACGGGATATCTTTACTTTTTTTGTTGTTTATTTAGACAGAGAGAGAGAGAGAGAGAGAACCCCCAATAGGGTCTTGATACTATGATTCACTCCCAGCCTCAGCCAGCCCCAGATCATGGCATATGTGAGCCCAGTGTATGCAGGGAGATCTCCAGACAAGAAACTAGAACCTTCCCATATGGGTCAGCCTGGCAGTGTCACCACCACCCAGCCACTGTTGTCATGTAGTTACTTACGTGTGTGATAAACAATACATTGTCGCTATGTTTATTTAAGCAAAGTTATTTTAATAACCTCTTAAAGATATTTAAACAATAAGGAAAACATCATACATTTTTTTACCTATGTACTTTATCATTCTTAAGTGTTCTTCATTCTTATGTCTAGATCCATTTTTACATCATTTTGTGTCATTTTCCTTCTGCCTGAAGAACTTCTTTAACATGTCTTATAATGCACGCCTGTTGGCGATAAATTCTTTCTTTTCTTCTCCTCTCAGGACTTTGGACAGGTATGCACACTTGCCCATTGTGTCTTTCAAGCCACCAAGTCCAGGACTCAAACCACAGAGTCAGCCATTTGGAATCCAGCACTTTAACTGCCACGCCATCTGTTAGCCCGTATTTCATAGTTGTTTTAATGTCAGCTTTATTTTTGTTTTTGTTTTTTAATCGCCAGAGTGTGTGTGCACTCACTAGAGAGAGAAAAAGAGAAAGCACCCCTTAAGGGGGTGTGGTCATTCCACAGTCATTTTTCCTTTATTCCTCTATGTCATTAGGACATACACACCTCGGGTATTCTTAAAACTGCTGGGCCCAGAGCTCAAAATTCATGGTCAGCCATGTGGGAATCTTGCTCCCCCCCCTTTAACTGCTGCACTAAGGGGTGGGAATCTGGTACTGTCTTCATTTTTGAAATATATTTTTGCTGGGTCTAAAATTTAAAGTTGACAGTTTATAAAGATATACATTTTTATGGTCCAGCAGCAGTATTTTAAAGATATTCCTCCATTGTCTTCTCACTTGCATTGTTTCCAGCAAGAAATCTCCCATCATTGCTATTTTTGTCTCTCTGCCCATAAAGTGTTTTTTTCCTTCTGACTACTTTTGTTTTTATTATGATTTTTTTTTAATTTGCCAGAGGGTGCATATGCTCACTGGAGAGATACAGATTCAGAGAGGGAAAGCAAGAAAGCACCCCCTGGGGAGACATTCACACTGGAATCCCTTCTCCATTTCTCCTCTTGGGTTTTTAGGTACACACACACACATGCACCTAGTGTGTTTTTCAAGCTGCTGGGTCTGGTACTGACACTGCTCAGCCATGTGGGATCCAGCTGCTTTAACCACCACACCTTGGGCTGGCCCCTTTAGGTGCTTTTAAATTATTGTTTTGCAAATCACTGGCTTTGAGCAATTTAATTATGATTTTCCTACGAATAGACTTAAGGCTTTTTTTTTTAAGTGTATTTACTTCTTCTATGAGAGAGGGAAAGAGAGAGAGGGCCAGACCCCTACCCCCAACAAGGTCCTTATAGCACAGTCCCACCTCCAGCCCGGCCAGCAAGGATCACCAGCATGCCCAGACACTGAGAGGGAGACCTCAGGACCTTCCCATATAACCTCAGCAATGCAGATCATTGCATTACCACTGCCCCCACCTCTGGCATCTTATGTCTCTTATGCTTGGGGTTCATTCAGTTTCTCAGATCTGTGGTTTTACGGTTTTTCTCAACTTTGTAAGAAATTTGACCAATTCAAATATTTTTTCTGCCCTTCCCACTCTATCAGGGATTCCAAATATACTTATATTAAACTGCCTGGAGGCATTCCACAGTTCACCAATGCTTTTTTTTTTTTGGGGGATTATTTTTTCTGTTTCTTTTTGGATAGTTTGTATAGCCATGTCTTTAGGTTCACTGACCTTTTCTTCTGTCATGTCTAATCTGCTGGTAATCCCATCATTGTGTTCTTCCATCTCAGACATAGTTTTCATCGGTAGACATGTCGCTTGGACCTTCTACCTTCCGGGTATCTTTTTAACTTTTGAACATATGAAACACAGTCCAAACAAACTGTTTTAATATTCTTGTCTGAAAATTCTAATGTCAGTTCTGGATCAGTTTTGATTGGTTGATTATTCTCCCCATTTTGGATTGTTTCTTTGCATGTCTGGTCATCTTTGGTTAGAAGTTAGACATTTTTACCCTGTTGTATACCTTATATTCCTATAAGCGTTCTGGACCTTTGCTCTAGGATGCAGTTAATTACTTAGAAACCTTGATCTTTGGGTCTTGCTTTTATGACGTTAGGTAGATCTGATCACTAGGCAGTGATTCATATGATTCTAATTATTATCCACTACTAAGAAAACTTCTTCAGTTTCTGTCTAATACCCTGTGCCTTGTGTGGTTTTCCAATCTGGCTGGTGGAAATAGGCATTGTTTCTAGCCCTGTGTGAGTACCAGACACCATTCTCTAAGCCTTTCAGGTGTTTTGTTTGTTTGTTTGTTTGTTTATTTGTTGTTGTTCCCCTCTCCAAGCATAGGTAGTTTCTTCTGATGCATACTTTGCCAAATACTCAAGGGTGACCCTCTGCAGGTCCCCAGAATGTTTTCTCTGTGCTATTTTCTCCTTTATGGTACTCTCATCCTTTTTAGTCCTTCAGTTCTGGCCAGACCCTTGGCTCTATCTCCTCCATCCAAGGAGTCCATCAGGCCTCACATGGTGCCCCCTGCCTGCAGTGGCACCTGGAGAGTCTCTCGAGATAGGATGCTGAGATGTCACTGGGCTCAGCTCTTTTGTTCCTGCCTCTCAGGGACCTCTTTTCTTCATTGCCTAATATCCAAAGTTATGGAAAGTATTGTCCAACCTATTTTGTCCATTTTTTTAAAAAATTTGCTTTAATAGTAATGGCAAACCTAGTTCGCAATACTCCACCTTGCCTAGAAGAACAGGTTTCCTAACGTTAGATTTTAATGTTCCATTGACTGGTTTATGCCTGCCTTTGAGGGAGAGAGTCCAGTGCCCTGATGAAAAACATGGCTGCTGGAGTCAGACCAACTCGCATCTCTTCTCCACCACTTCCTAGTCATGTGCGCAAAGCCAGGTTAACCTCTCTGGCCTCCATTCCTCATCTATAAAGTGGAGGTGATGATATTTGTGTCTCATTTTTTGAGAGGATAAAATGAGATAATGCATTTAAAACATAACACAGTTCCTAGAACTCAGTAACGTGTTCAATACATCTTAGCTATTCTTGTCATTTTATTTTAATTAGCATAAGACCTCAATAAACACTTGTCAGATGAGTGAATGCCTGCTCTTGGCTCCCGGTACCATGAATGTCATCGTCATAGGTGCACTGCGACCTGAGGTTCCAGTGGGTGCACTCGGGGAGCTGGAAACATTAGGTCATGCTCTCTGAATGAGGGTACATCCAGGAGACAACCTCCCACTATTGCTGTCATTCTGAGGGTTTTCATCTCCTAAGTAACAGACCTGAGTTATTTTTATTTTCCAGGGGAAGACAGGAAGACCCCCAGCGAATCAAATAGCCCCTCTTCATCTTCACTATCAGCTCTGAGTGATTCAGCCAACAGCAAAGACGAGTCTGATGGCTCCCAGAAAAACAAGGGTGGGAACAACCTGCTGGTCATCTCTGTTGTGCCTGGGAGTCAGCCCTCACTGAGCAGTGAAGAAAAGCCAGAGAAAGGTGAGGGAGGAGGTGGATGTGTCCTGCCCACTCTTTCCCACTCTAAGATAACCCAGTTTTGAGAATAAACCTAAAAAGGGAGTAATATCTGGAACAGATATTGGGCCCAGAGAACAGCATATATATATGCATCGCCTGAAATCTGTGGTTCTTTTGGCTGGATTTGCATCCAGATTCAGGGGTAGAAAGGAGGGCGAAGCTCTAAGTTTAAGAGATGTGGGGAACAGTGCTTGGAAGGGTGTAGCTGTCTGGGGTTGGAGGGGTGCGAGGAAGGGGAACTCGGTCCCCCTCCTGCCCTCCTGCCCCTCTGCCCCTGGCACTTCTACACCCAGCTTCGGTCCTTTCAGGGTTCGAATGCGTTTTTTGCAACTTTGTCTGCAAGACGAAGAACATGTTTGAGCGCCATCTGCAGATACACCTCATTACCCGGATGTTTGAGTGTGACGTGTGCCACAAGTTCATGAAGACCCCTGAACAGCTGCTGGAGCATAAGAAATGCCACACTGTCCCCACCGGTGGGCTCAAGTAAGGAAAGCAAGTACAGAACCTTTTACTGCGTTGTTATTAAACACCCCTTCCCCTGCCCTGCCCCATCCTCTCCCCTGAAGGCTTTGGGGGCCGTGGAGAGGGGAGCTTGGGATGCATAGTTAGTCAAGATCCTCTGCTGCTCTTAGCTGAGTTAGACCAGTGCCCCAGGGAGTTAACAGATGTCAGCAGGAGAATCCATGTTATAAATATCCCAGGATTCAGGGCAAGAACGAAGATATGTCAGATCAACCCAAGGTAGACTCATCCTACACTGCCTAGGTTTTGTTCAGACTTGATTTTTAAAGGACTCAGGACAGAGTATTCCCGAGTATCAATTATCACACTGTCACTGCAATTCACCGTCTATATTTTGTAGGTGGTTTGCCAAGTATCTGATAAGTAGACATTACAGCCACTCCACCCTCCCTCCCCCAAATTGGAGCCTTCGCAGTTTGAATAGGCAGAAGGCAACGTTTTCATGCAGGATCACGTGCTTCGTGTCTTCCCGCAAACATGCTGGTGCCTCTCCCCAAAGATCTAGACGACAAGCATCGTGATTAACCACTATTTGCAAGTAGCCCTCTGGTCTCCAACGAGACCCATCGGTTATTATCAAACTGTGTGTGTGTCGGGCTTGATAACAGGTGCTAAAGGACACACAAGGAATACGACGTCATTTCCACTCTCAGGAAATTGATGTCCTACCACTACTAGAATTTAATCTGCCCAGCGATTCTGAAATCAGAGTCTCTGCTCACAAGGTACTTAGAACAAGGGCGAATAAAAAGAGAAGAGCGTATGCAGGCCCAGAATGACACAAGTTCCAAGCATAACTATTAAATTTTAGGGGCAATGATCGTGTAGTTAAAAGTTTGAAAAGTTACATTTTACTTAATATAGGAAAAAAAAAAACTTATTTGAAAACATTTTCGTCACGGGCACAACTCACCAGAGAGGAGGCAGGACTCCCAAAATGGATGAGGGATGGTGAGGCCCAGAGGCCCCCAGGAGCCTGCCCCAGGCTCCTGCCTAGTCAGGAGGACCCTCCTCAGAAACGTGCCCAAACAGCACCAGCACCTACTTGTTGATTCCATTTGACTCCCTCTTGGGTATTGGGGGGTGCTAAGTGGGAGGGGGAGGGAGACATACAGGTACTGGGGAGGGGTGATTCCAACTGAAGAAAACCGGGAGACGGAAACTGCCTAGCAAGGGCTTATTTGGGAACTGGATTTGGTTGGCTCCCGCGGTCCCTCTGTGGATACTCGTGTGCTCTACTTAAACAAACCAAAGCAAACCATGCCTCCTGAGGTTGGAGTAGTGCGGACCGCCCCTCCCAGCAGCCCAGTCACACCCATTCACTTCGCCCCCTCCCCCAGCTGTGGCTTTGCCAGTGTGCCTTTCCTGGGGACCCGCGGAGTCCCGAGCCTCGAGCCCTGTCCGGGAGGATGCGCAGTGAACTCTGATGCTTTGCTGGTTCAGACTTCCCATGCGGTGCTAACCGTCCCCTGTGTAATAGTTTATGTTCTAGGATGACCAAGTAGAAGAATACTTTGAAAAAATTGATAATGCCTTCTGGCTATACAGTGAGTCTTTTGTTTTGTTTTGTTTCCTTTGCCATATCAGAGAATTAATTTGCCTGAGAGCGTGTCTTTAAGATAAATGATGGGAGCACGGACAAGCCCTTAGCACTTTGCCTGAGCAGTGAAAGAAAGATTGAGCTGTGGGTCACAGAAATGTCCTTAAAATGAAACAGACTGCTGATGTCTAAATTGCTTTTCTGTGATGGAACTGCTTGTACTCTATATCCTGTTCATAATGCAGATCAAATAAGATTATACTATTATTTTTCTTTTGCCGTAGCTCAGGACAGTGGTGAGTTTCAGACTCCTCTAGGTAAGGCCCAGCTTGGCGTAGGGGTTGTGTGTGCACTGACCTGGGAATGGGCTTTATATTTCTCTCGTGTGCACTCTTCTGTGAGCTGAGGTTCAAAGGCTAACGGCGAGCTTGGCGCTGAGGAGTTAGTGCACGGTGCACTCGGGTGTGTTGGGCTCTGCTGAACACCTCTCCAAACCCTCCCGAGGACAGTCCACTCCTGGGCCCTGCCCTGCAGGCGCCAAGCAAGAGTTGAGGCAGCCACTTTTGCATCGCATTCTTTTTGGAAAGAGAGCAAACACGCTTCAGTTATCATATAAGTCACCGACGCAGGCCTGGTGACTTCTCAATGGGAAGCTCAGCAGCTTTTAGAAACACGCCCTGTCACTCCTCGTGGCCCCTCGGTCAGCCAGGAGGACCGGTGGTAGCGTATCCTCACTGCAGAGAATGGAGAAACCGAGCCACCAAGGGGCCCAAGCTTTGTCCTCAGGCATCCGGCTAGCACCTGAGAAGGTGATGGAGCTGGGAGTAACTTCCACCTTCCAGAATCTGCCTCAGTTACTGTAGAGGCCATGCAGACAACGGGATCAGTATATCCTGAGCACTGAGCGCCCCCCACGCACTGTAGAGAAGGCCGATGAGACGTAAAACCCGGTCCTGCCCTCTGAGAATTGGTGACCCCGCTGGATTACCATTATTCCCATGGCTTAATGAACTTGGAAAGTCTTCAAGTGCCAGACAGCGGTTGTACCCCCTCCTCCTCACGCTTCAGCAGCGGATGGGCTGTTGGGTGGGTTTCCTTCACCTGCCACACCCCTGACATAGTACTTCCCTGCCTTTCCTGATAAAGAACCAGGGCTTTAGGAGGTAGGCTTTACAAACCCATATGTCTGTACACGCGCGCACACACAGAGACACACACACTCTCAGGCCTTCTCGTCCTAACCCTTTAATAAGCACGACTCTGACCCCTGTGACTCTCTGTTTGCTGGAGGTAGCTTTCCCTTATAAGCTGTTCTTTAAAACCTCTTAGCCTTTCTGCGTGTGCTTGGTGTGGTGCATGAAAAGTCGATTCTTTGTGTTGCTCCCATCTAGAGGGGAGGTCAGGAGGTCTAGACCTCTGTGGTGTCTGGTCGGGAGTGGGGAGGACTCTGGGGTTACGGGGGGCTGGAGGGGAGCCCGGCCTGTTTATTCCTGGCACTTTCTCTGCTCCTGCTCCTGAGGGCTGGCAGTGGCTGTACCAGCCAGGAGACCCAGAGTAGGCAGAGCAGACCTGGTCAGAGCACCTGGCTAATGGGCAGGGCACTGACAGCAGTGACAGCCAGAGAGAGCCATCTCCCCTCCTGAGAGGTGGCAGGGCTGGGCTGGGCAGGCCAGGCCGCAGAGTCCCAGGGTGGCCAGAGGGAAGCTGGTGAGGAGGGGAGCAGGCACTGCAGCGGGCCTTTCTGTCTGACCCTCCCTCGGTTGCTTGCCTGGCAGGTGCCCATTCTGCATTTATTCCACCAACCGCCCCGCCGCCATGGAGTGCCACCTCAAGACCCACTACAAGATGGAGTACAAGTGCCGGATCTGCCAGACGGTGAAGGCCAACCAGCTGGAGCTGGAGACGCACACCCGGGAGCACCGCCTGGGCAACCACTACAAGTGCGACCAGTGCGGCTACCTGTCCAAGACCGCCAACAAGCTCATCGAGCACGTGCGCGTGCACACCGGGGAGCGGCCCTTCCACTGTGACCAGTGCAGCTACAGCTGCAAGCGCAAGGACAATCTCAACCTGCACAAGAAGCTGAAGCACGCCCCACGCCAGACCTTCAGCTGCGAAGAGTGCCTGTTCAAGACCACCCACCCCTTCGTCTTCAGCCGACACGTCAAGAAGCATCAGAGCGGGGACTTCCCCGAGGAGGACAGGAAGGGCCTGTGTCCAGCCCCCAAAGAAGCGGCCGGCCCCCGGGCCCCGCTCCTAGTCGTTGGGAGCTCCCGGAACCTCTTGTCTCCGCTGTCGGTCATGTCGGCCTCGCAGGCTCTGCAGACCGTGGCGCTGTCAGCCGCGCACGGCAGCTGCTCGGAGCCCAACCTGGCACTCAAGGCTCTGGCCTTCAACGGCTCCCCTTTGCGCTTTGACAAGTACCGGAACTCGGATTTTGCCCATCTCATTCCCTTGACAATGTTGTACCCCAAGAACCACTTGGAGCTCACATTCCACCCTCCCCGACCTCAGACTGCGCCTCCCAGCATCCCCTCACCCAAACACTCCTTCCTCGCCTATCTGGGACTAAGAGAAAGAGCAGGGACTGTCTGAGGGCAGCCGTGTTCTGTACCAAAAACAAAGAGACTGAGACAAAAAAAAAAAAAAAAAAAAACCACAAAACTTAAACACAACCCCAGCAGGTATATGTTGCTGCAAAACCTACAGACCCCGCGGGTCTGGACCATGTGTACTGTATATCTTAGTAAGGATAGAGGGTTGGCTCTGTGTGTGTACCTATCGCATTGACCTGAAAGCTGCTTTATCCAATCTTCAGAGAGGTGACCTACTGCATACTTCTACCTTCAGAGGCATGCCTCCCCAGCCACCCACCCCACTCGCAGCCCTTCTCCATACTTTCCTCCGAAAGGAATTTTGTCTTGTTCAACCCTAAAGAGAGTGTCCTTAATAGCAATCAGCACTTGTAAGCTTCGATACTGGTGCATTTGGTTTTCTGTTGGGTGAATGGGGTGTGTGAGATTGCGGGTTCTGAAAGAGAAAGCCGTGTGTCGTGGGCCATGACATGTCCATTGCATGTTCTGTGTCCTGGCTTCTTTATCAGCGACGGACATGCTTTTCCCTCCTGGTTGTTCGTCCACTACAGTCTCTCCCTGAGCACCTTCATCTTCCCTTTTATTTTACGGCTACAGAGTGGTAGGGCCTGGTGCTCAGTCAAGGAAGGAATGGTAGATGTCTACAGTGCTGCTGGAGATTTCCGACGGAGTGCTAGAGACCTTGCACAGAGATCTCTGGTTGTGAGGATGTGAGGACTCGAGTGACAGATCTGGAAGAAATATCTCGCAGCACTGCAGTTAACATCACAAAACCCAAGCGAGTTTTGTGTGTGTGTGCCCATACGTAGACAACGTGTATGGGGCATATGCACAGTGCATCATTTTTTAAGGGCAGATTATATATATATATATATATTAAATGATGTATTAATTCAGTGGTTACCATTCATTTGCAGGAAAAAAAAAAACTGTATGAGTGAAAAATTTTATGGTTGATAAATCCAGCCAAGGAGATTAAAAGGGGTTTGGATAAATTCTGGGTATAAATACTCAGACTAAAAAAAAAAAAAAAAAAAAAAAAAAAAAAGAAATGGCAGTTTTGCACAGTGCTTTAGTCTTGCACTAGTTTTTGTTTCTCATCTGAAAAAAAGAAAAAAAAAGTAAAATAAAAGGAAGAAAGCATACCTTTTTGTATGGAATGAGTAGACTGTATGTTTGCAAATTTAACCACAACCTCTCTGACACGTAAGGACACAATTAAAGGTGCTGTTTAGTCCTACAGTTCAGTTCATGCCCCTGAGAAGTTTCCACTGTGTTTGCAGATCCTCTGGACAGAGCGGGGTCCTCCGCACAATCAGTCCTTCTGTATTCCACTTTGCGAACGCCTGGTAGATGTAACCTGCCAGGAGGCTAACTTTATACTTATTTAAAGCTCTTATTTTGTGGTCATTAAAATGGCAATTCATGTGCAGCACTTTATTGCAGTAGGAAGCAGGTGTGGATGGGTTGCATAGCCCTTGGCTCATCTTAAAAAGTAATGGGTGATTTAAAAAGGAACACATCTTTGGCTGAATATGTTCATTGCTTGTATTTTTAAGACAACAGAATTTCCAGTATGAAACAGACTGAAAGAGCAAGAAAAAATGTACTTTGTATAAAATGGGACATTTGGAATATAAAAGTTTATATATTATTTATCTGTTGAAGAACTGGTGTCCAGGAGGAATACTTTCTTACCAGGTTGCTGTTTTCCATCCTGTATTATCTTAGAGTTGGGATTTTTTTTTTTTCCATCTGTTTCACCAGAGGGAAATAAAAGCATCCCTAATTTTCTTCCTCTAGTCAGTCTGCATCACTGAAAGCCCCCTGGAAATTAGTACAGTTCTATAGGAAGCCAGAAGATTGTACTGTCTGCCCACACCGCTCCCCTCCTTTCTAACCCTCCTTCCCCAGCCCTAGCAGGTGAGCGACACTGCCCTCCACTAATCATCCAGCCATGGATGGGGAGCCTGCCCTGAGTCCTGGCAACCCGTTTACACTAAGGAGCTGTGCATGGGGGCTGGGAGGCCAAACTAGCTAGGGCAGGAAGCTCCCAAGCCCTCGGTCATTCTCTAGCAGAGACCTTTGCTCTTGGCTGCGTGGGAAATGTCCCACCTCGCCGTGTCAACATCTCAGTACAAGACACTACGGATGGTTAAGGACAATACACTCCAAGAATCCCCGGGCTTATATAAGGGTGGGTTGGGCTTTTTTTAGAATCACGTCTTTTTCCCCATATAATGGAGAATGTGCCAGTTGGCTAATAACGTGTTTTCACAATTACGAGTTCAGTGATGACAAGAGCGAGCCACGGTGATGCCGCAGAGCCTGGCAGAAAAAGCGGATCACGCGTAAGCACCAGCAGGTTAAAAACCTGAAAGATGGCCCTGACAGTGAGGACTACAGGTGTCACAGCATGCCACTTGTGCAATAGGAGGTCCTAGGGTTGAAACGTTCCAGAGCAGAGGGGTGATGGGAGGCGACGTTTACTGCCCAAATGCCATGCATTTCACTGCTTGCCACTGAACTTGTACCTGAATGACTTAGTCATGCTTAATATAATTGGGCAACTTTTTTAGCACTTTGGAGTCATCAACCTTTCTGGTAAATTATAAAAGTTTTCTGAGTGAGAAAAGGTGTGTTTGGAGTTTGTTTGACTTTTTATATTATTATTGTTATTAATAAAGAAAAGAAAATCTACAGCATTTTTCAGACTCCACTAGATAATATGTACCCCTGAATTTGGTTTGCAGTTTGATACTCGGAGAAGGATGAATTCCATAGATATCCTTTCCATGTAAAACACTAACATCTTTGAGAAGTTCGCCTACCAACTAACTTCGATTCTGTTTCACTATGCATTCTTCAAGGAAAACTAGCTTATTTTTCCATATAGTAAAGCAATTAGGGTTTTCAGCACTTTCTTCTATTCTTCTATCCTTTTTTTTTTTTAACTCCTCATATTATGTTCGGATGATCATACTGTCAAGGTTTGTGTACATTACTGAAAATTTGTATTGTATAAAGCTTTTTGCATTACAAGGCTGTACAGGGTCATTTTGACAGTAACTGGTATATTCCTTTGCATCTTATGTTGCATTGCCAATTTCTAGTGTATCCAGTTTGAAAGTATAATATACTCTAATTAAAAAAAAAAAAAAGGTTGGCTATACTCTTGTTTCTTTTTCTTTCTCCATTCATTGCCTTCCTTGACTACTTGTTAGTCTCAGGGTTTTGTGTGTCTTGCTTTGTCTGTTTGTAACTTCTCAGTGTGTTTTAATCAGATGTCAGAAATGTCCGCTCCTGGTTATAACTGTTACAAAATGAAAGTTCCAACAGCATGGATATAATGCAAACTGTTACTAAGATGTAAATCATTAGTGGCCATTAGGGTTGAAAGGATAGCCATCATTCAGAACAGTGGCCAGAATTTATTTAGTACCAGTTAAAAGTATTCACCAGCCTAACCCTCTCCTGCTTAACTTCATTTTATTGACCCCCACCGCCAAAGGGGAGGAAAACAGATGAAAACATTTCATTTATCTTAATGAAGTTGGGCAACTATGAGATTTTAATGAGGGGAAAATGATATATTTTGCGAGTTAAATAATAATTATCCACATGCAAGTAATAATAGTTCACCTTTCAAGACAGGCACCAGAGAAAGAAGGCCCCCCCCCAACAAAAAACATATATAAAGATGAAAAGCACACTATGTTAAAACAAGGTTTTTGAAAAATCCATTTAGAAGTTCTATCCATTTGAGACCCTCCCAATGAATCTGTAATGGTTGGTAAAGATATATAATGTACTAGAAGAAGATGTTTGCCTAGTTCATCACTTGCATGCTTATAAATATGATGTCCTTTGCTTATTTAAAGAAATTGTGAACCACTTCAACATTAAAAAAGGTAAAATTTACTTGTTAAAAGTACAATAATAGAGGAGAAGTCCCTTTGAAAATGACCAGTCACTAATTAGATGCTATTTTCTCCTTCATTTTTCTTTCTTTAAGATTTATTGAATTTCATTTATTTATTATTATTACTTTTAAGTATTATTATTACTTTTAAATTTGCTATAGGGCAAATTTGAGAGATAAAGAGAGACAGAGAGAGAGGGAAAGTGAGAAAGGAAGCCACCAGGTCCAGGATTTGAACCATGGTTTTGGCCATGTGGAAGTCCAGTGCCCCGACCACCATGCCACCCACTGGTCCTCCCCTTTCTTTGTTTAAATTGCTATAAGATGCATGCACTTTCCAGAGAGACAGAGAACATGAAAGAATACCCCACACAGAAGGGGGATGGCCTTGTTGCTGTCCCTTCTTCATTTTCCTCTTAGGAGTCTAAGCATGTACACACATATGCCCAACATGTTTTTTAAGCCACCAGGTCCACGCAGTCAGCCATATGGAATCCACTGCCTCAACCTCCATACCATGGGTTGGCCCTCTCCATTATTCTAATAGTTATTTTTTAGATGACTGGCTCAGGTTCTTTCATTTGAATCAAATGTCAATTTTGTTTTGGGGTGACTGGTATTTACTGAGAATGTTAAAGTAAGTTCAATTTCTTTTATTTTTTTCCCTAGCACCACAGGCAAGAGTGCATTTTGTTTTAAAGTTCATTTATTTTGTCTGCTTCCAAAATACAAGAGGTAGCTTAGAGCCCATGCGCACACTCAAGACAGAATCCCTGGAAGTTCAGGTTCTATTCAAAGAGCCACAAATCACGAATGTTCAAGATACGACAGCCTTCTTAATCATGCCCTCGGATTACAAGAGTCTCATAAAATGGGTTTCATTTTGAGAATAACTACATTTAATTAATCAGGCAAATACCCAGAAAGCAGCCCTGGGCTAAGTAAAGTGTAGTGATCCCAGAGACTGAGGGACCCTGTTCTGCTGTCCCAGGTCTGGTCTTGGGTGATTCATCAAGACCTGTCTTGACACAACATGGTGGTGACACAGTGGATAGCAAAGGGGAAAACACATTGGGCACATGCGTATGTGCCCAAGATTGAGAGGAGCTGGGGTGCTGGGGAAGGACATCGCGGAGGGATAAAACCCTGTCAGTGAAGCTTCTCCCTCTTGCTTTCTCTCTCGCTTGTGTGCACACGCTATCATAAATAAAATAAATCTTGGGACCAGCAGGTGGCATGGTGGTTAAGGCGCTGGACACTCCCACATGGCTGATCAGGGTTCGAGTCCTGAATCTGGTGGCTTGCTTTCTCACTTCCTCTCTCTCTCACTCTCACCCTCTGTCTCTCTCTGGTCAAACTAAAAAATAAATGAATGAGTGAATAAAATAAAATAAATAATAATTTTAAAAAAATAATAAATAAATAAATCTTAAAATTTTAAGAGAGATTTTTGCTGTAGGGTGCATGCGCTCACCAGAAAGACAGAGACAGAGAGACAGAAAGCAAGAGATCACCCCCTGGGGGGATGGCCACACCACATTCCCTTCTCCAGTCTTTTCTCAGGATTTTGGGCACGAACACACATGCGCCCTGTGTGAGTTTTAAGCTACTGGGTCCGTGACTCAAACCATAGTTGACTATGTGGGAGTTCAGCGAAGTAGCCATTACACCAACTGCTGGTCCCAATAAATAAAATTTTTTTAAAAAGACCTTTTTTTTCTGAGGTAGTAGATCCCCTGTTCATAATTCTGTCTTTTTTTTTTCTTTTTTTGGAGAGGTTTTCGCTATAGGGCGCGTGCATCGCCAGACAGACAGAGAGAGACATAGAGACCGAAAGCAAGAAATCACCCCCCAGGGGGGATGGCCACGTCGCAATCCCTTCTCCTCCATTCTCCTCTCGGGATCTTGGGCACACACGCACACGCGCCCGGCATGAGTTTAAGCCACCGGGTCCGGGACTCGAACCGCGGTCGACTACGTGGAGTCCAGCGACATTGCCATTACGCTAACTGCTGGTCCCCATAATTCTGTCTTTATAGTAGAATATGGGAAAAGAAAAAAAGAAGTAAATCTTGCTCAGACTGTTAGGAGCTACAAAACGAAGAAGGAAGACTGAGAGCTGGATCCCCTTGGGATTCCTTTGTGGTACATTTTAAGATAGTATTAGTTCATTCATTCCAGGTTTTCCACAGACGGAATTGTAGACCCAGAGCAGTCACTACCTCAATTCACACTACAAAATTAATTCCCTCGTGCCCATCCCTGCAGGTGGTCTTCTCCTGTTTAGCAAGACTATTAAGATTACATATAATATTTTCCACTCGTGAGGGACATGCCCATGGAATCACACTACCTGGGTTTGAAGTCAGCCTCAGACACAAACTAGGGGTGTGATGTGACATACCACTGAGTATCTCAAAAACAAACATGGAACTAGAGGGTCTCTAAGACCTTTCCCATCCAAACAAACATATAACATACAATAAGCTAGGATTCTTTTTTTTCCCCCTTTTTGGGGGGCTTTTGCCATAGGACATGTATTCTCGGCAAAGAGGGGCAGAGGGAGAGAAGGAAAGTAAGAAATACACCCCTCTCCCCGGGGTGGGTGGCCATGCTGCAATCCCTTCTCCATTCTCCTCTCAGGATTTTGGGCAAACAGCTACACGCTACCGGTATGATTTTCAAGCTGCCAGGTCTGAGACTTGAACTGTAGGTGGCCATGTGGGAGTTCAGTGCCTTAACCAACCCCGCCACCTACTGGCCCCAGTAAGCTATGATCCCACAATTTCTCCTAAGCAATTCAAACTCCTCCTGCCTTTTGAAGCAGAAGTGGTTACAAAGAAGTTACAGCAAAAATGGCACCTTGATGTTTTCAAGTCACACTAGGCTCAGTCTTAAACTTTTGGTCATTGATTCAATCCGTGCTTGGATTGCCTGCAGTCATCTTGAGGGTGGTTTAAACATACTTTACCAAGATGTGGTTACCTACTCTGGTTGAACGAATTAGGACTTTGCCAGATGGGAAGGAGAGGTCTGGCCCTGCCACCTTTCTCTAGAACTCTGCCCTCCACTCTCTGCCACTCAGAACTTAAGGATTTCTAGACAGGGAGATTCCATCACCTGACCTCAATGTTCTAACATTTTTATTTTAACTGCAGTTAACAGTTAGACTTTTCAGTGTGAATTATAAAAGACCATCAAGTCCCCATCTCCTTATGTCTCACTTCAAAGCAAAATATCTGTTGGAATATTCTCCATGCACTGGGTTTGATTGAGGTTTATAGATAGCAAATATCTTGATCATCCATTTATTAATATTCATCTACCAGGACCAGCTGATGGCATAATGGTTACATTGCTGGACTCCCACGTAGTTGACAGCAATTCGAGTCCCAGACTCAGTGGCTTAAAACTCGTGTGAGCACATGTGCGTGTGTGTCCTAGATCCCAAGAAGAGAATGGAAGAGAAGGGATTTCTCATTCGTTGTCTCTCTCTCTCTGGTGAACACATGTGCCCTATAGCAAAAAAAAAAAAAAAAAAAAAAAAAAAAAACTCTAAAAAAAAAGATCTATTTATCTCTATCATCTATCAATCTAGCCATCTTTATCCATCTATCTATTTCCTGGACTTCCCCAAAAAAAGACAAGGCCTGAGAAAAGACTTACATGCCATCATTTATTTTTAGGAGCAATTCCAGGAACAAAAGAGGGGGACTAGAAAGAATGAGGCTTAGGGTAAGAAGGGAAAGCAAACCCTATGGAGCTTCCGTGAGCTTTTCGGTGCTGGTGCTGTGGACATGGGATGCAGTCCCTCTGGGGAGCCTGGTGAGGAGCTCTCTTAGAACAGACCACCCAAGGGTAAAAAAGAAAGGAGCAATGTGGGGGGGACTCCCAGAGGGTGTTAACTCCCTGCACTTCCAGCTTTGCCCATGACTGTGAATGGCTGATCAGGTTTCCACAGGCAGCCACAGAGGTGACAGACAGCAAGAGCTACCTGGGGAAGCCGAGATGAAGCACTGTCAGTCACACCTGATCATGAAGGCTGGAGTAAGAGGGTGAGTTTGCGAGGTGGGGAACAAGAGGAGTCCAATAAAATGACCATATTCGCTGTGTGTGTAGCCTCACTTTGGCCTCTAACCAATGTTGGTGGCTCACCCAACCTGCTGGGCTAGCTCTGAGCTCTTCCCCCAGGCCCCACTCCTGAGAAGGACTGATGGAGTTGGGCGAGCCAGGGACAGGGCTGGGCCGTGATGCTAAGGAGTGGAAAGCTGCCACAGGAGATGCAGGTAGGGGTTCTCGTCTGGATGGCAGGATCTCTTTGAGGGGATATGGGCTGCCTCTCACCACAGAGTTCTCTTTACCTGGGAAAGACCCAACAGGGCCAAGGGGGAGGAGTCATCTCCAGGCATCCAGGGCCAGCCTCCAGCCCAAGCAAAGGGGGCCCGAGAGGCTCTCACAGGCCCCAATTTACCATCAACAGGGGGCCAACAAATGAGTTGGGCCACACCCCAGCTAGAAATAAAAAGATTACATTTGCCTGGCATTTTTCTCTGTGCATATAAATCCCTCAGGAACCCGGACTAGATAGGGAGTAGCTGCCCTCATGGGAAACAGCTAAATGAAAATATATTCAGGATATGAGTCTTCTCTGTTTTTTCCATCTCTAATACACAACTAGCCATCCTTTTACTAATGGAAGATTGGAATACATATGGACTGAAGAATGGTTACACAGATACATAGAACACATATATAAACAATGTAGAAAGGGGCTAGCACCATAGCCTAGGGGATAAGGAAGCCAGGTCCCACATGGCCAAACACAGTTCAAATCCCAGCCCCAGCAGCTTGAAAAACATGCTAGGTGGGACCAGCAGGTGGCGTAATGGTTATGTTGCTGGACTCTCACATAGCAGACCATGGTTCGAGTCCTGGACCTGGCAGCTTAAAACTCATTCCAGGCACGTGTGTGTGTGTGTGTGTGTGTGTGTGTGCCCAAAACCCCCAGAGGAAAATGGGGGAGAAGGATTGCAGTGTGGCCATCCCCACTGGGGGGTAATTTCTCGCTTTCTGTCTCTCTGTCTCTCTGGTGAGTGCATGCGCCCTATAGCAAGAATCTCTCTGAAGGAAGGAAGGAAGGAAGGAAGGAAAAAAGGAAGGAAGGAAGGAAGGAAGGAAGGACAGACAGACAGACATGCTAGGCACATGTGCCTGCATGTCCTAAATCCTGACAGGATGAAGAAATGGAGGAGAAGGGATTGCAGCATGACCACAGTCCATTGGGGGGAATCTCTCTCTCCCTCTCTGCGTGCACCTTGTGGCAATTTAAAAAAATGAGAAAGGAAAGAATGTATAGCGTATATACATAATAAAAATACAAACACAATAAACATGTATGTGTATAAGTATCCAATAAGAAGGTCATTGATTTTATTATTCTAGTATTCATATTAAAAGACAATACATATTTTCGATTTTCCCTTTGTATTGCTGAAAATAAAAACAGGTTGATAAAAGAGTCTAATAGATCAAAAAATAATTAAGGGTCAGAGAAATCCCATTAATCCAAATACCCCTTTTCCCATCTTTCCTACAATTACATAAATGACACAGCAGTGGGTCATCACTGTACTCTCAATCAAAGTTCCGTCCCATTGTGACATCAGACTATATTAGCCACATTTGCAGGTGGCTTGGTTACATAAAGAGGCTAAATTTCTTTCTTTCTTTTTTCCTTCTTTTTTTTTTTTTTTTAACAGATTTTTGCTATAGGGTGCGTGAGCTCGTCAGAAAGACAGAAAGTAAGAAATCACTTCTCAGGGGTGATGGTCACACTGCAATTCTTTCTCCTCCATTCTCCTCTCGGAATTTTGGGCACGCATGCACACACTTCGCATGAGTTTCAACTTACTGCATCTGGGACTCAACTGCGGTCAGCCACATGGAAGTCCATTGCCTTAACCACTGCGCCATCTACTGGCCCAAGGCTAAGTATGTTTTTCAGTGGACAGGAAGATAATTTCCTAGGGAACGGCTGCACAATTTGGCTTGTCTGCTTATGGTAAGACACTAAACCTATAACATGTACACACATAACTTTGTGTCACAGAGTCCAGTGTTTACATAGGGCCCCTCCCATATCCCATAATCCATTGCTTTCTCCATTATTCTCCATACCTGCTCTTAGCAATCTAGTTTCCATCCCAGTTGAACATATTCTAAAGCAAGTCCAAGCCTACTTTACCATCCACTTTCCTTCTCGAGACTTTCCTTCCACTCAAACCTTGACTAATATTTCCCTCTCCTTTTCATTGATCTTTTTTTTTTTTTTTTTTTTTTTTTTTTTTTTTTTTTGAGAGGTTTTTCGCTATAGGGCGCGTGCGCTCGCCAGACAGACAGAGAGAGACATAGAGACAGAAAGCGAGAAATCACCCCCCAGGGGGGATGGTCACGCCGCAATCCCTTCTCCTCCATTCTCCTCTCGGGATCTTGGGCACGCACGCACACACGCCCGGCGTGAGTTTTAAGCCACCGGGTCCAGGACGCGAACCGCGGTCGACTACGTGGGAGTCCAGCGACATAGCCATTACGCTAACTGCTGGTTCCCTTCATTGATCATTTAATGAGCAAAAAATATGTGGAAAGTCATATGCTAGCAGCTGGTAAGAAATGGAGATATATAAAATGCATTTCCTAGCTTTAAGGCATTGACAAGCCAATGGAAGAAATGCATATTTAAGCAAATGTATAATAGTATAACACCAGGAAAAAAATACACATAAGTTGCTGTGGAAATATTGAATAAAGAGCTACTAATTCCAACACGGGTGGGAGGAGACTTTATGGAGGATGTAGCATGCAAACTGTAATCTAAAGTATGAGTAGGATTATCGTAGGCAGGAAAAGTGGGGAGGGCATTCCAGATTGAGAGAACAGCTTGAGCAAAGACAAGAAGGTGAGAAATTGCTTGGTGGATTCTGTTGTGCTAGGAGATTACAATGAGACCAAACAAAGCCAGCTTGTGTAGAGCTTCAAATCCCTTGTCAATGAGACAGAATATCTAAAGTACTCTGAGCTAACAAAAAAAAACTATTACAAAGAATGTCATGATCAGACTTGTGTTTAAAAAAGATCATTCTAGCAGCATTAAAAAATGAAAACTTGGAAAGCACAGATGGTATAATAGTTATATTGCTGGACTCCCGCGTATTCGACCGCAGTTCGAGTCCCAGACCCGGCAGCCTGAAACTCATGCCAGGTGCGTGTGTGTGTGTGTGTGTGTGTGTGCCCAAAATTCCCAGAGGAGAATGGAGGAGAAAGGATTGTGGCATGGCCATCCCCTCTGGGGGTGATTTCTTGCTTTCTGTCTCTCTGTCTCTCAGGTGAGCGCATGCTCCCTCTAGCAAAAAAAAAAAAATCTCTCTAAAATAAATAATAAATAAAATAAAGAGGAGTAGAGTAAACTGTTGGCATGATAACATCCAGCCACACTCCATCTTTCCATATCATGCTGGTAATAACTCATCCTTTGAAGCACAGGCAATCTCACGTCATACCATCCTGATATTGTTACACACCAGGACCAGTTTCTATTATCCAAAGATGGGTTGCTCAGTTAAGACTTAGTATCACTTCTAAATATAGGAGTCTAAGAAATGGAAAGGAAGGAAGGAAGAAAAAGAAATGTAGGTCAGTGAAGTGATGGACAGTCACCCTACTCCTTACCTCTCTGCTGTATAGATTCCAGTCTTTCATTGAAGGCCTGGAAGGGACTATGATAGGCCTCTAAGAAAAGCATAATGGAGCCAGGTGGTGGCATAGTGGGAACACAACTAGACCCAAATGAGAAACACCCTGGGTTTGCACCCCAACCTCTGTGAGCATGCCAGGTATGGGCATATATGCCCATGGTCTAGACTGACTGAAGCTAGGAGTGGATTGTGGCATGAAGATTTTGTTGGGGGTGTTTCTCTCGTCCTCTTTCTTTCTCTCTTTCTGTTTGTTTCTCAGAAGAAAGAAACTTCAAAAGTATTTTTAAAAAAGGCATGACAGATATGGCCACAGAGCCCAGACTTACTCACCAAATTCTAGAACACGCAAGCTAGAAAGTGAACCTTGAAGCTTCAGAGATTGTTTATGTTGGAGTCCTGGTTTCATGTTACCCTGACTTACTGTCCCTTTCTGATGCATGGCGTGGCAAACCCGACCTTGGAGGAGAGGAATGGCTTGCCAGTCCTCAGCTGAACACCACTTCAGCTGGGGAGAAAAAACTACAGACAGCTCAATTATCCTGCCCACGCTCGCCACCACCTCACCAACAGGAAAAAGAATAACCCTCATCAGATAGGATGAGAGGAAAGGTACTGGGTTTTATGAGATAGAAATGAAAGAATCTGTTTTTTATTAAAGATCATGAGAAAATTATTAATTCCATGCCAGAAATACAACTATAAACATTATCATATTGAAAGCATTTATTCTGAAGGCGACCATCTGGCAGAGCCTCGCAGATCACACTTGGAGAAGCAGAGTGTTTGTGTCACCATGGCGGGCTCTTCCATTAAAGCGCAAATCCAGAGGAAGTGAAAATTTAAGGGTTTTGAGGGGAGTACATTGCAGTAATGACATCTGCTAGATACTTGTCACATGTTCTCTTGAGGTGGGCCTGCTTTTACAAATGCTGTTTTATGAAAACCTAATTTTCCAAAACAAGAGGTGGTTATTATTTCTTTAAAAATTAATTCTTTCCTGGGAACCAGCAGTTAGCGTAATGGCTATGTCACTGGATTCCCACGTAGCCGACTGCGGTTCGCGTCCCGGACCCGGTGACTTAAAACTCACACCGGGCGCGTGTGTGTGCGTGCGTGCCCAAGATCCCTAGAGGAGAATGGAGGAGAAGGGATTGCGGCGTGACCATCCCCCCTGGGGGGTGATTTCTCGCTTTCTGTCTCTATGTCTCTCTCTGTCTGTCTGGCAAGTGCGCACGCCCTATAGCAAAAATCTCTCAAAAAAAAAAAAATAATTAATTAATTCTTTCCTTGGGCACTGGGTTCCATAAGATATTCAAATACGAATGTATAGACCATTAATTGTTTAACATAAAGGTCAGGGTGGGGGGCCAGCTGGTGGTGTGGTGATTAAGGCGGCCAGACTCCCACATGGCTGACCATGGTTTGAGTTCTGGAACTGGCAGCTTGCTTTCTCACTTTCTTTCTCTCTGTCTCTCTCTGGTCAACATCAAAAAATAAAAAATAAAATAATAACAATAAATAAAATTAAATTTAAAAAATAATTCTTAAAAAAAATGGTTAGGGAGAAGATAAAGGGAAATGTAGGAAATCTGATGAGTGGGGCTTCACAATCAATTATAGATTAACCCAAATTGGAAAATATGCATCCTGAAATTGTATAGTAGATGCATGGTTCCGTTTTGTTATTGTTGTTGTTGTTAAGATGTGATTTTAAAAACCACACTGTCTCATAATGTGCAGAAAGGAAGAGATATCTATCATTTGGGAAGCATTTCCCTGTCTGGATATGGAGAGAGACTGGTTACCCAGGAAGTGCAGGAAACTGTATTCCAGAAACGAAGAAATGCCAATGGTCCCTTGAAGAAATGGCCTGACTTCCTGGAGCACCCGAGGAGCCTCGTTCAGCGGCCGCCTGCCATGCTCATGGACTTCTGAACTCCGAATATATTTTGTTAGCATCATCTGGCTGCATTTGCTCAGAGATGCTCTCGCTGGCCGACTACCAGTTCCACATTGAACCTTTCCCAAAGCTCCTTCCTCTGGGCCACACCACCTCCAATGGGAGGACACAGAGAATCTATGGAAGGGATTCCTCAGTCTAGAACAGGAAGCTTCTGGGGAGGTCAAGAGAACTTGACCTCGATGGTCTTTCTAGCACCTGGGAGTTCATTCCCATCTTGTCCCCCACCAAGACCAGCAGGCACTGCCCACCAAAGTATAATCACATGCATTGGAATCATCTGAAAAGGGTCCCATTAAACATAAAACTGTATTACTACGATATACTGCATCCCTACTTACTCAGAGGCCATCCACATCCCTGGTGAGAACAGCAGCATCTAACAACTAGGAGCTTAGTGTTGGTCAGGGGTGTCGAGCTGCAGCAACTCTGTCTCTGGTTACTTCTCAGGCAGCAGAGTGCATAATTTAGATGACAGCCTGCGCATGTCCCTGTCTCATCATAACAACCATTATAATGTGTACATGAAAAGTGAGGGACTAGCAGATGGCGTAATGGTCACGTCTCTGGACTCACACATAGCCAACCGTGGTTCGAGTCCCAGACCGATGCTTGAAACTCGCCAGGCAAGTGTGTATGCATACCCAAGATCCCAAGAGGATAATGGAGGAGAAAGGATTGTGGTGTGGCCATCCCCTCGGGGGGGTGATTTTTCACTTTCTGTCTCTCTGTCTCTCTCTCTTTCTGGCAAGTGCACACACCCTATAGTAAAAAAACCTCTCAAAAAAAAAAAAAAAAAAAAAAGTGAAAAGTGAAAGAAAAGGCCCCTGTGTGATTCAAATCTCCTAGATTTTATTCCAGTATTTCTTACACTTTTGAAAGTTTAACAATTATTTTTAGTACTTTCTAAAAGGTAGTATGTGCACATGATAAAATAAAAACCAACTCAATGAATACATTTCAAGAAGAAAGTAAAAGGAAGCAGAACTAGGTTCTGTTTGCATCTTCTGTCTTCTTTTGCTCCAAGATGCTATGGTTGGTTGAACATCGCCATGTGCTTGAGCCTTCCCTAAACTTCCCCACACCAGACCGTAAGCTAAGAGTTCTAACATTCCTAACCTGCTCTAAGCCTGTTGATTGTGCTGTGTTCTGTCCAAATGTGTAATGTATTAAAGACAACTCATCTGGTGACGGATTAATGAATGAGTGAACAAATTATTTGTCTATGCTTTCTAAAAGCTATTAGCCATAGAAGAGAATATCTAGGTAGGTAGATTACAGATGAGTAAGGCAGGAAGAAAGTGAATTACAGAGAAATGATAGGCCTTTAGAGTATCTAACCCCACTACCTCATAAAAGAAGAAATTCTGGGGGCCTGCAGGTGGTATAGTGGTTAAGGCACTGGACTCTCACATGGTCAACCACAGTTCAAGTCCTAAACCCAGTGGCTTGAAACTCACGCTGGACACTTGTGCATGCATGCCCAAAATCCTGAGAGGAAATGAAGGAGAAGGGATTGTGGCATGCTCATCCCCCCAGGGATGATTTCTACTTTCTGTCTCTCTAACGAGCACATTTGTGCTCTATAGCAAAAATCTCTCTCTTGGGACCAGTGGTTGGTGTAATGGCTAGGTCACTGGACTCCCACATAGTCAACCACGGTTAGAACCCCGGACCCAGTGGCTTAAACTCGTGCTGGGCGCGTGTGCGTGCATACCCAAGATCCCAAGAGGAGAATGGAGGAGAAGGGATTGGAGCATGGCCATCCCTCCCTGGGGAGTGATTTCTCACTTTCTGTCTCTCTGGCGAGCACATATGCCCTACAGCAAAAATATCTCTCTCAAAAAGAAGAGGAAACCTTGACCTGGATAGGGTGAAGAAGGTAAGAGAGAAGAGAGAGACAGAATGAGAGGAAGATATTTGCTTATTTAAAGTAACTGCTTATATAATTCATATTAGCCAAAGGCAGTCTTGTGGTTGTCATAATCATCACCACAGAAACAACAGTCCTACAGAAAAAATATAATTAACAGCAAGTCTTATTCTCTTCATAAAACACCAAACGGAGTACATTTTTAGTGTACATCTAAAGTTCTCAAAATCTTGTTTAGAGGGACCAGCAGATGGCATAATGGTCACATCACTGGACTCCCACATAGTCAATCATGGTTCAAGTCCCCCGGACCTGATGGCTTAAAACTCACGCTGGGCATGTATGTGTGTGCACCCAAAATCCCGAGAGGAAAATGGAGAAAGGATTGTGGTATGACCATCTCCCCTGAGGGGTGATTTCTCTCTTTCTGTCTCTCTGTCTCTCTGGTGAGCGCACATGTCTTATAGCAAAAATCTCTCTTAAAAAAAAAAAATCTTTAGGTAGTTTTCTTATCTAACTAAAAATAAATTCCTCCAAGCCTTACTCTTCTCCCTGTCTCTCTAACCCCTTAAAATTCTTCCCAACACTCAGGCCACATAGTTCCTTTACTCTCTTCTTACTCTCCCATGTCCTAGAACTAAAGAAAAACCTGAGCCCTCAGACTGAAAGAGACTTTTGGTCCCAAGGAGGAGAAACTTTATCAATAAACACTTACATGGTGATATCCAAATAAAACTCCAGAATATCAAGATGAAAAAGACAGTCCGAAAAGGTACAATAAGATCAGCAGTTTCAAGAGAGAGGCTAATGAAACAGTAGCTAAGAAATGCTAAGGAAAAATAAATTCAAACTATTACAAGCTAAACGAACACTCAGAGGGAGATCAAAATAAATTCTCAGAGACACAAGCCCTCAGAAAAATGGAGTACCCACCTACAGAAAAGGAAAGGAGAATAAAAGAAAATCTACCAGAGGATGTGCTCCAGCAAGAAGAAAAATGAATCTGAAATGCAATCATGAGGAGTAAAGCAAAATGTTTCCATGTTTTATTTTTGTAATTAGAGAATAATATTTTGTCAAAGATTGGGGAGAAAGAAAGGTAGAATACACAATTTCATTCTTCTTATTTTCATCTCATTTTACCTTTGCATAATATGTCAGAACAGTTTACAAAATGCTTTCAGTTAAATCGTCAGTACCCAGCATCACAGGAGCTAAGAAAATAAGTTTTAAGAGAGAACCACATTAGGACAAATACCCATAATATTTAGAAACACGATCCCTGAGTCTGATCATATTTCTTGCCATGGAAATGGGCTGCTTCCTCCATCATCGTAATGACAGTGTCAGTGGGTCTGAGGGAGCTCGATGAAGGTGAAATTTGGTAGACTGACTGCTTTGTCTCGCTCTCCCCACCAAGTCAGACTAGATCATGGATCACTGGACAAAGACAGGACTGGAGATGGGAACATATTTCAGACCAGCCAATGCACAGAACAGGGACTCAGTTGTCAGGGCTGTGAAGTTTGAGGACTGGAGGACTCTGGCTACCAGGGGGCAGCAGGAGGGCTACCGTCTGCCTTGGCCTTCTAATGAACGATTGGAGCCTCCTCCATAGCTTCTGTGGACAGGCTCATGGCGCTGTTGCCAATGTCATATGCCGTGAACTTAGGGCTTGGAATCTCCCACTTGGACTTTTTTACGCCATCCCTCATGTGTGCCAGAAAAAAAAAAAGAGCAGCTGCCAAAAGCAGACATTTTCCTGCCTCTAAAAATAAAATGCTGGCGATGCTTCAGGCCCCAATGCCAAGATCTGGCCCGTCCCACGATAAACAATAGGTGGCTGAGCAGATTGGAGGCAAATACTGAGTATGAAGTAGGCCTTGGACTAACCTGCCATAGCCAGGTCAGGACACATGCCGTCCTAAAGTCAAGAAGCCAGAGGGGCCCTCTCTCCTCCACGGCTGATGGAGGCAGCTGCTCCCCCAGCCAGGGGCCAGGTGTGGCTGAAAGGGAAAGAACTCAGGTTACATCAGAGACCTTGACCCAGCCAGAGGTCACAGAGCCCCTGCCAGGTCCTGTCCTGGAGCTCTGGGATCACTGTGACAGATCTGAGGGCCTGGGAGATCCTGTCCAAAGAAAGCTCCCTGGGAAGGACAGCGTTTCATAAGCATCCATCTACATTCGTCACCTGTCAAAACTCTCACGCCCAGCTGAGAGCTCTCACCTGCTGAGACTCAAGTCCAAGGGAAGCACCTCAATATTTGAACACGGCAAGAACTGTCAGTGTCCCCACCCTAACTGCCGCCCACCTCACCAAGTGCTTCTACAGCACATGCTCAAGCCCCTGTCATTAGGGTTCAAATCTTCCCCAGACCACAAGCTTGGCTTTTTGCTAGTTTGAGGACTTAAGAGGGTTAAAGGGGGCTAGGGGAGGAGAGGGCCTAAATATAGCAAATATTTGCAGACATAATCACTCCATAAACATGCTTCGGTGGAACAGAGTGTAGGGCCGACCCAGATGACGGATGTCACTCACCCGAGTTTCACATCATAAATAAAACTGAATGAGCCCATTCTCCCGCAGAACCAGAGTGACGCCTGTTCGCACTATAAATATTTATGAAGTCATCGTCCTTAAGAGACTTTATTTTTCCGAGAAAGTAGACTTTAGTGAAAAAGTTCAGCATGGCTCTTCCTGCAATTATGAGACAGTCACCATAGCTTTTCGATGGCTGGTCCACAAAAAGGCAAAGAAAATCAGTAAGAAGAAAAAAAGGCAAAACAAGTCCCTTTCCAGGGATGCTGCTGCATGTCAAATTCATTCTCCTTCAAAAGTGACAGGCTTCTCTGTCACTGGGGTGGCAGAAGCCAGAAGACGCCCCATCAGGCCTGTTAACCCAGGCCCGTATAATGAAGGGAGCACCAACAGATCCTTGTCACCCCAGTCCAGACTCCGCCCACCACCTCTGCTGGCAGGGACATTCTTAGCTCTCCTGGGTCCCTCCGTTGGTCTCTTAGTAACAGAAAAAATGTATACCTCACTCCACTCCTGTGCTCATTTGAAAAGAATTCTCAGAATGTGAGGATGCGTGCCTGGGTGTCTCTCCACCGCTCCTGCTCTTGGTCACCCCTGATTGCATTAGGACTGGCAGCCCAAGGAGGCCCTCCAGTGCCCCACACTCTTTCAGGGGTGCTCCTACCCTCGCCTCCTCCGAGGCACAGTGGCCCTCTTGCGGCCAGGACTCCCACACCATAGTCTGCAGGCTGATTACACGTCGCTCATCTAAAACATACCAAAGCCCTTGCCCAAGTCCATCAAGCCCGGGATGGCCTTTTGCCCTGGCTCTCTTCCCCACCAACCCTTAGGGTGGCCCCTGCTCCATCAGACTGAACCGGCCCCTCTGGGAGAAGTCAAAGTGAGGCTCGTGGGGCTCTGACCTCTGGGCAGTCTCGTTCCACAGCGAACACGAGTCTGGTTCCGCGCAGTGAGTCACAGGCTGCCCTGACCGGGCCTATCTGGGGACGCCAGGCTGCCATGTATGGTCTGTGCCGTGCCACCCACCTCTCCCGAGTCAGTCCGCCTTCTCTGCCAGGGCAGCCTGAGTCATAAAACTCAGCACATTCCTGAGGCCTTGGATCGTCTTTCCTTGTTATTACTTCGCTTTTGTTTTATGCAGCACCTGGTTTCATTTTAAAAACCCAAATAAAACCACACGGTCAGTTGGGGCGGGGGTGGGGAGATACCAAGGCCAGCAAAGGAAAAGAAAGAGAGAAAAGCCTATGTTCAGGGAGGGAAGAGAGGGTTCTAACTTCAAATCTGCCCGGCTGAGCAAGACAGAGGTGAACTGCAGATGCGGGTAGGAGATAGGCTGTACCAGTAACCCAGCAAGACCAGAATCCCGGTCCCCCCCATAGCCCCAAATTACCCGTTAGAGTTACTCAGGCCTTCCCTGAATCCCTCTGCTTTGGAGTCACCTCAATAAACTGACAGACGCCTTGGATAAATTCTAAGGAACGTTTCTGTTTTAACAAGGATTCTATGGGAACCTGCCTATTTCCTGTTTCTTAGGTGAGGGCAAGTTTTTTTTTTTTTTTTTCCCCCACGAGCTGAAAGGTTTTTGTTTGTTTTGTTCTGTTTCAGCTTTAGGGGGTCTTTGAGAAATAAGGACTGGGCAAGGAAGAAAGTGTAGCCCCAACTCCATCACTGTGGCTTTTCAAACTGAATTTCTCCCGCCAGGGGCTTTTTGTAACCCTATCTGGGAAGCTGTTAACATTGACTTTTAGAATTAGGGCCTGGCAGGTGGCATGGTGGTTGAGGGTGCTGGACTCCCACATGGCTAACCGTGGTTCAAGTCCTAGACCCGGCAGCTTGCTTTCTCACTTTCTCTTGCTCTGTCCCTCTCTGGTCAAATTAAAGTAAGTAAATAAATAAAGTTATATTTTTTAAAAAGTCTTTAAAAATTCTCTTGAAAAAAAGAATACAGAATTCTAGAGCTATGCCTTGCATGCTGGAGAAAGCACAAGCCATCCGAATGACTGGTAATCACGAGAAATCAGTATTTTCTGGGTTTAGAAAAGCTAAAAACCACAGCAGAAGCCCGGGATCTTGGGGTACCAGACCAAGAACGCACCCAGAGGCCTCTGCCTCACCTTACTCTGCCTGCTAGTCTGTGACTAGGGTGGCCAGGGCAGAAGTCCTGGGGCTTCCCAGGTAGCCTCGGGGCTGCATTTTCAATGCACGGGTTTTGGCAAGCTTAACGGAAACCATACGAAAGGTTGCCGGGAATCAGACCAGATGGCTCGGAGAGTGTTTAACCCAACCTGGGACTGAAGGACAAAAATGATCACTACGAGTTTGCGAGGGGCGGGGAGGTGAGACTTTTAACTATCTTTTTCTATTTAACAGGAACGGTGGAGAAAAAAGCGCTGTTGGTAAAGGTGAGTAAATGGGTGGGTGTCACGCAGAGCGGGGTTGGGGAAGTAGAAGGGGTAGGAGAGCGCCACTCTCGTGAACTACGCGCTGTTCCGCAGCCCTCATAAGCCCGCAGCTTCTGGGCCCTGCGGAGCCAGGGCCCCCAACTCAGCGCGCCCAGAGACCGCCAGCCCGGGGGCAGGGGAAAGGGCGGGCGGAGAGAGAGGCGGGGACACAGGGGAGGAGGGCCGCGGGCAGAGGAGAGGGGCGTGGGCGAGGAGGGGAGAAGAGGCGGGCCGCGGGTGCAGGAGAGAGGAAGATCGTTGGAACGACAGAGAGGAGGGGGAGGAGGGGTGGAGAGTAGGGGAAGAGGAGGGCGGTGGACGCCGGGGGAGGAGGGTCGCCGGAGGGGTGGAGAGTAGAAGAGGAGGCGGGCCGAGGATGCCGGGGAGGAGAGGGGTGGTGAGGGAGAGGAGGGCGGTGGACGCCCGGGGAGGAGGGTCGCCGGAGGGGTGGAGAGTAGGGGAAGAGGAGGCGGGCCGAGGATGCCGGGGAGGAGGGTGGCCGGAGGGGTGGGGAGTGGGCGGTGCGGAGGCGGGCGTGGGTGCGGCGGGCGGAGGAGCGTGGAGGACCATCGTGGACATAGGGGAGGGGACCGTGGAGGCTCGTGGGCGGGGCAGACGGAGGACGGAGAAGAGCGCGCCCGGCGAGACGGCGGACACCGGCGCCCGGCGCTAGAGGCGGAGACCCGGCTACCCGAGCTCCCCGCTGGACGGCGGCGGCGGCCCTCCCTGCTGACAGCGCCGAGTACGCGTGGTCTTTCTTCTTTCCCACGGCCTGCGCCCTCCCCGGGCCCCTAAGCGCGAGAGACCAGCTCTAGGACGCGGAGCCCATGAGGTGGTCGAGGCTACGACACCGTGTCTGTGTGTGGTTCTTGCAGAGAAATGCGGTTCCGAGTGCTGACTTTAAAGGATATTTTAATGGTAACTTTTGTTCCCCTCTTCCAATTGAAAAAGAAAATGAGGCGTGAAGGCGTTCGAAGGCCGGGGAAGTGTCCAAGAAAGCCACCCTGCCTGGGACCAGGTTTTCCCAGGCCCCTCGTACCTGGAAGCCGTTACCACATGACCTCAGCCTCCAGCCTGGGCGTCTTGTTCTGCTCAGCTGAAAGCTGAGGACGGTCCTCTCCATCCGTAACTGGAGGAGTACTGATCAGCTTCTGAGTCTTCGGAGGAGCCAGTTTTGCTTTCAGAATCACGCTGTCCCTGAAGCTGGAGAAAAATGGCCTGCTTGTCAACACGCGCTCCTCTGCAAAGGTTACCTCTCCACAGTAAGTGGCTTCGCCAAGCCGACAACACGCAAGAACGGGAGCTGGAAAGGTGCCTGCGTTTTCTCCCAGCTCTTTAACCTCCCTATTTCATAGGTGTGTCTCTGTCAGGAAGGCTGGATCCATAAGCAGGAAAGAAGCAAGCAAGATCTCCTGGAATGAGGAACCAAACCCGCACCCTCTCTCTCTGCTGTCTCTTTATTACCCCCCCCTAGCTTTCAGACTCTCCCATTCCTTTAGTCCTGACATCCCTGGGGTGGGTGCTCTGTATTCCAGTTCTAACATCATGAACTTCCTCAAGATAGGCCCCAGGAATATAAATGTTTCAAGGATGATTACCGAAGGCACCAGACCACACCCACAATCCCTTTTCCCCCATTCTCCTATGGGGATTTTAGGCACACATGCCCAGTGTGATTTTCAAGCTATTGGTCGAGGACCCAAACTACAGGGTGGGCCATATGGGATCAGCACCTGAACCTCCATGCCAGCTGCTGGGCTGCAAATATATATTTCTTTTTTTCTTTTTCTTGGTATTATTGATTTAGTAAAAATAAATTTCAGACTTAACAACTTAAGATAAATATCTAATATCCATTATGGTCTACATATTTAACATGTTATAAAAAGTTAAATAGAAAAATAAGTAACTGACTTTCCAGTATCTTTTGGCATTTAGATAGCCCAGGCATAGGTTTTTAAGATCTGGTTATTGTAAGTATAATGTTATAAAGTTTTCAGGTAATTTTAGATCTTAAAAGAAATTAATGCTATGTTATATTTCTTAATGGCTTTTGCCATAGGGTGCATGCTTTCGCCAGAGAGACACAGTGAAAAGGAAAGTGAGAAATCACCCCCCCCCCCAAAACCCCAACCAAGGAAATGGCCATGCCACAATCCCTCCCCCTCCATTCTCTTCTTGGGATCTTGAGCACACAAGCACATGCACCAGACATGATTTTCAAAACTGCCAGGTCTAGGACTGCAACCCTGGTCAGCCATGTGGGAGTCCAGAACCTTAACTATCACATTACCTGCTGCCACCCCCGACTCTACAAATACTTTTTTAAAGTAAGAAAATTGTTAGAGGCTAGCAGATGGCATGGTGGTTAAAATGCTGGACTCCCACAAGACTGTCCATGGTGTGAACCTCACACCCAGTGGTTTGAAAATCAAGCCACGCATATATCTGTGCCAAAATCCCAAAATCCCGAGAGGAGACTAGAAGAGAAGGGTTTGGGGTGTGACATTCCCCCTGGGGGATGATTTCTCACTTTTTCTCTCTTTGGTGAGCACACACACCCTGTGGCAAAAAACTAAAAAAGTTTATTAATTAAAAATAATATTGTTAATGATGATTGAAAAAATTTCATTTAATCCCTACTTGTTACCAATACAGAGATTTGTATGTTTTTACATCTCAGTGCATGTTCTCCTTCCTCCAAATATAGCACCTACTAACAAATATTAAGATATGCCTTGTCTCATAAATAAAGTCATGATTTATTTTTTGGTCAAGACTCTAGATCCAAGATTCCCCAAGTAAGCATCCCATATTACTTGTGCGAGGTGTATATACGTGTGCATGTACTTCTACGCTGTTACTACATCATAAAAACAGAGTGGGATGCAATGTCACTTTTTTGTTGGGAATCATTGGCTTAAAAGAGACTACCTTGTGGGCCAGCCCCTGATATGGTGGTCAAGGCAGCTGGATCCCACATGGCTGACTGCATGGTTGGAGTCTTGGACCTTGTCACTTCCATTTCTGGAAAATATGTCAGATACATGTGTGCCCAAAGTTCCAAAAGGATGAGAGATGGAGAAGGGACTGTGGCATGACCATCTCCCACGGGGAGTGATTTCTCCCTTTCTCTCTGTCCATCTCTCTCCAGTAAGTATGCATGTCTGGCAGTTAAATAAAAATAACAAAGAGTGTACTGTGTGTATAGAGAATTCACTTCAGGGGAAGCAAAGGGGATCTGGGAAGCACCTTATAGAGAAGGCATCTGGTCCCCAGAACAGCTGCAGACACTGGCCATGGGGTTGCTCAGCACCACTACGGCTCCATGTAGCAGGAGGGATTCCTCTATTTAACACTAGTTAATGATTCTCCCAAGCGACTCCCAGGAGGCCAGCTAGCAAATATGCTTTCACCTATCCTTCCTAGATAGAAGCCACCAACCCTGCAGTGAAGGGAGCTCCCTGGCTGCCCACACAATATAATTTTTAACAGACCACACAGATTCACGAGCACCCAAGTAGCATCCTCCACGGCCTGCCACCAACATGGCTTCCTTGAGATACTCTCCAGGAAAGTTAACCGTCCTAAAGCAAAAAAAGCCAAGAGAAATGCACTGTTTCCAGAGGGCTAACATTAAAACAGACTAGGTGCCTGGAAGCCAAGGTGGGCAACCAATCCTTTCACACCAGCTAAATGTATTAGATTCACTAATGGAGGCCCGCAGGCCACCACTGCCACAGTGAGAGCATATATATCTAGCGGTTCTTGAATAATGGTGAAGAGCCCTTTTTTTTTTTTTTTTTGGAGAGGTTTTTTTGCTATAGGGCGCGTGCGCTCGCCAGACAGACAGAGAGAGACAGAGAGATAGAAAGCAGGAAATCACCCCCCAGGGGGGATGGCCACGCCGCAATCCCTTCTCCTCCATTCTCCTCTCGGGATCTTGGGCACGCACGCACACGCGCCCGGCGTGAGTTTAAGCCGCCGGGTCCGGGACTCGAACCGCGGTCGACTACGTGGGAGTCCAGCGACATAGCCATTACGCTAACTGCTGGTTCCCTGAAGAGCCCTTTTTATTTTCATGGCCAAGGGTGGTTGTTCTTTCCTTTTTCTTTTTTTTTTTTTTTTTCCTAATGTATCTAACTAGCATACCAAAGCCTGGTATTAGAAAAAGACTTATTTAAGGTAAGTCTGAGTTTAAATAAAAACAGTCCATTTAAAGAGAAATCATTTTTTTTTTTTTTTTTTTTTTTTTTTTAAGAGAGATTTTTGTTATAGGGCACATGTGCTTGCCAGAGAGACACAGAAAGACAGAGAGACAGAAACGGAGAAATCACCCCCTCAGAGGGGATGGTGACACTGCAATCCCCTCTCATCTATTCTCTGCTTGGGATCTTGGGCACACATGCACATGTGCCCAGCATAAGTTTTAAACCGCCAGGCCTGGTAATTGAACCGTAGCTGACTACATGGGAGTTCAGTGACATAACCATTTTGCTATCTCAAAGAGAAATCTTACTAAAAGTAACGGGATGGCAAAATAGTCGTAACTTTTATAATAAATCAAGTCAATAAGGTACATGAAGAAACCTGTTTTTAATTCTTTCTTTGCATTTATTAAGAGTCTGGTGTGGTGGTTAAGGCACTGGACACTCCCACATGGCCAACTAGGGTTCGAGTCCCCGGACCCGGTGGCTTGCTTTCTCACTTTCCCTTTCTCTCTCTCTCTATCTCTGTCTCTCTTTGGTCAAATTAAAAATAAATGAATGAATAAATAAAATTAAATAATTATTTTTTAAAAAAGAGTCTGCTAGACATGAGAGAATCTTTTTAAAAGATTTTAACATCTTTTTAAAAAATTACTGGGTCTTGAGAAAGTTCATTCATGCAGAACAGAGCCCCTAGTCAGGAGGGCCTTATCAAGGGGAATGGGGGCAACAGCTACCGGTGGCAGGACAGGCATGCAAGGAGGGCAGGCCTGGACTCTGGGCAGCCAGCGTGGGATCCCAGCTGGGAAGGACAAGCTGAGAACCCACTGCCTTTTTAAATAAGAAGCAGACTCCAACAACTCACTGATACCACTGATGAAAATGTGGACTGGACCACAGAAATTCCAATCCCTGTAGCCCTCTTCAGGCTTGTTTCCAAAAAAAAGCTGGAGAGATCTACAGGAATTCCATGTTGCTTTATGGAAGATACTTATCAAAGTAGCTCTACTGTCACTTGATTTTAGGGAGGACTTTTTTTTTAAATATTTTTTTCTTTGCCATAGGACATGTGCATTTGCCAGAGAGAGAGAGAGAAAGTGGAAAATCACCCCCCGAGGGGATGGCTATGTTACAATCCCTTCTCCTCCATTCTTCTCTCAGGATTTTGAGCACACACTCACATGTACCTGACGTGAGTTTCAAGGCACTAGGTCCAGGACTCAAACCATGGCTGGCCATGTGAGAGTCCAGTGCCTTAACCACCATGCCACCTGTTGGTCCCTCAGGAAATACTTTGATGCCAACTCCAGACATCTACATGCCAGCCCCACCACCATGCAGATACCCGAAAGCCCACTCCTGACTCTCCCTGAGGATCTGCTGCTGAGGACTGACAGAGATTCTTACACGCATTAGGAAGGGTCTCCCCCGGGAACTGGGGTTCCTCTGGATGTCCAGTCCTTGCTTTTTAGGTCTCATGCCTAGGATGAAGAGACAGTCACTGTGAAATGCTTGTGGTCAAGTCTACCACAGTACGAATAAATGAACTGTGCTAACATTCCAAAGCCTTTTCTTTACTCAGTATTTCCAAACCCTCACATGGAATTGCCCCACTCCTGCCACTTCCATGGCCTCCTCATGTGTACACTCGTTTTCAGAGCTGCTGCTGAGTGGTCTCTGCTGGATTTCTTCTTCCTGCTATTTCTACATCGCACCTTCCTTCTCGTGAGGAGAGATCCAGTGAAGTAATGCAGTGGGTTACTTTTCTAGGGGTGGGGGTACGGAAATACAAAAGGCCTTAAGTGACCTCAGACTCTGGAAAGTACGAAAATTCAGGTGAATATCATGATTAAAATAACAGCAGGGCTGACTGCAGTCGGGTGGGGGTAATGAAAGGCTGAATCTTCATGGCAAAGCCCTGGGTTCACATCCCAAGGTCTCCCTATACTAATGGAGTGTGCAAGTCACCATGATCCGGGCCAGCTGAGGCTGGGGCAGATCTTGGCATGAGGACCTGGTTGGGGGTGTTTGTTTCTCTCTCTCCCTCTCTCTGTTTCTCTTTCTCATAAATGAAATTCAATAAAAATAAACTTTAAAAAAGGAAACAAGATAAAGACAGAAAGTAGGCATAAAGTAGTAGTTTTTGATGAGACTTACGAGATTTTCCAGAATTTGGAGATGCCGGAGAAAAATCACCACAACCCCATATTTGGTGTGCCTAGAGAGAAAAATATATACCAACCACTTTTGCAATCATAAAAATCTAACCAAATTCCTTTGCCAGTGTTGTTTTTTCCTGCCTACCCAAAAAGCACTTTGATCCTGCTATCAAAAACCACTGTAATAACAATAAAATGGGAAAACAAATTGAGGAAATTATTTCTAAAATACCATAGGCAAAAAGGTACAATCCTAATATGCAAATAGCTCATATAAATCAACAAAAACAGCTAAATGCCTAAATGGAAAACTAGGCAAATGAAGGATACAGCCTTCATCATTCGTGGATTCCATGTCTGTGAATCCACCTACTCACTAAAATGTATGTGTAACCCCAAAGTCAGTACTGACAGCATTTTGAAGTTATTTGTGTACATGCACAGAGTGTCAAAGGGTCAGTCACCTGACATGCATGTTCCCAGCTGAAGCAAGCAAGGCCTTCTTTTTTTTCCTCGAGAGAGAGATTTTTGCTAAAGGGTGCATGTATTCACTGGATAGACAGAGAGACAGAGAGAGCGAAAGTGAAAAAATCACCCCCCAGGGGGATGACCATGCCGCAATCTCTTCTTGGGATCTTGGGCATGAACACACATGCCCTGGCATGAGTTTCAAACCCCCAGGTCCAGTACTCGAACTGCAGTCAGTCATGTGGGAGTCCAGCAATGTAACTATTACACCATATGAATATGCTGGTCCCAGGATTTTTTTAAAAAGAATTATTTAATTTTCATTTATTTTTTTTATTTATTTATTTTAATTTGACAAGAGAGAGACAGAATGAAAGTGAGAGAGATAAAAAGCAAGCCTCCAGGTCTGGGACTCAAACCACAGTCAGCCATGTGGGAGTCCAGCACCTTCAACCACACCACCTGCTAGCCTCCACAGGATTATTTTTTTTTAAAGCCAGTGTTAGAAAGTCTGTATGAAAAAGACAATCTTGTGTACTACTGGAACATCAGGCCAATTTTTGGGAAAGTAACTTATATAAAAACAGCATGTCTTGGGGCCAGTAGGTGGCATAGTGGTTGGAGCATTGGACTTCCACAAGACCAACTGTGGTTTGAATTCTGGACTTCACGACTTGCTTTCTCACATTCTCTCTCTCTCTCCCCCTCACTCACTCTCTCTCTTCATCTCTGTGGTGACCACACATGCCCTATAACAAATTGAAGAATAATGATAATGATAAATAAAATTAAATAAGGAATTATTTTGTTTAAAAAGCATGCCTTCTGACCCAAGAATTCTACTTATAGGGATGTATACTCAAGAGATAATTTTACAATTACAAAAAATGTATATTCCAATTTTTTTATCATACCATTATTTACAGTAGTTATAAATTTGAAAAACCTAAATGTCTAGTAATATGAAATATTTTTTTTTCTTTTTTTTTTTTAGAGGTTTTTGCTACAGGGCACGTGCGCTTGCCAGACAGACAGAGACAGACAGAGAGACAGAAAGTGAGAAATCACCCCCCGGGGGATGGCCACGCCGCAATCCCTTCTCCTCCACTCTCTTCTCGGGATCTTGGGCACGCACGCACATGCGCCCAGCATGAGTTTAAGCCACTAGGTCCGGGACACGAACCACAGTCGACTACGTGGGAGTCCAGCGACATAGCTATTACGCTAACTGCTGGTCCCAATACAAAATATTTTTAAATTGTGACATATCTGGCCAATGTAATACCATCTATCCATTAAAAATAATGACCAGCAATTACATTTATTAACACTAAAAGATGTCCATGAAAATACTGAGTGACAGACGCAGATTACGGTGGCCACTGTCCAGTATGCACTCATCAATACTCCATATGAGCTTAAGTGCATGTCTTTGTAAGTACTGGGAGACATTTTTAAGGAAGTTTACCAAAATGTAAGTGGTGATTATCCCTGGGAAAAGGGTAAGATCTCAAATAATTTTTACTTCTGTTTCTACTTCTCTGTATTACTTGAAAAGTTTACAGTCAGAGAAAAGCTGTTTGTGTTTTTAACTGCCAATATTTTACATAAAATTGTTGCCATGCATGGGAAAGAGAAAAAGTTGGTGACTATAATAAAAGCATACCATTATTAGTTATTCTCCATGATAACCTTGGTTATATTTGTATCACCTTACCTAATAGGAAGCTACATCCATAAAATGCACTAAACAATACATGTCTGATGAATGAATTTATTAACAAAGTCATTCCAACACTATTTGGTTTGATCCTTATGAATAACATGCGGCATGTGGTCATCTTAGCCCTTTACATGTAAATGATCACTAGGAAATGTCAGACTTACCACTTCATGCTTGACATCAAGTGAGTTTTTGAAAGCCCTGGTTATAACAGGGAATAGACCTGCATGAAGAGGGAAAACCAAGATTAACCAAGTGTCAGGATAAAATTTCTTAAATCTTCAATGAGGCTATGATCAAAATGTAATTTGACAAATTGTACACAAATCACTGGTTTCCTATTAGCATCTGGTCAACAGAAAAGGGAGAGTCAGGTAACACGAAACCACAACTAGAAGTTAAATTTCTCGTAAGCCTTCCGGAACGTTTGGGAGGGGTAAACATTTCTATGTCTGGAACATTCTTATGTAATACACAGCTTACACTCTTTCAATCAGAGGAAACCAAGATGGTTCTGTCAATTTTAGTTAAGGTCTTGAGAAGCTTGGGTTTATTTTTAGATGATACAATTGAGGTATAACTTACATACCATGAATTGGCCCACTTTAAATATATAGTTCGATGATTTTGAGTACATTTACCTCATGTAACAATCATAGCTACATATGGTTCTAGAGCATTTTCATCACCTCAATAAGATCCCTCATTCCCATTTACTGATGATCCCCTTTCCCACCACCGGTGCCAAAAAGAAAATAGTAATTTCCTTTCTTTCTCTATAGATTTACCTTAACTGGATTTTTCATGCCAATAGAATCATACATTCTACAGTCTTTCATACCTAGCTTCTTTTACTTTCCATAACATTTTTGAGGTTCATCCACATTGTAGTTATTCTAGTATTTTGTTCTTTTTTTTTTAATTACTGAATTGTATTCCATTGTATGAATATACCAGATTTTGTAATTTATTTGCCAGTCGATGGACATTAGGGTTGTTTCCAGCTACCATGGATAATGATGCATGAACATTCATATGCAAGTGTTTGTGTAGACATATGTTTTCACTTCTCTTGATCAAAAACCTAGGTGCAGAATTTCTGGATCCAATGTTAAAAATTATGTTTTAACTATTAAAGAAATTGCCAGGGTATTTTCCAAAGTGACTATACAATTTTATATTCCCACCAGCAGTGAATGGAGTTTCCAGTTTTGCCATATCCTTGCTGGCATTTGTTATTGTCTGTCTTTGTAATTGTAGCCATCCTAATGGACACAAAGTGGTATCTCACTGTCTTTTTCACTTTTCATTTGGATTTCTCTAATGGTTAATCATGTCAAGTTTTCTGGTATATTTTTATTATTTTTTTTTTAATTTGAAAGAAAGTCTTGCTTGGCATATGTTACAGTCTGGTCATTGGGGAAGATTCAAGGGACAAAAAAGCCTTTGGGAAATACTCATTGCTTTGTACTATTTTCTGCTAATAAACTTTCTTTTGTGCATGGTATCTTAAGCTAGAGTCAAAGAGCTGAACAATTATTTAGCTAAATAAGCCAATTGTGGTTCAAGTCCCAAACCTGGCAGCTTGAAACTCACTCCGGGCACATGTGCATATGTGTCCAAGATCCTGAGAGGAGAATGGAGGAGAAGGGATTGTGTCATGCACAGCCCCTGGGGAATGATTTCTCATTTTCCCTCTCACTGTCTCTGTCTCTCTCTTCCAGCAGCACATGCACCCTAAGGCAAAAACCTCTAAGACAAACAAACAAAACTTTTCCATAACTTCAGTAAAAGCAGATGGATAAGAAGTTTGTCCAGCACAATTTGCTCTGATGTTTCATTTTCTGTAAATTCTTAGCCTTTCAAAATGCCATAAGACTTTTATAAATCCCATAGGTCTACAAGAGCCCTAACTAGCTTTTAGTCATGCTTCCTTCCAACAATTACACTAGAAAACCATTAATTAGTAAAAGGCAGGATTCCATAATACTAAAGTTTTATGGAAAGTACATTTTATGCATTATGGAACAAACAACTCCCCCCAAAACAAAAACAGACATTAGAACTTGGGCTAGACCACAGCATGAGATATTTATACATGTGTGTCCATGTTTTAGTCAAACTTGGTCATTTTTCTAACTGAGCCAGCAGTCTCTCATTTACCCTGGTCTGTTTATGGAGAGGAACACCAGTAAACTCACATATGTTGGAAAATGGTCAGCTAATGGTGTTTCTTATTTAGTGAGTTCACAGTTGACAAAATAGAGCTCACGGTGCAACTTGACCTTGGCAATTTTAGCTGGCCATTTAATTAAGGACATGCTAGCATGGATTCACCTCTCTCCTTCCACATCCTAGTCCTAGAATTATAACCATATTGGGCAATTTTGTTGATGAAACTATCTTAGTAACTGCCAACAAGTTCTACCTTAGATATGAAGTCCTTAAATGTGGAGCCAAACCTGATGAAACACGACAGGTATTTGGTTTCTAAAAAGTAAATTATCTAGAAAACAAGTTGAGGCTTGTGTGCATCGGCTCTTGCAGCATCAGAAAAGCTCAAGCTTAAAACATTCTTCTAGGTCTTCTCTTTTAATCATTTAGTCCTCCTACTGGGTGTCTGTCATAGTACAACTGTCAGGCTTCTTTGGGATTCAGTTTTCTTTTCATAGTTTGGGGATAATGCAATCTCCCACCTTCCCATCTCTGCATTTCTTGAAACTTAGAGTTTTATGAACACAAAACATAATGTTGGAAGGAGAAGACAGAATGCTCTCCATCCTTTCCGAGTGCTGTATACACAAAGGAAAAGAATTGAGATTGAACATTGACTTTTTTTTAAAGAGAAATTTTTGGTATAGGGCATGTGAGCTCACCAGGGAGACAGAAAGCAAGAAATCACCCCCAGGAGGGATGGCAATGCCACAATCCCTTCTCCCTCTATTCTCCTCTTGGGATTTTGGGCACACTTGCCTGGCGTGAGTTTTAAGCTGCCGGGTCCAGGACTTGAACCGGAGTCCACTATTTGGGAGTCCAGTGATGTAACCATTATGCCATCTGCTGGCCCCAAACATTGACATGTTTAGCCTGGAGTCTGTGGACACCATGGAAGGATCCACAATGTATGTGTGGTTGGCTCACATAAGTGGCTATTTTATGAATATTTTCTGAAGATCAGGTCCAGAGCTTAGATCAGATTTTTCAAATTCCCTCAAAAACATAAGGTATCCACTCCCTTAGAGTTGCCAACAATTGAGATGGATTACAGAGCAAATCCCTTCCCTGATGGATTTTTAAGAAGGCAGCATTCAACGGTCTGCATATCAGGTAAACATTATTTTATCAATGTTAACTTTCTTTTTTTATTATTTTATTTAGGTGTATTTATTTAATTTGACCAGAGAGGAATAGAGCAAGAGAGAAAAGGAGAGGGAGAGAGAGAGAGAGAGAGAGAGAGAGAGAGAGAGAGAGAGAGAGAAAAGTGAGAAAGCAAGCCACCAGGTTCAGGACCCAAATCATGGTCGGCCATGTGGGAGTCCAGTGCTCCTAACCAGCATGCCAGCTGCTGGCCCCAATGTTAACTTTCTTGAGTATGATAACAATATTATGGTTATATAGGAGAACATTCTTACTCATAGATTCATGTTAAACTGTTTAAGAATATACTGGTACGATGTCATTAATTTACTTTCAATAGTCCAGCTACGAAGTATATACAGGTATCAGTATATAGAGACTGAGATAACACAAAATGTTAACAGAGGTGGCAAAATGTTAATAATCTTGGAGAGAGTAGATGCGTATTGTTTATACTATTCTTTCAACTTTCCTATAAATTAAAAAAAATAATAAATTAGAGGCCAGCAGGTGAGATAGTGGTAAAGAAGCTGGACTCCCGTAAGGCTGACCACAGTTCAAGTCCCAGACCTAGTAGCTTGAAGATCACGCTGGTGTGGGTGTGTGCCTGCCCAAAATCCCAGAAGAGGAGAGGAGAAGGAATTAAGGTGTGGCCATCCCTCCAGGGGGTGATTTCTCACTTTCCCTCTCTTTGTCTCTGTCTCTCTAGTGAGTGCATGTGCCCTATGGGGGGGGGGGGGACTTAAAAAAACTTTAAATTATGAAAGAATAAGGCATCCATTTATCTGCCTTAACTTCACACCTATGAGTAAAGACAGCACTAATTATCATATTTTATAGATGGCTAAAACAGGTACAAAACAAAATTTAGGAAAACCAGAAAGCGGCAGCCTGGATTACATTTGAGCTGTCTCCAAGGACAGACCTAAAAACAATGCTTTGCTGTCTGCCTACCTTCTCCCCACGTGACTGAGCCATCACATCACGCAGGCGGTCAGGGCTCGCCCACTAAGCCCACTGAGCCCCCTGCAGTGCCCACCGTGGTGCTCTTTCATGCTCATGGGCAGCCTCGATCGCAGTCGCCTCCTGGCTGACGTTACGCTTGAGCAGTAAAGTGCACGCAGGAACAGATGGCATCTTGTGACCTTCTTAATAACAGGCTTGGCAGCCAGTGCTCCCCGGTGTCCGGTCTCTGCGGGGAATTTGGAAACTGTTGCCTTACGCTGGAATATTTTCCAGCAAACACATTTAACCATTTAGTAGTTTGTTTCCTAGTTTGAGATAGAGAAAACAAGGCAGAACAAAACAAAATTCTCAACACCTGGAAGAGATCTCAGTGTTTCCCATCTGGGATCCCTTGGGGTGTGCTGTCAAGTTCAGTGGAGAGAGGACCTCAATTCCAGGCAAAGTGCTTCTCACTCTACTGTATTTCATTTACTGGTGCTCGATGTGATTTTTTTTTTTTCTTTCTGGAGTATAAAGGAAATGTATGCACTTTTCACAGCAAGATAGATCAGCCAGAAAGTAAACTAAATCCTCAGTTGAGAAGGTCTCTCTGCTGTGACAGCTCACACCCGGAGTCGACGTGGGGCCCCATGGCGAGTGAGGCTTGCTCTAACTGCCTTGTTCCTGGGCAGCGGTAGCTTCAGGTTGCACAGTGAGATGGGGAAGGAGGTGAGGACGGTGACTAAGGGGGGAAGCGAGCACCTTGCCCACCCCATCCCCTTCACCTCAACTATCTTCCAGGGGCAGCTTTCCCTTGTCAATGGAAGGAAAACAAGGGTGGCCCTAGTCAGAAATGATGAGCATGTACATGCAAAACTTTTAGAATCCTCATCTCAACTCAACAGAATGGACACATAAGGGCTTGAACCAAGAGGGATGTGGTAAAATTGGTCCCCTCCAGTCAATGGGTAAGAAGGGTGAGAAAAACGCCCCAGTGTACTGTGGTGGGAGCCGACAGCGCAGCTCGTCTGCTAGAAATAGCTCGGATGACAGGCGGAATATTGTGTGGAGTCAACGCACAGAAAACGGCAAGCAGGAAGTAGGACCCTTTCTGGGTAGAGAAATGGGTCTCATTCCCAAGTATCTCCATGCAGGGCTGAGGGAGAAGTGAGAGTCTTCCTGTTGGTCCATTTCCAGACTTCTGAAGAGAGGAGGTGTTGGAGGATAGTTTTCCGATGCTGCCCTGGCTGAGGGAGCCTTGACTGGGAGCTGGGGTTCTCCCAGGAAAGCTGAGGGCAGGGGCCTGGACAGGCTGCCATTTGCCCTGTACAATCCTTTCCTGGGGTAGCCTGATATCTTCCAGGCTGAGTCAAAAACCTGTGGGAAGGGACCAGCAGACGGCATAGTGGTTACATCACTGTACTCTCACAGTTCAAGTCCTGGATCCAGGGGCTCAAAACTCACACCAGGCACATGTGCGAGTGTGTCTAAGATCCCAGGAGGAGAATGGAGAGACTGCGGCGTGGCCATCCCTCCGGGAAGATGATTTCTCATTTTCTGTCTCCCTGTCTCTCCGTGAGTACATGTGCCTTATAAAATCTTGAAGACAAAACGAAACAAAAAACCCTGTGGGAAAATCCCCTTTCTTTTCAAGCAAGCCCTGATCCATCTGCTTCCGCCTCCATTCTGGGCTGCAACTTCCAAGAACAATAAGCTTTGGAAAAAATACAAGCACATGGGAGCTCATCTCTGAGAAGAAACTGAAGCAAAATCAACAGAGCTTGAAGCCAATGACACCCACAAGTCTAAGACATGGAGTGCCCTTCCCACCTTGGACCCAGCTCCTGCTATGGGTGCTGCCTCTTCCTGCTCCCTGTCCTTTCTCCCTCGCACCCAGCCCATCACCATCACTTGCTCATACCACTCGAGCACATGGTTCAGATTTGAGCTCTACCCGGCTGTATCTTCTTAGGTCCACCACAGAGCCTGACTGGGGGTGGAGGAACGTGTATAACTAAGGCCACGAACACAGCCACCAGGGCTATGTGCTACAATGCATCCCATCTTCTGAAATTTTTTTCTTTTTTTACCGACAGTAAGAGAGAGAAGGAACGACGCACACTCTCAACAGGTTCTCGTGCTGCAATCCCCCAGCTCCACGCCTTTACCCCCACCCTTCCCAGCCAGCCAAGATCATGAGCACCCAGCCAGGGGAAGACTGGGGAACCACACCCGCCTTCTCCCACGTGGATCCAGCATGGCTTGGACAGTGACTTACTGCCGTGCCACCAGGTTGGCCATCCTGCTGTTCCAGTATTACAATTTTAGGGACCACTACATAAGATTCTAAAGACTTCAGTTGGAAATAGCAGTTTTTCAAAGGTCACTTTTATAAACTATATTCTCATTTAAAAAATAATTCATAAATTGCCTTTTGGAAGACAATTTGTAAATAAGAAACTGCCTCTATAAGGAAGTATATTGTGGAAAAGGCCAATAACGGATGGCCATGAAAACCATCTTTCAGGAGCTGGCAGGTGGTTAAGGGTGCTTGACTCTCACATGGTTGACCACAGTTCAAGTCCTGGACCTGGCAGCTTGCTTTCTCTCTTTCTCTCTCTCTCTTGCTCTCACTCTGTCCCTTTGTGGTCAAATTAAAATAAATAAATAAATAAATAAATAAATAAATAAATAAATAAAGTTAAATTAAATTTTTAAAAAAAGAAACGAAAACCATCTTACAGTAACAACTATGGGCATCTGGCTTGCAATGAGCCCCAAACAAGGTGCTGGGCATAATAAAAGCGAACAAGACAGAGAAGGCACTGTCTTTGTGAAGCTTACGTTCTAGGAGAGTGGGATAGTAAACAAATAGACACAGCAAGACAGAGAAAGCAAAGCAGGCACCAAGATAGAAATGAAGAGAGGGAACCAGCAGTTAGCGTAATGGCTATGTCTCTGGACTCCCACGTAGTCGACAACGGTTCACGTTCCGGACCCGGTGGCTTAAAACTCACGCCGGGCACGTGTGTGTGTGTGCCCAAGATCCCGAGAGGAGAATGGAGGAGAAGGGATTGCAGCGTGACCATCCCCCCTGGGAGGTGATTTCTCGCTTTCTGTCTCTATGTCTCTCTCTGTCTGGCGAGCGCACGCACCCTATAGCAAAAAACCTCTCCAAAAAAAAAAAAGGAAATGAAGGTAGTACCAAGAATTTATATGGTAAAGGAGGACTCCTGGGAAGAGGTAACTATTTATTTATTTAAAGCTTATTTCTATCATGAGCAAGCAAGATGGAGAGAGAATGAAGAGTTGGCATTTAACTCCAACCATTAAGGGCCTGAGAATACAGCTCAGTGGGGCCAGGATCACTGCATTCCAGCAAAGAGAATGACATGTGTCAAGGTCTTGAGGTGGGAGATGGCTTGGCCTTTTCATGTTACTAAATGAAGCCAATGTGACTGGAACAGAGAGAGCAAAAGTAGAAGAAGGCCTGACCTGACACTGGAGAGACAGGTGAGGTCACATTTGAGCAGGACCTTCCAGGCCTTGGTAAGGAATTAGAAAGAGTAGGAAAAAAGAATAATATTAAAAACAGAAAGTAAGGGGTCAGCAAGTAATGTGGTTAAGGTGCTGGACTCCCACATGCCCAAATGAGGTTTGAGTCCTGAACCCAAAGACCGTGAAAACCAGGCCAGGTATGTGTGCATGTATGCCCAAAATCCCAAGAGGAGAACAGAAGAGAAGGGACTATGGTGTGGCCATGCCCCCTGGGAGGGGGCGGATTTCTCACTTTCCCTCTCTTTCTCTAGCCAGTGCACCCATTCTATAGTGAAAACCTAAAATAGTAATAATGATAAAATCCTCTTGGAATTACTTTACAAACTATCTGCATGTTGCTCTCTTAGAATATTATTCCTGTTAATATTCTCCTAGACATGGGGACCAGCAGTTAGTGTAATGGCTATAATGCTGGACTCCCACGTAGTCGACCGCGGTTCAAGTCCCGGACCTGGTGGCTTAAACTCATGCTGGGTGCATGTGCGTGTATGCCCAAGATCCCGAGAGGAGAATGGAGGAGAAGGGATTGCGGCGTGGTCATCCCCTTTGGGGGGAATTTCTTGCTTTCTGTCTCTCTGTCTCTCTGTCTCTCTCTGTCTCTCCAGCAAGCACACGTGCCCTACAGCAAAAATCTCTCAAAAAAAAAAACCAAAATAAAATAAATATTCTCCTAGACATTGTAAAAGGATCCACACCTTAAAAACATATCAAGGTGGCTGTTCCAGAGACTTGGAATTTGTTGTCTGTGGTTGGGAAACATCTCAGGACATTTTATACAAGTTGTCTAATCTAGGCCTTGATGTGGTCATACCATATGTCATGTGGGTAAATCATGTGCCTGTTACAGAGCTGGGGGAGAAGGGGAAAGTGGAAGAGTGTGTTACCAAAACTAAAATAACTGAAATCATATTACTTATGCAATATGCATGTCTTCGGGAAAGCAAAAATAAAAAATAGCAGGGGATCCTTTTGCAAGGCTGACTTAGGCTCACCCTAGAGCAGTATAGGATGGGCCAGAACCATGAGCAGAAAAGAAGGGAAAGGAAGGAACAGCCAGTGAGTGCTGGCCCCATCTGGGGCTCATTCTGCAATCCACCATGCTCTCCATAGGGTTGCTTCTGCTGGGCAGTACTTTTTTTTTTTTTCTTTGCCATAGGGTGCAAACTCACTAGAGGGAAAATGCAAAATCACCACCCAAGGAGGATGGCCACACCGCAATCCTTTCTCCTCCATTCTCCTCTCAGGATGCACACACGTGTCCGGTGTGATTTTCAAGCCACAGGGTCTAAGACTTGAACCACCGAATTGATCACATGGAATCTAGTGCCTTAACCTCCATGCCACATGCTGACCTTGGGCAGCACCTTTTTAACGAACAAGGCATGTTAGAATCTTTCTTATCAGAGAATGAACGGAGAGAAAGTTGAATTGAAGGTTGGTTGTACGCAGTTCTGATACTAGATCTATATGAGCTACTGTTTTGTCCTTGGAATTTGAAAGACAAGCCATGATAAGGAGTCACAAGAGGGAACCAGGTTAGAAAAGCCATAAGCAAATCAAATATTTAGAAAGAAAATAAACAGTAATGCAAAAAGAAAACCAATGTAATGTAGGCAGAATAAATATGACAACTCTTTGAAAGGCAGTTGTGGAAAAGGACTTGAGTACTTTTTTTTTTTAATTTCTATTTATTTATTTGCATTCATTCACTGTACATCATTACAGCATACAAAATGAGATTTTCCATCCAGAGTACACTGTATATTGTCTCAATCAAGCACATCAACAAACATGTTATTGTCAGCAAATGATCTTCCATTTCTTGTTTTCTGTATGTTTTGCTTTTTTTCCCCCCATCCTTGATTCCCTATCTCTTACCCTCAGCCATCTCCCATTCTCCTCCCACATTGTCTCTGGTATCTATGTTTGCTTTCTATACTGTCTTCCCCCCACATTTTATTGAATCGCCAAAGACCCTAATCAATCCAAATACCCTCATAGCAAACACAGATGTGATACACAAATTTCCATGAACACAAGTCTGACTTTACGCATCCTATAAAGTAGCACCTAGCTGTGGCTACATATCCTACTACAGTCATTGAATAGATATATATTTTTTTTTCCTGAAACCTTTTTTTTGTAACTCAATTTACATTCCTTCCCTAAGCATCATCACAGCATACAAAATGCGATCTCCCATCCAGTACACACTGCATAGTGATTCAATCATACACATTACAAAAAATTTTCCATTACTAGTTCCTAGAATTATTTCCACCCCTCTTTCTGACCCTCTGTCCCTTCCCACCCTCCTCTCACACCACCTCCGGTGTCCACAATTGTCCTTCATTCCCTTCCCACCCACATTGCATTGATCACACAATTTCCTACATAATCTAACTACTTTCAACGGTGAGTTCACTCATTACTACTAAGAAAAACAGTTTTAACTTAAATCAAAGAAGCGCCAAGGAGCTTTGCTTAAAGCCAGGAAACAGGTTAGGATTCTGTTCAAATGGTAGGTGCATGAACCTATCAGTCTCATGTACTTTTATGTTCTGTTCTGGTTCAATTTTCCTGATTAAATTCTGGTATATAATATTTAACTCCAGACTTGTCCCTTTGATTAAGTTGGCCACTTTCTTAGTTTTTGGACTCTTATTTCCATGTGTCTGTGTTTAATTTTCTTGATACAGAACACCCTTGAGAACTTCTTGGAGATCTGGTCTGGTGCTGGTAAATTCTTTCAGGTTTTGTTTATCTGAGAATGTTCTTGTCTTTTCTTCCCACCTGAAAGATAATCTTGCCGGGTACAGTATTCTCGGCTGAAATTGCTTCTCTCTTAACACTTTGAATATATTTTCCCATTCTCTCCTCGCTCGCATTGTTTCTGATGAGAGATCTGCTGTTAGCCTGATGGGATGTCCTTTGTAGGTAACTTGATGTTTTTCTCTTGCCAATCTTAGTATCTTGTCTTTGTCTGCGGTTTTGGTCAACCTGGCTATAATGTGTCTTGGAGAAGATCTTCTTGGGTTGATTCTGTTTGGGGTCCTTTGTATTTCCTGGGACTGGATCTTCGAATGCCTCTCTAGGTTTGGAAAGTTTTCTTGCAGGATTTCATGGAATAGATTATCAATGCCCTTATGGGTCTCTTCACCTTCTGGAATGCCAATTATCTGGATATTTGGACGTTTGATGGTATCCAGTACTTCTCGCATATCATTCTCAAATTTTTGGGCCATTTTCTCAGTCTTCATGGTGGATTTTTCTAGGCCAGCCATTTTCTCTTCTACATCTGAGATTCTATTTTCTGAATGATCTAGTCTGCTTTTAATAATTTCAAGGGAGATTTTGACTTCTTGTATTATAGACTTCATCTCTAGCAGTTCCATTTGAGTCTTTTGTAAAGTGTGTAATTCCTCTTTTAGATCTTGCAAGAATTTCCTCATCTCCTGGAAGTCGTCAACTTCTTTCTCCTTTCTCTTTAGCAGTTCATTATCTCTCTTCTCTTCCATCTCTGTTAGCTTCGACATTATGAATGCTCTAAAATCCTTATCAGACATTTCCATGACGTTCACTGAACTGCTTGTGGATGAAGAAGAGTTACTCTTTTCCCTTGAAGGAGAGGTATTTTCTCGTTTTCCCATATTTCTCGTGATCCGGCGGTGATTTCTTGTCATCTGATGGATGGTGTGTTTCTTTCAAATTCTTGAAGTTCAGCCAGGCTAGCTTTGCTTGCTGGAGGCTGAATTATGAGTAGAAAATCTTCATTTCTCCTGTCCCCTGAAATATCTAGTTCATAGTAGCCATGAGGAATCTTCTCAGGACTTGAGTACTTTTTCCCTGTGATGATTGTGAATGACATTTAAGAACAGCCCACTTCTGGGTCCACCCTGCTGGCTCTTCTACTTATGAATGGGTGTCACAAAGGGATCTTCAGTACCCACATCCACTAGCAGGAAGCAAGTCCATGTGGCTGGCTTGCATTGACAATTTGATCCTTGGCTTCATGTTTTCACTCTATTTCTAGGGGTTTCTAGCAAAGTTGATAATCCACAAATTAGACATAGAAGTGAACAAGATGCACAAGGAAAAGTTATTATGTAGCCAAATTAAATAATTCTGCTTCAATGTACTGTCACCTCTCCATTCATTCGTTCGTTTTTATGCAAAAGGACCCATGTGTGAGCCACAGAAAGAAAGGAGAGAGAGAAAAAATATTTCCCAATGGAGCCAGGTCACATCATTTTCCTTTTCTCCAATTTTCCATCCCATCAGGATTGTATGCACATATGTGTGTACCCAACATGTTTCTCCAGCGGCTGGGGCTGGGACTCAAACCCTGGTCAGCCATGGGGAATCTGGCTTCCTCTGTGTAGTACTTAACTACTGTGCTATGGAGCCAGCCCCACTGCCACCCCTTAAGGAAGACTGGTGGTGGAGCAGTAATGCAACTCTCTGCGATGGTGGAATCACATGGAAAAGTCCCAGGTTGGCCGGCCGAGGCCTCCCTGTACACATTGGCACATACGCCTGTTGGGTGTGCTTCTCACTCTCTCGTTCTCTCTGGCTCTCTCAGAATAAATAAATGAATAAACTTTTAAAAAATGACCATTTTAAGAGTACGGAAAAGGCAATACAGATCCCTCTCAGGATCTTGGGCACGCACGCACACGCACCCGGCGTGAGTTTAAGTCACTGGGTCCGGGACTCGAACCGCGGTTGACTACGTGGGAGTCCTGCGACATAGCCATTACGCTAACTGCTGGTCCATATTTATTTCTTTTTAAGTTCAGTCATTTATTTCTTCCATGAGAGAGAATGACAGAGAAGGAAAGGGAGAGAGAGAGAGAGACAAAGAGATGGACTCCCCCAAAAGGGTCCCTATGTTAAGACTCACCCCGGTCTCAGCTGGCCCAGGTCATGAACACACATGTGCATGCCCAGTGTGTTAAGGGAGGTCCCAGGATGGAAACTCAGGACCTTTCCCATGTAGGTCCAGTTGGCCCTGATTTCTACCTTTTTTCCTACCAATACTTAACCATAAAAATTGGAAAGGAGAGGGGCCAACAGGTGACTTAGTGGTTAAAGTGCTAGATTTCCACATGGCCAAGCGTGGTTCAAGTCCTGGACCTGGGGGCTCCCGCTGGGCACCGGTGCATGTGCTCAAAACCACAAGAGGAGAATGGAGGAAAAGAGATTGCAGCATGGCCAGTTGCCCTGGAGGGTTGTTTCTTACTTCCTGTCTCTCTCTGTCTCTCTGGTGAGCACACGTTCCCTATAGCAAAACAAAACAAAACAAAACAAAAACTCTCTCAAAAACAAACAAACAACAAAAAAAACACTGAAGAGGAGCTAGGGAAACAAAACTACCTAGTGCCTCCTGTAAATGACTGCTTTTGCTACTCATGTTACCACCCCTCAAATACTCCCCCACGTCCAACCGGGGGTCTGCTCAGCAGCTCTAGCAGGCCATGGGTGATTAGTAGCGTTAATCAGAATGCTGAAGGGCACAGTGAGCAATATAAACGTAACAGGATTGTTCTTGGTGCATGCAGATCAGATGCACTGTCACCTTAACTTACTACGAGTGATGTGATCTGGCTGTTTAATTTCTCACACGCGAGCTCAGATTTGTCTCCAAGCTAGGTAGTATGTTTCAATTTTATGTTCTTTACCACAAAGGGGAGAAAGAAAGTCTTGCCTGATTTTAGCAATAGCATAAATGGCTAGCTGTCTTATCCTCTTGCCTCAACAAACCGTGGAGGAACACATAAAACCCATCACAAATGTACTTTCCCATAAAGTCAGATTTTATTAGGAAAGCCAACAGAATAGTGACCATTCAAGGCAACCATTAAAAACCGTTATGTCCATTAGTTAGGAAAACCCAATAAAGCTGAAGGATGATTGTTTAACCAGCTCCTGCAACACACACACACACACACACACGCAGGCGCACACACACACACACACACACACACAAACTTTATTTTTTCAAAGAATTATTTTATTTAACTTTATTACTTTATTTATTTATTTATTCATTTTAATTTGACCAGAAAGGAGCAGAGTGAGAGTGGAAGAGAGAGAGAGAGAGAAAGTAAGAAAACAAGCCACCAGGTCTGGGACTCGAACCTCAGTCGGCCATGTGGGAGTCCAGCACCCTTAATCACCACCACCACCCCATCACACACTAAAACGTTAAATATGACAGCAAACAGGCAAGTATCACCAGGATATTTTATAAAATGCTAAAAAATCCTAATTTGTGATTAAAATCACTAGATTTTTAAGCCTATAAAAACTTAACCCTGAGATGTAGAAATGATATAAAAAGACCGATTGCAGCTCCTCCTCGAAATCCAAGTGTGAAGCACACCGGCCAGCTGTTGCCCTCACAGTGCGCAGCCGCTGCGAGGGTGCGGCTCCCAGCCACGGCATCCGCAGCTGAGCTCTCCGGCATCACGTTGGAATGTGAGTGTAAGTGAAGCATTGTCACTTCCAGGCTGAAGTGGCAAAAGAGCATATGGCTCTCCCTTCCCTGCATCCCCCACCTGCCAGAGGGAGACAAAGGGGATAGTGGAACCCCAAGAAGAAGGAAGTCCATATCCCTAAATCCCACATGGAAGGTCTCTGCAGAACCACTGCGGCCTTCATGTGAATATGTGTTTTATTGTGTTAAGTGACTGAAATTTCAGGGCTTAACTATTATACCTAATTTAACTAAAACAAGGTGGAGGTGGCTATAGATTAGTAAATATAGTGTACCAGCTGATGGTTTATAGTTTTGGTTTCTTTTCTTAGTTCTTCAGCTTTCCCGGGAAAATTCAGCTTCCATTAACCAAGCACTCCAGCTCTAGCAGACGTTATATTCTGGGGCTATTATGGAGGAAGAAAATGTTTACCCTAGAATAACTCTTGTTTAAAAAAAATATTTTGCTTTTCTTCACTCATGATGGAGTACGTGCATGTGACAGTGAGAAAGAGGGGCACTCCACAGCGTCAGGTCTCAGCATGATCCCCTTTCTCTGGTCCTCTAGCCCATCAGACCTTAAGCACATGATGTGTTCCATGCTGACCTGGCCAGGAGTTAGAATCGCAGTTATCAGGCCAGCTGGTGGCCTGGTAGTTATGGGAGGCAGATTCCACACGGCCAAATCCAGATCCGGTGGTTTGAGAAACATGCTGGACACACATGCGAGTGTGCTCAAAGTCCTGAGAGGAGAATGAGGTAGGGATGTGGTGTGACCATCCCTGCAAGGGTGCTCTCTCACTTGCCTCCCTCTGTCTCTCTCTGGTGAGCACACGCACTCTTTAGATAACTAAAAAATATAAAATAAAAAGAATTGCGGTTGTCATGTGGCATCCGGGTTCTCGAGTATCGCCTTAATCACTGCACCACAGAACCAGCCCAAATAACTCTATCTTTTATTAATTGCCAAAGGATGTGTGCACTCCCAGAGAGAGACGGAGAGACAGACGGAGAGGGAAAAGTACCCCGCAAATGGGGTGTGGCCACACCTTAAATATGTATCACATTTTTAAAAAGGGTTTTGCCATCAGGTATATGTGCTCATCAGAATGAAACAAAAGAGACAGAAAGAGGGAAAGTGAGAAATTATCACCCCCTACACCCGCAGGGGGAATGGCCATGCCACAATCCCTTCTCCATTCTCCTCCTGGGATTTTGGGCATGCACACATACGCGCCCAGCGTGATTTTCAAGCTGCCAGGTCCGAGATTCAAATTGCATTCAGCCATGTGAGAGTCCAGCACTGTAACCACTATGCCTACTGGTCTCAGTATCTATCATACCCCCATAAATCTGGGAGGGAAAAGACCTTGAAAGTTAGACACACAGCAACCTTGGCCAAAGAGCTGTGCTCAGAATTGATCACGCGTACTTACCTCTGAGGTCTGTAGTCTCTTGGCTACCGGCCCAGCAGAGCAGGGGACGGTGGGCAGAGCTGTTCGGCAGTGCCATCCTGTAGCAAGCAACCAGAAAGAACAAGTGACACATGTATGGGTTTATCTATCGCACTGGGCCTGTGGACTTGGAGTGATTTCCACTCATCTTTTCATTTGATTTCTTAAACTTTTGCTTCTTTTCTTCCCCTCTTTCCACACACCCAACCATAACCTCACACTCCCATTAAATCAACTCAACTTGGACTTGCTCATTGCCGTTGAGATTTGTTTGTTCCCTGATTTTTCATAAAAGGTTAAATATTTCAACTTTCAAGCGTAAAAAGCTCAAATGTGAAGTTCATAATTGTTTTAACAGGGTTTATAAGTGTTTCTCTAGGGAGTTGTTTTCAAAATAAGTGCTACGAGTGAAATAGGAAAGATTACAGTAATTATGCTGGTTTCCAAATAAAACTTAGCACTTAATAGCAGTGGAGTAACTTGGGGACTCACAGATGTTCTGCCTATCCTCCCAAACACATCCGTATCTCAGTTTCCATAAATTCAGACGTGGTACTCTTTTTTAGGCAAGGAGGGTTTTGGTGGAAAGCACAGGTTCTTTTGTATGGAATGGAAAAAGTCATCAGTTCCTAAAGTACGACATATGGTGGCAATTGTTCTGGGGCCTCTATTGGGGCAGAGGGTCATCATGCTCCAGAAACCAGAGACTGTGTGTGTGTGTGTGACAATAGGAGTAGAGTGCAATCAATGTCAGCCTCAAGAGTCCTAAGAAGCTATGATACATTTATTCAACCCACAAGCCAGGACTAATCATCCCTGACACAGGGGCTGCTGGTCCATCCCTTTATCTTTCTTCTGACCTACAGCAGCCATCGAACTACCTGAAGTATTCATTTTAAAATGCAGATTTCCAGGGCTGCCCTTGTAGCCTAGTGGTTAAGGGAGTCGGATCCCACATGGCCAACTGTGTCTCAAATCCCGGCCTTGAGAGCGTGAAAACACACTGGTAATATGTGTGTACATGCTCCTAATCCTAACAGGATGCTGAAATGGAGGAGAAGGGATGTGGTGTAACCACCTTCCGATAGGAGGTGCTTTCTCCCTCCCCGTCTCTGTGTCTCTCTGGGAGTAAATGTGCCCTTTGGCTATTAAAAAAATAATAATAAAATATATTGCCTATTTCTGAACTCAGCCTCCAGTAACTATTTTTCAGTAGGTTTGGGGCAGATGATCCTGATACAGAGAATCAGAGAGCCAGCTTTCTGACTTTAAAAGTCACTTTTCTTGCTTCTCTTTACATTTTTTAAAATCCCCGTCTCTATATTTTCTTGATCACCAAATAGAATATCTTGGTATAGCTGGGTTTTAAATTTTTTAAAAATTATTTTATTTTATTCATTATTATTATTATTATTTTAATATGACCAGAAAGAGAGAGAGAGAGAATATAAGAAAGCAAGCTGCCACGTCTCTGGTAATGTCTAACCTACTTTTTATTTAAAAAAAAGAAAATAAGGGACCAGCAGTTAGCGCAATGGCTATGTTATTGGACTCCCATGTAGTTGACCGCGGTTTGAATCCTGGACCCGGCAGCTTAAACTCATGTCGGGCGCATGTGCTCGTGTGCCCAAGATCCCGAGAGGAGAATGGAGGAGAAGGGACTGTGGTGTGGCCATCCCCCCTGGGGGGTGATTTCTTGCTTTCTGTCTCTCTGTGTCTTTCTGGGGATCGCACGCACCCTATAGCAAAACCTCTCAAAAAAAAAATAATAATTATTTCACATAATTTTATTCATCATCATTATTATTATTTTTAATTTGAACAGAGAAATAGAGAGAGAGAAGAAAAGTAAGAAAGTAAGCCACGAGATCTGGGACTAGAACCATGATCAGCCATGTGGGGGAGTTCAGTGCCCTTAACCACCATGCCAGTCTCAGTACTTTTTAATCTCTCTAAATTTGCCTATTCTAAATACCTCATAAAAGCAGATTTTTTTTTTTTTAAAAAAACATCCTTTTGTGTCTGGCTTATTTATTTTTGTATGACGTTTTCAAGGTTTATCCATGTTGTAGCATGTATCAGAATTTTATTCTTTTGAAGGTTGAATAATATTCCATTGTATGTATATACCATGTTTTGTTTATCCATCCATTCATTTAGTAATAGACATCTGAATTATTTCCATATTTTAGCTATTGCAATATTTTTTCAAATTTATGTTTTATTTATTCATGATACAGTGCACGTGAGAATGAGCATGAGAGAGAGGAGTGCCCTCCACAGCAAGTCTGGTCACACCGCAGTCTTCTTGCTCTGGTCCTCTAGCCCATTGGATTTGGGGCACTTGCATGCATACCTGGTGTGTTTCAGGCTGACTGGACCACATATCTGAATTGTAGTTGTCATGTGAGATCTGGCTTCTCTTTAAGAAAAAAAAGATTTACTTTCTTTTCTCTTTATTTATTATTTTTATTTTTTATTTTGACTAGAGAGAGACAGAGAGAGGGAAAGTAAGAAAGCAAGTCACCAGGTCTGGGACTTGAACCATGTTGGGCCATGTGGGAGTCCAGTGCCTCAACCACCATACCACCCGCCAACCTCATAGTAGTCATAGATCTGACTACTCTTGAGCGTTACATTACCGCTATTCCATGGAGCCAGCCCTCGGTTGTTGATTTCACAAGTGTTTTATATATCATATTGTTTTAATTATTCAATTTTTAAAATTTAAAAAAATTATTGTGATTTCATTTTTACTCATGAGTTATAGAGGAATGTGTTGTTAAACTTCTAAATATTTGGACATCTTCTAGCTTTCTTCTCATCATTAATCTCTGGTTTAATAACACTTGTCAGAGAACACGCCTAGGTGATTTGAATTCTTTCAACTTTGACACTTTTTAATGGTCAAAATATGATCAATTTTTAAGATCTTCCATGTAATCTTGAAAAGAATGTATACTCTTCAGTTAGTGGCTTCAGTACTCTACGTATGTCAATCAGGACAAGTGTCTGTTTTTTTGGAGAGTCTTTTGCTACAAGGCATGTGCGCTCGCCAGAAAGTCAGGAAGAGATGGAGAGACAGAGAACAATAAATCCCCCCACAGGGGGGATGGCCACGCCGCAATCCCTTCTCCTCCATTCTCCTTTTGGGATCTTGGGCATATGCACACACACGCCCAGCACGAGTTTAAGGCACCGGGTCCGGGACTTAAACCACGGTTGACTACATGGGAGTCCAACAACATAGCCATTATGTCAACTGCTGATCCCAGGACAAATGTCTTAATCAAATTGTTCAAATTTGGTATATCCCTATTTATTATTTGCTGTTCCATCAGTTACTGAGAGAGGTGTGCTTAAGTGATCAATTATGCTTGTGGTTTTGCTTAGTTTTAGTTTTATCTCTTTCAGTTTTACCTAATAAGTTTGGAGACTTTGTTCCTAGATGCAGACATTTAGGATAATTATACCCTCTTATTTACTAGACTCTTCTATTATTACAAAATACCTCTCTATTACTCTAATCATACTTTCTATCTTCTATTCATCCTATCTAAAGCAGGCTCCTTTTCACCCTCCTTCCCCAATTCCCCCCTCACATTTTGTTGTTGTTGTTGTTAAGAGTTTTCTTCAAGAGCAGCAATGGGGTTACAACAATGTTTTTTTTAAAGGCACAGAGAGGGGGCCGGCAGGTGGCATGGTGGTTAAGAGCATTGGACTCCCACATGGCTGACCACGGTTTGAGTCCTGGACCTTGGCTTGCTTTCTCAGTTTCTCTCCTCTCTCTTTTTCATTCTGTCCCTCTCTGGTCAAATTAAAAGGAAAGGAAAGAAAGTTCAATAAAACAATTCTTAAAAAAAAAAAAAAAGGCACAGAGATGTCAAATATACAACTATCCTCATGCAGCAGAGTCTTCCCATTATAAAGATCCCCCAACAGAGTGGTACATTCATGAACTAACATCAACACATCAATTATTAGCCAAAGTTCACAGTTCACATCAGGGTTCATTCTTTATAGCTTAATAGTGATGGTATTTAATTGTTATTTTAATTTGCATTTCCTTGATGAAGTAAGTTGTGGGACCATCTTCATATGCTTATTTGCTGTCTTCTTTGGTGAATTAGATGGTGCCTACTAATATGTCTTCTTTATTAAAGGCTCTGGTCCTTTTTTTTTCCTTAGCAGTTTTTGCCTTAGGGCATGTGTACTTGCCAGAGAGAGACAGAGAAAGACACAGTGAGAGAGAATGTGAGAAATCACTGTCCCACTCCTGGGTGGGGGGATGGCCGTGCTGCAATCCTTTCTCCTACATTCTCCTCCCAAGATCTTGGGCACACATGCACACATGCCTGCTGTGAGTTTCAAGGCACTGGGTCCATGACTTGAACTGGAGTTGGCCATGTAGGTGTTCAGTGAAGTACCACTACCCCATCTGCTGGCTCCTCTAGCCTATTTTAAAAAATTAGATAATTTGTTTTCTTGCTGAGTCCTGAGTTTTTTTGCCTACTTTGGATAACATTCCTTTATCAGGTGTGTCTTTTGCAAATATTTTCTCCCGATCTGTGCTTGTCTTCTCAGTCTCTTGACATGGTATTACTCAGAATAGAAGTTTTTTTTTTTATTTTAATGAAGTCTAGCTTATCAATTATTAATTTCATGGATCATGCCTTCAGTGTAGTACCTAAAAAGGTAACCTAAGGTCATCTACGCTTTCTCCTGTGAGAAAACATTTTTGCATTTTACATTTAGGTCTATGATCCATTTTGAGTTGGTTTTGTGAATAGTGTACGGTCTTTGTCTAGATTCTTTTATTATTATTATTATTGTTTTATTTTTGCATATGCGTGTCTATTTGTTTCTGTACAGTGTGGTGAAGAGATCCTATTTGTTCCATATAATGACTTTTCTTCTTTGTCAAAGATCAGTTAATTATGTTTCTGTGAATCTACTCTGAGGTTGTCCCACTAATCTATGTGTGTATTCTTTTGCCAATGCCATGCTGTCTTTATTATCATACCTTTACAGTTCAGTATTTAAGCTGGATAGTGTCCATACTCCATGTTCTGCTTCAATATTGTGTTGGCTACTCTGGTCTTTTTTCCTCTCCACATTAGCTTTAGAATTGGTTTGCCAATGCTCACAAACTAATTTGCTGGAATTTTAATCAGGATTACATTGAATCTATGGACCACGTTAGGAAGAGCCAGCATTTTGACAAATAGAGAATTTGCATTGGTGTTCTGGCACTTCTGTATTTTCTGGCACTACTAGATGCTCCATGCCCATCTTGTATATCTCCTGCCCATTCTGAGAACCAAGGAAATAAAAGATCTCTATAATGAGATCATCTCTCCTAGAAACTCCGGTTCCTTTTATTAGAGAATGGTACTAGAACCTAAAATCTGGGCACCAGGTTTGCTTCTTACAAGGAATTACTTCTAGGCCCTGTCAGCTGATGGTCCCTACTAATATGGGCTGCACATAGTGACTTTCTTTGAAATAACAAGCAAATACATGTATGCACACTAACTTGTTATACACACGTCTAAGAACATTTTTACATGGAACCACCTCTATCCTATTAAGCTGAACATAAGTTTATACTGATGTACTGAGTTCTAATTCATATCCAGTACCACATGGCTCATTCTACTTCTTCCCCTCTCTTATCCTTAACCTCCCATTCCAACAGCAAGAAACCCACTTCCCATCATCTGTCAGACATTTACTTAATTGTTCAATTCTAGTATACATGCATAATGATCTCAAAAATTATTACCTGGGAAGTCCTAGGCAGAGCAATAAGTTAAGAGAAAGGAATAAAGGGCATCCAAATTGGAAGGGAAGAGGTCAAATTGTCCCTGTTTGTGGAGAATATGATCTTATATATAGAAAACCCAGCAGGTTCCACAAAAACTCTTTATAATTGATAAATTCTGTAAAGCTGCTGGATATGAAATCAACATACAAAAATCAACATCCTTTTTATACACCAATAATGAAAGAGCTGAAAAAATAATTCCCATTTACAACAGCGACAAAAATAAAATAACTAGGGGACCAGCAGTTATAGTAATGGCTATGTCGCTGGACTCCCATGTAGTCAACCGCGGTTCGCGTCCCGGACCCGGTGGCTTAAAACTCATGCCAGGCACATGTGCATGCGTGCCCAAGATCCCAAGAGGAGAATGGAGGAGAAGGGACTGCGGCGTGACCATCCCCCCTGGGGGGTGATTTCTCGCTTTCTGTCTCTCTGTCTCTGTCTGTCTGGCGAGCGCACGCACCCTATAGCAAAAACCTCTTCAAAAAAAAAAAATAAAATAAAAAATAAAATAAAATAACTAGGTGTAAATTTAGCCAAGGAAATAAAAGATCTCTGTAATGAAAACTTTAAGCCACTGATGAAAGAAATTAAAGAAAATACATAAAAATGTTCATGGATTAAAAGAATAAATATTGTTGGACCAGCATTTGGTGTGCTGGTTAAGGTACTGGACTCTCACATGGCCAACCATGGTCTGAGTCCCAGACCTAGTGTCTTGAAAATCACTGGGCATGTGTGCATGCATGCCCAAAATTCCAGGAGGAGAATGGAGAAAGGACCATACTTCCTAGGGGTGATTTCTCATTTCCCTGTTTCTCTCTCTCCCCAGCAAGTGCATAGGCCCTACAGCAAAACTCTTAAAGAGAGAGAGAGAGAAAGAGAGAGAATAGCGTCAAAATGTCTATACTACCAAAGCAATACACAGATTTAATGCAATATGTATTAGAATGTTGATGACATTCTTCACAGAAATAGGAGAAAAAAATCATAAGATGTGCATGTAATCACAACAGATCCTGAACAACCTAAGCAACCCCAATCAAAAACAACAGAGCTGGAGGCATCATACTACCAGATTTCAAAATACACAAGAATAATAGAAAGGTTTTATTACAAAAAAAGAAAAACAAACAAACAAACAAACATGGTACTGGGGAAAAACAGATACAAAGACCAATAGAATCAAATAGAGAACCCCAAAATAAATCTACATATACACGGCCAGCTAATTTTTGATAAAAGTGCCAAGAGCAACCATTATAGAAAAGACAGTCTCTATAATAAATGGCACTAGAAAAACTGGACATCCATATGCAGAAGAATAAAGCTAGACCCATATGTCTTAGCATATACAAAAACTGAGTCCATATGGACTAAAGATTGAAACATAAAATCTGAAAATATACACCTACTAGAATAAACATGGGAAAAATGCTTCAGGACAACAGTCTGGACAAAGAGTTCTTGAATAAAACCTGAATAGCACAGCCAACTAAAGCAAAAATAGACAAATGGAATTAAATTAAACTAAAAAACTTTGGTACAGCAAAAGAAATAATCAAGAGAGTGGTGAGACAACCCATAGAATGGGAGAAAATATTTGCATACTGTATCTCTCTGACAAGGGGTTGAGAACCAGAATATATAAGGAACTCAAACTCAGCAGGAAAAATAATAATAATAACCATATTTTAAATGGGCAAATGACTGAATAAATAATTCTCAAAATAAGTCAAATATATGAAAAAATGCTCAACATCACTAATCATTAGGGAAATGCAGACTGGAACCATAGTGAGGTATCATCTCATCCCAGATAGAATGGTTATCAAAAAGACAAAAAGTGGGACCAACAGTCAGTGTAATAGCTATGTTGCTGGACTCCCACGTAGTCGACCACGGTTCACGTCCCGGACCCGGTGGCTTAAAACTCATGCTGGGCGCGTGTGCGTGCGTGCCCAAGATCCCGAGAGGAGAATGGAGGAGAAGGGATTGCGGCGTGACCATCCCCCCTGGGGGGGTGATTTCTCACTTTCTGTCTCTCTGTCTCTCTCTGTCTATCTGGCGAGCGCACACACCCTATGGCAAAAACCTCTAAAAAAAAAAGACAAAAAGTGCTGATGAGGATGTGGAGAAAGGGGCACTCTTTTACATTGTTAGTAAGAATGTATCAATAATTAGTAAAACCATTATGGAAAATAGTAAGAAGTTTCCTCAAAATATTAAAAAATAAAACTTTCATATGACCCACCAATCATGCTAATAGGTATATATCCAAAGGAAAGGAAATCAATATATCACAGGGATATCTTCACTGCAATGATTATTGCAGCACTATTAATAATGACCAAGAAAAGGAATCAGCGTAAGTGTACATTAATAGACAAATGTATAAAGAAAATGTAATACATTTATACAATGGAATACTACCTAGTCATTAAAAACAATGAACTCCTGTCATCTGAAATTAAATGAATAAGAAGAACATTATATGAAGTGAAATAAGTGAGGTACAGAAAGAGAAAATACCACATGTTCTCCTTTATATGTAGAAATTGAAAAAAATAAAAAGACCTCATAGTAGTAGGGAGATGAAAAATGACTACTAGAAGCTGGGAAGGATAGGGGAATAGGGAATAGAGGAATGTTGATTAGTAAGAACAAAATTACAAAAATATGAGGAACAACTTCTAGTATTATAAAATACAGTAGAAAGAAAAAAGTTAACAACTTACTGAGTACCTCACAGTAACTAAAAAAGAGGATTTCAAATGTTCCCAACACAAATAACAAGTGGTTGAGACAATGGGTATACCAATTAACCTGATTTCCTCATTATACATTGCATTCTTGTACTGAAAAATCATATTGTTGGGATCAGCTGTTGACGTAATGGCTATGTCACTGGACTCCCATGTAGTCAACCGCAGTTTGAGTCCCAGACCTGGTGGTTTAAACTCACACCAGGTGTGTGTGCGTGCATGCCCAAGATCCTGAGAGAAGAATGAAAGAGAAAAGATGGCAGCGTGGCCATCCCCCTGGAGGGGTGATTCTCGCTTTCTGTCTCTCTGTCTCTGTCTTTCTGGCGAGTACCCACACCCTATAGCAAAAAACAAACCTCTCCAAAAAAAAAAAAAAATCATATTATACCCAATATGTACGATAATTATGTTAAAAAAATAAATAACAATTTTGAAAGACCTAATAACTTATCTCTTAGCCAATTCCTATCTTAGGAATTCCAAAATGCAATTCTTTCTTATTTTAACCTTGGCAGACAAGTGGGGGATTGACACTGATATTCCATAATTGCTTATATTCTGTACTACACTAATCTCCATTCTCACACTGCAAGATCTATCTTCTTACTGTTTATGAATTTTTCATGTTTGCTGTTAAAACTGATTTAGAGCCAAATAATCAAGACTTCCACTACATTTGTTCTTCCTCACACAATATGGCTATTTAATGTATTAATATGCAGTGAATAAATATTGTGAATAAAAAGTATTATAATTTGTATATTTTAATATTTCTGGACTTAATAAATTTAAATGTTCGGTCATTTCATATTTTGTTCCAATAATCCCCCTTGGACCATTCTGATATTTTAGCAATGTAAAAATCTTTCTCTATAGCCTTACAGAATTGTAATCAAACAGCTTTTGCTCAGAACTTAAAAAGACATTTGTCCTTAGGGCTAAAATTAAGCACCAAAAAGATGAAAAACAAAAGCAAATTTAGAATATAATCAGTACTTTCAAAATGAGCACAATCTGCCCTTCATCTTCATTTATAACACTTGCTTCTTCTTAGCTTCTAATAGAATAAGTAGTAGCTGTAGAAAGAATATATTTACATTTCTGAGGGTTCAAAAAACAGATAAACCTCACAAGTTTGTGCCTTTCGTGATTTACAGTGTCACAGAGTGTCTTGGTTGGTATAATTTTCATAATGATCACACTCTGGGTAGGAAACAAGTTCAAAGTTCTGTACATTTTCACCAGATGTCATAGGTGAAAATGTACAGAGGTGCCTTGCATATCACAGTATTAGCAAAGGGACTTCCAAAGTTAATTGAAGTGTCAACAGAATCAAGCGCTATTAAAAATGCAGAGACTAGAATTTATGAGACTAAATCAGGCCAGGAACCCAGTTGGAAAGTAGTTCAGAGACATTTGTTTTGACAGTTTGGAAAGAACTGGAAAACAATGTAACTAATATTTGTTGGGATTTGATGGGAGTTATTTTCTCACACCTGGAGTTGGAGCCAATAACCCAAGTGATTTTCAAATAGATTTCTAGAGGGGCCAGCAGGTGGCATGATGGTTGGGGGCTCTGGACTCCCACATGGCTGACCACAGTTCAAGTTCCAGACCTGGTGGCTTGCCTGCTCGCTCGCTCGCTCGCTTGCTTGCTTGCTTTCTCTCTCTCTCTCTTTCCCCCCAGATCTCGTGGCTGGCTCGCTCGCTCTCTCTCTCTCCCCTCTCTCACCTCTCTCACTCTGCCCCTTTCTAGTCAAATTAAAATAAATAAATAAATAAGATAAAAAATAATTCTTAAAATTTCCAGAATTTAAATAAGGTGTTCACCAATTGACATACAGAGGTATAGATTTTATAATGAGTCATCATATTTTTCATATCCCCCTTATACTTTCTTCTGTTTAAAGTTTCTTTCTTTCTTCTGAGAGAGAAAAGAGAGAGAGAGAAGACAGAGATAGAGACAGGTATGCCCAAGAGGGTCATGCCATGATCTACCGAGCCTCAGCTGGCCTGGATCATGGGCACATGTGTACCTGGTGAGCTCGGGAAGATGCTGGGCCCATCCCATGTGGGCCCATGATCATTGTATCAGCCCATCGACCCCCTGTCCACCTCTGCTCCACACACCTAGATTTCCAGTTTTAAACTCACTGAGCTCCTCATAGCTCTTAAAAGGTGCTTAGGGTTAAATACTTCTGTGCTGTTGCATACACTCTTTCCTCCATGTAGTGTGCTTGCTTTTTTTTAGAGGCTTTTGCCTTAGGGTATATGTGCTCACTGGAGAGAGACAGTGAGAGGGATAGTGAGAAATCACCCCTCCAGGGGACAGGCACACCACAATCCCTTCTCCATTCTCCTCCCAGCATCTTGGGCACGCATGCACACCCAGTGTGATTTTCAAGTCACCAAGTCCAGGACTTGAACCGCAGTCAGCCATGTGGGAGTCCAACCACGTAACTGATACGCCATCTGCTGGCCTCCATGCAGTGTTCTTTCTTATCCCCTCCATCTGCCTTCCCAACGAACTCAGAGGAACCTGGCTTTACTGAGCTCTTTCCAGAAATACAAAAAGAAAAACTACTCCCTCCCCTACCACAGACACTGATAAAACCTCCTTCCCTTGTGCTGGTTACTGATTTATAGTTGGAGTTTCTATATCAAATTGAAATTAATATTGTGACAGTGGGCCTATTATAGGACCTGGCTTGCACTAAACATGCAGAAAATGGCGATGGTTGCATGTGTTGCTGACCACAGGTGGGGAGTAGTGTTTAGTCGACCTCCTGCTCTGGGGGAACTGTCAACTTCTGAAAGTGAAACAGCCTACAAGAAATAAGGAGAACGTTTTAGGAACACCTCTTTGCCAAGCAGAGAACACAAAATATCCACAATTTAGTCAAATACTCGTATTTTAATTCTTCCAGGAGTCGAGAGTTATATGCAGTCTTAGGAGTCTCTAAATAGACTATGATCATAATTTCACCTGATAACTGAATATTTAGCTCTTTTTCACAGGAAAATACACAGCATTCAAGTTGATGAAGTTGCTCAGGTTAACAATACCCTCTTCCTTCCACTAGCAGTCATGTCTATTTATAGTGACACACCCAGGTGCAAATAGCAAAGAAGTCTTACTCAGGCTCGTGCTGTCCAGCTCTAAGAGAAAACCGGCTGCGTGGGGAGTCATCCAGTTGTTTTTTCCGGTAACTGCCTGTGTATGTGGTCAGGGAAGAATCGGACCATCGTGTTTCCTTCTGCCAAGATACTCCGGCCTTACGTCGGATCAGATCAAACTCCTGAGAAGTCAGAGGGCTAAAGGGCAGAAGAATTTGTGGAGTCAAATACAAGATGTGTGACATAGCCGTGGACGGTCTGCTCGGAATGACCGCTTTTCAAGCCCTCTACATAATGAAGAATGAACTTCCTTCCAGTAGCAGGGAGCAAGTGACCGGGCTCGCCCAATGTGGTTAACTCTGACAGTTCAGAGGGTGCGGAAGCTTAATTGTCTTAGAAATAGTTGCCAAGCAACAGATCACCAAAGTCCACGAATACTAGCCCTCACCCCTCAAAATTGTAACTAAGAAATTTATACATTATGTAACTTTCTGGCCTTTGCTCTAAGAAATATACTGCCCTGTAATTATGGCAGGAAAGTAGGTGGCAAAATTATTTGTAATATTACCATGATGACAAATAAAGCAATGAATCCCAATGATGGTGTTATAAGAAGTGAGAACAAGAGACCAAAAGACTGTGCCAGGTATTCATTTCCCCTAAAGACTTAGCTTCCAAGTGTCTGGAAGAGAACATGACATCGTGTGATGTCAACAATAGCAGATGACTCAAGAGCATCTCATATGTCATAGAGCCAGTGGTGCTTGGCTGGCTACACACTGAAGTCACACAGGAGCTGTTAAAATAAGAAGTCCATGCGCCGACCCCATAGATTCTGATTTAATTGGTCTGGAGGAGAGCCCAGGCATCAGTATATTTTTAAAAGTTTAATCCTGGAGGATTGTAAAGAACAGCCAGGGTTAAAAATTAAAGGCCACTGAAATGGCCGAGTGAATCTTCCTGATGCTGAGAAGGCATAGCCTTCTATTAGCATGATTCTCTCCATCTCTCCAATCCTGGTGAGTGTGTTTGCCCATTCTCACTCCTTGGATTCAAACAATTCATTGGCAAATCAAAATGATATTGATCTTTAAACATTCTTCTTTCTTTATCAACACTTGGAGCAGTAGCTCTCAACCCTCAGTGCTCATTCAAGCAACCTGGGGAATTCTTTATAAACACAGATGCCATGTCCCTCCTTAGAGGTATTGATCAATAACTCTGCAGGTGGAGCCATCATCAACGTTGGAAAAAGGAATCCCTGTAGGTGATCAGCACCAATGGGCATCTGAAACACACAGAGCCTCAGCCTTTGAGTCTGCAGGTCTCAGGCCAAGGCCAGGAATCTGCGTTTTTATATTATTAGGTGATGCTGAGGTTGTTGACCTTTGAATACAGGGGACTCAGCTGCAGGGGTTGAATTCACAGTCTGCTAGTTTAACTGGCACGCTGCCTGCTCTGTTCCTCTGAGAATGCAATTATTGGCAAATGTTTGTTAGTATATTACATTACGGGTTTCTTTCCTTAAAAGGTTAGAATTTGGAACATAAGCACCTTAGCCCTAGGCAAAAGATTAGGTAGATGTTGGTGTGGACTCAGCTGCTCTTTTTCATGGAGTTGAAGACTTTTTAGAGAAATCCAGATGAAATCAGCTGGAGATAAGGAGTGAAAGAGAAGAAAGAAAAACGGGAATGCCGAGGTTTTCCCAACCCCTCCAGTATCAAATAGTGGCTGCTTATTATACTTTTAACTTTATCCATTCTAGCAAAAATTGTGGTTCCATTTAAAGAAAATTCAACTAGCAATATGTATTGAGACAGGAAAACAAAGAGCAACTGTGAAAGATTATTTGTAGAAAACATTTTAAAATTTTCTTCTCAAGTTATGGGGGCAGTCTATAAACAAATGTGAAATAAAACATCTTTGAAAAATAGGGGGCCAGGTGGTGGTGTTCTGGTAATGCTACTAGACTGACATGGGAAAGATCCTGGGTTCGGATAAGGGACTTCCCTGAGCCTACCAGGTGCACACCTGCACACTCATGATCCAAGTTGGCTAGGACTGGGAGTAGATTGTGGCATGAAGACCTTCTTGGGGTCTCTTTCTCTCTTGAGAAATAAAGTTTTAAAAACTGTAATAAAATAGAAGATCAGCAGTTGGAGTACTGGCTATGTTGCTGGACTCCCATGTAGCTGACCACGGTTCGAGTCCCGGACCCGGTGGCTTAAACTCACGCCGGGCGCATGTGTGTGTGTGCCCAAGATCCCAAGAGGAGAATGGAAGAGAAGGGATTGTGGCATGGCCATCCCCCCTGGGGGGTGACTTCTCGCTTTCTGTCTCTCTGTCTGTCTCTGTCTTTCCGGCGAGCGCACGCGGCCTATAGCAAAAACCTCTCAAAAAAATTATAATAAAATAGGGCCAGAAGGTGGCATGCTGATTAAGGCAACTGGATCCCACATGGCCATATCCGTGGCGAGAGTCCCATACTTGGTGGCCTGAAAAACATACTGTGTGTGTGTGCCAAAAATCCTGAGAAGACAATGGAGAAAATGTTGTAGCATGGCTATCCCTGAGGGGAAATTTCTCACTTTCCCTCTCTCTCTGTTTCCTTCTGTCTCTCTCCAGAGAATGCATGTGCCCTATGGCAAAAATTTTTTAAAATAAATAAATAATCAATAATTGTGTAATATATTTTATCATCACTTTTCTTTCCTCTATTTTTATTTCTTCTCCCATAATCAATGATGATGTCATTTTAACAACTGTTGAACTGTTAAATCAAGTACCAAAGATAATAAAACTTAAGTGACAATGTCTGCTATTGGTTTTAGATGGAATTATGACTTAGTTCATCAGTCTACTAGATGTTGAACAGTCCATTAAAATAAGGTGGACTTCAAATTAGAGAACAGAACAGACTGATTACATGATTATCACAAATGTTTTATCTGTAGAAACTCTAAAGGTGACCCAGCCGCAGCAGCACAGGCAGGAGACCCACTGCACGATACTGGAGGTATATGGGAGGCCCTGAGGTTCAGATTCCTGGTCAACCTGAGCTCATTGAGCATGCCCATGACCCTGGCTGTCTGGAAGGCTGGGGCAAACTGCAGTGTATCAGGCTCCTGTTAAGGCTACGTCTCTTTCTCTCTTTTACTCTTTCTCAAGAAATAGACTTAAAACAAATAGAATTCTGAAGGGCCTCATCCTCATTTTCTGTTCTCACATTTTCTCAGATATTTCACTTCTCAGGCATACTGATGTCAGTGCTGACTTGAACAGTCTGACTTTCATGCTGTCGAGTCTGCACTAAAATTTTCCTTTGTAAATGAATTATGGCAAGCTGTGTTGCTCAACCCCTAATGTCAAACGTGACCCCTAAAGTCTAACAAGAGCACTGTGATGATGAATTCTGGATTCTGAGTGCAGTTCAGTGAAAACAGCAGCTTACTAAGCTACCCCATACCAAATAAAACCAGTAGGGGGTGCACGTATCACCTGATGCATGGGAGCCTTTGGTGGGCAGTCCTTGACCAGGCTTTTTTGTAAAAGTTAGCTACTGAGGTGCTAAATTTACTAACTAATGGGTATACTTTAATTTCATGTTAAGTATGTTCAGAATAAGTTGAAGAGCATGCGTCTTTGCTTTCAGAGCCTTACATATCTCAGTGAATCAATAAATTGTATGTCTTTCAAAGGGGCCCAGATTATGCAGCACTTCCTAAACTTATTTGATCACAAAACTTATTTCATGGAGAACATCCCTGGGGATTTCTATTCTATGGAACAGTCCAGAAACTGGAAAGCCTAGAGGTCTTAGCTACAGCTAAGACCATAGCTGGTCTGCGGTCTTTCATATTCACTAGATTCCGACTAGATCTCCAGCCTACAGCACGGACAGCCCTGAAAGAGGAGAAATCAAGCAGTATTTTGTTTAAAAATGGAGAGAGAGGAACCAGCAGTTGGTGTAATGGCTATGTCGCTGGACTCCCATATAGTCTACCGCAGTTCGAATCCCGGACCCGGTGGCTTAAACTCACGCTAGGCATGTGTGCCCAAGATCTTGAGAGAATGGAGGAGAAGGGACTGTGGCATGGCCATCCCCCCGGGAGGTGATTTCTCTCTGTGTCTCTGTCTTTCTGGCATGTGCATGAGACCTATAGCAAAAACCTCTCCAAAAAAAATTATACATATATAGGGAGAGAGAACATCAAACAATAAAACACATATGTATGTTTTTTATATGTGTACAGCCATGTACCTACAACCCATATTCAGTATTCTAGAAGGCTCATCCATGTGTCTTTCCAGTCAAGACAGCATGTGCACACTAGCACACACACACAAACACACCACCAGTAACTACTATTTCTATATCTGTCACCATAGACGAGACATATCAGGCTATATTCTCTGAAGGCAGGAACTTCCTGATGTTGTGATAAGATGAAACCCAGGTAATATAAAGACCAGAGAAGGTAGAAAGATTTCCTTAGAAAAAATAATTCATATGATCCTGAAGCCACCACCACCATCCCAGCAAGAACCTGTCTCTTCCCCATGAGGTGCCAAATTCTGGTATTTGGACGATTGTGGCTAACATCTGAATGAGCATACTTGATGTGTCGTAGTTCTTTGCTGTTGGAGTCTATCAGTGATGATAATGATAATTCTTAGTCCTTGATCATAGGATCTGCGTTTCAGGCTTACCAACCGTGTGATTTGGAAATTTTAGTAACCTATCAAAAAGTATGTGGTATATTGTCTAAAGGTTACAGGAAACAGGGAACCAGTTGGGACAGAACTAGATGGAGATGAAAGAAGGGGAAATTACAAAGGGACAGGAAAAGGAAATTGATAAAAATTCATGAAGAGAAGCCTAAAAGGAAGGATCTTTTTTCTTTGTTTTCCTGAAATTTATTTTTGGCTATATTTACTATTTGAAAACTGAAACTGATTAAAAACAGTGTGTATATTGTGATCCCACTTTTGCTTAATAAAAACGTATTTGTGTACATTCAGAGGGCCTGGAAAACCATATGTAAAATGGTAATATAGCTCAGTGAGAAGAAATCATGATTTCTATGTTCTATATTCTTTATTTTCTAGATTTTTACAATGGACATTAACTTGCAATCAGAGCCAAATTTTGCTTTATACAAACAAACTTAAGACCTCCACATATAGTCAATCCGAGACTCTACTTTGTGTTTAAATTTACTCTTCTACAGCCCAGGCCTTAAAGAAACCTCTAATGCAGAGACCAGAACCGAGTCACTCAAATACGACACTTTTTAAACTTTCTCTCCTTTTAGTTTTGGGTCCAGTAATCAGAGGCAAAAGAAAATAGGGATATAGCCCTTCAGTGTGTGTGTGTGTGTGTGTGTGTGTGGGCATGCATGTGCTGGATAGAGAATAGAGCACATGGAAACAGGATGGAAAGAATATGAAAGTCTACTGAGGAAAGGACCAGGGTTCATAGATGTAGACCTCAGAGTGAGAAAACTTGAGTAGTTGTTCTTTTCCAAGGAAGCTCTGCCTGCTAATAGACAACCACATAAGGTCGTTCACAAATTGTGTCCCACACCATTAAACAAATAAAGTCTCATAATAACTGAAAGCACAAAATAATCCATAATCATGGTCAAGGCCTTGTGAATTTCAGCGGTGCCTCCTGGAATAACCCGCAGGTAGTAATAGCTAATTTCTTCAGTTTACCCAGGAGAGAGTGGAGAAAGGAGATTCACAAGTGGAGTTGACCTGTCATTCCTGTACGATTAAATTAAACTGGGTCAGCTGGTGGCATGGTAGTTAAGGAGCTGTGTGATGGTGCAGTCCAAGTCCTGGACTCAAGAGCTTGAGAAATATGCCAGGTGTACACGCATGCATGCTCAAAATCCTGAAAAGAGGGAGAAATGGAGAAGGGACTGCAGCATGACCATGTCCCATGGTGGTGGTGGTGGAGGCGTGCTTTCTCACTTTCTCTATCTCTCTCCAGTGAAGAATGCATGCCCTCTGGCAAACTAAAAAAAAAAAAAAAATTAAAACCTTAAGCTATTGCTGTACAGTTTTGCTTGGACCATAATCTTTGTCTCACAAAAACAAACAAACAAATAAACAAAAAACAAAAAACCCCATATAATTAGGATAATCCAAAGTCATTTAGAAGGCTATCTTAAAAGGTATTTAAAAGTTCTATTCTTGCTAAGGAACCTGACTCTCATTATACAATAAAAATAACTGATGAATGTAGAGAAAAACAATTACATACTTTAGGTACCTTTCTAAGCTTTTTACATGTACTGACTCTTTTAATCCTCACAATAACCCTATGAGGGGACCAGCAGTTAGCGTAATGGCTATATCGCTGGACTCCCATGTAGTCAACCGCAGTTCGAGTCCCGGACCCGGTGGCTTAAACTCATGCTGGGCGCGTGTGCGTACGTGCCCAAGATCACAAGAGGAGAATGGAGGAGAAGGGACTGTGGCGTGACCATCCCCCCGGGGGGTGATTTCTTGCTTTCTGTCTCTCTGTCTCTGTCTTTCCGGCGAGCACATGCGACCTAAAGCAAAAACCTCTCCAAAAAAATAAAAAATAACCCTATGAGGAAGGTACTGTTATTACCCCCATTTTACAGAGGAAGAAACTGATGTACTGAAAGTGTGCCCAATGTCACACCAGCAGGAGACAGAAGAATTGGAGAGGATGTGACCTCGGTCTGGACTCTACACAGTTGAGTGCACCTTTCACTTGCTTTACTCTATGTGTCACCTTCTACCAGTCTCTGCCCAAACCCCCTTCACTGATGTTCCTACACTTGCCAACTACTCCCCCTTCTTCTTATTTCAGTCCAACAGCATGTGCAACAACCGAATGTGACTAACTTTCATACTCAATGAACTGTCCAATCACGACCTAATGAAGTACCCTGCAGAAGAGAAAGACTAAAGAATCGCAATCTTTACTTTCTCACAGATATAGCTGCCTCGTATTCCCAAGCTGAGGTCTGTACACCTGCTCGTGGCAAAGAAGTATATGACCTCCTGTTATAGAGGTCGTTTAAATACTTTGAAAAAGACTGGCAGGGGAACCAGCAGTTAGTGTAATGGCTATGTCGCTGGACTCCCATGTAGTCAACCGCGGCTCATGTCCCAGACCCGGTGGCTTAAAACTCACACTGGGCGCATGTGCGTGCGTGCCCAAGATCCCGAGAGGAGAATGGAGGAGAAGGGATTGCGGCGTGGCCATCCCCCCTGGGGGGTGATTTCTCGCTTTCTGTCTCTATGTCTCTCTCTGTCTGTCTGGCGAGCGCACACGCCCTATAGCGAAAAACTTCTCCAAAAAAAAAAAGGCTGGCGGGAACTAGCAGTTAGCATAATGGCTGTGTCGCTGGACTCCCACGTAGTCGACTGCGGCTCGCGTCCCGGACCTGGTGGCTTAAAACTCACGCCGGGCACGTATGCGTGCATGCCCAAGATCCCAAGAGGAGAATGGAGAAGGGATTGCGGCATGACCATCCCCCCAGGGGGTGATTTCTCGCTTTCTGCCTCTATGTCTCTCTCTGTCTGGCAAGCGCACGCACCCTATAGCGAAAACCTCAAAAAAAAAAAGGGTGGCAAAAGTGTCATGCATAGAAAGTCAGATCCCACATGGCTGACCACAGTTCAAACTCCAGCCCCAGCAGCTTGAAACACACACCAGGCACATGTGTTGCCCAAAATCCTGATGGGATGGAAAAATGGAAGAAAGACGATTATTCTGTGACCACGACCTGTGGGGTAACTTTCTTTATCCCTCACTGCCCCTGCCCACTCCCACCCCTGCTCGCACTCGCTCGCTCACTCTCTCTCTTTCTCTCTGATAAATATATGCATCCTCTGGCAATAAAAAAAAAAAAAAACTTTGAAGATTCTGAAATCAACTTTAAGAACCATATGCGAAATATCATCAATTAGATATTAACATGCAAAACCCTCAAACTAAGAGAACAAATTCTAGGAAGCTATCATCCATGACATATCCCCTAACTGAAGTCTTACAAAAAGTCTCCATTAAAGAAAACTTAATCTTGGTGGATTACAATTTCCTAATGCTTGAAGATAAATAATAATAAACCTCTCACAGCTTTAAACAAGTTGAATTCTACCTGAAGGTTAAGGTAGGGGTAGGGGAAAGGCAGGAAATGAAGTGGCTAAAATGATCAACATGTGTATGTTGGTGAACAGAGACCACAGGGCAAATGATAAATCTTAGTGTCATTTCTTCCCACTCACCAAAGGGAGTTTGTCTATATCACTGGCTTAGACAAATGCCTATCCAAGTTCTACACCCTTTTCTCTGTCACTAAATCTTACTATGTGCTGATTTGGGGTCCAAAACTTTAGGGATGCACAGGAAGGAATATGGAAAGACCTGTAAGCAGACTACCGTAGAACCGTCAAGGTTAACACTTCACCCGTCCCCTTTGGACACTCAATCTGCATGGCTGCAAGTTTATAATGTGCACAGCTATTTAAATATCTTTTTCTGTATTTCCAGAGTTACACCAGGAGACACTTTGAGTCAAGGGATGCACAGCGTTTTTTTCCTACAGGAATGCGGTATCCTGACAAATATGATTTCCGAGCTCTCTGGAGAACTGTGTTAATTGCATATATTCCTGCCCTTTGGTTTGCCATTCTTTGAAAGGACTGTCTCATATGTGGCTTTGCCTCTTTGTGGCTACCTATTAGCTCTGCTCGGGGTTTGTCCATTCATCCATTCAATCAATAAATATTTATTGTGCATCTACTTCGGACCACTGAACAGCACCATTTATTTCCCACCATACTGGTCTACTTTTAACAAATACATTTGAATGACACAGGCTATACGTGTGGTATTTCTTCCTGCTGCCCTGCTTAGGATTAGTTTTAAAGCTTAATCAAAAGCTTAGATTAATTATAAGCTGTTTAAAGAGGGAACTGTGTAAAAAGGCAACATAAAGAGCTTACAAATTTAATTGGGTATAGTTTTGGGATGCTGGGAAGTAGGTAAGCTATATTAAGTGTCTCTTATTATTGTTGTTTTGAGATACAAATAAGATATAAATACACAGAGCAATTTTTCAGCAAAATATGAAGGTTATATTATTTTGAACTAAAAATTTGTCCTGCAAATACCATAAAATAGGGCTTGGTGCTAGAGCAGCTTAATACACATTTCAGAAAGTCGATTAGAACTGTAGAGTTGTATAAAGGTACAACCTCTGATAGTCTCTTCCCCTTCCTTACTCTCTGGGTGCCACCAGCATTATCTACTCCAGGCAGAATAGTTTGGAGTGGGCCATACGTGTCATTAGGGGCTTTTTTATTCATGGTTAACTGCTTTAGAATGCCTTTTTTTTTTTTTTTTTTTAAGAGAGGTTTTTGCTATAGGGCGTGTGCGCTTACCAGAGAGAGACAGAGAGACAGAAAGTGAGAAATCACCTCGGGGGAGGGAGGGAAGGCCACGACACAATTCCTTCTCCATTCTCCTCTCAGGATCTTGGGCACGCACGCATACATGCCCAGCATGAGTTTAAGCCACCTGGTCTGGGACTTGAACCGTGGTTGACTACATGGGAGTCCAGCAACACAGCCATTACACCAACTACTGGTTCCTAGAAAGTCTCCTAAATTTCCTAACTCTCTCTTACAGGAACCCAGGTTCCCAGACTTGTAAACTTGGGGTCTTTGGAGTATTCAAAACACAATGCTGAGTTCAATGCCAAGGTATGGCACAAACGGTGCAATATCAAAGGAAGTAAGGTGCCTTGACAAAAGAAACATCGGTGATCTCACGTGCTCCTTTCGCTTAATGGATTTTCAAGGTGTTAAAGGAAGACAAAATTGGGAGAGGGAAGAATATTTTCTTATTTGGGCAGCAGTGGCTGGAGAGGGTAGTTATAAAATCTTTGGTAAGTAGGTTTGGAAAGAAGGTTGATGACTACATTCATTTCTTAGGGCTCCCAGAACAAAGTACCACAGACTAGGTGGCTCAAGGCAACAGAAGTGTGTCATCTCACAGTTCTGGAGCCAGAAGTCTGAAATGAAGATGTGAGCGAGGCTAAGCTCCCTCTAGAATCTGTAGAGGATTCTTCCTTTCTTGCTTCTTCTAGCTTCTCATGGTTTACTGACCACTTTTGACATTCCTTGACTTATAGCTGTGTCACTCTAATCTCTGTCGTCATCATTACATGGCATCTCTGCCACATGGGCATCTTCTTATAAGGACACCAGTCACATTGGATTAGGGACTCACTCTACTTCTGTATGAGCTCATCCTAACTAATTAGGTATCAATAATCCTATTTTCAAATAAGACTACCTTACATTCTAAGGTACTTAGGGTTAGGATTTCAACATATCTTTTTTTTTCCCCCAGGGAGAGAGACACCATTCAAACCATAACAATAAAATGGTGTGTAATGGGCAATAAAATGTTCTAAGAGTCATTGAGTAAAATGATCTCTTTATCTTCTATTATTCCAAGAGCACCAAGGGATAAAAGCCAGCAGGAAGAAAGTTTCTGGAACCAGTAACACCACTGGTTTTTAGAAAGATGTGGTATGAGTTTTCAGATTCTTGGTCCAAAATAATGATGTAGTATGGGTAGCAGATTTCTAGCAAGCAATGACACTTCAGGAACTAAAACAGACTGATAACTTTATAGGAGAACAGTAGGGATAATTTAAAAGTTTATACACCAACCATATATCTGATGAAGAGTTAATATCCAGACTATAAAGAGTCTCAGACCCATAATGCAGTTAGTAGTGTACCAGACCACATATCTGGAAATCACATGCTGACCGTGGGTTGAGTCCCCAAGCCAGTCAGCCTGAAAACATGTTGGGCATATGCGCACATGCCCAGAATCATGGTGAGCTAGAAGAGTGAGAAAAAGGGGGACCAGCAGGTGGCATGGTTGTTAAAGGCGCTGGACTCCCACATGGCCAACTGCAGTTTGAGTTCTGAACCTGGCCGCTTGCTTTCTCACTCCCCCCCACCCCCAACTCTGTCCCTCTCTGGTCAAATAAAAATATAAATAAATAAATAAGTTAATTTAAAAGTTAAATAAAATAATTCTTAAAAAAAAAAAAAAAAAGACTAAGGGAAAGGGATTGCAGTATGACAAGGCCTGGTAGAGGATGCTTCTTCTCATGTATGCACATGTGCTTTATCACACCAAAAAAAAAAGTCTGTAATTTCATAACAAAATAAAGAGTTTGATTTAAAGGTGGGCAACAAACCAAGGACATGTACGTGCATGCCCAAAAACCCAAAGAAGAATGGAGAAGGAGGAACTGTGGCATGGCCATACCCCCTGGGGGGGGGGGTGAAAGTTAAGTCTATTCTCACTTTCTTTCTCTTTCTCTTCCTTTCTCTCTCTCTCTCTCTCTCTCTCTCTCTCTCTCTCTCTCTCTCTCTCCCAGTGAGTACACATACCCTATAGCAAAAACTGAAATTAATAATAATATAATAAAGTAAGTCAAACTCACAGAAACAGAAAACAGAATGGTGGTTGTCAGGGGCTGCAAGGGGGACCTAGGGAGCTGTAGGAGGTATAATGTTTCAGTCATGTTGGGATCTTTTGCACAATAACGTGCACGTGACACAACTGTACTTACATGAAAATTACTGGGAGCATTAATTTTATGTTGTGGGTTATTTCTGTTTTGTTTTTTGTTTTTTCTTTCTTTCTTTTTATTTATTTATTTTGCCACATACATACACACACACAAATATGGTCAACACACAATACTTTTCTTTTTGGCCACAAGGTATGTACATTCATGAGAAAGGAAGAGTGAGCACTTCCCAAAAGAGCATGGTCATGCTGTAATCCTTTTCCTCCACTTCTCCATCCCGTCAGGATATTGGGCACACAAGCACCTGGCAAGTTTTTTAAGCTGCTGGGGTCAGGACTTGAACCAACCAGCCATGTGGGATCCAGCTCCCAAAGCAGAGGGCTTAACCACTGTGTTACAGAGCCCGTCCACAAAATATCTTCATAACACACTATTTCTAACTCACGTAACAGGCAGATCACTGATTAAGTAGCTAGCAAACATAGGTTTGAGTCTAAGATATACTGGCTATTTAAGCAAATTGCCTCATGTCTGTCAAACTCATTTGTCTAACTATGTATTCTGAGGTGAAGTATTCATCACTACCTCACCACCCACAGACCTCTGGGAAAAGTGCCTTACAAACTGTGCTGCATATTTACATGTGATGTCCCAATCTCTTGAAACACAGATGGAGGTGGGCACCTGATTCTGGGAAACCCATTTGTAGATTTCCTCTCAGTGATCTCTGTCACTTCCAAAGATTATCTTGTTTAATGTTCTTTGAGTTTCCTGGATCTATGGTTTGGTTTCTCTCAGTAATTCTGAATAGTTCTCAGGCATCATTACTTCAAATATTCTATTCTTTTCACTCTTCTTCTAGTATTTCATAACTTGAATATTTTGTGAAATTGTCCCACAATTCTTGAATATTGTTCTTTCACTCTTTCTTATCTTGCATTTCCACCTGTGAAAATTCTAATGGCCTATTCTCAAAGCTCACTGATTATTTTCCTTGGCCACGTTGGCCACGTTGGGTCTACTAATGAGCCCTTTGAGGCATTCTTCATTTCTGACTAGTGCTTTTTACTTCTAGAATTTCCTTTTATTCTTTCATGAAGTTTCATTCTCTCTCTGATTACATTACCCATCTGTTCTTGCATGCTGTCTCATTTTTTTCCATTAGAATCCTTAACATATTCATTGAAGTTATTTTAAATTCCCTATTTGATAATTCCAACATCTGTACCATATTTGAATCTACTTTTGGTAACTGCTTTATAAATCTTCAGACTGTTTTCTTCTTCCATGCTTTTTGGGATGCCTTGTAATGTCTTGTTGAAATCTGGACAAATGTTATTGGGTAGAAGGAACCGAGGTAAACAGGCTTTTGGTGTGTGTGAGAATGTATCTTAACCTGGCTAGGAGTTGGGTATTTAACGTATGGAGTAGCTACAGAAACCAAGGGCTTCAAATTCCTCTAAGTTCTTGTTTTTTGTCTCCTCTCTTGACTTTTTGGCCTCCATAGGTAATCCTCTCGAGAGTCTATTTCTTGCAGCTCTTCCAACTGTAACCCTTTGTTATAATACCAGTCCTCTGTTGGTATGGTAGTAAAGTGTAAAGGAGAGGAGCATTCTATACTCTTATGATTAAATATCAGTCTTGTGACCCTCGCATTTGATAGACAGTGGTCGAATATGGAATTTATTGCTGAGTGAAGCAAATCACGCTATGAAAGAGAGACATTGTATGTCTCCACTTAATATATACTGACTGCCCGCATTCTATGGTAGAGACTGAAAGATTGGAGGACATAAAAACAGTGAAAATAGTTGTGGACACTGGAGACAGTGCAGAAGGAGGGTGGGAGGGGGGAAGAGTATAGGGAAGGAAATCAGGGATTAAAAATAGAGAGGCAAGACATTTGTGGGACACAGAAACGGCTTATTACCTATTGATGATAACGAGTATAATATTCTCAACTGGACTGGTCTCAGGTTTATTTCATGTTGAATAAATTCTCTTTACAAGCCAAATAATGGATAGTGATGGAATGTTTAAAAAAATTTTTTTAAATCAGTCTTATAACTGGTCCATTGTTCCTGGGCTGTGACCTTCAGCAGTGTTTTGCCAATGGTATAGCTTCCTCCCATTCTCATTCCCTTCTCTATTCACTGGTTACAGAAATTCCAATCTATTCCCTCAAATCCCTGACTTGTTAACTATAGGATTGTTGGAAAAGTCATGACATATTTTTTCTGTTTTCCTATGCGAAAATGCATTATGGCTTTCCTGACAACCCATTATGTTCCCCTCCCCACTTGATGAGAGAAAAATGCCAGTCAGGAATGGAGTAGGAGAGGTCCCCTTACCAAGGCTGGGATAAGGCTTGGGCAATATCCTTTCTCCTTGAGAGCATGCCTTGTGGAGAAGGATCTGGGTTTATTAAATAAGCCTCTTCTCCTGCTATAGTCAGGAGGGTCCCCCCATCCCTTGGCTCTTCATTTTGACAAGGTTACTGGTTCCTGGAGCTAAGTCCATGAAAGTGCAGGGTCTCCCCTGGCACTACAGCCCGTTCGAATTTCTCAATTTCACACTAGTCCACACATCCTCCAGCCATTCTACAAAACAATTACTTAAAAATATTCCTACCAGTTCACGGCTCTGTTAGTCTCTGCTTCAAGTAAGCAGATCTTGGCTGTGACTCTCTGGATGCACCTGTCTCTCCAGATTTCAGGGTGGTGGTTTTTCTGTGGGTCCAAGAAAAGTCACTATTTTAAGTTTGCCCACCTTTCTCTTGTAGTGATGGGAATAATGATTTTCAAGTTATTTCTCAAAGTTTTATTTATTTATTTTTTTCTTTTTTTGGAGAGGTTTTTGCTATAGGGCGCGTGCGCTCGCCAGACAGACAGAGAGAGACAGAGAGATAGAAAGCAGGAAATCACCCCCCAGGGGGGATGGACACGCCGCAATCCCTTCTCCTCCATTCTCCTCTCGGGATCTTGGGCACGCACGCACACGCGCCCGGCGTGAGTTTAAGCCGCTGGGTCCGGGACTCGAACCGCGGTCGACTACGTGGGAGTCCAGCGACATAGCCATTACGCTAACTGCTGGTCCCCATTTCTCAAAGTTTTAAATGGAAGTTGTTGTTGCCTTCATTCTTGAAGGTTAATCTTTTATTCTGTCTTGGATTTTCATGAGATTCTCCCTATTTAAAATAAATCTGGGCTAGCCCAAAATAGCAGTAAAGTTCTGTATAGGGAGCTGGATCCCACACATGGCCAACTGCAGTTTGAATCCCCACCCTGGTGACCTGAAAAACATGCTGAGCACAGGTGTGTCTGTGACCAAAATCCTGACAGGAAGGGGAAATGGAAGAAAACGGATGTGGTATGACCACATGTTATTCATTGTATGTGTGGGGATGCTTTCTTTCTCTCTCTCTCTCTCTTGTGAATGCATACACCCTCTGGCAATTAAAAAAAAGATAAAAATGGATGAAAGAATAAATTTATCTTCTCCTTAATAGGCTTGAGTATGTCAACCATGGAATCAAAAGACCTGTGTCTAAAATTGATCATCCTATCATAAGTCACAGCTTTTTCAACTGTATGAAATGGGTGGTTAAGATAAAAATAACTTAAAAATCTCCTATTAATCAGTTAGACAGGAAAGAAATAACACCAAAAAGATACTATGTTTCTTTAAATTGTTCCTCTTTAGACTATCTTTTCTTGTTTTTAGATGCATCTAAATAATAACATAGTGTGGGAGAATTATAAAACTGGTCAGAGAAGGATATTTCCAATAAATAAGAGTGAGATAGCCAAATAAGTACAAATATGCAACTGTTGACTATATGAACCTAACATTAGTATATTACCAATAATTAGGTAATTAAACCTTTTCATGATATTCCCTTTTTTTTTTTTTTTTTTGGAGAGGTTTTTGCTATAGGGCGCATGCACTCGCCAGACAGAGAGAGACAGAAAGCAAGAAATCACCCCCCCAGGGGGGATGGCCACGCCGCAATCCCTTCCCTCCATTCTCCTCTCAGGATCTTAGGCACGCATGCACACCCACCTGGCGTGAGTTTTAAGCCACCGGGTCCAGAACTCACGGACAACTACATGGGAATCCAGCGACATAGTCATTATGCTAACTGCTGGTCCCATATTCACATCTTTTAACATAATACATTGATAACATTTATAAAATATCTCACCTCACTCCAAAACAGATTAAAACATCTGTAGTAAACATTTGTTTTGTTTGCTTGGCATCCTACTTTATTCTATGATTATCAACTTGCTTATTTTGAGGAGCTGATCTTCCTCCAACTCCAAGTGTTTCTAATTAATCATAGAGCCCCAAGGTCCTGGCTAGGAAGATGAGCTGTCAGGCAGGCAACCCGAGTGCCACCTTCAGACTTTCAGAATCGGGTCTGTGAGATAGAAGAAGTTTCCCACTGGATCTAAGTGCTATTGGGGCTCCATCTCCAGCTATGTGGAGGAACCTGGGAAAATGAAATAAGCACACAGAGAGGAAGAAAGACGACAGGGAGATCTTAGCATCATCTGTGTTCTTGAAGTTTGCTGTACCCTTACTCTTCCCTCGTTTTTGCCCAAGCTAGTCGATTTCTGTCACTTATAGCCAAGATTCCTGGCTAATACAGAAACCATTATAAAGAGTTTTAGTTTTGGTTTGATTTTTAATGTGCAATATATTACCTTCAAACATAAGGAAAAAATAATTCCTCAAGGCACCATTCTCAAAAAAAAAAAAAAAAAAAAACCAAAATCTTGGATATTAGTTTATAGGAAAAAAAGCCTTAAAGGTAAAACACTGAGCAGGATCTTACTACTTGAATTATGTACAGAGCCTTTCACCACTCTATACTACAGAAGTAGCCATAAATGAAGCTAATATCTATCACTGAACTACCTTATAAAAGAATGAAATATGGGGCATGGTGGTTAAAGTGGCCAGATTCTACATGACTGTGTAGTTCGAGGTCGGACTTGGCAACTTGAAAAACATGCTGTGTGTGTATGCCTGTCCAAAATCCAGAAAGAAGGGAGAAATGAAGAAAGGACTGCAGTGTGACCATGCCGCATAGGGCATATTTTCTCATTTTCTTTCTCTGTCACTCTTTAGAGAGTACTCACACACTCTGGCAAATTTTTTTTTAATTAAATAAAGTTCACAAAGTATTTGAACAACTTGGGAAATAGCACTGTTCAAATCTAATGTACATAATGCATCACATTTAGGAATGGTAAACTTAGGTTAATTTCTTTTCTTTCTTTTTTTTTTAAAGATTTTCACTATAGGGCACATGCACTTGCCAGAGAGACAGAGAGAGATAAAGAGACAGAAAGTGAGAAATCACATCCCCGGGGGGATGGCCATGCTACAATCCCTTCTCCTCCATTCTCCTCTTGAATTTTGGGCATGTACACATACATGCCTGGTGTGAGTTTCAAGCCACTAGGGCCAGGACTTGATCCACAGTCCAACACATTGAGAGTCCAGCAACTTAAATCACCATGTCACCTGTTGTCCTACTTAATTTCTTAATATCCCTTATGCCCGACTTCTTCCTGTAAAATGGAGGTGACAAAATCCATTTTGGGAATTGTTGACAGAATTAGCAGTCATCTACATCTGTGTGCGTGTGCATGTATATGTGATGCTGGGAGATCATGACACAAATATGGTGATACAGAAAATAAAGAACTGCCCCCTACCCAGGCATCATTTGCAGTTGATTTGCATTTTAAGAAGTGGGCTAGTGTGGAAGATGCTCTCTGCTGAGATCACATAAGTAGGTCCTTGGGTTAGAAACAGGAGGGGTAAAGACAATGAGATGGGATGATAGTTGGTTTCTATCCCAGCTCAATAGGCTGGCCCCTAAGGGAAAAGGGGCAAGGATGAGCAGGCAACCTTCTACAGGAATAGCTGCAGCAGAAACCACAAAGGCCCAACAGAAGCCTGAAAGGAATAGGCTACGCCTGAGTGTGAACTTGTCTGTAGGTCAGTGAGAAATACCTCAAGACTTTTTAAAAATTTTTAAGAGATTTTTGGCTATAGGGAACATGCACTCACCAGAGAGGGAGACAGAAAGCAAGAATTTACCCCCAACATGGGCCACGTCACGATCCTTTCTCCTCCATTCTCCTCTAAGGGTTTTGGGCAAGCAAGCACACACACCTGGCATGAATTTCAAGCCAGCAGGTCCAGGACTCGAACCGCAGTCAACCACATGGGAGTCCAGTGATGAAACCATTACTCCACCTGCTGGTCCCCACCTGAAGAATTTCAAACATACTTGGGGAGAAGACTTCAGGGGAATGAGATCCTGCATGATATAATGGAATCCTGAGTCAGTAAAATCTGGGCATATATGTTAATTATGACTTTAGTCATAAGAGAATGTTGATCTTTGAAATAGTTGAGTTTCATATACAAAAAGATTTAGCATGTAAGAATGAGTCTGATAAATGGCTTTACTATCATCCTTAGACACTTCTCTACACAATAACATCTTCACCTCAAGATGTGCCATGTTACAAAACTTTGAGGATGAAGTCTCGTGATTTCCTATGGATTAGTTAAAAGCAGCATTAATTCTGATTATACGTCTGGCCTTACTTGTAGAATATGCCTTTACCTCATTCCAGCAAGAAGCTGAGGTGGCTAAGCAAAATAAATTGCCCAAGATTACCTTTATACATCAAGTTTTCAGTTAAATATCAATGCACTTTGACTCACTGAAGAGAAGCAAAAGCCTCTGTTGACCTTCGAACTGAACAATCCCTGAATCATTCTAACCTCACCTGAGTCTTCTGGTAGCTTACTCCTACTCTTTTTTTGGGAGGGGTTGGGGGATTTTTGCTAAAGGGCATATGTGCTTCCACAGAGACAAAGAGACAGAAAGTGAGAAATCACCCCCAACAGAGGGATGGCCATGCTGCAATACCTTCTCCTCCATTCTCCATTGGGATCTTGAGCACACAAGTGTACACCCCTGGTGTGAGTTTTAGGTTGCCGGGTCAGGGACTTAAACCACGGTCGGCTACCTGGGAATCCAGGGATGTAACCATTACTCCATCTGCTAGTGCCTTACTCAACTCCTGGGGATTAATCACCACATAAACTGATATCCCCAGTTCCCTTTTGGCTCTACCACCTACACTCATAGGGGTTCTTCAAGTCCAGTTGAGACTTTACAATTGTGTCCGCATCATTATATCACCCTAGCCATTTTGCTATTCATATACGTGACCACTTCAGGACTTTCTGGAATAGTTTGGTATACTAAGTGTCAATTAGGATTTTCAGCTCTTAGAAATCTACCATAATCTGACCTATAGACTTCAAAAATATAGTCACTACTGCTTACATTTTCTCTGGAAATTCAGAAAATACAGAGTCAGGAGAAGCATTTTAAGATATATGATCTTTCCTGTCTTCCTCAACTTTCTCTGGCCCTAAGGAGAAAAAAATTATCCTGCAAGCCACTATGTCAGCATATATAAATAAAAAGCAATGGAAATCAATGACATATAACAGGTACCTTACAAGTACTGCCAGACTGCCTTAGCTTTGCCATCTGTGTCTAACTTCAAGTTTTCTCAGCACGGTTCATAAAAACGGAAGTACAGGGCACTATAATGAAATTGCTGGAAATACAAACATACAAGTGATTTTTTTAATATTAAAATATTTTATGAAACTATATATAATCATTGTATAGGATAAATTTTATTGGTCTCTGCTCTTAAAAGCTTTCAACAAGAAGTCTGCTGCTAGTCCTGGGGACAGGGCCCCACTGAGAACCTTTTTTTCCAGAAGAGGAATCTGTTCCTGAACTGTGGGGTGGGTCCTGAAATGTTCTAAAACACTTTCCTGAATGAGATTCCACATCCAAACTTTCTGCTGCTTCCTCCGTTTGGCAGCCAGCTCCCCGCTGGCCAGCATGAGGTCTTGGAATTCTTTCATTTTATCCCACATTTCAGTGATTCCCTCTCCACTTCTGGCAGAAATGCGAATTACCTATTAAAAAGGAAAGAATCAGACCATTTGACTTAAAATGATAGAAAACATTTTCACGGGGACCCTAACATTTGCCAATTGATTCTTAGTCTATGGAAACAGGCAGGTGACAAAAACGAGCTCTCATGGCTGTGTCGAAGTCAATACACTGATATAACGTAGCTGGGATGACTAAGTGCAGAGCAGAGCTAAGACAATGACTCAAGGTCAGATTCTTTAGCCCAGTGACTTATTTTGACGTAGCACTGCTCAGATTGTGGGGGCCTCGTGGAGTGCTTGTGAGAGTCACAGGATGAGAGGGCAAGGCTAAGTAGGTTTCCCTGAGGTCTGAGTGCCAGAAAATGAAGTGAGGTTGAAAAAATAGCCCCATTCTTTCTGTCAAATCTGTTTGATTCAGCAAGTCTTCAGAGCTGAGCATCTGGCACGTGCATGTAAGAGAAGGCTCCAGACAGAGATAGACAACATGACTGGGTGAAACTGGGAGCTGGCAGTAAAATACGTCATCAGTGTTCCCATTATAATGACCACAGCTAATTTTTTTTTGAGAGATTTTCGCTATAGGGCGCGTGCGCTCGCCAGACAGAGAGAGACATAGAGACAGAAAGTGAGAAATCACCCCCCAGGGGGGACGGTCACGCTGCAATCCCTTCTCCTCCCTCCTCCTCTCGGGATCTTGGACACGCATGCACATGCGCCCGGCGTGAGTTTTAAGCCACCAGGTCCGGGACGCGAACCACAGTCGACTACGTGGGAGTCCAGCGACATAGCCATTACGCTAACTGCTGGTCCCATTTTTTTTTTCCTTATTGAAAACAGCACCCAACAAGGCATAACTGGAACGGAAGTTATTACATCACCAGCCTTTTCTCACTCAAATTTCAACACAGATCATCTGGCCATTAATCCTTTATAATCTTAAGGATGGTTCCTTTTGAATGGATTTGCTATCACGTTCACATGGCTCAAATCAAGCATTGAACAATGTAATCTATCACCTCACATCTAGTTTTTGACATCTACGGGTTGAAGGATTGTATTTAAAATCATGACCATACACTCTAGCTTTGTCATAATTTTTAAAACTGTAATCTTCACATACAAGCAAAGATTGATTATATGTCTAGCCTGGGACTTTCATCCTCTTCAAACGTACAGTCTACTCGGGGTGAAAAATGTAGAATGCGATGCAGGCTCACCTTTGGTCTCCAGACTTCTGAACGCTTGCGGAGTAATTTCAGTGCGCTCACATACTCTGCCTGTATCCTTCGAGCTGGCACAATCAAGTCTCCATCAGATTTAGTTATAGCTACCAGATCTGCCATCTCAATTATACCCCTTTTGATACCCTAAAGAGAAAAAGGAAAGAAACTGATTTATCAAAAGCATTTTATATAATCACAGCCAGTAACAAAATGGAAAAACTAGTCAATGCTTAGATTTTGAAAGTCATGTACTGCATTTAGCTAATTTTCTCTCTGCCTCTTCCTAAGTCCTGGGTGCCAGAAATCACAATTATTTGACAGAAATTACTCAAAAGCACTGGCTCTCAGGGTCATGGAAGTCATCTGTAATATCTCCTCCTTGTTCAAATACATTCAGAATTAGAGTAAATATCTCATCATGACGCAACAGGAATGAGTGGCAGGACACAGTTCACGGTATCTCATGATAGAGTCACTTTCCATGTGCTAACACTGCAGGATGCAAAGTCAGCCATCATTACATGCTTAAAAAGAAAACACACATATCGTTAATATCTGCATTTCCAGAAACAAAGTCACTGAGCATTTCCTTAAATACACACAGCGTGTTCTTTCCCATTTGCATCTGAAGAAAATAACCTGGTGGCTAAAATAATGCCTTCATCTCTTGATTCAAAGTATGCTGTATAAAAATACTGTAAGTAACGGATGAAATCTGAAGGGCAAACCTTATTTGGGAAATTGTTTTTTGCCAACTAAGGGTAACATTTATTTCCAAATACTTTTAAATGGAACCTTCAATTATTAAATTCCAATAGCTAATGTCTCTAAATCACAGCATCCATAGGCTATTACTATTTTTTAGAATGATAAAATTGAAGGAAAATGTTACATGATAAAGAATCTGCCTGGTCTTTAAGTTTCTGGGAGGAAACCTCTAAATTCTTGGAGTTCTTGAGAGATCAGAGTGTCTCAGTGCCTGGGACTGCACCTGAGTTTGTGCAGTGAGATCACCCAGGATGGGAGGCTGACCACCTCACCGACTGGAGTGGGCTGGAGGACATGTTGTCAGCCCAACCTCTGGGGAGAGGATGGGAGATGGAGATTGGGCTTAGTTATAAGCCCAGTGGTATAATCAGTGATACCCACATAATAAAACTCCAAAAACAAAACAAAAAAAACAAGCCCTCGGAACACCAAAAACTCAGGGAAGTATCCTGGTTGGTGACACACATCAGTATTCAGGAGAGAAATGTGTCCTGAGGACACACAAACTTCACATTTGGGACTTTCCCAGACCTCTCCTTGTTTCTCCTCATTTGGCTGGTCCTGGTTAGTGCCTTTTAATAATAAAACTGTAATTGTAATATAGTGCTTTCTCAAGTTCTCTGAGTCATTCTGTCAGATCTGGGAACCTAAGGGGCAGTGGCACCCCATGAACTTGTAGCCAGCTGGTCAGAGGTGTGGGTGGCAGGGAAGCCCAAAGCGTGCAGTGGTGTCTGAAGTGAGGAAGGCTTGTGGAGGGTGATGCCTGCACCCTGTGAATTCTGCACTGACTCTGGGTAGTTAGTGCCAGAAGCGCATTGCAGGAGCAGAGTACGGATCCTGCTGTACAATATATGAACTGTCACAGTGGGAACCAGTCAAAACAAGTGATGCCTTTGGTGCCAAGTGCACTATAAAGATCCACTCAGTGGGGATCTCTTCTAGCTAAGCCACCCTGTCTTCCTCCAGTGTTACAGGCAGAAAAATTAAAGTTATGAGATTTAGCTTGAGGTCATATATTCTATCACAGTTGAGAAAAATCAGAGAGAATTTGCCAATGACTGAGGTATTTCAACCAACGTGAATGATGCTTCTTTCTCTACACTATTTTTAACCTAATTTACAAAAGCACAACACTAGAAATTGGTACTTTCAGAAAGATATATTTTGTATTTGGAGGGGAAAGGGAACAGAAATAATTACCTGTAATTCATCTCCTCCTGCTGGCGGCAGCAGTAAAACGAACATGTCAACCATGTCAGCAACAGCAAACTCCGACTGCCCCACACCTGAAAGTTCAAATCACAACATGTCCTAAAGCAATCACAACTACATCCTAAAATATTCCCAATTAGACTTTCTCAGTGACATTGACCGTCATTTGCTTCATTCACTTGTACTCCTGGTCAGCCTTTAAACCTCTGAAGAATTTATTAAATGTCCCTATCTGACCCTCTGGGCATAATGCTTATCCTTCCATCTCCCTCTTTTCGTTATCCCCACTAGACTCACTCCTTGACTGGAGATCACAGAGATCTCCATTCTCTCCTCCTCTCACAGCTTTCTTGGCTCTGTTTCTCAGTGGGCGGCTTGAACACAGTCACTCTGACATCAGACCTGCCCATATTTTCATTTTGTCTTTTTTTTTGGTCTCATCCTTATCCCCGCCCCGCATATCTCCAATCAGAGATCAATCAACCAAACGTGTCCTCTACTCTATAAACTTGTGGAGAAATGGCTCAATGGTGCTGTAGGGTCATCTGATACACCTTCCTCACTGTCTGGGGGAAAACAGTTCCCTAAGTGCCCCATTCCTCAAACAGCGATTACAAACATTTATGCTCCCATAATCCCCTTGATAATGACCATGCCCCCTACTTCACAGAGGAAATGAAGGCAAGTACCTTCTCACCTTCTCCCTCTCCATAGCTGAACAGAAATGCACACTCAGCCTTACTGCCTCCTCTGCAGTCTCTGTGTAAGAAATATTGGCTGGAGATGAGACTCTCATCCTTTCCTTTCCACTTCCTCTGGGCCCTCGCTCTTCTTTCTCTTTAACCTCTCCTTTGTTTAAAGGCTCCTGTTCCTCAGCACACCACATAAATTGTGCTCAAGTCTCTCCCATCTTAAAACCGTACAAAACAATATAAAAACAAGGCAACACCTCACAATCTTCTCCAACAATCACGTATCTCTCAGTTTCTCTTTACAGTTAGGCTTCTAGAAAAAGGTAATTTATACTGTCTCCACTTCACACTAATCGCGACCCACTAAAATCTGGCTTTCATAGGCCCTGTTCCACTAAAACTCCTCTAGAACTTTCTCCTACTTTGGTGAGGTGGAGACTCTAGTTGCTTTTTCAGTATCTTTTCTTCCTTACTTCCTTACCCAGACATTAGCAGGAGCCTCAGTGTGCCAGCTAAGGCCACATTTGTGAGGTCTCCTTTCAGCTAGAGATGCTCAGTGAGCGAAAGCAAAAGCCATTAGATGGGGTGCCAGGAAACCTCTTTAAAGATGGCTAACCCAGATAGGAGGTACAACCCCCTGCCTATCCCTTTCCTGCTTCCTTACTTCCCCCTCTTCCTTCTGCTAGAAACACAGATGTGACAGGTGAGCTCTGTCAGCCCTCCTTTAAACAAGAACAGCCTTGAAGATGGAAACCAAGTGCTAAGAATGGTGAGCAGAGAATTCAGTGCCATGGAGGGTACACAGAAGCACCACACCTGCTCTGCACTGCAGAGGGCTTTTTTTATATATGAGAAAATAACGTTTCTTGGAGGGCCACTGTCATTTCCAGTATCTGAGATAGCAGCTAAATATGACTGCCAGGGAATACACTTGGTTTTCATGGAACCCTTCTCCTTTAATTCTACTGCTACCATTCAGGCAGCTCTTCCTTCATCTTTAAATGGTAGAGTTTCGGGACCAGCAGATGGCTTAATGGCTATGTCACTGGACTCCCATGTAGGCAACCACAGTTTGAGTCCTGGAGCCGGTGGCTTAAACTCATGCCAGGCATGTGTGCATGCCCAGGGTCCCAAAAGGAGAATGGAAGAGAAGGGATTGCAGCATGGCCATCCCCCCTGGGGGGTGATTTCTTGCTTTCTCTCTCTCTCTCTCTGAGAACATTTTTCACTTATCAATTATGGTAATAAAACAGACTGTATCTCCATAAGAATGTAAATTTCTTCGGATTTCCATTCCACTATCTTCATCGCATATAACTATGGGAAAGGCTATAAGAATGAAATAAAACATGGCCCTATTTAAAAGGCACCTGCTAACATGGGTTGTAGGAAAAGTCATGATTTATTTTTTTTTATTTTGGAGAGGTTTTTGCTACAGGGTGCATGCGCTCGCCAGAAAGAGAGACAGAAAGCGAGAAACCACCCCGAGGGTGGATGGCCACACTGTAACTCCTTCTCCTCCATTCTCCTCTCGAGATCTTGGGCACCCACACACACACCTGGCATGAGTTTGTTTTTTTTTTTTTTTTGGAGAGATTTTTTCACTATAGGGCGCGTGTGCTCGCCAGACAGAGAGAAACATAGAGACAGAAAGCGAGAAATTACCCCCCAGGGGGGATGGCCACGCCACAATCCCTTCTCCTCCATTCTCCTCTTGGGATCTTGGGCATACACGCACACGCGCCCGGCGTGAGTTTTAAGCCACTGGGTCCGGGACGCGAACCGCAGTCGATTACATGGGAGTCCAGTGACATAGCCATTACGCTAACTGCTGGTTCCCAGCCTGGCATGAGTTTAAGGCACCAGGTCCAGGACTCGAACTATGGTCGACTACATGGGAGTCCAGTGACATAGCCATTACACCAACTGCTGGTCTCCATGATGTATTTTTCTATGTTCTTCTATGTAAAAATACATTACGACTTTTCTGACAATCCCATATATAATTTTCTTTCTCTTGCTCTCTTTCTCTCTCCTTTTTTTTTAAGAGAGATTTTTTTGCTATACAGCACATATACTCACCCAAGGGACAGAGAGAGGGGAAAAAGCAAGAAATCACTCCTGGGGGTGATTTCACGCCACAATCCCTTCTCCTCCATTCTCATCTTGGGATCTTGGGTATGCACATGTGCCCGACATTAGTTTCAAGCTGCCAGGTCCAAGATTCAAACCACAATGTGGGTTTGAATGTCAGAGTCCAGTGACGTAACCATTATGCCATCTGCTGGTCCCCCAACACACTAATTTTCTTAGTGAACACAGTAGATATCTGAAATGTGCTTAAACAAAATAGGTGTTGTATAAAAGTACTGTTTACCAAGCATTTCACTAATGCTTATAGTTCTCCTCTGGCGTAATATACCACTATGTGTGACAGTTACAAATAACTGGTTTATTTTCACTCTTTAAATGATAAGCTCTTTGAAGGAAGGAATTATGGCCTATATATTCTTATCTTCTATGGAGTCTAGGCTAATATCTTTTATACAATTATGCCTTTAGCAAGTATCTGCTGAATGAGCAAAATTAAATTAGTTATCAGTCATCTTGATATAGCATTCATTATAATGGAATACTGCTTTTATAAAACAGAGTATCACACTCACCCACAGTTTCAATAAGAATGATGTCATATCCTCCTCCTTCACACAATAGAATGGCTTCATTTGTGGTCCTTGTCACACCTCCTAAAGTCCCTCTTGTAGGAGATGGTCTGATGTATGCATTCCTATCTCTTGATAACTCAGTCATTCGGGTTTTATCACCTAAGAGTGATCCTAAAACACAGTTACAGTTTATAAATGGGGAACAGCTGTAAGGGTCTACTATCCATTAGTCATTTCCTGGGAAAAGTGCTTAATACCATTTCTCCCAAAATCTCAAACCATATTTCCTGTTTTTGAGTTTCGCTCCAACTCATTGTATATAATGATGCCAGATTAATCTTTTTAACATTTTAAGTCCCACAAAACCTATAATGGCTTCCCATTGACTAGAGTTCAATCTAGATCCTTTGGCCTAGCACTGAAGGCCCTCAGAACCCAGTCCTATCTTACCCGTCCAATTTCAGCTTCCACAAGTCCTCAAACCTATCCCAGTCCAGTCAGGCGTTTCTTTACTGCCACCCTCACCCTCCCCTGTGCTCTCAAACCAGGGCATCTCTTCTGACTTCTCGCCGCTAATCTATAACATGTCAGGCCCCAGCTCTGTATCCTGGCTCCGGTGTTCCTCACTGTGCAGTTTTGGGAGGTCACCTAACCTTTTTGAACTCCCTTCCTCAGCTACATAAGAAGTAAAATAAGCCACTGGGAGAATCCAGTGCAATTACATACAGGAATGTGCTTCAAAAATCGTTAATAACAGAAATACAGAACTTACCCACCTTACAAAGACAAAGTGCAGCCCTCACTCCTCCATGCAGTCTTTTGGGGACTTTTTCACCCCATGCCCACCTCTGGGTTTCTACAACTGCTTTACAATTTGTGCCGGCATCCCTGGAGGGCACAGGAGAACTTCAGAGTCCCTTGCTTTCCTATGGCCTCCATGAGCACTCTCCACTCCCTGCTCTTTTATTTGCACAAAGGATATTTTCTCAAAACTATGGAAATACCATGCAGCTATCTACCAGCTGCCCCTTCCATCCAGACCATTGTTTCTATGCCCTTAGTACTTAGAAATCTTGATTGTTTAATTGCTTTCACTGTACTATAGGGTTACTCACTTATGATTCACCTCTGGACTTGAATTTCAGGTAGCCTTGACTCTTACAATTTTGAAATATAAATAATTACAAAAACATTTATCGAATACAAAATTTATATATGTATATATAAATTTAATTCAAAACCAAAGCAAAACAACAAAAGTAAATACATCTCGGACCCTCCAGTGACTGCAGTGTAAGCTGAGTAAAGGACAGAAAGCTATGCATACGCTGTATTTTATGCTTTCATGTCTATAGGTCATATCTCTCTTACACAGCAGTTCTCAAGGGGCAACTTTGCCCTGCAGGGGAAACCTGGCCATGTCTGGAGACATATTTCCTTGCCACAGCTGAGGGGTGGGGTGCTACTAGCATGTACTGGATAGAGGCCAGGGATACTGCTAAGTCCTCCAACGCGTAGAACACCGCCCACAACAAACAATCGTCTGCCCAATGTCACTAGTGCCAACGTTGAGAAACTGTGCTTTAAGTTCCTTGCCTATAGCACTGTGCCTTGCATCTACTGTACACTGAATCTTAACAAAGTACTTGCAGCAGGCACTCAATTTTGTCTCCGTGGAATGGCACTGGTTATGTTTTAGAGTGTACTGTAATATTTTTGTCTAACATCGATGCTTATAAATTCCAGAAGACTGAAAGCCCTAGAACTACTGTTACCTTTAACTACTTTCTTCTAGCCATCTAATAACATTCGATGCTTTCTGAATATTTATTGTCACTTGGCCTAATAGCTAATTTTTCCATCTAAAATTAATACTGAAGATTAAGATGTTCCTTAAAGATGTGCTCTTTTCTCTTATGATCCCAATTTAGAGTCTTTTTCTCATAGGTTCTATCTTATCCTATACCATATACCTATAATACACCTGAGCTATCTTATTTTAATCACATAAAAGTCTTTTCCAAAGTAATTTTCTGCATGAAATCATCTTTGTGTAGGTCAACAATCTAACAAAGTTTATACTTTAAATTATTATCCTATAGATTTTATCAAACTAAACATTAAGAAATTACTCTGCCATATGATTGTCTTGACCAGTGAATCCAAAACTGTTAGTTGCAGACCCTTAGGGAAGGGGGAGAAGGTCCTCAAAGCTATGGCAGGGAGTCTGTGAATCCAAGCACAATTAGGACTTTAGATAAAATAATGATAATGCTTACTTTAAAGTAATGTTAGTTTTCAAATACATGTCCTATTGTAATACATAGAAATTCATATTTAAAGGGTCCGGTTTAACCTTGTGTATTTGTTTCTTCCAAAGTCGATGTATTTTTTAACTACGAAAGAGACCTTCATATTTTGCTTGGGAAAGTGAGGAGCCGCACAACTGCGCAACTTTTATCACAGACTGGTGACATAATTTCTGCCACCTGCTATTATCTCAAGCTATATTTTCTTTTTCTGTTGCAGTACTCTAGAATATTATGAAAGTGGAGGGGGAAAGGCCTTCTCACCTATATAAAAGTGAGGGCCACTTACCAAAAATATCTTTTTGTCAAGATGTTTACCTTTAACAAAGTTTTTAGCCTGTACATACATTGAACAACACATTGACATAGATTTAATCTTGAACCCTTTGAGTATAGATCTTATTTCACAGTTACCTTTTTATTACAGGGAATTAAAAATTGAATGTTCCAAGCAAGATTTCATTTTCAATTTTTATTTTTTTTGACAGAGGACCTGTGTGCTCACAAGAGAGAGACACAGGGAGTGAGAGGGAAAAAGCACACCCAAATAGGGCATGATCACACCACAATCCCTTCTCCTCCATTTCTCTATCCTGTTGAAATTCATGGCACATATGCACATATGCCCAGTGTACTTCTCAAGCTGCTCGGGCCAGGATTCAAACTACACAGTCAGCCATGGGGGATCCCACTTCCTTAACTACTAGGCCATGGGGCTGGTCCCTAAGCCAGACTTCTTGATGGGGTTGGAGATAGGAATTGTTGTCTACCTCTCTATTGATCGAAGGTCCCTAATATATGATTTACATTATCTTTTTTTACTTTTTGGCATTAAGTCCACAGTACACCACAATGTACAAATTAAACACTTCCATAGGCACCCTATATTGACCCTTCATAGCACACATTAGATTGTTATGGCTTATGTTCACTCGTGTTACCTTCATAGAATATAAAGCACCATGTGTCTTATTCATCATAAAACAACACAGTACCTCCCACGCACAATGCCTTGCCTATAGTAGGCATTCAAATGCCTGTGAAGTGCCTAACTGCTCTATGAGAAGCTTAACTAATAAAGAAGGGTAAAGATATTCATGTGTATGCTTTATATTTTCTTTAAAGGATCCTTTGGGGAGCTAAGTTTATATCTGTTTTATCTATGAAGAGCTACAAATCAAACTTTGAGTGACTTCACGACCTCAAGTCAGCAACTGATCAAACTGACAATCCAATCATTCTGTGCAACCACACACTATACTGAGTAGGGGAAGAGCAATATACTACGTGCTCCCTCTAAGAGCTGTCTGTTTACTGAACATAATATAACAGGTGACAAGTTACAAACAGCTGCAAGAAAGATTTTTAAAAAAAAGCTTAAGAGATGCTACAATAATAAGTAAGGATCCATTTTCCTTCTGCACGGCTGCTGATGCAGCTAGGAAAACAACAGGCAAGAAGAGGTGCCTGGCCTTAGTCCTGAGGGCCAAAGGGCTAAAGTTTGCCTTTGATCATCTCCAACTTCTGGCACCTGATCTCTCGGTTCTCTAAGCACCCACTGAGCTACCCACCAGCTGGCCTCCTCTGCCAAGTCCAATGCTCTCAAACTACCTTTATCAGTTTCCACCTCATCTAGTAGAACTCCCTTCTTCAGTTAGACCAAACTCAGCTGGCAGTTAAGAGGTCATCTAGCTGTGCAAATTCCCACCGATGTGTAACAGAGGCCCCCACCAGGTCCGCAATTTAGAGAGTCAGCCATACTCACCACCACTAGTACAAGAAGAAGGGTCGACAGCTAATACAGATAATTTGTGCCCTCTCTCAGTGAGCATTTTTCCAAAATATTCTATAAAAGTTGATTTTCCAGCACCAGGGGGCCCAGACAATCCTACGATGGAAAGAGATCTTCTAATTTAATGAAGCACATGTAATCAGCACTCTAATCAGTTTTATTGAATAAAATATTCAACTACCATCTACTTCTCTAATATAGTAAAACCATCATTAACATAACCTATCACTAACATATTATAACATATTCTAAACAGTAAATGAAAATCCATGCCTTTATCTACTTACTGAGTAATAAGAATAGAAGAAGAAAGAATATTGAGTTCCATATAGTCACAAAATTCTTTTTTTTTTTTTTCCTTTTCTTAGTCTTTGCTATAGGGTACCTGTGCTCACCAGAGAGAAAGAGCTTTAAAGAGAGAGGGCAAGTGAAAAATCACACCCCAGGTGGTTGGCCATGCCACACAATCCATTCTCCTCCATTCTACTCTTGGAATTTTGGGGACACACACCTGGCATGATTTTCAAGCCTCCAGATTTAGGACTCAAAACTCAAACCATGGTCAGTCATGTGGGAATCCAGCACCTTAACCACCATGCCACCTACTGGCCCAACAAAATTTACATTTAAAAATTACAAAACGTATTTGCCTTTTTACTGTAGGTCTTTCTGAACAGACCCCAGTGCCTTCATTAATGTGTTCAATTTCTACATCTACCCACCTCCACCATAATCAGTAATTATGCCACCTACCCCAAATCTGTACACTTTGATTTCCCACTGGAAAAGCAACTCATTACTCAAGAAATTCCCAGTGATTGAGAAAGTAATTTTCTATTTATAAAGCATCATTTTTTTCCCTTCCTCTCACTCATAACTCAAAGAATATAAATTGAATCCTGAAAAAAATTCTACTTGAGAGTTAGCAGAGGACAGCAGGTGAGAGCATAAACCCTGGAGTGGGTCCTCATTCTAGCTCTGCCTCTTGTGAGCAGGGTGATAATGGGCAAGTTGCTTACCCTCTTGCTGTCCTTGGTATCCTCTGCAAAAAAAGCAGATACAATAACAGTACCTATCTCTTCAGGTGGTTCTAAGAATTAGGTGTGTTGGTGTTTACAGTTTGTTGAGAACAATGTATGACACATAGTATATGGCAATAAGAGACATACAAGCTTATGTTCAAGAAAGGACAAAAAACATAGTTGTTTTAAGTGCAAGAAAATTAAAGGTATATATTGGGTTGTTGGAAAAGTCATGACGTATTTTTTTGCTAATCAAAAAAGCATCATGACTTTTCCAACGACTCAATATACAGCATATGTTATGTCTGGCTCTGTACCACAATTCTCAGGATAGGTACTTGTCTTAAAAACATTGATAAGTGCTGGCGCTAAATAAATATGTTTTGGTCTTATTTATGAAAGTAATAAAATATCTGTACTAAGAACACAGGTTTATTTTATGAGGCCAGCCTCATAAGATCTCGATGGAAGAATCAGAATAGCACTGCCAAGTTCTTTGTCTATTGCTAGTTAACTCTATAGAAATTTGGGGGACACTTTCTCTTCAAGGATTCTCCAAAACCTAGGGAGTAAACACTTTATCATAGGTAGAATTTCTCTTTGGGAGTTTGCTGTTTTCTCTGTCAACAATATGTAAAGATTATTAACACTTAGCACTCTCAAAATAAGAGTCCTTCAGCAAAGGCAGAATAAGTGTAAAATACATTAACAAGTGTAAAATACAAAAACAGAAATACTGTTTGATAAGCTATTTCTGAAACTATCTTTAAAGCATTTATACCCATTACCTTAAAAAGTAGGTTTTAGTCTCTATGCTAATAAACTGTGATACAAATTTAGTGTAATGTGAATTTTCAAATGGATTTACTCTTTCTCCACAAAACTTCTGTACTTTAATCACCATTTCAGGTTGTTTTCAGCAGAAGGCTCAGTTGACAGCCACTCCCAGAAACTTACAAAAAGTTTCTGAAGGATATGAGACTTGCCTATAGAAAGATCAAATGCCTAAGAAATATAATTTTGAAATGATAAGGAGGGACCAGCAGATGCATAATGGTTATGTTGTTGAACTCCCACATGGCCAACTGCTGTTTGAGTCCCTAATTCAGTGACCTGAAACTCACGCCGGGTACATGTGCGTGTGTGTACAAGATCCCAGGAGAAGAATGGAGAAGGGATTGTGGCATGGCCAATCCCCCTGGGGGGTGATTTCTCACTTCCCTCTCACTGCCTCATCTTTCTCTCCAGCCCTAAGGCAAAACCTCTCCAAAAAAAAAAAAAGTGATAAGGATAATCATGGTTGATATAACCACAAAACCAGAAAATTTACTTTACTATTAAGTAGGACTCCTGAAAGAAAGGAGTAAACTGGTCTATGCATGTTTCTATTCTGGAAGTCACAGCAAGAGTCTTGCCAAAATAGAAATCTTGATAGTCTCTTAAGATACAGAGTTTTGGTTCACAATTATCAAGGCAATTTTTTTTCAATGTAATATTTTCAAAGAAAAGGCATTTAAAATTTATCCCAAAATTCTTAAGAAAAAAAAATCCCCATTAGATTGTAATGATTTAGACTTATTTTAAAAGAAGAAAACTGAGAAAAAAATATTTACTGAACCACACAAATAAATAAATAAATAAATAATTAAGGAAAGACTGACCCACTCGAAATGCTAGTGGTTTTCCTTTATTTAATTGTTCTTGTTCTCTGTGGTAGATTAACACTTTCTGAAGAAGCACCTGCGCTAACTCTTTTTTCCGGCTGTGAGTTGATTCTACAAGAGTTATAGCTTCTGCTAAGCAGGCCCTTTGCCCTTGGGTTAAGCCAGTATAAAGTTTATCCACAAATCTTTGTTCTTTATCAGAAAGTCCTTCAGTGTGGTCCTTTAAGGTTGTTTGTACACATAATTTCCTCTTTAAACCATTGGAAGGCACCATCCAATTTGTACAATGGAGTCCAAGGAAATTCAATGGTTGAGCACATGGGATTCCTGATCTGAGATAAGAACTTGAGTGAAGGATGAAGTGATGATGTCTGAAAGGTATTCTTAAAAGGCCCTTTAGGAAACACTGGTGAGGCCGTGGGAGCAGCATAGGGATATTCATTTTGTCTGTAATTGAAGAAAAACACTGGATACTTCCTGGCTCAGCGAGATTTGCACCTCCCTAGAAGAAAGAGAAGTATTTTTGCCAGTTCAATATAGAGCTGAGACACAGAAGCAGTAAAACTGAATGCACAGCATTTTCCCCAATGTCTAAAACATGCATGATCACGATGCTCTCCGTGGTACAAATGAGTGAGCGTTTTCTTTCTTCTTTTTTTTTTTGGAGAGGTTTTTGCTATAGGGCACGTGCACTCACCAGACAGACAAGAGAAATAGAGACAGAAAGCGAGAAATCACCCCCCAGGGAGGATGGCCACACTGCAATCCCTTCTCCTCCATTCTCTTTTCGGAATCTTGGGCACAAACGCACACGTGCCCGATGTGAGTTTAAGCCACTGGGTCCAGGACTCTAACTGCATTCGACTACATGGGAGTCCAGTGACATAGCCATTACACTCACTAAAGTGAGCGTTTTCTTACTACCCTTAGGAGAGAGGGCTCCCTCCTTGGCCACAGTTAATATTTAGAATAGCCCACGACATGGAATTATTACGCTACTGTGAGGTTGAATTTACATTTAAATTTTCTTCTAAATCAAAACCAAGTATACAAAACCCCATTAAAGTGGAAATGTTGTCATGCTTTTTCTTATGTTCATCTTAACAATTTCCTTGGGTCAATATACCCAATTCTGCTGCACATACCAAAGGCTTTTTTTTTTAAAAAAAAAAAGGAAGGAAAGAATCCCTCTGATGCTGCCTTTTATTCAGTTTTTACAAAAGAAATGTGATTAGTAGTGTACTCACTTATGGCACAAGTCTAGATCCAGGTACACATTCAACAGACTCACTGAGCAATACAGATGTATGCAAACAGCTTAGCTTAATCACCACCACCAATGAGCCTTAATGTGAAGTGAACTTGAGGGTTGTACAGTAACCACATAAATGCCTGGCCATCTCAAATTACAGTCAGAACCATCTGGGTGCTGATTATAAATGCACAGAATCTCTGAAGGTAAACACACTAAAGTTTGAACTGCTATGGAATTAAGTGAGGATCCTTCATGTAATTTACGGGCATTTTGCACTTTAAACTGTGAGATAATGAAAGCTGGCATGGTAGACTGAGTCAGAGTGGTTACTTAATTACCCTACACTTCAGGTCCCTCTTGAGTAAAGAGAACAGGTAGGGCTAGTCCTATAGCCCAGCAGTTAAGCACTGTGCAGAGAAAGCTGGATCCTACGCAGCCAACCACAGTTCGAGTACAGACCACGCATGTATGTGTGCCAAGAATCCTGACGGGATAAAGAATTGGAGGAAAAAGGACTGCAGTGAGATCATGAACAATTAAGGAGATAGGCATACTTGTGTCCCAGAACTGTTCATGTCCAAAACCTCTAGAACCTGTGAATATGCTACGTTACATGGCAAAGCTGCAGATGGAATTTAGGTTACTAATCAGCTGAACTTAAAACAAAAAAATGGGGAGGAGCAGATGGTGTAGTGGTAACGTCGCTGGACTCCCTCATGGCCGACAGCAGTTTGAGTGCCGGACCTGGTGCCGGCTGAAAATTATGCTGGGCATGTGTGCATGTGTCCAAGATCCCAGGAAGAAAATGGAGAAGGGATTATGGCTTGGCCATCCCACCTAGGGGGGTGATTTCTCACTTTCCCTGTGTCTGTCTTTCTCTTTCTCTCCCCCTTACCAGTGCATGAGCCCTAAGACAAAAACCTCTTAAAAAAAAATCATAGATTATCCAGGTGAACCCAATGTAATCACCAAGGTCCTTTAAAATGGAAAAGGGGGTTTAGCGGTGGTACAGCTGGACCCACACAGGAAGGGCTTTGTGTTGGCATCTTAGAACTGCCCTGAGCATGTATGGCACATATGCACAGGCCAGTGTCCTGAGCCAGCTGAGAATGGGGATACAGACTGAGACGTGAGGACTCAAGGGGTTGTCTGTCTCTATGTATCTTCCTGTGTGTGTGTAGGGTGTGTGTATATATCTCCTGGAAGAACTAAATTACACTTTTTCACTGGAAGAGGGAGATAGAAAAGTGGAGTCATGAGGATTCAGCCCACCCTTGCTGGTTGTGAAGATGGAGTAAAATGGCCATGAGCCAATGAGTGCTGGCGGCCTGGAGAGGCTGGAAAAGGCAAGGAAACTGATCCTGCCCTGGACCTTCTGGGATGGAACAAAGTGCTACTAACACTGTGATTTTAGCCCTGTGAATATGCTATGTTACATGAGACCCATGATAGACTTAGGGCCAACAGAACCAAGATAATAAATTTGTACTGCTCTAGGCCACTAAATTTGGAATAACTTGTTATATCAGCATAAGATATAGTATAGTTGCTGGGCCATTTCCGTAGACTAGTGGTTAAGGGGGTCAGATACCACAGAGCTGACCCCATTTAGAACCCCAGTCCCAACAGCTGGAAAAACATACTGAACACGTGTGCATATGCTCCCAACAGGATGGAGAAATGGAGTAGAAGGGATTGTGGTGTGACCATTCCCCACTGAGGGAGTGCTCTTTGTCTGTCTCTGGTGAGCACACATGCTCCTTGGCAATTAAAAAAACAAAACAAAACAAACTACCATAGTTGTCATAGTAAGAAAACACAAGCAAAAAAATGTTTTAAGATAAAATGCATAATTTTTAATATTTTCATGATTTAATGATCACCTTTGACATAATCTAAATTTGCTTCCTTCTACCTTTAGATTTTTTTCCCCTGAGAATCAAACTTGGTGCAATCTTCATTTACCAGCTATTGTGATCATCAGTGTTATATTCAATGTATCTACATGTCACCTTATACATTTGACATAAAACTAGTATATATACTAAAGTATATATATATACACACACATAAAAGGAATTATGTGCAATGTCAAAAAAAATAGGATAATCATGTTTTAGCTACCATTCTACGCACAGGGATTATTTTTTGCTTTGTTCTGTTTTGTTTTTAAATCAGAATCACCATACTTGAGGGACCAGCAGATGCCTTAATGGTTATATCACTGGACTCCCACATAGTCGACTGTGGTTTGAGTCCGGGACCCGGTGGCTTAGAACTCATGCCGGGCACATGTGCATGCATGCCCAAGATCCCAAGAGATTCGAGAATGGAGGAGAAGAGATTACAGTGTGGCCATCCCACCCAGGGGGAATGATTTCTTACTTTCTGTCTCTCTGGTGTGTGCACAGGCCCTCTAGGAAAAAAAAAAATCTCTTAAAAAAAATTTGAAGTTTCACAGAATCCAAAATAACATGATACACACAAGCTAATGATCATTTTTAGCATAGAAACTTTTTTTTAAACCATCTATATGATGTAGTAAAAATCAGGTGTCTGGAATGCACATCTACTTTTCTGCCTGACAAACCCATCTAACCAATCTTTCAAAACAGGAAAACAAAGTGACAAGTTTCAAAGGAATCAAAACCTAGTAACAAGAGCTTTACTAGATGCAAGTAAGTCCTTTTAAAACAATACAAGCAAACAACATTCCCTAAATAAATGAAATGAATAAAAATCATCTGAGAAAAAGGTATTCTAGATTGCTCTAGCATTTAAAAATAGTGGTTTCTCACACAAATTTTACTGCCATCTTTCTCAGAAAATGCATGCCAACTATCTGACAGGTGTATGGTTTACACTGCAGGCTTAATCACAATTTGGGATTGAGAAGTTCTCTGCTTTCTGATGCCAATACAAATCTTAAAACACCTTTAAATGAAAAGGATAGGCAAAGGTATCATTTTATCCCCCCAAATCAAAAAACTATCGAAATGTACAGAACCTAAACTGACACTTTCAAACCTCTCCCTGGAGACTGATTTTCTTGGTATCCCAACCCCCTGGACCATCCTAACAGCAAAGCAGCCAGAGCTGTCTTTTGCTGAGTTTGACTGTTGTGTGTGCCATTTCCAGAGCTAAGGCTGATTCTCCCAACAATCCTAGAGTGGATGGATGACACTGTATTTACAGGAAGGCTGTGCAACATTAGGTTAGCTGGCCAAGGCCCCACAACTAACGCCAGACCTTGGGAAAACTATAAATTTCATAAACTCTTATCTACGTGATGTCAAGTCTCCAGAAAATAAAATAATTCCTTACATTTCAATATGGTATGATTACAACAGGCTGTTATATCTTTTTTAAAAATGTTTTTTGCTCAGTCCACAATGAAAAATTACATTTCCTTTGCAAACCTTATTGGCAGCAGCTCCAATAAAGTGTTAGGTGATAGAACAATCCAAATCTTTTTCTTAAGCATTTTTAAATTTTTTAACATTCAATCACTATATATTTTTACAACACATAAAATGAATTTTTTTCTTAAACATTTCTAATCGTTTTCACTCCAGTTTCACACCTGAACAACAACCCCACAAAATTATCCAATCAGCCAGAGTTTAAAGGAACTCACACATTTTAAAAAGTCAGTTTGATCTTTGTATTACCATCTTTCTACCCTTACATACATGTCATGGGCAGAATGGATGAAATCCACTGGAATGACAAAATCACATAAGGAGAACTTCCCACCTGCTCACGTAACTTTTCCTGCTTTTACAGAAAGAAATCAAAGAACTTCCCCAATAATAGTATTTCAACTAATTTCCATGATTCCTGAGAGTATGGTTTCATCCTACAATTTGTAAGCTAAGCATTAACTTAATACGAGAGATATTCTGGGAATTTACATTCAGTAAGCAACCTCAAAGCACTGTCATGCCAATCAAACTAGAAAGTCAGTTTATACAGTAGAAAACACCAACCAGGTAAAAATAATGAAATGGATTGGTAAGGGCATCCCTTCTCGTGCAAGAAGGTTCGCATGGACAGTAGCACTTGAAGACTCATTTGTTTTCCTCAAAATATCTTTTAGGCACATGGTGGCATGGGCAGTAAGGTGACAATGTGGGATACCTGGGCCATACTGGAGGCCTGGAATTGAATCCCAGTTGACCTGAACATGCTAGGTGTATCTACATAGGCCCAAGATGCTGACTGGCTGGGGGGAGGGAAAGAACTATTACATGGTAAGACCCTCTCAAGGTTATTGGTATCCTTTGCTCCCTCCCCCAAACTCAAATAAAAAATAAACTTAAAAAAAAATGTATACTGAGCCAGCCCACAACCTGGTAGTTAAGGTGGTTGATCCCACATGGCCAACCACATGGTTCAAGCCCCAGACCCACTGCTTAAAAAACCCAGTGGGCATGTGTGCCCAAAAAAGAAATGGAAAAACAGAGAAGGGATTGCAATGTGACTGCACCCCACTGGATGCTTTCTCACTTTCCCTTTATCTCTAGAAAGTACATGTGCCCTCTGGCAAATTGTTACCCAGGCACAGTATCATACATTGGACATTGCTGCTTGCTTGGCAGGCTGAGACTCCACTGGGAGGCCCGGGTTCAGTTCTGCCCTGCTCTAAAAGCCGGGTATGGCTGCACACACCTGTAGTCCTACCTACTGTACTCAAGATCACAAGCTCTCAGCCAGTATGGGCAGCACAGTGAGCTATCTTTGTATCCACAGCAATCTATGGCTCATAGATAAATGAATTAATATGTGCTGTAATTGTGCATGGGTAAGTCCACTACAGTGATTATTCAGTTAATCAATGTTCTGAAAACACTTTTTTTCTATATTCACGGTAAATATATATTTAAGGACTTTCTTTTTAAAGTCTAATTTCAATATATGGATGTTTTCCTTCATTAAAAATTTGCTCAGCAGCAGCCAGTCTGACTTGGGATATTTGTCTTGAAATTGATCCAATGAATATGCTCAATTTCAATAACTACTCTGGCAAGAAAAAGCAAGCAAGATTTCCAAAATCAATACATTAGGTCAGTGTCTGCAACGTAGCACAATTCATACAGTCGATGCAGTGTTATACCATATGTTTTCATTTCTCAATGTTAATCACTTTTGATTTAAAGATAAGCTGTCAGTGTCATTAATCTGTTTACCGTCTCCCACCACCCCTATAGAAAGCTTTACTTTCCCCTTTTCAAATAATTTCAGAAAATTATGTAGAGTAGAATGGCTTTTTAAATAAGCCAATTTTAAAACAGGTTTAAAATAGGTCATCGTTATTTTATACGGAACACATACTGAATTCATTCAGGGATAGTCTAAAGTTCTCTGTCCACTTTACTTTTATCCCTTTTCCAATAAGACTCAGGTTTCCCAACTTCTACTTTTAGGTTCTGATTTGTTTGGGAAGTCTCTATTTTTCTAAATTCCATTACCATTAAATGTTTTGATTCATTCTCACTGCTATCACCCTAGTTCAGATCTGCACTAGTCTTACAGAGCTCTGAGACCAGTTTGGGTATCAGGGTAATCTCTCATACTCTTGTAGTTTCTTCCCCTTGCAAAATGAAAACGTTGAGACCTACGTATCAGGGTCACAGTGAGTATGAAACAAGATAGTGGGCACGAGAGAGCCTGGCAGAGGAACTGGTGTCAAGAAGGTGCTAATTCACGCTTAGGAACCATCTTTTTCCTTTTCTCTCCAATCCTCTCGCTTGGACTTCACAGCAAGATTCATCTCGAAACATGAATGTAGCCTCCTTACTCTCTTCCTCAAATTCCTCCAATTAGTGCTCCATGTTCTAGGACAGTGTTTCTGAAAGTGTGATTCCCAGACCAGCAGCACCTGAGAACTGGTGAGAAATGGAAATTCTCAGGCCCCAGCCCAGATCTTCTGAATCAGGAACTGTGGAAGCAGGGCCTGGCACTCTGTTTTCATAGTACTCCAGTTGATTCTAACATATGCTCAAGTTCGAGAATGACTTCAGTCTACTTTGTCTGGCATTAGAGGGTTTCCTCAAAACAATTTTACTTTCTCCTTGCACTTGCCTTTCCAGACCTGCTCCAAGGAAAGTCTACTGCCATTTGAATTCCCAGTTCCAAGACGTCACTCCCCTATTACATCCTTTCCCTCTATGACCCCTTTTCTATCCTACCCAACTTAAATTCTACCTTTCTTAAATTTTTTTCCTGAGGATCCCAGTCTCCAGAATAGGGGTCCATCCTCTAATTAATTATTTCGGAATATCTGTGTGAGAATATGCAGAGGTCACAAGCTAGGTGTACTCAGTTCATAAGAGTGTGCGCGTCATTAACTGCATTGATTGTCGATAACATTAAAAAATACAGAAAAATCAAATAAAAATATAGATTGTTGCCCTGTGTCACAGGAAATCACATTCCTGTACGAAGGAGCCACATTTCACATGACAATAATCCGTGGAGTGATTAAGGTTCAAACACTCCCTATCATTTTTCATTCTAAATGTAGGTTTTCTTCTGACATCTTCAAATATTTCAAACAGTGATATACATTTCTTATGCTTCTGTAACTTTATACATTTGTTTTCTCTCCTAGTATTATAGAATATAGCCTTTAAAAGAACTGTTTCTTTTTTCCAAGCCTTACTATCCAGAACTTAAAATGAAATAGAGTGTTCACCACATAAAAAGAATATTCTGGACAGTGTAGACCTCAAAACATTTAGAACACACACAGTTCTTTTGAAAACTTGTTTTTCAGCTAACTTGGAAGTAGTATTAGATGCTTGTTTCCAAAATTTAGGTCCAGTCATTTGTTAATGAGGGGAGATACATTCTGAGAAATGGATCCTTATGCAAGTTGGGTGTTGTGTGAACATCAGAGTGCATGTAACACAAACTAGATGGAGTTGCCTACTACACGTCCAGGCTGGCCGGTACAGCCTACCACCATCTTATGGGACTCCATACTATGCATTGTCCAGTTGGCAAAAACTTTGTTATGCAGAGCATGGCTATATGGAGGCACAACACTTAAGAAAGGTGACAAAAATAAGAAATTTTTAATATATTTTGGTTCAGGTTGTTGTTTTTGTTTTCTAGTGAGAAGTACATATATCAGCTGAAAAAAGCAAGTCTTTTGCTGAGATACTGCTTGTGACTTTGAGTCTTTTTTTTTTTTTTTTTTTTTGGAGATTTTCGCTATAGGGCGCGTGCACTCGCCAGACAGAGAGACAGAAAGCGAGAAATCACCCCCCAGGGGATGGTCACGCCGCAATCCCTTCTCCTCCATTCTCCTCTCGGGATCTTGGGCACGCACGCACACGCAACGGGCGTGAGTTTTAAGCCACCGGGTCCGGGACGCGAACCGCAGTCGACTACGTGGGAGTCCAGCGACATAGCCATTACGCTAACTGCTGGTCCCCCTGACTTTGAGTCTGAACCCTCCTTTTACATCTTGGATTACACTTGCCCAAGTAAGATTTTTTTTTTTGGGGGGGGGGGGGGGACGAGGATTTTGCCTTAGAGCATATTTGCTTGCAGGAGAGACACTGCCCTGAGAGGAAAAGTGAGAATCCCCCCCCCCTTCCCCCAGGTACGCTACAGTCTCTTCTCCTCCTGGAATTTTGGGCACAGACGCGCACGCGCTGGGCATGAGTTTCAGGCCACCGGGTCCGGGACTCGAACTGCGGTGACCCATGTGGGAATCCAACGACCTAACTGCTACTTCGCTCTTTGGTAGCGGCCACTTTCGACCACCTGGTTTTTCTCCAAACCGCCAGGCAACAGACTTACCGAAACTCCCTAGCTGTGACAGAAAGGTAAGCTCACCAACCTGCCCCAAATGTTTTAAACTACTGTTGACAGCGCCTTTTCGTTTTAGGAGAAAAAGGGCCTTCTCCGTGAACCCGCGGGCCGACGCCTGCCAGGCCACACATACGCTGCTCTGGCACCGTCCAGTTCGGTAACCATTTTTCTTGTCCCCGCCCCCCAACCCTCCCGGGGGCGCCCCAATTGCCAGGGCAGGCCCCCCAGCGGGCGCCGGCGGCGGCAGCCCAGCGCGGACACCAGGACGCCGCGCGCACCCCCGCCTATACTCACCCGCCCGAGACCACGGAAGTGCCTTTCGGCCCGCCCCTTCCGTCGGCCCCGCCCCGCCCCGCGCCTGTCGAAGCGCGCAGGCGCAGTGCCCACCGCCGGCGCGTGGGGCCGGGACCCCGCCCTGGGCTCGCGCGGCGAGGGGCGTGGCCAGGGTCCCGGTGGACGTGGCCGCGGAATTCCGGCGTGTGGCTGGGTGTGCCGAGCGCGAAGGCCCACTGGTCCGCCGCGGGTACCCGGCCGCCCTCTGGAAAGTGAAGCTTGGAGGTGGTGGGGACGGTTTGGGGGTACCTTTTGCTTTTCTCCTCGCCCCCAAAGTTTGAGGGTAACGTCCCGCTCCTGCCGCGGCAGCCTGGGCGGCCCGGATGCCCAGATCCCGTTCCTCCCTTCGCGGTGGGATTCTTGAGCGAGACACGTGACTTTTGACAAACTGGCAAAATCGCAGAAACTCCGCAAAGTAGTTTGCAACCTCTTGGCATGCACGCCCAACGTTCAGCCCACTTAGTTCAATTTTTAGACCACAGCATGGTTTTTAAAGGGTGAACAACCCACATCTTTTTTTTTTTTCCAATGAAAAAGTCATCCATTCTTACTAATATTTCTTAACGTGCACCGAAAGTAAGGACCGGAGCTCACTGCCTATGAGTTTGGGGAGTAGCCAGGGGAAAAGGCTCCCTGCTGAAGCAGAGGTGAAAACCAACATGCAAATGTGCTACCTCACTGCGGGACAGGATTCTAACTTTCCAAAATACCTATTAGGTAATAAAATAATAGTAAGACCATCGGATACTATTCTAGGATTTTTAGGGAAAACTTTCTCCCTCAAATGTTTACTGTAATGAAAGTAAATAAAAACAGCACAGGCAATGCAGGCTCCGATAATAAGTAAAAAAGACCGTAAGTGGGAACTGTATTAAAATTATAAAATTAATATTTGGAACCAAGAACTCAGACCTCTCATAGGGCTTGTCTAATTGCATTTGGGAGAGTTTAGGTCTTTACTTAGATACTTTATGTAGGTTGATTTTTACTGGATGTAAAACAAAACAAAACAAAATTAATGAACTTTCTTAGCATCTTTATTGATATTATTTGAACTTTAATGCTACCACTTTTACTCCAAAGAGCAATCATAGACCCGAGAATTGCGGAATGTTAAAAGTCCAAATGAAGCAAAGAATCTAGTGGAAAGAACATGGAAACATCTTTCAAATCTCAACTGCTGAACACAGATGCAGCAAGAGCAAGTATTATTGTTTTCTTGTTTATTTAAACCTGTACAGTCTGTGTCCCGGGTGTCAGGGACCTTGCTTTGTAAGGTAACAGTCACAAGTTCTAGTGAAAAGGTGTGGAACTCTTCGGGTGGCCATTATGCTGCCTAGCACAGTCCACCCTCTGTACCCCAAAGATTCATATCTGGTCACATGTAAAATCCCTACCCCAAACCCCAAAATTATCTACACATTACAACACATCATTTAAATCGCAAAAGTCCCAAATCAAGTCATCTAAGTTAGCTTTATGTAAGGCTCTGTGTATAATCCATCCTGGGACAAAATTTCTTTCTACCTTTGGACCCACAAAGCTAGAGAATGAGTTCTCTGTTCCTAAAGTGCATTGGTAGATTGGGCGTAGGGTAGCAGTGAGAGCCATTCCTATTCAAAAAGAGAGAAGAGGAAAGGAAAAAAGGAGTCACCATTCCCAAACAATTGGAAAATCCAATCAGGCCATCACTATGAAATCTCAAGGCCTCACAAGATAAGTCTCTGGTTCTTTGTTCTACTCTCTGGACACCAGGAATGAGAGCTGGGACAGGTACGAAGGGCCATTACACCACATGCCACAGTCGTCATTCTTTTCATTAGATTCACTTTTTTTTTAAATTAATCTTCTTTAGTAGTGGTTCTTTAGCACTAACATGTCTCCATTAGTCCAGTCCATAATCGCTTTTACACAAACACTTGAATGGTACCTGAGGAGCTCGCCTATTTTTTTTTCTTTTTAAATTTGCTATAAGGGCTTGTACATTCACTGGCGAGAAAGAGAGGGGGAAGTGAGAAAGCACTCCTTGGGGGGAGAGTGATGGCCACAACACAATCCCTTCTCCATTCTCCACTCCAGATTTTGGGCAAGCATGCACGCATGCCTGGCATGATTTTCAAGCTGCTGGGTCTGGGACTTGAACTGTGCAGTCAGCCATATAGGATCCAGCAACCTTAATCACTATGCCACCGGCTGGTCCAACACTTATCATTCTAAGAAACTTTATTTTAATTCATTTAATAGGAAATGCAAATATGCCATCTAATTTCCATCAGATGGAAAAGAATACTCATTTTTATACACAGATCAAATTATCATATATGCAATTCATTTATTTTAAATTTATTGATTGCTTTTACGTCCAAAAGTCCCTTTCTTGTCTTTAATTTTATGGGATAGGGCAAATTTTACAATTTCTAAGGTCATCACCTTCGCCCTTTAAGGATGTTGGAAGTCCATTTCTGCCTCCCAGCAGGTGGCAGCAAATCAATACTTGATAAGGTACAGTAAAATCTGTGCTTTTCTTGTCCTGGTAAATGTTTGAGATGTTGCAGACCGACTTTTCTTAACTAGAAGAGCAAAAAGAAGATTGCAGCCAGATTGTGGGGATTTGTATCTGTTTATCAGCTGGTTGGGAGAGCATAGTTCATTTATGTGACTAAATTTTACCTTGTTGCCGTATTTATATGGTTCTTCATTACTCATCTCTCACAGAACCAAAAGTCGTTTCTAAATCATTCTGTTGGATAACAGTAAAGCTTACATGTTATAATCCGTGAATATATACACTCTCCATGGCCACTGATTGGCTAATACTTAGCCAATATGACATTCCAAAATTTATGGAATATTCTCTCTATTGTTCTTAGAGGGAAATTTATAGTTTGTGCCTTTATTAGGAAAGAAGAAAGAATGAATCAGTGACCTAAGTCAGGGTGAACAAACTGGTTCACAGGCCAAGTCCAATGTACAGCCTGCTTTGCACAGTCTCCTAAACTCTAGCAAAACTAACGAAGAAATAAAGAGACAAATTACTAGTATCTGGTCTGCAAGGACACTACTGATTCTGCAAACATTAAACCTTGGGTTCTCAAGCAGAGGTGCATTGTCTCCAGGGTACATTTGGCGATATCTGGGGACATCTTTGGTTGTCCACAGCTGGGAAGGATGCTCTCAGTGTCTAGTTGGTGAAGGCCAAACAGCTAAGTACTCCTCAGTGCTCTGGACAGTGCCCCATGGCCCTTTTCCAGCCTCAAACATCAACATTTAATGCTGAGGTTGGAAAATGTTAACTAAAACTATTAAAGAGGAACCATAAACAAATTTAAACTGATAAAATCAAAAACTTAGACGAAATACATGAAGTCCTTAATGAAAATAGAACTTAAAACTGACTGAAGAAGAAATAGAAAATCGGACTACTTGGGCCAGATCCGTGGCTTGGTGGTTAAGGCAGCTGGATCTCATATGGCTGACTACACAGTTCAAATCCTGGACCTGCAGCTTGAGACCCACACCAGCGATGTGAGCATATGTGTCAAAAATCCCAACAGGGTGGGGAAGTGGAAAAGGAGGGATTGTGGTATGACCATGCCCCATTGGGAGAGGGTGGGGGAGTGCTTTCTCATTTTCCCTTCCTCTCTCTGTCTCTCTTTCTCTCCAGCAAGCACATGCATCCAGAATTTGAATCCGTAATTAAAAACGCAAAGAAAACTCTAAACACAGAAGGTTTCAATGGTGAATTCTATCAAACATTTAAAGAATGCATAGTGTCAATCTTATATAAATTCCTTAAGGAAATAGAGGAGAGAATAATGATAGCATACCCCTCTAGGAAAAATCTGACGAATATATTAAAATATCACAGACCGATATTGCTAATGGATATACATGCAAAATTCTCACGTGAAATACTAACAGATTGAACACAACAATGCAGAAAAAGGATAAAATACAATAGCCAAGGAGAGTTGATCTCAAAATGCAAGCTTGCCTAGCATTTATAAATCAAACAATGTAATTTACCATATTACTGAAATAAAGGAGAAAAAAATTGTATGATCATCTCAATAGAGGTAAAAAAGCATTTGGTAGTTTATTGACAATTCTGATTAAAACAATCATAAAATAAGAAATAAAAGAGCACTTTATAAAGGACATTGATGAAAGACCACTAACTACTATCATGCTCAATGAAATATTCAATCCTAGGGGACCAGCAGTTGGTGTAACGGCTATGTTACTGAACTCCCATGTAGTTGACCGTGGTTCGGGTCCCGGACCCGGTGGCTTGGACTCCCACTGGGCGCGTGTACATGCATGTCCAAGAGGACTGTCTTTTTTAAAAAAAGTAAAACTACCTCTCTCTCCTCACAGTAATTTATGTAGAAAATCTATTTTAAAAAATTAATTCTAAACTTTCTGTGTAGAAAATCTTCAAAATCTAGAATTAACAGAAAGTAGTGAGATATTTGGATAAAAGGTCAGTATATAAAAATCAATATTTCTTTATACCAACAAGCAGAGATTGAAAAATGAAATATTAAAATATACTACTTATAATAGTATTACAAATATCTAGAACTGAATTTAATGAAAGACATGCAAGAGCTAAACCCTGAAACTACAAAACATCACTGAAATGAAAGGAGATCTAAATTTGGGCCAGCTGGTGGTATGGTGGTTAAGGTGGCTTGATTCCACATGGCCAACAGTATGGGTTGAGTCTCAGACTTGGTGGCTTGAAACTCACACCAGGCATGTGTGCGTGCATGCCCAAAATCCTGCGAGGAGAATAAAGGAGAAGGGATTGTGGTTTGGCCATCCCCCCGGGGCAGGGGGGGGGGCGACTTCTTACTTTCTGCCTGTCTCTCTATATATCTCTTTGTCTCCCTGGCAAGTGCACGTGGCCTATAGCAAAAGTCTCTCTAAAAAAAAAGAAAGGAAAGAGAGAAAGAAAGACAGACAGACAGACAGACAAACATGCCAGGCACCCGGGTGTGCATGCTTGCCTGAGAAGAGAATGGAGGAGAAGATATTGCAGAGTGACTATCCCCCCTTGGGGGGGGGGGATTTCTTATTTTCTCTCTGTCTCTCTTTCTAGTGAGTACATACACTCTATAGTGAAACTGAAAAATAAAATTTAAAAAGAGTTAAATGAATGTGGAGAGTTGTGTATTCATGCATGTACGAAGAAAAAACATACACTGAGCTATGAATATATGTCTCAATTACTTTAGAAGGATTCACCTCATACAAAATAAGCTCTTTGGCCACAATGGACATAGAAGTCAAAAATAGAGAAATCTCTGGAAAATCCCCAAATTGAATCATCAAAGACATAGATTTTCCAGACCACTGATCTCAAAGTTCAGATTGATGTTGAAGACATTTTTCTTCTTTGCACAGCTAGTCTGTTTAGTAGGAAATGATTATAGACTTATTAATTCCACATTCTAACCAACTGCACTAACATGGCACTGCCCTGAGATTGGGGCGTGCTGGGAACAACTGCAGATGGCTGTTATATACTTGAATTTTGAACTAAAACAGTTACAGCATATTTAAAATTCATGAAATTGTTCCCATGTCTCACTTTCCTTCCCTCACAGTCTGGAAATACTGAGGAAAAGTCTGGAAACAGGATTGTGGGTATAGTTTGCAAAACAGAAAATCTGTTCCAGGACAGCTTTTGATGAATTTAATAAGTATAAAGATAATGAACATAGGCTAGATCTACATAATGCTGTAACAGAAATTCATAGAAAAAGCTCTATGGGAAACTGAATGTAAGACTGGTTCTGGCAAGATTACTCCTTCTATTTAATGGTAATGCGTGGTTTAAGTGAAGGAGGCAGTACCTGGCGTGCTTTCCTCTACTCTCACTGCCTTTCTAAAATTTAAATTTGCTATAGGATATGTGTATTTGCTAGAGGGAGAGAAAGAGAGAAAGCATTCCTCAGTGGGAATGGCCACATTGCAGTCCCTTCTCCTCCCAGGATTCTGGGCATGCACACACACGCATTCAACCCTGTTTTCAAGCCACTGGATCTGGGGCTCAAATCATGCCGTTGGCCATGAGACACCTAGCCACCTTAACCGGCATGCCACTGGCTGGCCCTATTCTCACTGATTTTAAATATCTTTTTCATCTTATTATTCTAATAAAATAATTAAAATTCATTTTCTAATAGAAAAATGCCCACCATTCAGATTTGTCCTAAGTATCTTTTAAGTTTAAGTTTCTCTTTAGTAGACGTTTGAGAGGATTTGGAACTAAATATCACTCAATATTAGGAAGTATTTGGGGGGTCAGCTGGTGGTGTGGTGGTTAAGACGGATGAATCCAGATCCACTGGCTTGAGAAACACACAGAGCATGTACATGTGCATGTCCAAAATCCCCGAAGGAGGAGGAAATGGAAAAGAAGGGATTGCAGCATGACCATTCACCATGGGGGTGCTTTCTACTTTCCCTCCCTCTGCCTGTCTCTTTCCTGCATTCACACATGTTCTCTGGAAAAACTGAACACACACCAAAAGTATTTGACCCTTGAAAAGGTTTTAAGTTACTCTTTCTTATAATTATTGATTTTGACTGTCAGGTATGCTTAATTTCACCAGATTAATTTTCAGATTTCACTTTGGAAGCAGAGTTCAGAAGACATTTATTTCCAGAAGTTTCCATCCCTTTATCCAAAATAATACTTTAAATATTTTTTTTCTAGTCTGTACCTTTTACAGTTTTTAGCATCATGCTATTTCCGATCAAAAAGGAAAACCCAGAGTGATGGTTTGTTAACAGCCAATCACAACTGGTGTGTTTAAACATATTTAATGGCCATTGTGGTAACTATTATCATAATCTTAATTGTTCCTTTCAACTTCCCTGTGAAATGGATATCACCATTATCCCCATTTTAGGTATAAGGAAACTAAGGCACAGGGAAATTACCCAGAGTGCCCAAGGTCACGTGATAAATAATAGCCTCCAGCTTTCAGTTCATGTCATTGACTCCAGTATCAACATATGTAATCGTTGGTGTTTATGAGCTCGCATTCTGCTGTGCATTTACTAAAGTGAAAGATTGTTTCAGAGCCCCCCCAGTTTACTATGGCCTCTCCAATTTCTGTGTTACCTCTGTTTAAGGTGTGTTGTGGCATCATGTTGGCAAATTTTCCAGTGCCATACCCAATTTCACCACTAGATGGCAATGAAATGAGGAGTCACGTGCTGCTAGTGTCTGACAGGAGGCTCAGAACTAAGTGTAAATGTCAACAGAATATGATGGAAGGTGTTAAAAAATAAGAATTTGTAACAGTAGCAATCATGAATAATTATACCCTAGAGTAGCTTTTAAAGACTTAAGGAATGGCATATGGGAATATCCTTGATTTGATTATCACACATTGCACCCTGCTTTTAAAAAACATATTGCATGCCATAAAGAAGTACAACAATTTGGGACCAGCTGGTGGCATAATGGCTATGTTGCTGGACTCCCATGTAATCGACTACAATTTGAGTCCCGGATCCAGTGGCTTAAACTCACACCGGGCACGTGTGCATGCATGCCCAAGATCCTGAGAGGAGAATGGAGGAGAAGGGATTGCAGTCTGGCCATCCCCCCTGGGGAGTGATTTCTTGCTTTCTGTCTGTCTCTCTGTCTTTCCGGCAAGTGCATGTGCCCTATAGCAAAAATATCTCAAAAAAAAAAAAAAAAAAAAAAAAAGAGATGTACAACAATTAAATGTAGATACAAAATTATAAAACATAAGGAACAAGAAGATCACAACCATTATGTGGATAAGATGAATGACTCATAAAAGTTAAAAAGATAGATGATGAGCCTTTGTATTCATGAAGTATGTGGGGCAGATGTCAGAGCCTTTCCACAGGAAGGAAAACACCAAAGGAAATGAATTAAATGAGAGCAGGTGACTCTTAAAAAAATGAGACCAGCTGTAGAGTGATGTGACTTCAGGGTCAAATGAGTAAGAGTTCCAGTAAGATTCCACAGTAAGTGCGAATGTGTTACAAAAGCCAGTGACTAAAAAACTTTTATAGAACCTTTTAATAGACATCAATACTTCCTTTTCTAGGTTGTGTGTGTGTGTGTGTGTGTGTGTGTATTTATTTTTTCCCCAACTTTATTTGATTTTATTATTTCTTCTGTACATTTAGTTGAACACCTTCATGGCACTTGTGCCCTCTGGCAATAAAACATATAAAAATAATAGCAGATGGATTGGGCTTCTGTTTCTTTTTTTCTTTCTTTCTTTTTCTTTTTTTCTTTTTTTCTTTTTTTTAGAGGTTTTTGCTATATGGCACATGCACTCTCCAGAAAGACAGAGAGAGACAGAGAGACAGAAAGTGAGAAATCACCCCCCAAGGGGAAATGGCCACACCGTAATCTTTTCTCCTCCATTCTCCTCTTGGATTTTGGGCATGTACGCACATGCTCCTGGAGTGAGTTTCAGGCCTCCAGGTCTGGGAATTCCAAAGAATTTTTAAGCAAAAAAGTGAACCTAAATTAGTGATGCCAGATTTAGCAAACAAAAATACAGGATATCTATACAATATTGGGGGCATAGTTATACTAAAAATATATTTTTTGTTTATCTGCAATTCAAATTTAACTGGGCATCCTCTATTTTATCTGGCAACCTAATCTGAACATAAATACAGTTTTAATTTCTAAACTTTGATGGTTATATTATTATAATTATTATTTTAAGACAGTGATTCTTTAAAAAAAAAAAGTTGCGAGAGACAGGCACCCCATCAGGGTCAACGCTGTGATTCAGTCGGTCACAGTCTCAGCCAGCCTGAATCGTGGGTATGTGTGCCCATGCCTGGTGTGAACAGGGAGGCCCCAGGACATAAACCAGGACCTCCCCATGTGGGTTTGGTTGTATGACCACTGTGAAACTGGCTGGCCTTTAGGACGGTGGTTCTTAACCTTGATTGCAGATTATAACCAGTTAGGAATTTATTTTAATCTATCAATTATAACTAGAATCTCAGGAGTGGGACCTGGGCATCTTACTTTTTAATGCAACCCTTCCTCTTCCCACCCACCCTCTCTTGATCTTAATGTGCAAAATTTAGAAAAACTGACGAATGGTCAGCCAAGTGGGATGGTGATAAAGGCAACAGATCCCTCATGGTTGACTGCATGGTTTGAGTCCTAGACCTGACTTGAAAATCATGGCTGGCACATGTGCATGTGTGCCCAAAATCCTGAGAGGAGAACAGAGGAGAAGGGATTGCAGCATGGTCACCCATTTTGGGGCATGCTTTCTTACTCTCTCTCTCTCTCTCTCTCTGTCTCTCTCTGTCTCCGGCAAGCACACATACCCTATAGCAAATAATTTTTTTTACTTGATCAGTATTTTCAGGTGCTTAAATATTCTCTATTATACACAAAGCTCTATAAAATAAATACTCTAAATTTTCAAAATAATCACCATAATCTAATTCAATGTTTTTAAACACATTGTCTTGACAGTAATACGTGCAGTATACCTGGCATGACATCATTTTTGCAGATTGACTATTATCTCTGCTATATTTTTCTGGAAATATTCAAGTTTTTTTTTTTTATTCAAGGAGAAAAATTGCCAAAGGCTGTGATATGAAAGTAAGCAAAGTCTTTCCCCCTAAGCTGCGATGAAAAGCAAGACGATGTTTTGTTTGTTTTTTTTTTTAATTATGTTTGGTGACAGACTTTAATTTCAAAGTAGAAGGAAAGAAATATCTTTTTAAAAATATTATATTAAAAGTATGAGCAGTTGCCCTGAAGCATAATTCAATATTTATCAAATTCTTTGTGTATTTTTGCTGAACTTGGAAGGAGTAGCTTTGGTCTCAGATAACCAACATTTAACTGTCTCTGATAAATACTCTCAGTCCTCTTCACACCAAATTCAAACGTGCTTATTTTGTTTCTTTTCAATTTCACAAGAAAGGGAGACAAGACTAAATTGCTGCATGTTCCTTTTTTGATCTTATATACTATGTTAGCTTGTTAGAATAAATGAGAAATGTCTGTTTACTTAATTAAAGGAACCCCATTGGCTGTGTTACCCTGGTTTCTTACTGATGGTGCAGGCGACTATACTTACAAAAAGATCAAAAGTTGTATTCCGTTGCTCCTACATTTTCTAGTCCATTATAATAGCTCTTGGTACTCTCAGCCAATTTTCTGAAAATGGTTCACTGTAAGCCCTGAAATAGCGACTTTCTATCTCACATCCTATATCATTATTTTCCTCCTAGAGCTAGTTGATGAAAGTGTCTCCAAAATATCTCATAATTATTAACTGATTCAAATTTCTGATTCGGGGCCAGCCGGTAGCATGGAGGTTAAGGCACTGGATCCCTCATGGCCAACTCTGTGGTTTGAGTCCTGGACCTGGTGGCTTGCTAATCATGCCAGGCAAATGTGCATGTGTGCCCAAGATCCTGTGGGGAGAATGGAGGAGGACTGCAGTATGGCTACCCCCCAGAGAATATTCTCTCACTTTTTCTCTCTCTTGTTCTCTCTGGCAAGCGCACACACCCTATAGCAAAAACAAAAACAGAAAAACACTTGCTGATTAGGAAGAAAACTTGCCCAATGGGATCACCATTGAGAATGACTGTACCACAGTGCCCCGGCCTAGCAGGCTCACAACTTGGTTTATAATCTCTCAGCTGAAGAAGCATGTTGAGCAAACTCACAGAAACTAAGGTATGCGACCAAAACATCCAAAGTGTCTGCTTGTTATTTTCTCTTCAGACAAATTTCAGCCTGAGTCCAAATTTCATAGAGTCAGATGATATTAATGGCTGGTGTTATCAATACCTGATGCACCAGCTCCATTTTAGGATTCATCTTCTACATTGCTGATCACCAATTCTTTTATTTTAAGTTAAAAAAATTTTTATTGCCAGATGGCATGTGTGCCAGAGAGGCAAAGATAAATAAACCCTCGATGGCTGTGTTACCTGGGGCATGGTCACACTGCAATCTTTTTTCCTTCATTCCTCCATCCTGTCAGAATTTTGAGCATGCACATACACACGTCAAACACGTTTTTCAAGCCACTGGGGCCGGGACTCAAACCGGTCAGCCATATGTGATCCAGCTCCTTTAACCACTCAGCTATAAGGCCAACCCCGCTGATCACCTCGTCTGACTGATAAGTATCTCTTTTGCATATTAGTAGGCATTCAGTCTGGTTATAGTCATACGTCGTTAGGCAAGGTGTATTTCTTTTTCTCCAGATGATCTTAAGTGTTTTATTTATTTCTTCTGAGAGATTGGAAGAGACAAGCATCCCAACATGGTCTTCACACCACCATCCACCCTATCCTCAGCCAGCCCAGATGAGGGGCATATGGGTGCACACTTTGTGTGTATGAGAAAGCCTTAGGACACGAAACCAGGACCTTCTTATGTGAGTACAGCATTGCAGAGCACATGTTACTGCTGTGCCACCACAGCTGACTCTTCATAACTCTTAAAATAACTTATTCCAGAGTTTAGCTATATTTTTCTCTTTCCGTATTCTTTTATTTTGGGGAGGCAGGGGTTTTGCTTATAGGGCATGTGTGCTTGCCAGAAAGACATAGAGAAACAGAGAGACAGAAAGTGAGAAATCACCCCCCAGGGGGGGATGGCCATGCCACAATCCCTTCTCCTCCATTCTCCTCTCAGGATCTTGGGCACGGATGCACACACACACCTGGCATGAGTTTAAGCCACCTGGTCCAGGACTCAAACGGCGGTCGACTACATGGGAGTCCAACGACATAGCCATTACTCCAACTGCTGGTCCCCTCTTCCCATATTCTAAGCAGCATCTTACCTCTAGAACAAAAACTACATGACAATAAAAATCCTGTCTGTGCCACTCACCTTGGAATCCCCTAGAGCCAGAATGATGCTTGTAACATGGTAAGCACACACACACACGCACACAAAGTAATTGAGTGAAAGAACAAATGAATGATGTCTCTAGATATTCCTACACCACCCAACTGCTATTAGAAAAAGAATATGCATTATGTACCCATGGAGTATTCCCCCTTGTTGGAGCTAGAAGGAAATAACTCAACTTGATTTATAATCTCTCAGCTGCTTGCCTTGGACCCACCATTTTTTTTTTTTAGAATTATTTATTTATTTGTATTTATCATTGCTACTACTATTTTTTTTTTTTTAATTTGATACAGGCACTCACCAGAGAGAGAAAGTAAGAATGCAAGCCTCCAGGTCTGGGACTCGAACCACAGTCAGCCATGTGAGAGTCCAGTGCCCCAACCACCACACCACCTGCTAGCCCCTTGACCCACCAATTTAAATTATTAATTGTGAGTTATTTGTATTTGTTCATATAAAGTCTGAACCATAGATGTCTGTTTTATATATCATCTACACAAGGAGAATTCAGTGAATTCATGGGTAAATGGAATTAAAGTACAAATTTGTTTTAGTGTCCCCCCCCCCAAAAAAAAAGTGAAATTCATGCAGTTTTTTTTCCATAATATACATATTCCATGAACTTTTTTTTTTTTGAGAGATTTTTGCTATACAGCGCACGCGCTCACCAGACAGAGAGAGGCAGAGAGACAGAAAGCGAGAAATCACCCCCCGGGGGGATGGCCACGCCGCAATCCCTTCTCCTCCATTCTCCTCCCAGGATCTTGGGCACGCACGCACACGCGCCCCGGCGGGAGTTTTAAGCCACCAGGTCCAAGACTCGAACCGCAGTTGACTCCGTGGGAGTCCAGCAACATAGCCATTATGTCAACTGCTGGTCCCAGATTCCATGAACTTTTTGAAGACCCCTTCAAAAGTATCTCTACCACCTACCCATATGCTGTGGGCTGCATGATATTAATACACACTGTCTTGAGTTTTATAAGCCAGCGCTATCTTGCAGCCACAGGTGGCGTGAGTAAATAAAAGACTGGAGGGCTTCAGATGAGCTGTTTTGAAGGACACTGCCATCCCAACACCCCCAAATCACACCCTGTAGGAAATGCCGCTCCTGTGTGGTGTTCCCAGGCTAGCTACGGTAGGAAAGCAAGAAGGAATTTAGTTTATACTCATTCTATACATTTGAAAGTTAAGATTCATTTTTTGGGCTAATTCTGTGGCCACGTGGTTAAAGGAGACAGATCCCACGTGGTCAGTGATGGTCCTAATTCCAGCCCTGGTGTTTTTATTTTGTTTGTTTTTTTTTTTGTTTTTTTTTTTTTGTTTGTTTTTTTGTTTTCTTTTTTTCCCCAAAAACAGGCCATGTGTGTGTCCCATATAGAGAAATGGAGGAGAAGGGATTGTGGTGTGGACACTCCTCACTAGAAGTGTTTTCTTGCCTCCCCTTCCCCCACTCCTCTCTGGTGAGTGCATGGACCCTCTGGCTTAAAAACAAACAATTTAGTGTATTATATATTATAGAAATCTGGTCACATATCTAGTAATTACTGTTTTCCTAAAAGTTGCTCATCTCAGCTAATAGTTAATGGTGCACTTTGCCTTTCCTATTGAATTTTATATAACTCACTGCTATTTACATCTGCTTGTTTTACATTTTTTACCATGTGTTATAATCGCCAATTTGCTGAAATGTATCAATGGCTTAAAAGTAGTTAAGTGTAAAGGTGGTGATAAGAACTGCGATGTCAGTAGAACAACACTGGGAATATAAACAGTGAACAGAAATCCACTGCAAATACTGAATGGGAAACCGTGTATGGTAGAACAAGTGAATCTTGATGAATATGTGAAAATTGGATTTTATCAGACCAGCAATCAATTTGCCTCTAGTTTCTATTACATTGTCTGTTCCGAAACTTTGTTAAAGAATGGCAAGAAGCCACAGAAGCTTTTGCCTTGCTTTCCAAGTACAGTGACCTTTCTGATAAACCAATTGAGTTTTTCCTGAACAAGCACAAAATAATGCTTTCTAATATGAAATTGATGAATATTGTCATTTAAAGGTAGAGAAGAGACCAAAACTAAAGAGACATTATTCAAAGTTACATTCCCCCCAAAACAAATATAGAAGTCATACCACAGCTAAGAAGTGTTTGAAACTAGCTCTAAGGTTAATGAGAATTACCATGCTCAGGAAGAAACTTTAATGACCTCTGGGTAATTCATAAATGAAATATAACATCTCATAATTTCTAATTGAAAAGTTCAAGTGCACTGCTGTATATAGTATATTCATGGCTTACAGCACAGAATAGTAATATCTATCAGGCTAGCAGAGATTTGGCTTACCTTTAGAAAGAATCACAGATGGGTAGAGTATCAATCAACACTCAGCGGAAGTGTGTAGAAATATAAGAGGGCTTCAAAAAGTTCGTGGAAAATGTGCATTTTAATTGGGCTGGCTCTGTGGCCTGGTGGGGAAGGCAGCCAGTTTCCCACATGACCAACTGCACAGTGGCTTAAGAAACATATTGGGGGCCAGCAGATGGCGTGGTGGTTAAGACACTGGGCTCCAACATGGTTGACCAGGGTTGGAGTCTCAGACCTGGTGGCTTGAAATTCACGGCTAGAACATGTGCGTGCATGCCCAAAATCCTGAAAGGAGAATGGAGAAGGGATTGCGGCGTGGCCACCTCCCCTGGGGAGGTGAGTTCTCACTTTCCCTTTCTCTGTCTCTCTCCAGCAAGTGAATGTGCTCTATGGCAAAAACCTAAAAAATAAGTAAGAAAGAAAGAAAAGAAAGAATAAAATAAAAAAAGAGAAAAGAAACAGTTTATTATATTTTATAAAAATCTGGTTACATACCTCGTATGTGCTTGTGCGTGTATACCCATAATCCCAAAGGAGGGAGAGATGGAAGACAAGGATTGCAGCATGACCATACCCTGTGGGGGTGCCTTCTCCTCTCCCTCTCTCTTTCTTGAACATGTGCAAGTATACATGCCATCTAGCTAAAAAAGTACTAGACTTAGATTTTGAATATTTTTTTGGTATGAAATAAACTCATACTTGAATTCCATTCTCCCTCAAACTTTTGAAGACCCTTGCCTATGAAAGAGACATGACCCTTGACTTGTGAGTTTATTGCTTCATCCTCATGCTAGAGATTGTTCACGTAGTTAACAATTATCCTGTGAACCATGAAGCAGCTAGAAAGACATTGACTGCGCCAGGAAAGTGCTTAATAAGGAAGTATTTTCTTACTTGGGTAAAAATTATTGTCCCTTTATCCATTGCTTTATTCCCAGAAAATAGTTGGTGAACTTAATATATTCAAACTGTGGCCACCTAGTATTTATCTTTTTTTAGAGAGATTTTTGTTATAGGGTATGTGTGCTCACCAGAGAGACAGAAAGCAAGAAATCACCCCCAGGGGGAGATGGCCACATCACAATCCCTTCTCCTCTGGTCTCCTCTCAGGATTTTGGGAACATATGCACATGTGCCCGGGGTAAGTTTCAAGCCACCGGGTCCAGGACTTGAACCATGGTCGGCCATGTGGGAGTTCAGCAACACAACCAGTATACCATCTGCTGGTCCCGATCTTTTAAGCATGCTTGTGAAAAATTGGCAGCAAACATGAACCTCCTTTCCCCACAGAAGTAAACTGTTTATTGAGGTGAAATGTGTTTACAAATGTTTTTAAACCAAGCTTGAGATCAAAGCATCTCTTCATACCACCAGTAATGGCAATTATTTTAAGTGGTTTTTTCAAGTGGCATATCTCAGTGATATTTTCTGCTTTCTAGTAGTCCCAGTTTATCATGCCAGCATATAAATTTTATCATTTTAAATATTAGGAATATCAGGGTTTCTTAAGATCAAACTGTGGTTTAAACACCCTAATCAACCGGTGGTTTTTTCTTTTCTCTTCCCTTCCCTTCCCTTCCTTTCCCTTTCCCTTTTCCCTTTTCCTTTCCTTTCCTTTCCTTTCCTTTCCTTTCCTTTCCTTTCCTTTCCTTTCCTTTCCTTTCCTTTTCTTTTTTAAAGAATTTGCCAAAGGGTGTGTGCACTTGCCAAGGAGAGAGAAAGAGGGAGAAAGCACTCCCTACTGACGTGTGGTCATACTGCCGCCCCCTCTCCTCCATTTTCCCACTGTGTGGGACTTGGGGCAAGCACAGGAGCCCAACGTGGGTTCAAGCCGTCAGGTTCAGGGCTTGAACTGCACGGTCAGCTGTGTGGGATCCAGTTCCCTTAACCACTAGGCCATGGACCAGCCTAACAAGTGATTTATTAACACTTTTTTTCATTCATCAGAGAAATCAATGACATTATGAAACATATTTATAATGTTATATTTGGAAAAATGAAATAAATAAAAAGAAACAAATCTAAACGCTGTTTTTAAACCTGTGGAAACATTTTCAGAGCCAAATGAAATGCAAATATATTTTAGTATTCCATTTAGTCCAGATGTTAAATACGATGTTTTCTATCCTAGAGCCGATCTACTGCTGAGAAAGAAATCATATCATACTCTCATATTTCACATATTTCAACCTTCTATTTAGAATGATCAGAAGAAGGTCCCGGACAATTCTACCATTCCCAATAAGCAATAATTATGATTAGGACTTTTTATTTCAGGAGAAATAGAACCAGGATAAAACTATGTGTGGGCTCTAACCCATACTTCAAAAGCTTTTCTTCTTTTAGAAGTTTACAGAAACCTTGGTAAATGATTGCAAACAATAGCACTCCTTTCTCTGGTAGAAAATAATTATCATTATTATTAATTGAAAAATACTTCGTTCTGGGTGAATCTTGAGAACACTTTGCCAAGTAAAATAAGCCAGGCACAAAATGACAAGGGCTTTACAATTCTACCTACAAGAGATACTGAGAAGAGTCAAATTCAGAGAGACAGAAAGTGAACTGGAGGCTGCCAAGGACAAAGGGAGTGGCCATGGAGCGGTCCCTTTCATGGTACACAGTCTATGTTGGGCGTGACGAGAAAAGGATGGAAATGAAGGCGAGGATGGACTTCTTACCACTACTTTGTATTCTTAAAAGTGGTTAAAATGTTAACTTTATAGTTATGTCAATTTTACCTCAGCATAAAAATCTGTTTTATTGAGCCAGTGATGGCAGGGAGGTTAAAGCAGCTGGATCACACAGGGCCAACTGCATCATTTGAGTCCCAGACATGGCGGCTTGAAAAACACCAGACGTGTGTGTGTGTGTGTGTGTGTGTGTACCCAAAATCCCAAGAGGAGAATAATGAAGGACAAGGGATTATAGTGTGGCCACCCCCCCCCCCGGGGGGGGTGTGATTTCTTTCTCTCTTTCTCTTTCTGTTTCTACAGTAAGCGCATGTGCCCTACGGGGAAAAACAAACAAATAAAGAATTGCTTTATTACTATTTTAAAATTTAATTTTTAAATCTAAACTAAAATGTACTTAAGTATATGACAAATTGATAGCCTGTGCGTGCTGAACATCTAGTGACTGTGGGTGCCGGTAGCAAGCTCTGGAAGTTCTCATTCAGGACTTTTGTTTCTGCAGAATGGAGGAAGTGAGAATGGACTGAAAAAAAATCAAGAGAGCTAAGCTTGGGGAATTAAGAGCAGGAAAGGGAAGTGGAAACTCCTAGTAGTTTGCTGTGGCGAGTCCACTCTCCTATTATCTACAGAAAGAGTACAAAGAGAAATTTAACATTGAGTTCCTGTGGTAGGCAGGTCCAGTGGCCTACAACAGAAACACATTTGTTGGAGTGTGTTGCAAAGTTCTGCATTTATTTTGCACTTGAACTTGTTAGGCATACTGAAGTGAAAGCTATTGGTTGCAGAATTCCTTCTTTAGGTAAAATAATCAAAATGAGGTCTTTTGAGACTTAAAACAGTTGTTATTGGACTCTACTGGAAGACAGTCTTTCCTGAAGTGGAGCCAGAGTATTGATAGGTACTCCATGCAAAAAGGGGTTTATAGTCAACAGATTTCTCTGCTATAGAACTTTCCAGAATGCATTTCGACTCAAAGAAAGGGTTAGCCTTTTAAAAAATATTGCTGATATTGCCAACAGGTCTTCAAATTGACCTCCTTTTTGCTTTTCACAAAGCATTTTATGAACATGTGTTCCGGGATGCACATTTTGGTAAAGGTCAATGCTAAGGAATCATTAGTATTGCTATCTATTTGCTTTTCACCCATGTTTTATTTGACCGCTGCAAATACCAGGAACTTAGTTACTGTTAAGTGATCTAGGTTTAATGTTTATTATTTTTCTTATTAAAAAGGCAATGAAATCATATTGATGAAAGATCAGCAAAGAGTAAAATTAAACACTTATGATCAATGATTACAGTATGCAATCACTGATGACTTCTGTCCATCAATGCAACTCTCTTACTGTAAGTATATATATGTATTTATTCACTATAATGCCATCTAGTGCATATCATTTTAAAAATTAAATTTTATTTATTATTATTTTAAATTTGACTGAGGGAATACAGAGACAGAGAGAGAAAGTGAGAAAGCAAACCACTAGGTCGAGACTTGAACCATAGTCAGCCATGTGCGAGTCCAGCACCTTAATCACCACACCACCTACCAGCCCCAGTACATATTTTTTTTTTTTTTTTTTTATTTTTATTTTTTTTTATTTTATTTATTTTTTTTTTATTATTATCCATTTTTTTGTTACATTGAATTACATATAACTTTAAAACTGAATATTGATCCACCACAAACTTCTTCCCATGTCCGTTAATATTTGTCCACAGGATAATTTTACTGCTGGGGCTGGATGGTGGCGCAGTAAAATGCAATGCTCCACAAGGCTAACCTACATGGAAAGGTGCTGGGTTTGCATCCAGAGAGTTCCCTGAGCACACCAAGGATGCATGTAACCTAATCTGAGGATGAAGCTAAGGGTGGATCCTGGCCTCAAGACCCTGTTGCGGTGTTATTTCTCAGCTGCTCTCTTTCTTAGTCATGGAAGAAAGAAACTCGGGGTAGCATGTGGCATGGTGGTTAAAGGTGCTCAATTCCCACATGGCTGACCACGGTTTGAGTCCCAGACCTGGTGTCTTGCTTTCTCGCCCTCCCTTTGTCTCTCTCTATCTATGTCTGGCCAGATTAAAATAATAATAATAACAACAACAACAAGTGGATTTAAATAAATAAATAATTCTTAAAAAAAAATAAAATAAAAGGGGACGGGGGGAGTCCAGCAGGTGGTGTGGTGGATAAGGGCACTGGATTCCCACATGGCTGACCACAATTCGGGTCTTGGACCTGGTGGCTTGCTTTCACACTTTCCCTTTCTCTCTCTGTCTGGTCAAATTAAAAAATAATAACAACAAATGGAATTAAATAAATAATTTAAAAAAACTTAAAAAAATGTTTTAATGCTAAACATTTCCATATTTGTACACATGTATAATGTTAAAACACAGGTCTGGGGACCAGCAGGTGGCGTGATGGTTAAGGCACTGGACACTCCCACATGGCCAACTGTGGTTCAAGTCCTGGAACTGGTGGCTTGCTTTCACACTTTCCCTCTCTCTCTGTGTCTCTCTCTGTGGTCAAATTAAAATAAATGAATGAATAAACAGAATAATTCTTTTAAAAAAAAACCCCACAGGTCTGACCTATTGGCATAGACTGACTGCAGGTCTAGAAAATTCACAAATACCTTCATTCATTTTATCTCTTCAGTGTAGCACTTCAGTACAGTTTTTTTATTATTATTATTTTTATTTTTTAAAGGTTTTTGCTATAGGGCGCGTGCGCACGCCAGACAGACAGAGAGAGACAGGGGGACAGAAAACGAGAAATTCCCCCCGGGGGGTGGCCACGTCGCAGTCCCTTCTCCTCCATTCTCCTCTTGGGATCTTGGGCACGCACACACATGCACCCAGCGTGAGTTTTAAGCCACCGAGTCCGGGATGCAAACCGCAGTCTACGTGGGAGTCCAGCGACATAGCCATTACACTAACTGCTGGTCCCAGTACAGTTTTGAAGAAAAGATTTGGTCAACCCTTTCTAACCCCTCCACACTTGCATTTTGACTAATTAGATGTAGCCACAGCTGGTCAAGGTTATGTGATTGATAACACATTTGCCTATAACATAATTCCTAGATGACTACTATTGGGTTATCGGAAAAGTCATGATGTATTTTTCTTTGCAGAAATGCATCATGACTTTCCTGAGGACCCAATAAAATGACTATCATTCCTGAGACACCTATGAACAGTTCAGCTGTGTGATTTATTCATCGATTGTCATCTCATCACATTCTGGACTGTCAATGACGGTAGCAGCTGGAATGCAAAAGTCAATTCAGAAAATGGAAAAAAGACAAAACTTCCTCTTGGAAGATTTGGCCTTGGAATTGTGATCTGTAAACACCACCACTCTTTCAAAGATGATGCTGTTTATCCATATGCCACCCACAACCCTATTTGTGATTTTGTTCATATTTCCAAGGCCCTCAGAGATCCAGTGGGATCCAGGACAGCACTCTGAAGGCAGAACCACTCTTTCTCAGGGAGGAAAGAATATTGATGGTGAAAGGGGCATTTCTCTCCTGGACTCTTGTTTCTTTTGTTTCTTTCTTTTTCTTTTCTTTTTTTTTTTTTTTTTTTTTTTTGTCATAGGGTGCATGCACCTACTGGAAAGAGACAAAGACAGTGAGAGGGAAAGTGAGAAATCACCCGTTGAGGGGGATGGGCACACCACAATCATTTTTCCTCCATTCTACTTCTGGGATTTGGGGCATGCAAGCGTACTTACCTGGCATGATTTTCTTTTTTTATTCTTTCTTCTTCTTTTTAGAGAGATTTTTGACATAAGGCACATGCACTCACCAGTGAGAGGCAGAGACAGAGACTGAGAGGAAGAGTGGGAAATCAAGCCCCAAGGAGGATGGCCATGCTGCAATCCCTTCTCCTCCCATTCTCCTCCTGGGCTCTTGGGCCGCCAAACACTCAATGAAGGGCAGAGAGTTTACTCTAAAATAGGAATTAAAATGATGAACATACTAAGGATACCTTGAAAATAAATTAAATATGGAAGTCTTGATTTTTAAAATACATGAGCCACGGGGCCAGCAGATGGCCCAGGTGGCACAGTCAGTAGCATACCGAACTGTAGACCTGAAAGCCACATGGTCAGCTGCAAGTCCACATCCCTGGACCATGTGACCTGAAACATGCCAGGCATACATACAGGAGTCCAAGATCCCAAGGAGGTGGAGGACTGGGGAAAGGAGAGCGCATGTAACAAGAACCTGCCGAGGGTGCTCGCTCGCTCTCAATAAAAACAAAACTGTGTGATTACATTGAGCCCATACAGATCTTCTTCTTTTTTTTTAATGAAAAATAATTCTTAATTTTTTAAATTTTTAAATAAAATAATTACACATATTTGTAGGGTAAAACATAATTTTTTTCAGTACAAGAAAACCCTGTATAATGATTTATTTATGATAGACAATACATTCATCATTTAACCGGCATTCCTTTGTGTTGGGAATATTCAAAGTCGTCTTTTATTTTTTTAAATTTATTTTTAAAATTTATTATTTTTTTCATTTCATTTTCTTCCATACATTCAATCACATTATTTGTCTTACAAAATGGATATTTCAACAGGTGAACATTTCTCCCTAGTACTATTGATAAAACTATGAAATATCTTCAACAGATAATACCACACCTCTTTGTGCCATTAATGCTTTGCCTCCCTGTCCCTCCCCCAAATGTCCTTCCTCAGACCCTCCTCTCTCACACACACTATATCTGGTATTTACATCTATATACTGTGTTTCTATATCCTTTAGACAATTAGTTTCAGTCATAGAGTGCAGACACTCGGTATATATTAAGTGGGGACATACAATGCCTCTCCTTCATAGCATGGCTTGCTTCACTCAGCAGTAAGTCTTCCATATTCATCTACTTCCTGTCAAAAGCCAGGATTTTGTTGTTTTTTTTATGGATGAATAGTATTCCATTGAGTATATGTGCCACAGTTTTTCTAACCATTCATCAGTTCGTGGACATTTCATCCAGATCTTCTTATCAAGAGCTTTAATTTAGTCACATCTGTAAATTTTTTTTTTTTTTTTTTTTTGCTCATGTAAGGTAACATATTCACAGGCTCTAGGGATTAAGATACGCATAGTAAAACTGGTGAAATAAAGACTCCCAACTAAAACTACCACTGTGAATTTCAGTATGCCAAAGGTAAAGGTTCCCCAAGATTTCAGTAGAAATAACAACAGAACAACAGGCATTAAAAAAAAAACTGGTCATCAGCAGCCATCAGTGTCTTTTCAACAATCCTAGATAACAAGGGAAAACTCTGTTAATGCCTTCAAGGTTCTTAGAGGGAAATTGTTTTCAACCTGGAATGTGGTGCTAAATTATTAATCAATGGGGAAGGGGAAAATTTAAAACCTTTTCAGAGTTTACCTTCATAGCTTCTTCTTTTTAGAAAATAACTTTCAGATGATCTCCCAACAAAATGAATAAATAAGCCAAATGAATAAACCAAAACGAATAAGTAAACCAACCAAGAGGATAACCTGGAGTTCAGGAAACACTGGTTCAACCTGAGAGAGCAGTGAAGGGAAGTCCTGAGGAAGGAGTTGTTCAGGACTAGAGAGTAGGTTATGTACTGGGTTGTCAGAAAAGGCATGATGTATTTTTTCTCTATGCAAAATTGTGTCACAACTTTTTCCACAACCCAATACATTGGAGGTTGAGGGGGACAGCTCCAAGAGGAAGGGCTCCAGAAAAAAAGGGGGGTGGTTATTAGGAAGAAGAAATAGTATGCTGAAAATATCAGTAAGATTTGAAGATATGAAATAACAGAAGTGCATTGCTGTGGTTTAGATAAGAATTTCTCCCCCAAAGACTCAGGTTTTGAATTTGGCCCCCAGTGTAATGGCACTGGAAGGTGATGAGATGTTTAGGAGATGGGGTGGGGATTGGATCATGGAGTCATTGCCTACATCAATGGATCCTCACAAGACTGAGTTCTAACTCTTGGGAGAAGAGGTTAGCTCCTGCAAGGGTGGGTTGTTGTAGAAGGAAGATGGCTGCCACTTATTTTACCCCTCACATGCCCTCCATTCTCTCTGCTTCTGTCAGCCATGTGCCAAAGCCAGTGTGATACCAGCCCCATGCCTTTGGACTTTTCAGTCACCAGAATCATAAGCCACATAAACCTCTATTCTTTATAAATCTCTCAGTCTCAGGTCTTATTGTTAGTAACATGATTACAGACTAAGACAGCCAGTGTATCAGTTGAGGTTAAAGGAGAAAAGCAGAACAAGTAGAGATGATATTATAGAAGATAAACAGCTAGATTTAAGATTTTTATATATATATATATATATATATATATATATATATATATATGTAATAGATGATTGATAGATAAGGTTGTCAGAAAAGTCATGACACATTTTTACATAGAAAAACAGAAAAAATATGTTATGACTTTTCTGACAACCCAGCTAGCTAGGAATTGGCTTACATGATAGTGGGGCTGACTATACAAATCTGAATTCTACAGGGCCAGGTTGTCAGGAAGGGAAGATCATGATAGGCTTGAAATCATGGTCACAGGCTGGAGCTGTTGTCCACAAGTAGAACTGCTTCTTTCTCAGCCCTGCTAAATGTTAAGGCCTTCCAACAGTCAGGCCCATCTACTTGACTTTCCCTTAGAATTAGCTGAGTAGAGACCTTAATTAAATATTCAAAATCCCTTCACAACTACACCTAGACTAGTGTTTGAATAATTGAAGTCTCTAGCCTAGTTGACATATCAAAAAAGACATTATTTGCAGGTAAAAGAAAACAAAAGGAATTAAACACTGTAAGATAAAACAATCTCATCAGAAAGTTATGGTCCAGATACAAAGCCAACTAAAAGTGTTATTCTGATTTCCTGGTAGAATACACAAAAGGAGAATCTACTTGTCTTTAGAAACTTTTTTTTGCTGAGTGGCTCAACCTTGACATGGTGCAGCGTTCAGGCGATGAGGTTGGGTAGAGAAGTTGAAGACCAAGTGTACATTCAGTCTTCATCTCAACTACTGGGACACTCATGGAAAGCTGTCTACAATCAAAGGAACAAGAAATGGAGATTTAAGCTTGAAGATATGAAGATAGCCAGTGAAGGACATGAGAATCTTGAAATTGCTATCCTGGGAGGAGGCAAGGAGGAGACATGGGAGCCATATAAGTTAACTAAATCCTCTATCACAGGAAATCCGTAAGTAAGATCTAGAGTCAATACATCAAGAAACAGAAGCAGCAGCTTATTTAAAGCTGTAGAGATGGCAATCAAAAGAAAAACAATAACAAATGTTAACAATGGTTGCCTCAGGGCAGCAAAATAAAGAAAAGGGAGACTAGAACCCAGGATCGTGGCTCTGTACTATTCGTTGATTAATCATGTGCATGTTACCTTCATAAAAAACTTAAACAATTGTGTTTGTAAAAAAAAAAAAATAAAATCCCAAATATAAACAAAAGAACTATGTAGGGTAGGTAAAAGATGAAAGGTAGACAGAAGAGAACACTGTAGTAATCATATTATTTACAATGGGAATCTGGATTACCGCCCAGTCTTCTACTATGTCTACAGTGAAGCCCCCTGAGATTTTATTGCCCACCACACCCACAGTTAGCACAAATGATGCGTCAGCTTGACCATGGTGTGAGGGAACCTGGGAAAAGGGACTGTGTTGACCACAGTTCTATTTGAATGTAACCACACATGGCAACGCACTCAGGCTCCTGTTGTAACTGTCCAGGTTTCACCTCTTCATGCCGCTCCAAGCTAGCCGAAATCCTGACTCTTGCAGAAGCCATTCTCAACAGACATTGATTGCTGAATAATTGCCGTGGATGAATGGATGATGAGAAGCAGGAGGAATAAGCTTCCAAGAAGAGCTTGGAAATGAGCAGGTCAGGTCAGCAATTGCAGGTGGAGTGGAGATCATTTTGAGTAGAGGCAGCAGGATTTATTGATGGCATCCATGTGGGATGAGAAAAGTTTTCGCTTGGGGCCAGCAGGTAGTGTGATGGTAAAAGTGCTGAACTCCCACATGGCTGACAGTGGTTTGAGTCCTGGACCTGGCGACTTGCTTTCTCACTTCTCTCTCTCTCTCTTTCTCTGGTGAATTAAGAAAATAATAATAAATTAAATAAATACTTCTTTAAAAGGAAAAGAAAAAAGTGTTGGCTTCCACAACTGGATGAACAGTGGTGGTATTTACTAAGGGAAAGGCACACAGCTGGGTGGGGAATGGCACAGAAGTCGAGTTCAGTTGGGTCGTGTTGATTTCGAGATGACACCCACGTGGAGATGTCAGGTTGGCTGGCTGAGTTCCTGACTGGAGACACATCTCTGGTTCACAGAAGGCATCCAAAGCCATGGGACTGGAGACTGGAGGTCACCTTGGGAGAGTGGATGGACGGAGGAAAGAAGAGACGAGCAGCCAGGACAGAGCCTTAGGAACCTCTAGCTCTATTAAATGAGGCAGTCTACTGTCTTAATTATTCCATTAACCGAAATGCTAACTTTTTCACTAATTTTAATGGCAATATTTACTGATTGATGATACCAATTTTGACTTATGAACAAAAATTTGGCAACTAATTATACTCATTAATCAAAGCATGAGGGTGTACTACTTCATGAATTTGAAATTATGTCCCAATGCATAGAGTAGGGATATCATAATAATCTTAGGATACAAAAGTAGTAATTCACATTTGGATCAAGGGTAGGCTACATAAGGAAGATCTTGGGCTCATGTTTTCATGAAACAAGTACAGATGAAGTTCATTAATTGATATTTATTCATCACCAACATAATAGGCACTGAAGTTTTTCAGTTTAAAAATCACTTTCACATTTTCTAAGGAAATTTGATAGGTCATACCTTCTAAATTAAAAATAAAATTAACAGCTTTATTAGGGTACTTGGTTTTTGGAAAAATCATGATGTATTTTTTTCTATGTAAAAATGCATCATGGCGAGGGCAGCAGTTGGTGTAGTGGCTGTGTTGCTGGACCCCCCATGTAGTTGACCGTGGTTGGAGTGCCAGACCTGGTGGCTTAAACTCAGGCTGGGCCAAGATCCTGAGAGGAGAATGGAGGAAAAGGGATTGTGGCATGGCCATCCCCCCCAGGGGGTGATTTCTTGCTTTCTGTCTCTCTGTCTCTGTCTTTCTTGTGAGAGCACATGCCCTATAGCAAAAACCTCTCCCCCCACAAAAAAAAAAAATGCATCATGGCTTTTCCAACAACCCAATATAATTTTATTACTATACAACTTTAATGTTTTGAATTTGAAGGTATTTACGGTGAATTTTCAAATAGACATGCCTGCATTAAAAAATAAATTACCCAGGGCCAGCAGGTAGCGTAGTGGTTAAGGCACTGGACTCCTACATGGTGGTTTGAGTCCTGGCATCCAGTGGCTTGAAAGTCACGCTGGGCTGGTGTGTGTGCATGTCCCAAATCCCAGGATGAGCATGGAGGAGAAGCGATTGCAGCATGGCCACCACCTTCCCCCCAGGGAAAGTATCACTTTCTGTCTCACTGTCTCTCTCTGTCTCTCTGGTGAGTACATACACCCTATGCCAAAAACCTAAAAAAATAAATAAATAGATATTGATAAATAAATAACCCACCGGCCTTACCAAATGTAACAATAACAAGCATAGTTTATTCAGCGCCAACTCAGATGACAGGTATGATAAGCAGCACTGAATTGTTTTGCTCTTCACAACATCCTCGAAGCTGAATATGGCTTCCATTTGACAGAGAAAGAAACCAGTCTTAAAGGATCTGGAGGACTTTCCAGAGATCACCAGGAAGCCAGGACTGGGATGCAGTTCTCTCTGACTCAAAGCCTTTTCTCACTCCCTTCCTTCATCCTGCTCCCAGTTTCCTGAAAGATGCAAGCTGGAGTCTGGGATATGTAGAGAAATCCCCGCTCATCTTAAAGACAGATCGATGTCACTACTCATTGGTATTGGGGTCTTGCTAGTTCAAGCTTGAACATGTTTTACTGTCATACAAGGACTAGCTTCAAAGCCACGTCTTAAGTGGTGTTCGGTTTGATGCCTTATGCTTAAGTGGAATTACACATCCAGCAGCTGTAAAATTGGCTTATCTTGTCTTCTTCCTCCTGAAAGGACCTATGCTAATGAAGTTTCTAAATATATGTAGGCAAGGGCAGGGTGGAGTAGGAAAATTGGTAGGGACATGGATTTTACTAGATACAAGTGAGTTATTAATAAACGATGACTAGCGATGGTAGAATGTGCTGTGTATTTAGGCAGACACCCAGGGCAAAGTGGCTGCCAGTTCACCCAGTTGTGGATTAGACACTTCCAGAAGTAGAATGAGAGGCTTCAGTGTTCTGACCAGAGGAGACACAATTATGTCACCAGAACAAATCCTTGCCTGCAAAGGGATAAACAAGAAGTTGGCATGTGGAGCTACACAGAGAATGGCCAACGTAGTGCTGAAGACATACCACCGTGAATCCCCAGCGGGGTAGGATTCCTGGCACGTCCTTTCAGCGGATGAAGTAGATGTGTGTTCCAGTGAGAACTGGAGAGTAGCTTGAATCCTTAGGGATTGGCAACTCTCTGAACTGACGGTGGGAGTCACGGGTCTGACCCGGTGTGTTATCCAGTCAAGGGAGAACTGAGGCTGGAACCAAGAGTAAAAAACTTATTGTAGGGGCCAGAGGGTGGAGCTGTGGTGCTCTCAGAAGCTGACCAACATGGAGAGGTTCTGGTTTTGTGCCTGAAGACCTCCCTGAGAACACTGGACACGCAGATGACTGAGGTTGGGAGTAGATCACAACATCAAGACCCTGTTAGGAGTGCTGTCTGTCTCTGTCTCTCTTGCTTCATGAAAAAAAAAGAAATAAACTTTAAAAATTATTATTTTTTAAAGAGAGGTTTTTGCTATAGGGCACATGCGCTTGCTAGAGAGACAGAGAGACAAAAAGCGAGAAATTATCCCCAAGGGGCATGGCCACGCTGCAATCCCTTCTTGTCCATTCTCCTCCTGGGATTTTGGGCACACATGCATATGTATCTGGCATAAGTTTAAGCCTCCAGGTCCGGGACTTGAACCACAGTTGACTACATTGGAGTCCAGCGATGTAGCTGTTAAGCCATCTGCTTGTCCCAAAATTATTTTAATGTTGAAAACCCCAAGGATAAGAGATGCTTCGATAAGAAGCTAGTCTATAAATTAGGAATGGTGGTGGGAGTCATATAAATGAAAATTGCTATGTATAAATACCCAGAAAGCACACACACCAAAAAAAAAAGGCATTTTGGTCATCCCCTTCAACCTAGACTCAGCAGATAGAACACTTTCTGGAAGACCAGGGGTAACTGACGAGTTTATGTCATCAGCATTACATACTAGGTGCTGTTTTGTTTTGCCTTTTCTTTACCATAGTGCTTATTATTGTTGGAGGGATTAAAAAAAAAAATACTTCTTAGAGATCTCAAATCATCTCAAGCATACTGAGACTCCCAAAGCCTCCACTGCCTGTACACTCACTTGACTAGAGGTCACTGTCACCAATGCAGCCAAACCACTATCAAATGCTTACAGTGTGGCTCTGTAGCAAAGATCGAATGTTCAGCCTCACTGCAACCTCTGAGAAAGCAATGATTATCTTTCTATTTTACACTTAATGAGACTGAGGCGCAGACATTAATTCACTTGCCTGAAATGACACAGCTAGAAAGTGTTAAGAGCTGACATGAAAAAACAAATCTATAGAATTCAAGTGCCCACTCTGAAACGTCCCACCTGAAACACAGTGGTAAGCCCATGGGATGAAACTAGATGTAGGTGACTATTCTCTGGTCTCTCTCTGACCCAAGACCAAGGCAAAGATTAAAAATGTTTGCCTTCTCCCAGATGTCTGGTCCTAGAGTAACTACTGCAAATTTTCTTTTTATTTTTTTATTCCCCCCCCCCCCCCATTTAAAAACTTAGTCTATATTCAGGGATCAAAAGAATTGTTATTTTTGGTTTTTGGATCAAGGAGGGAATTTACAAGCTTTGAAATGCCCAAGCTTCAAAATATAATAGGTCTCTGCTTTTTTTTCCTTTCTTTCCTATTTTTTGGTTGTTGTTGGTTTGTACTCCCCAGGGGGCAAAGGGATACGGGGGGCGGGGTGGGGAGAGAGAGAGAGATCCTCTCTCCCCCTAGGGGAATGGCCATGATGAAATCTTTGTCCTCCATTCTCCACTTGGGATCTTGAGCATGCACGTACATGTGCCCAGCGTTTTTCAAGCTGCTGGGTCTAGGACCTGAACCATGCAGTTGGCCATGTGAGATCCAACCACCTTAACCTCCATGCCCCTTGCTGGTCTGGCCCCTGCTTTTAATGATGCTATATTTAGGCTGAATGGATGACAACCTTCCAGTTGCCCAAACCAAGTTTCCAGATTTATCAGAGGTTTCTCATTTTTAGTGGTTGGGCACTGCAGGCCTTAGGTTGCCCTATAGTCCCCTCTTTCAGGGCCATTGTCTTCAGACACACTTAAGAATTATAAAACTGGGGGCCGGCAGGTGGTGTGGGTGGTTAAGGGCACTGGACTCCCACATGGCCAACCACAATTCAAGTCCCGAACCTGGCAGCTTGCTTTCTCACTTTCCCTCTCTCTCTGGTCAAATTTAAATAAATAAATAAATAAAGTTAAATAATTCTTTAAGGAAAATAAAACTGTCCCTAGTACACAGTCACCAGCCTCAATAACAAACAGAGTTTTTAATAAACCACCTACAATTTGTATAATCCTAATTCACCTAGAAGAATGCTAAGTTTATATAGCAAAGAAACCAGTTAACATGGTGGCCAACAGCCCACCTTCTATGTTGGGTGAAACCTCACGGTAATGAAATCTGAATCTGGTACATTTGCAAGGCACTTGGCAAATTATTTCTTTTAAAGTCCAGCTAGGATAAGAAAATGCAGGAAATAAATGAAACTTAGTCTTTTTAAAAATACCCACTGTTCTAAATGACTCCACTGGTATTGTGTCAGCCTGGAAAATGTCCAGTGTTCCATGTCCATGGTCCCTAGGGCTGGCAACGGGCAACCAGCTTTTCAGAAGTCTGTGTTTTCACCTGATGCTAGAAATCTGGGGCGCTTTGAAAAGGAAAGTCTGTCCTTACAGCCCAGTCCTGCTGAGACAGAAAGGTCTCATGTCCCTGTCACCATATGCCTCCTCTGCTATTCTCTTATCTTCTCACTGCCTGCCATTCATACTGCTTGCTAGGTGTATATGTATTCTGGATATTGCTATTGACATGGTCATATCTGGGGAAGCTACTAGACCACAAACTGAAATACAAGGAAGAACAACTCTAGGAAGCTAGGAATTCCAAACAAGTTGCTTCATCGATTTAATTTTTGTTTCCTTTTGTTACACCTGTTTCTTCTTTCCTCAGTTCCTACTTTATGGGGGGAAGGGTCTTCAAAAAGTTTACGAAAACAAGTATTCTGATAAACTACACACAGATTTCAATAGTTTTGCATCAATATATACTTGTATTTTAATTCCATTTTTCTACAAACTATTTGAAGTTTCCCTGTATTTAACACTATCACAATCTTGATGAATTGAGCTGGAAATTCTTCAGAAATCTTCCAAAACCTTTGGCCTGGGGACTCAAAAAAGACACAGATGACAGAAGATTAACATCCATGAAAACTGTGTGCTCAGCCTCTGTGGCACAGCTGGTAGCCTACTAAACTACAGAGTTGGAGGATCAGCAGATAGCATAAGGGTACATTGCTGGACTCCCACAGTCGACTGCAGTTTGAGTCCCAGACCCGGCAGCTTAGAACGCATGCCGCGTGCATGTGTGTGTGTGTGCCCAAAATCCTGAGAAGAGAATGGAGAAGGGAGTGTGGTGTGGTCTCCCCCCAGGAGGTGATTTCTTACTTTCTATTTCTCTGTCTCTCTAGCAAGCTTATGTGTTCTATAGCAACAGTCTCTCTAAAAAACAAATAAAACTATGGAGTTCGGTGCCACATGGTGACCATGGTTTGAGTTCTTGGCCTGAGTGGCCTGAAAACATGCGGGGCATTTGTGCATGTGCCCAGGATCCCAGCGGGTTAGAGGACTAGAGAAAGTGGATCATGGTGTGTCTGAACCTATTGGAAGGTGCTCATCTTCTCTGTGTTTCTCATACATGTACCTATATTCTAGCATAAATTACAATACACACTCAGCTCTTGATACAATACCAGCTTCTGTCAAGCATGGGAGAGGAGAAAGCTCTTCACCTTGTACATTTATCTCTTTCTGATCCCGGGATGAGTTGATGGATATTGCTGATTCTCCTTGATTTCTTTCCTATTTGTCTGTCTTTTCAGATCCCTGTCTTGGATTATTGATATTTTACAAATTCTATTCCTTCAATACTGTGGCTCTGCCCTGATTCTACTGTAATTTTCAGATTATCCTCTAAAACACCCTAGGTGGCCTCAGTGTCCATGAGGCTAGCCCATTCCTGCCTTCCATCCATCCGTCCTTTCATTCGGTGTTTACTGAGTGCTTGCTATGGGCGAGGCACTGTCTGATGATGCAAAAACACTCCATGTTCCTTCACCTCCATTTTGATTCCTTGTTTTTTCTTTCCTCCAGTGACTTTCCCAACTCTACTCATTTCAGCACCTATCATGAAGGGCCATTCTCTCTGAGAAGTCTGAGAGGCTTACATTCTCAAAGGGCTCCAAGTGAAGTAACGACTGAAGACTGTGGCCATTCACACCGAATGTGCCCTTTGCTCATTCTCATCTCAGCTTCCTGGCAACTGCCTTTTGGATTCTTGTGTCTAGTTTGGTTCTTAACCTGGACCACATAAGCCATCATTCCAATGACTGTCATTAACCTGCTAGAATTTCCCCAGGGAGAACTTTACCACATTCCTTTTTTCTGATCCCACCCTCAAATCCCAGGGCCTTTATATCACTGTGTGGATCACGTCAAGTCTGTATCACCCAGCCTCAGCAGTACACGCCAGTGCTTCCTGACAATGTGTTGGTTTAGGACTAGTGAACCCTCCTCCTCACAGCAGCTGCTTTGACGTTTTGCTCTTCTTCAACATGGCCTTGGTTCCTTGTTAGCAGATGATCTTGCCACAGAGGTTAGGACATCGTCTTCCAGGCACATCAGCACCTCCTGTGTAACACAGCCTGCCTTCACATCTACTCCTCTCTCCAGCCACCATAGTATAGTCTGTTTCTGTCTCCTTCTCCTCACTAATAAACATTTCTAAAATCAAAATATTCTTTGCCACCATTGTTTTTTTCAATACAAATAGATGGTCTAAATCTTATAATTTGGCTTTATTTTCCTCCCTCAAAATTTCCAAGGTCATGGAAGACTTCCTTGTTGGTTATGTTTGGCACAGAATATAAGAAAAAAAATCTCAAAAAGTTAGCAAACCTTACTGATCCTAAAATCTAACACAGGAAGAAAGGAAATGACACATTTTTAATCAAAGTAAGCAATAATGACAGGTTTATTTAAAATTTCCAGTAGAGAAAACCCGCTAGTTTTGGAATAAAAGTACTCAATGTATGAGCGCGTAAGTGAATATAAAAGATTAACAGAAGAAAAATAAAACCAAACATAGTACAAAAAAATTTAAAAAGTTTGAGATGGATTTACACAGGGATGTTCTTTAAATCCTCCAAATATTTAAGGTTTGGCCAACAATTCACTTGAAAATTAAAGTCTATTTCTGTACTGTAAACTTCATAAAAACTGCTTAGTAAATCCCAGCACTCCATATGATTGGAATTGAAACATATAGGCAATCAATTTCAGAATTGATTTTGAATAGCAGGAACTATTCGTTTGCTCTCATAGTTACGTGAATTAACCAGCTGCATAACTGCTTTTTGGAGAGGATGGGATAGAAGAATGAAAACAAAAAGTAAGATAAAATCTCTAAAAAATTGCAACACGGCAAAATTCAGATATCAGTTTGTTTCTTTAAGGCGACAAACTGAATTTTTACAGTATATTCTACATTTGCAGTTGTCATTCCCCCCCCCTTGATATCCCTAAATCCACTAGCCTAATCAATTCTTAACTTTCAAATGTTCTGTACATACGTATTTAGCAAAGAGCATATGCCTAACATTATTCTGACAGCAGTACGGTCAGCATACAACTTTAGAAAGATTACTATGTATATCATCATGATTAACCTTTACTTAAAAAACAAGAACCATTACTAAACAAATGGTTTTAAAATATTACGAAAACCCATGTAAAGACGACTTAATATGGGTTCTAAACCTGATAAAAACCACACTCAGAAAGATTGGTGACTATGAATGCTAATCTTCTGTCACACAATGACCTTAAAGTGCCAACAAGCACAAAAGAATCTCTTAGGATCACTTTCCTAATAGATTATTTGTCCTTGGCTTGGCCATCTCTCCTTTAACTATCCATTAAGTCCTGCTAAAAGTCTGCATTTTAGTTGATTTTTTCAATAGAATGTTAAAATGTAAACTAAACAGCTTCGTGATATTGACAGCACGTTACCAAGGGTTTTTGTCTGTTTGTTTCTGTTTTTTTTTTTTTTTTTTTTTTTTTTTTGTTGTTTTTTTAAATTTCTGAATCCAACGGTTGGTCACAGAGGTCAAGTATTATCAAGGCTCCTTTGTCAGTTCTCGACTGGGTCTGACCCATCCATCCTTCAAGTACATGCAAGGCTCAATAGTTTTCAAGAGGCAGAAGCCCAAGGCCGTTTAAGACACAGATGAAATAGGATTATGAGGTGAACCCATCTGAGTGAGAACTTTATCCAGCCACTGCAGGGGGCCATGCAAATGTATCTCAATCCAGCAGGGGGTGCTAGTAACATCTTGGCGGTGGTATTCTGCTCCCCAGCCCTACAAAAAGAAAAAAATTGGAGGTCACTTTGCTTCTTTAACTCAGCAGCTAAACTTACTAAGTAAAACAGTTCTCATAATCAGAGGCTGATTATAGCGATGAACACTTTTCCCATGCAAAATGCCCAGGTGTACATATACAAAAACTTGGCAGGTAATTTCGTGGGATGGGTGTTAGCTCTTCAAGTCCCCCCCACAGATTTCAGATACAGAATTACTGGTCTTGAGGAAATGAAAGTTTTCTAACACTTTACAAACTTGTTTTGACAAAGATACTTCTTTAACTTTCATTTCCATTTGCCCATTACTGATCGTAACAGAGTAGCTACTACTCAATTCTTATTTTATTAGCAAGAAGGAAAAAGCTATGTTAGAAAAAGACTGACGTTCAGTTTTTTTCCCCTCTTCAACAACTGGAAGTCGTGTGTTGCCACAGAGCCCTTGATCTTTCAATCTCTAAACAAAAACTGGCAAGAGTACATTGAAGGGTCCAAAATGGTATTTACTGACACTTCGCCATTGCCATCGGTTGACAGACTCTGTCATTCAATACAAGACGGCAGCTTGCCAGACACCTTGAGAAATCTGGAGCTAGGACAACAAAGATCTATAGACAAAGAAAATCACTATGAAAAAGGGAAAAGTGATTCTGCTACTGCAAAGATCAGAAACTCACTGGTATTGGTGAACAATAGAACATGGAGTTCTGATTCATCTTTGTTTCATGAGGAGTATCAGAGAAGGTTGGGATCTGCTTACCTCGGCTACCTAACCATTCCAGCAGTTTCGAGAAGTACGTCTGAATACCAGAACTTTTTTTTTTTTTTTTTTTTTTTGAGAGATTTTCACTATAGGGTGCGTGCGCTCGCCAGACAGACAGAGAGAGACAGAGAGATAGAAAGTGAGAAATCACCCCCCAGAGGGGATGGTCATGCCGCAATCCCTTCTCCTCCATTCTCCTCTCGGGATCTTGAGCACACACGCACATGCTCCCGGCGTGAGTTTTAAGCCACCGGGTCCAGGACGCAAACCGCGTTCGACTACGTGGGAGTCCAGCGACATAGCCATTACGCTAACTGCTGGTTCCCTGAATACCAGAACTTTTAGAAGAAAGCTGTGATACATGAACAACATCTGTATGTATGTATGTATGTAACCCATGTGTTCATACATACATCAGCAACACGCTCAGTTGAACTTACACGTTTGCTTTGCTTTTGTGCATGTTTCTTCCCATTACCGAGTTATTTGAAGGCAGGGATTTAGCTCTGACCTCCAATATCTAGAGTAGTGATTGGTACAAACCAGAAGTTCTAGAAATACTTGTTTTATATGAATGACCCCAAATGACCATCTTAAAGATTGCGCAAGAACGGCTATTAACATTAGTAAAATGTTCTCCATCATTTCTCTAGGACGCTGAGTGGGAGAGGGTTAAGTATGCAGTCCTCATGATGATTTTAAAAAAAAAAAAGTGGTGTGGGCCAGCAGGTAGCAGGGAGGAAGGTGGCTGGATCCCACATGACCAACTGCTCGGTGAGTCCTGGACCAGACAGCTTGAGAATCATGCCGTGTGTGTGTGTGTGTGTGTGTGTGTGTGTGTATGCCCAAAATCCCGGGGAGAATGGAGGAGAAGGGGTTGTAGTACAGCTATCTCCCTCCTGCTCCAAGGATTATCTTCACTTTCTCTCTCTCTCTCTCTCTGCCTAGCACACACCACATAGTAAACACTAAAAACAAAAATAAACGTTGTAAAAACCGTGTGTAATTTTTTAATTGTTAACATATGACAAGCAGCTGCCATTTATCATGTCAGCAGGAGTTTTGAAAAAATTTTATAATTTCGTGACCAGCAGATGGCGCAGTGGTTACATTGCTGGACTCCCATGTAGCTGACCGTGGTTTGAATTCTGGACCCAGTGGCTTAAAACTCACGCTGGGTATGTGTGCATGAGTGCCCCAAATCTTGAGGAGAATGGAGGAGAAGGCACTGTGGTGTGGCCATCTCTCCTGGGGAGTGATTTCTTACTTTGTGTCTCTGTCTCTCTGGCGAGCACATGTGCCCTATAGCAAAAATCCCCCTCTAAAAAAAGTTTCTAATTCCTTATTTACACTTAATTGTTATACATATCTATGGGGTGCAGTATGGCTTCCCAAAGCATGCATGCAATGCATGATAATCAAATTAAAGACATTACCATACTCATCGCCTTCCATAAAGAACATTATATTCTGTTGTGTGCCTTGGATTTTCATTCTACTAGTTTTCTTTTTTGTTTTGTTTTGAGATATACATATGTATATGATTGGCAACACCCCCCCTTCTTTTTTGAGAGAGAGTGTTTTGTTATAGGGTGCTTGTGCTCACCAGAGAGACAGAGACACAGAAAGAGAGAAATCACCCCGGGAATAGGGGCACGTCACAATCCCTTCCCCGTTCTCCACCTGGGATCTTAGGCATGCACATGTATGCACATGGTACGAGTGTCAAGTTGCAGGGTATGGGACTTGAACTGCGGCCATCCATGTGGGAGTCCAGCACCTTAAACACTATGCCATCTGCTGACCCTGGCAACATCTTCTTTTTTTTTTTTTTTTAAACTCTGTTGTGGTACCTTTCCATAACCTAGTAACCTTGTTTACATGCATTCTTGTGTCTGTGTTTTTTTCCCTCAGAACTCCCTATCCCCCACCCAAAAGGAGATTTTTTCTTTAATTTTCATTTAACTTTATTCATTTTTATTTATTCATTTATTTATTTCATTTTGACAGGGGTTGGGGAAAGAGAGAAAGAAAGTGAGAAAGCAAGCCGCCAGGTCCAGGACTCGAACCATGGTTGGCCATGTGGGAATTCAACACCTTTAACCACCACTCCACCTGCCAGCCCCAAAAGGAGATTTTAATATTTATTTATCCTCAACTCTCTAAAGGTAGTTTCCCTGTTACGTCCATTATGTCTTGTATAACTCCGATCTAGGGCTTACCATATTGTATTATATTCTTTTTTTTAAAAGAACTATTTTATTTAAGTTTATTCATTGTCATTATGTTATTTTATTTTGAAGTTGATCAGAAAGAGACAGAGAGAGAAGGAAAATGAGAAAGCAAGCTGCCAGGTTTGGGACTCAAACCGTGGTCAGTCATGTGGGAGTCCAGCCACCTTAACCACCATGTCATCTGCCAGCCCCTCATACTGTATTATATTCTATTAGCATATTCTAGACCATAAGCCTCTTGAAGATAAGAGATTACTTCAGGTCCTTTTTCATCTTTGGATACTTCTCTGGAACAGTGCTGAAAACATTTGCTGAATTAATAAAATCTAATAAATTTTGAATACCCGGCTTTGTGCTAAAGCTACTATTTACTAGTGTAAAGGCTGCTTCCACTTGTGTAAAAGTAAATTATTAAAACTGTGCAAAAGTAACATAGTTAAAATTGATTGAGTAATCAATATGAACTGAGGTTTGAGGAGAAAGCTAATTGGAGCATTGGAGTCATAAATTCTTCTAGAGTGGTCCTTCAATAATACACTCACTGAGGGACCTCAGAGGTAATTACCATACTTCCCAATTCCATTCACTCTCATTTTAAGATAATGAGTATGAGGATTAGACAAAAAGAACACCTGCTCCTTAACCACTCAGTTAAAGTGGTGGATGGGGTCCAGCAGATGGTATAATGGTTATGTCACTGCCACTGGACTCCTACATGGCCACAGTTTGAGTCCCGGATCTGGAAGCTTGAAATTCACTCCAGGTGCGTGTGCATATGAACCCAAAATCCCAACAGGAGAATGGAGAAAAAGGAATTGCAGTGTAGCTATCCCCCCGGGGAATGATTTCTCTCTCTCTGTCTCTCTGTCTCACTGTCTCTCTGGAGAGTGCACATGCCCTAAAGCAAAAATCTCTCTTAAAAAAAAAAAAAGTACTGGATAGAGCTTGAACCTCTATCTCTCAACACTTAAGAGCTATTCTTTCCTCTACAACCATAAAAACACACATACAAACACACACTTCTGGTGAGTCATTGTCCTTACTTTAAAAATCATTGGTGCCAATATGCCTAGTCAGAAGTTACACAGTAAATTTTAATGAAGAATGAGAAAGGTCTTTGTCGTCTTATAGGCACACAGCAGGTAGGTCAACCTCTTTAAAGGATGGAAAACCTCCTTTAATACTAAAGAGGCACCAGACTCAGCTACAAAGAGCTGCTGGACTATATTTCAAGAAATAAACGCTGAGAAAACACACTGGAAATCTGCTGAGATGATTCAAAGAATCATCTTTGGGGAAGAAGTGATATTCAGGAAAAGGTATCTTGGATCTAAAGGATGATTAACAAAATAAGGTTCCAAAATTATCCTCAGTAGTAAATACACTACAAAACTGGTTTAACAACAAGTTAGGTGAGCTTCTGAAGACAGGACATAAAAGGGATTGCCTCACCCAAATGTGTAATTAGTTTTGTTTCTCAGAGTAACAGAAGACGAAAATTTATCTTTGAGAATTCAGAGACTTATAAGTCAGTTACTAGAATAAGTCAATGACTCAGGAAATGTAAACAGATGTTTAAAGTGTTTTTTTTTTTTTTTTTTCCCATTTCAATGGCATTTACTTTTTTTTTTTTATTTCTCAGAGGCAGAAGACAAGGAGGCAAAGAGATCAATTTTTATAAGCAATGTTTTAAATCTCTTACCTCCTCAGCCTTATAATACAATCTTAGGGCTATGGTATTTCTTTCTTTTTGGGCATGGGTCTTAATTAATAGCGTTTTTGTGAGGATATGAGATGCAAAGGGAAGAAACATTTAACAGACAAAAAAAAGTAAAGATCTCTGTTGAAATAAAATACATGTAGTATTCATCATAATTGGGACTTTGTATAAAATGTGAACTTAATCTTTAAAAAAGAGAGACTAGCAGATGGCATAATTGTTACATCCTTGGATTCCCACGTAGTCGACCTTGGTTCAAGTCCCAGACCTGGTGGCTTAAAACTCACACCAGACGCGTGTGCGTGCGTACCCAAGATCCCAAGAGGAAAATGGAGGAGAAGGGACTGCAGCCTGGCCACCCCCGCACCACAGGAGGTGATTTCTCACTTTCTGTCTCTCTGGCAACCACATATACCCTATAGCAAAAAAGCCTCTCTGAAATAACAGCAACAAACGGTACCTCAGAACTAGAAGAATATCAAGAGGCTTACTGGAATCAATACTAAAACTGACCAATGAAAATAATTTCCAGGGCTGTCTTCATAGCCCAGTGGTTAAAGCAGCTGGATCCCACATGACCAACTGTGTTTTGAGTCCAGGATCCATGGTTTGAAAAACATGCTAGACACATGGGTGCGTGTGCCCCAAATCTTGACAGGACGGAGAATGGAGGAGAAGGGATTATGACATGACCACACCCACTGGGGGTGCTTCCTGCCTCCTCCTCTCTCTCCCTCTCTCTCTCTCTCTCTCTGGTGAGGACATGTGCCCTCTGGCAATAGAAAGTAATAACCTCCAGTGAGATAAACTTTTATTTCTTTCAAAAAGATCACTTGCTTCTTGTTGAAACAAAACCAACAAGAGTCACTGCCACGGAATTACTAAAGAAAAGGATGAAAGAGAAGATGTATTTATTCAACTGCTCTCATAAGAGCACCACATATTTAGATTACATGTATAAATACATGACATCCTAATGGTATTATAATGGCTAAAACAAGTACTATTTAAATAAGGAAAATGCTATTAAAGCTTACTGCTATTGAGGTTTAACACAAGCATTCCGATGTGCCAATGATACTCTCGTAATAACTGCCATTCTTCTTCAACTTTAAAAATGCCTACATTCCGTCAGCTACTACAAACGTACATCAAGTGGATACAGATGTATACATGGTAAGAAATCACAGCAAAAACGATGCTACACCCCAACTAGAAGAATCAGAGCTCACTCACCTTCACGAAGCTCATGCGTATGGTACACATTTTTGTGAGCTCATAGACTGTCTCGAAACCATGGTTCACCGACTGTGCCAATAACTGAGCAAATTCTTGGTTGTTAAAAATTTTCAAACTACACCCACTAGGGATCTTGCAAACCGTCGTGGGATGAAATCCATGGTGGTAGTTGCAGTTCCGACTTTGCACAAAAATGCTACTGTCACTGAGGCACTCGGCATATACCTCCCCTCCGACATAATAGAGATGAACTCCTGCAGGAAGACAAAGAATTTAGCTATTATCATTGCTTTAATAGCTAAAATTCACCTATGTAGCTTCAACAGATGCACTTACGCAGATATGTAAATACCCATGGCTAGTAAAGCTAAGTCTCACACAATTGATGAAGTTTTAGTTAATGGTACTAGTTAATATGATGTCCACATGTCAACAAGAATATCTAGGAGGTTCCTAGAAAATATAATGAAGCCTTAAAAAGTAAGTGTAGGTGCGACTAGCATGTGGCGTTGTGGTTATGGTGCTGGAATTCCATGTGGTTGACTGCAGTACGAGTCCCAGACTTGGCAGCTGGAAACTCACACCGGGTACGAGCACATGCATGCTCAAAATCCAGAGAGCTGAATGGAGGAGAAGGAATTGTGGCATGGTCAACTCCACAGAAGATGATTTCTTGCTTTTTGTCTGTTTCTCCAGCAAATACACACACCCTACAGCAAAAAAAATTTCTAAAACAAATAAACGGAGGGGCCTAGAGGCATAAAAGTAAAACATAATGCTCTGTGGGGCAGACCCACACGGGGAGGTTCCAAAATCAGGTCTGGAGACCTCCCTGAGAAACCTTGTCATGCACAAACCCATGATCAAGGGCTGGTTGAGGCTGGGGAGGGGGGTGGATCGTGGCATCAAGAAAACCCTGTTGGGGGTTGCCATCTTTTTGTCACTCTTGCTCATGGAAGAAATAAAATTTTTAAAAAATTTTACTTTTTGCTATTATTTTTATTATTAAATTAATGATGAGCAGGCATTGCATATGAAAAAAAGAGAAAGAGAGAAGCACCCTCCACAGGGTTTGGTCACATCATAATCTCCTTCCTCCAGTCCTCCCACCAGCCAGGATCCTGGGCATGCACACTGGTGCCCAGGATGTTCTCACACCAACTGGACTGTGGGCTCAAACTGTGGTGAGCATGTGGCTTCCAGCTCTGTAGTGTGGCACATTACCAACTACTCTACAGAGGCTGAGCTGCAGTTGCATTTTGATGAGTGTTTAATGCTCTGTTTATTCAGCTATGGAGTGAAAGTATATCCTCACTTTAAAAATACAGCATAATAGGGGCTAGCAGGTGGTGTGGTGGTTAAGGGTGCTAAACTCCCATATGGCTGATGGCGGTTCAAGTCCCAGACTTGGCAGCTTGCTTTCTTACTTTCTCTCTCCCACTCTGTCCCTCTCTGGTCAAATTAAAAACAAAACAAAACAAATAAATAAATAAAAGTTAAATAATGTAATTCTTTTTTAAAAAAAATACAACATAATAAAACCTGGACTTTATGAAGGGATCCTACACGTATTCATCATGTAAGTGCTCTTACATTTACTCTGCAGTTAAACTGTTTGGAAGAATTTAGAGTAGAGAGAAGGAAGGATCAAAAAAAGTAGAACCAGAAAATAGCACAGGTGGGAGAAGTATTGCTGAGATAAGATAAAAAGGTCCAGTTAAGAAAATAAACTAGAAAAATAACACATTGTGTGGAGCTGGATCTCACCAAACTACCACCTGCGCCAAACTTCTTCCTGTGAGACCTAGAGTGCCAGAGTGTAGGAAACTGATCTCCCCACACTTTAAAAAGAGGAAAGGGATGGGACCAGCAGTTAGCGTAATGGCTATGTTGCTGGACTCCCACGTAGTCGACCGTGGTTCGAGTCCCGGACCCGGCGGCTTGAACTCACGCCGGGCGCATGTGCGTGCGTGCCCAAGATCCCGAGAGGAGAATGGAGGAGAAGGGATTGCGGCGTGGCCATCCCCCCTGGGGGGTGATTTCCTGCTTTCTATCTCTCTGTCTCTCTCTGTCTGTCTGGCGAGCGCACACGCCCTATAGCAAAAACCTCTCCAAAAAAAAAAAAAAGAAAAAAAAAAAAAAAAAGAGGAAAGGGGGAGAAAGAAAACCATCCTGCCAAGGCCTCGTGCCATTAAGAAGTTTACTTTATACAGGCCACCCAACAACAAAGTCACATTACATGTGGCTTTAAACAACCCACCCTGCAGGTAACCCTGGCATGGCTTAGTCATTGCTAAAACTATTACCTCCTACAAGGCATTACATGTTGTTTGTATGGACACACAAGGGTTAAGACTTCTGTAACCATTAAAAAGCTGCTGGGCAGAAGCCCATTTTCCAGACTGATGTAGAGAAGACAATCAAAAGAGAAAGAATATAAATATGTGTTCCTATTTTTTCCTGATTGTAAGTATGAAAGATTTTCATTTTAGAAAATGTTAGAAATCGAATATAAAGCAGAAAAGGCCACCTTTCCTTTAGTGAACTCAAGGCCATACTGTTAATAGTTTGACACATTCTGTTCAGCTTGGGGTTATCGTTAAAAATCTCTTTGCAAATAAATATCTGCGTGATTGTATAGACATAACAATTGATTTAATAGTTCTCCCATTAGTGAACTATCGGGCTGATACTAATTTTGTGCTGTTATAATAATACCATGATGTATGTCTCTGGACAATTTTTGATAATATCCTTAGGAGAGATTCCTGGAAGTTAAATCACTGAATCGAAGGCTCTTGATTCACTTTGCCAAATGACTTTCCAGAAGGCACGGATCAATTTCTACCCTCACCAGCAGAGTATGAATGCCTTGTTCATTTCACCCATGCCAGTACTAAATCAGAGCTTACAACAGAAACAAAATTTCCCTAATTTACAGCTGAAAAATAAGATAGCTGTTTCAATTTGCATGTGAGGCTGGAATAAAAATTCAGTTTATTGGCCATCTGTGTTTCTCTTGTGAATTCTCTGTATTTTTTACCTATTTTTCCCACTGAGGTTCTAGTATTTTTATTTTTTTTATGAGCTGTGTGTTTAGAAAGGATATAAAATATGTGATTTCTTATTTGTTTCTCTGTTAGTACTTTGTCATTTTATCTTTTTAACTTACAGAAATTTGAAATCTTTTAGTCACATCTCTTTAAGATCTTTCCTGTTGCTCCTCATTCTTAGAAAATTGCCACCTTTCTGATCAAATGTATTTTCCTCTAGCTTTTTAATCATATGCTTTTTTTATTTTGGGGGGAGAGGTTTTTACTATAGGGCACGTGCGCTCACCAGAAAGAGAGACAGAAAGTGAGAAATCACCCCCCAGGGGGGATGGCCATGCCTCAATCCCCTCTCCTCCATTCTCGCCTCGGGATCTTGGGTACTCACACACATGCGCCTGGCATGAGTTTAAGCCACCACGTCCAGGACTTGAACCACGGTCGACTACATGGGAGTCCAGCAACATAGCCATTACACCAACAGGTGGTCCCGATATGCCTTTTTAAAATATTCAACCTGACAACCTATTTGCACATGTTACGAGGTCAGGGTTTCTCCCCTACAGTCCCACCCAAATGCTAATTTTGTTACCGCAGGATCATTAGAAGACTCCACTGATTTGCTATGCTTTACTTATATTACCTTTCTTACATAGAGTCTGAGCTTAATTTATTTTACTGTCTTAATTGTAGTTTTACAGTGTTTTTTTTAACCCTAATGTCAATAATTTTTTTCTTTATGAAAAAAGTAGCTATTCTTTATGAAAAAAGTAGCCATGAAAAAAATGTAGCTATTCTCACTTGCTTATCCTTATAAGTAACATTTAGAAAACACTGTCCAGCTTTTGAAAACACATCACATTGTGATTCTGACACATTAGCATAATTAATATTCTTAAAATGCTCTCACACAATTAAGGCATTCCCTTAAGAAACAGACTGTCTACTTCTTTATTCAGATTACCCTTCTTGGTAAAATTTTTAAAATATGTAATTCTCACATATTGCAGGTTTAGAGTATGTCCAAGAAATTTAGTTTTCTGTCAATAGTGGGAATGAGCTTTCACCTCCTTATATTTTCTAAGGAAGCTGATTTACATCATTAAAAACAAACAGATCTTTGGTGGTTTCTAGATAAACAATCATTTCACTCGAATACACACAGTGCCCGTCCATAATACCGGCACTCCTATACTTCTGGTATGAGTATAAATTAATAAAAGCTTTCTGGAAAGTAATTTGGCACCCTATATCAAGAGCTTTTGACCTACTAATTTCGCTTCAAGAATCTATTCCAAGAATATTATCAATTAATCACATCATCTGCAAATAATGATAACCTTGGCTTATTTCTATAATCTGTAATTCTACATTGATGTGCACTGCTCAGAGCATTGGTAACATTCAGCATTCCCAGGATCCTTCTCGTCAGGATCCTGGGCACCGACACCAGTGTTGTGAGTTTTATGTTTCTTTCCAAGCTGCTGGGACTCGAACTGCAGCCACGTGGGATCCAGCTTCCACCACACAACGCTTAACTACTCACTGCATTTCGCTGCCAGCCCATCTTAATGTTTTAAGAGAAATGTCCCATAGGACAATGACTGTCCATTACTTCAGAGTAATAGTCATCTTTAGAATTTAAAGAAAAGGAGCCTCCCTATGCCAAAGGGATACGAAATTGTGTTTTATGTCATTTCAGGAGTTTACAGGCTATTAAAAGATATCCACACAGGTCAGAAACCTAAGTCCTAGCATTTTATCATTCAATGTATAATTCCTTTTTTTTTCTTTTAACAAATTAAGGAAATATATATAAATTCTTAGTTTAAGAGTTAGGTTTTCCCCCAGGATTAAGTACTACACTTTATCCTAAGTAGCTTTTAAAATAGAATTATTTATTTAATTTTATTTATTATTATTATTCTTTTTAATTTGACCAGAGACAGAGAGAGAGAGAGAAAGGGAAAGTGAGAAAGCAAGCCACCAAGTCTGGGACTCGAACTGTGGTCGGCCATGTGGAAGTCCAGCACCACAACCACTACATCACCTGCTGGGCCCCTGTAAGTCTTTTTTTCTTTTTTTTTTTTTTTACTATAGAGTGCGCACGCTTGCCAGAGAGACAGAGAGACAAAAAGTTAGAAATCACCCCCCGGGGGGATGGCCATGCTGCAATCCCTTCTCCTCCATTCTCCTCTTGGGATCTTGGGCACACACAGGCACCCATGTGTGCCACCAGGTCCAGGACTAACTGCTGGCCCCATGTAAGTCTTTTTTTAAATAACCATTTTATTTTGTAGCAAAGAATAAAACAGAATTGTGCCACAAAATAGCAACTCATGACTTGGTCTGATTAGCATCAATGTAAGAGTTGCCAGACCACAAAAATCAGAGATCGGAAGAACTACAGATGATACGAATTAGAAACATACTTAGGAACTGTAGTGAGTGAACCCGATGGGATGTATGCTACACTACTGTATCGCAGTTTGCCCCAGGAAGGACTAAGGCAGCTCTGGGGGAACAGGGACACAGCAGATAAACCTTTTAAAGAGGTTACATTGAAAACTCACCTTTTCCAATGTGCCGCCTGGTGTTTTCAATAGTGGAATTCCGGTTAACGTTGGACAGCAGCCCAAGGCAAAAGCGGTTCTTGTTGTTGGAAGGATCGGTGAAACCGTCCACCAACACGCTCGTGGAGGAGGCATGGAACGCTTCGCCCACGCGATTGTTGAGCTCATAGTAGACAATAGAGCACCAGTGTTTTGGCTCCTCATAAGCAACCGCCTGAACATCTGTAAGGAAGAAAAGGTTATGTCAACTAAGGTTCGTGCCTCAGGCTCTCAAAAACTGAAACTGTGCTGGAGAATTGGCTCAGGGTCATGAAATGAAGATACAGAAAAGCAATTGCTGTGACGTCCGTAGTGTTCCGATGATGTCTAAAGCAGGTACTTCTAAGTGTGATGTTCTCCTTTAATTAGAGAACAATTTTTGCCAATTATGATCAGATAACCAAAACACCAGGTAAGCAAGCAGAGCAGCAGCATTTACCGAATACTAACAACCTGCTAATTGCTCTGTGATATGCACAAATGGAAATCGCCCTGACCACAGACCCTGTCCCACCATCTAAAGAAACGCCAACAAGGGAACCAGCAGTTAGCGTAATGGCTATGTCACTGGACTCCCACGTAGTCGACCCTGGTTCGCGTCCCGGACCCAGTGACTTAAAACTCATGCCGGGCGCGTGTGTGTGAGTGCCCAAGATCCCGAGAGGAGAATGGAGGAGAAGGGATTGCGGCGTGACCATCCCCTCTGGGGGGTGATTTCTCGCTTTCTGTCTCTATGTCTCTCTCTGTCTGTCTGGCGAGCGCATGTGCCCTATAGCGAAAATCTCTCCAAAAAAAAAAAAAAAAAGCCAACAAGTGACAAGTGAAAAAACAAGTGGGGAAAGAACAATAAGAAGAGAGGAAATATGCCAGGCCCTGCTGGCATAAAACGCAGTGACTTTTAGCAAAGCCTCAGTTTGCTTGTGCTTTCTCAACGCCACGAAAATCAGTTCCCAGTCATTGATAAGAAGTTACTTTATCCTCCGTTGCCAATAACCGTTGCAGCGACAGTTTTGCCTCGGTTCTCAAACTCAGGAAGAAGTCTCGCCAGCTGGCCGTTCTTACAGGATGAATCATATCTCTCTCATCCAGATTTCATGCTAACTTCCTTATATTTGCTTTAAGTCATGCAGAGCAGGTGTGTTTTGTCTCCCCATTCCCAGAATGGGCCAACAATGGAAATTACCCAACTTCACTGACAGGATGCGGCTCATTAAGTCAAATCTCCTAAGACCAACAGCTCTTCAAACAACCTGCTTCTACATCTTTGCCACGAGCAGGTTTTGAAGAGAAGTTCCTCCTGCAGGAGCACCTCTCCCACCACTGCCTAGGGAGCCCGGAGATACAGGCCATCTATTGATATTCCCAGCACACCAGTATATGATGATCGGAGGCTGACGGTGCCCGGGGCGTCCAACCATTAAAACAGAAAGGAAGGAAAATCTGCACCAGAAGCACAAACTGGCTGCTAGGAGAGGAGAGCCTCTGGGTTTGTTTACTTCTTCCATGACAGAGAGACAGAGACAGTCGCACCCACAGGGCCTTCACACGGCAATCCACCCCCAGCCTCGGCCAGCCCAGGCTGCAGGTGTGCACATGCCACCCGGGACGTGAGCGCCAGCCGTGGCCGCGCGTGTCTCGCACTGCGCGGTGTCACTTCACAGCTGCACGCTGTCTGTCCTGTTCTGTGTTCTCAGTACCCATCGTTGCAAATATAAAAAGGTGCTTCCCTTTAGAATTTGGCAAAGAAAACAGGGAAAGTTACCACTGAAAACACAAACTAAAGTAGGTGAGCTGAAAACACATACTGTCTTCTTTGTTGAGCCACGCTCCTATGTCAATTTACTAGAACTGAAAGAACAGTATTTTAGTAATTTACAAGCACCAATTTTTTTTTTTTTTAAGTTTTGCTATAGGGTGCCTATGCTCACCGGAGAGAGACAGAGAGAAGGTGAGAAATCACGCCCCACAGGAGGGAGAAGATAGCCATGATACAATCCCTTCTCCATTTTCTTTGTGATTTTGGGCATGCACACAGAGGTGCCCAGTGTGATTCTCAAGCTGCCGGGATGGGGACTCAAACCACAGAGTCAGCCGTGTGGGATCCAGCTGCCTTAACCTCCATACCACCTCCTGGCCCACAAGTGCCAAATCTTAAAGAAGCCCGCAACATCATTAATAGAAGGCTTTTAGCAGCTCTCAGGATTGTTCAAGTAACTATTCATCTAGGTCAGGGTTGACACATTTTCCTGCGAAAGGCCAGGGAGATTGTGTAGGCCACACAGGCTCTCCTGCAACTGTCTGCCTCTGCCCTTGCTGCACACAAGAAGTCAGAGATAATATGTAATGAATGAACACAGCAGGGTTCCAATAAAGCTTTATTTGCAAAAAGGCGGCAGGCTGAATCAGCCTATGGGCGACAGTTTGCTGACCTCTGCGCTAGGAAAACCACCAAAGGTTAGAAAAATAATAATAATAAGCTCCACAGTCCTTCCTCATGAAAATATTAACTGACTATATTTATTTTACTTGGTGAAACTTTAAAGTCCATCTAAAGGAAGAAAATCTTAAAGCTATTTAAAGGTCATTTCCGGAAATCAGACACGTTAGCCGTAACCACAATAGTCACAGGGTCCACGTGCACTAACTGTTTCCCTGTGCTGCACCCACTCTCTGCAACAATCCTGTTCCCCAAATACAAATTTCCAAGATGTGTGTGGTACGTGTTATTTTCCCTAACCAGTCTATTTGCTGGCTCATAATTATGCTTTTATTCTATTTTATTCATCATTTCCTTAATTTGATGAGAGAGAGAGAAAGTGAGAAAGTGAGCCATCAGGTCCAGGGTTCAAGCCACAGTTGGCTATGTGGGAGTCCAGTGTCTTAATTACCATGCCACCTGCTGATAATGTTTGAGAGGATGTTCTGGAGATGATCAGGAACCACCACAAAAGATAGGCACATCACTGACTGAAAAGCCAAGTGTTCTAGGAGCCAGACGGTGGCACAGCAGTATAAGTGATACTCCGTGAGGATGAGCCATGTGGCCAGTCCCAGGTTCTTGCCTGGAGACCCTCTGTATATGCCAGACACGTGTGTGCCCTTGATCTAGGGCTGGCTGAGGCCGAGAGTGGATCACAGCACAAGACCCTGCTAGAGTTATTTCTCTCAATAGCTGTCTCTCTCTCTCATGGAAGAAGTAAATAAACTCCATTAAAAAGTGTACATTCTGGGGACCAGCAGATGGCATAATGGTTATGTCACTGAATTCCCACATAGTTGACCATGGTTCAAGCCCTGGACCATGTGGCCTGAAACTCATGCTGGGTGCATGTGCATACGTGCCTAAGATCCCAAGAGGAGAATGGAGGAAAAGGGATTGTGGCAAGGCCATGCCCCCAGGGGCAGGGGGAGGGGTTGATTTCTTGCTTTCTGTGTCTCTTTCTCTTTCTCTCTGGCAAGTACACACACCCTATAGCAAAAATCATTTAAAAAAAATGTAATCAACCACAGTTTGAGTCCTGGATCTGGCAGCTTAAAACTCATGCTGGGCATGTGTGTGTGTATGTGCCCAAGATCCCAAAAGGAGAATGGAGGAGAAGGGATTCAGTGTGGCCATATCCCCTGGGGGTAGGGGTGTGATTTCTTACTTTCTGTCTCTCTGGCAAGCACATGCACCCTATAGCAAAAATCTGTCCAAAAAAGGAAAGGAAAAAAAGTGTACATTCTGATGCATTATACTACACATCTAAGGTTCTTTAACATCAATTTTATGATAATACATTTTGTTTTTAGTTTTTATTTTTGCCAAAAGGTTCATGTCCTCACCAGAGACAGGCAGACAGAGAAAGTGAGAAATCACATTCCAAGGAGGATGGCCACACTGCAGTCCCTTTTCCTCCAGTCTCTTCTTGGGATTATGGACACACATGCACCCACCATGAGGGGTCTGGGACTCAAACTACACAGTCAGTCACTTGGGATCCAGCCCTTTAAGCTCTATGCCACCTGCTGGCCCTAGATTTTATTTAGTTATTATTATTTTTTGGGGGGAGGAGAGTTTTTTTTTTTTCTACAGGGTGTGTGTGCTTGCCAGAAACACAGAGACAGAAAGCGAGAAATCACCCCCCAGGGGGATGGCCACGCCACAATCTATTCTCTCTTCTCCTCTCGGGATCCTGGGCACGCACACACATGCGCCCGGCATGAGTTTAAGCCGCCGAATCTGGAACTCAATCCACGGTTGACTACATGGGAGTCCAGCGACATAGCCATTACGCTAACTGCTGGTCCCAATTACCACTTTTTTTTTTTTTTTAGCTGTTTTAGATTCTCAGAAAAACTGAGAAGGTATAGAGACATCCACACACCTCTGCCCCGATGACACTCATAACCCCCTCCTATCTTCAGTGTCACTCACCAGAGTGGCCCACTGGTTACATCTGATGGACCAACTTTGACAGCATTATCCCCCAAAGTCCACAGTTTACATCACTCTTAGTCTGAAGTATATTCCACTTTAATTTTTAAAAGAAGTGCTAAAAATGGAATAAAGCCTATCTGGGAATCAAACGACAGTTTAACTTGAATCTGCATGAACTTTATACTAACTGAATATCCAGGCCATGTATTGAGTAAAGCACTTTCCTTTATGACCGGTTATCTGGGAACAGTTTCACTAGCCTAGCTGTTTCTTACAGATGCTCAGGAAGTCTACCAAAGTACGATGACCTGAGTTCTCGCCTCGCTTACACCTCTGCACCTGCCCACAGTTTGAGGACCAACTCAGTGGCTTGAAAACCAGATATATGTATGTATGTGTGTGCGTGCCCAGAGTCCTGATAGAAGGAGAAAACTCCAACAAGATGGCATGACCACACCCCATCGTAGGCGCTTTCTCTCTCCCTCACTCTGGTGAGCACAAGCACTGCCTCGCAATTAGACAAAAACAAAGTTAGAAACAAACACAAGGAACATGGGGACCAGCAGTTAGCATAATGGCTATGTCGCTGGACTCCCATGTAGCCGACCACGGTTCAAGTCCTGGACCCGGTGGCTTAAACTCACGCCGGGCGTGTGTGCGTGCATGCCCAAGATCCCGAGACGAGAATGGAGGAGAAGGGATTGCAGCGTGGCCATCCCCCCTGGGGGTGATTTCTCACTTTCTATCTCTCTGTCTCTGTCTGGCGAGCACACGCGCCCTGTAACAAAAACCTCTCCAAAAAAAATTAAAAATTTTAAAAAAAGAATAAATGTTATTGGTTTGTTTCAGTTATACACAAAGAAGGGCTGGAAAAATAGCGTTTATGATTTTAGTCTAACTACAAAATAAACCTTTTAGAAAGCCCAGTTAATTTTGGAAGTCACCAGTGAAAACTCTACTTGTATGTTGTTAAGCATATTCTTTCTCAATACCCCTTTGTCCCTTTAAAAAAATTCTCTCATCACCAGTTCAAAATGAGTAAGTATTAAAGATCTAAACAGATGACTGCACAATTACACTCAAGCCTTCATTAAGTTAAGTCGGTTAAGTCAGTGAGTGAGTTCATTTTTTAAAAAAAGAATTATTTAACTTTATTTACTTACTTATTTTGATTTGACCAGAGAGGGGCGGAGCAAGAGACAGAGAGAAAGGGAAAGTGAGAAAGCAAGCCGCCAGGTCTGAGACCTGAACCATGGTCGGCCATGTGGAGTCCAGCACCCTCAACCACCACGCCACCTGCTGGCCCCCAGTGAATTTGTTTTTTAAAGAAAAGACGCATTTGTGATCCAGAGAATTCTATGGAGCTTCTCTTAGCACGGTGCTTTTTCGAATTGCTATCTTTTTAAAGTCTTCTGAAAAATTTTGTGAGAAACTAACATTGAGATGCACAAACATTAGACTTTTAAAAGGGAATAAGAAACAATTCATATTACCTCCTCTGTTGATTTCTGAGGGCAGTGAAGGCGCCATCATATTTGTGTCCATTGGCTGAGAGCCGTCCTGGGTCATGGGGTCTTCAGGAGGCAGGTAAGCGGGTGGGGGTGTATCAGCTGAAAGGTTTCAAAAACATGATTTCTTAACCCTTTATAAAACATATATTCCCTCTGTGCTGAAATTCTGATGAAATCAAACTGACATTTTTAACCTTCCTATCAAAAGACTGGATACTGCAGACACTGGACTTGATGGTGTAATTTCCCCAAGCTGTCACCGGCCCACGGTCCTAGACAATTTTAGTGGAAATCATTGGGAGGAAAAGTGTCAGTTTTAGAAGTTATCTGCCTATCCAGGATCATGCCACTTTAAAACAATCAGAGTATTTAAATGTACAATTGCCCCTTGGTATTCATGGGGATTGGTTCCCGGCCCCCTGCAGGTACCAAAACCCATGGATGCCCAAGCTCCTTGTATAAAATGGTGCAGTATTTGGGCCGACTCTGTAGACTGGTGGTTAAGGGAGTCAGATACAACATAGCTGACCATGGTTTGAGTCCTGCCGCTGGTGGCTTGAAAACCACATAGGACACAAGTGTGCACATGCCCTGGATCCTGACAGGGTGGAGAAATGAAAGAGAACGGATTATGGCGTGGCTATGTCACTAGGGGTGCACCTCCTCCCTTTTCCTCTGTCTTTCTCTTGCTAGGAGCATGTGCCCCTTGACAATATTAAAAACGGTACAATATCTGTACATAACCTATGCACATCTCCTCATATTCTTTAAATCATCTCTAGATTACGTATAATGCCTAACTCAAGGTAAATGCAAGGTAAACTGCTGTTCTACTGGGAATAAAGACAAGAAGGGAAAGTATGTAGGTGTGCAGTACAGACACGACCAATTTTCTCTCCTGATACTTTCAATCCACGGTCGGTTAAATCCATGGACGTGGAACCTGCAATACCCACTGTACTTCCTCTGCATTTCATGGTTCCACTGGTAGAAGAAAACCGATGAAAGCTACGTGGCACTTCTTAAGAGAAAGCGCTTGAGGTGCTTAAACCAAGGGGCTTTAGGGAATTTGCCAACTGAGTTTTATTACAGCTGATCAAACTACATTTAAATGATTAATTTTCATGACTTTAAATAGATCTCTTAGGACTACCTTCTTCCCACCAGTTTAAATAATCACTAGTTTTTCTTTTTTTTTTTTTTTTTTTAAGAATTATTTATTTATTATTATTTGTTTTTAACTTGCTATAGGGCACATACACTCACCAGAGAGAGAGAGAGAAAGTGAGAAAGTGAGGAAGTAAGCCACCAGGTCCAGGACTTGAACCGTAGTCCAGCGTCTTTAACCACCATGCCTCAATAATCACCAGTTTTTAAATTCCCAATAACAGAATAATAGGAAAAAAATCAGTTCATTACAGCTATCTTTTATTTCAGAATTTATGTGTGTTTTTCTGAAGAGCACACACCCAGCTGACAAATAAGAGGGAAACAACAGAATCTAATATGTGCAACAGAGCCTTGGGGACAAAATTTTACCTTAGAGAGCCGTGAGTACTTGGACAAGTACTGCAGGCCACTCAAGGCAAGAGTGAGCTACAAATAACTAATATGTGTTGAGTATCCCTTACCCAAAATACCTGGGATGAGAAGTGTTTTAGATTTTGAAATATAAGCTATTGTGGTGCTGGGACCCAAATCTAAACAAAAAATTCATTTATATTTCATATACCCCTTACATACGTAGATAGACTAAAGGTAATTGTTATACAGTTAATTTTATATTGCAGTGTTTTAACTACAACCCATCACAAGAGGTCAGGTGCGGAATTTTCCACTTGTGGGTACTGGAGCATTTTGGATTTCAGATTTTTGGATTAAGGATCCTCGACCCGCACTGCTCCTTCGGAGTTTCCCCATGATTTCCAAGACTAACTCGCCGGCTGAAGCAGAAGCCAACACCTTCATGCAGCTGCTAAGAAGCTATGACTCAACGCGCTGGGACAAGGGACCTCATCTGGAGGCTGTGTCCACCCTTCTCCAGCTTCTTTTAATTCAGCCTCTTCCCTGCAGCTGGAAGGCTGACTCTGCTTCACCTCAAGCCAGGCATGAAGACAGACCTTTCTCTGAGACCAAATCCAATGAATTTCTGCCAACAAGATGGTCAAAATTTCACTGGCAACCTATGGCATCAACACTGCCAAAGGGACCAGACAATTATGGGTGGGGTTCTACCGTTCCCAATATGGAACGTTTTCTTGTCTGCATTTTCCTCTGCTTGGCTTTGCCTTAATCCCTGACAACTAGAAACAACTGGAAACAAAGTGTAAATTCAAGCAATAATCTTCCATTTTTTTCACTCTTGGGCCCACCTTGGCTTGCCAGTGTTCAAGACTCCTGAAACTAATCTCCTTGGCACTAACTGGACTCTCAAATCCAACAGGTTTGGGAGGAAGTAGGTGAGTAGGAAATCACTGGATGGTATTCGTCTGATTTTTAAACTAGTCTAACTCCAGCCCTCCTCCCACACATCAAGCTTTAGATTGAAAACAAAGCAAATGTGAAATTAACAGGCTTAAAAAAAAAAGTGAAGTAATAAACATAAACCAAAGGAAGCAATACAAAAGATCAATTTTCCATTTTTTAAACTTCAGCATCAATGTTAAATTCAACTTTACTTGTTAACACAAACATTTCAAGTGGTCCGATAAATAGGCCTGCCCACTTTCCCTTCCTAAAATTGTAATAAATGTCATGTATATCTCTATTTAGAATATCCTTCTTGAGATCTACTGGTAAAGAAATCTGGCATTATTTTTTTTTCTGAGATGCTTATTTATTAACTTGAAAAATATGATGCGCTAATTGATCATTTATTTTGATAACCATTACACCACCAGTTATGTCTAAAAGAGAATAATTGCTTTTTGTCTTTGCTAAGTTAAACAAGCAGATGGTTTCCAGTACTTCTGTTGCAATTCCTTTGTTGTTAAGTATATATTTCTTGGGATTACATCACTATTTAAATAAATTTAATTATGTAGGGGAGTGCGGTCCCTCAGGAAATATCTTTTCTGAGGATGCACTTACAACAGGGGATTTCCCATGGATGAAATATTCATCGAGGTTGTGTTTCTCATAAGAGTGAATGTGTCTAACACATTATTTTTCTCTTTCTTTTATCAAGAGCAGAGATTGCAACAATTAGGCCACACCCAGAGGATGCAGCTGTTTCAAAACCTTTCAAAAATAAGGGGAAAATATAGCTTATTTCAGCATCTGTGACAGACAAATAAAACAAAACATTTGCTTACTTAGCTCTGAGGTCTCCTTTTGGCCAAACTGTAACCTAAGAGTGCTACAGCACAGTGTCAGAGTCTAGAACTGAAGAGTCCTCTCCCTCCCGGGTGGCCCAGCTTCTCCCCTACCCAGTGGTAACACCAGGTGCTCTGACCACAGATGTCCCTGCACATCCCGACCTACCTGGCATCTGGAAAGGGCTCCCTGGGTCTGAGCTGGTGGGCGAGTGAGGATAGGTGCTGCTGCTGCTTCCGGGGGAGTTGGGGTAACTGCTGTTGGGAGAATGAGGAAACGGGTGGCTGTTGGGTTGCTGGAAAGAATCTGGAAAAGTGGCGTTGAGTGGCATGTGAGGCTCGTTTTGTCCCAAGTTTCGGAACTGGGCTAAGAGGCTATGCTGAGGATTGTATTCACTGTGTCTAGGAACCAGCACTGGAGGAAGAACTGGAAAAAGGGAGAGAGAGAAAAAAAAGATAAAGATGAGAATGATGACAATCTCCACACATCACAATAAAGTCAAAGAAGTATAAGTGACAACACATGAGCTGAACCCTGCCCTGCCCCTAACTGGAAAGCACCGCTCTCAAGTGAAATCGTTTTACTCTCAGGAAAACGCGCAGGAACAGTCTGTGGAGTCACTGATGCCACTGCCTGAGGTCTGCACACTGTCCCAGGAAGCTCTGCCCGATGCATTCTGTTAGGCTGGAAGGAGGTGAGGTGCCCACGACTAATTTTTTCATTCACTCCACACCTAAGTTCAATTAAGAATATACACCACCACCAATTCCACCGTAAAGCCCTGCAGATAAGATTTACATTTAAGAGTTAACATTTACTGAATGATCTGAATTAATCACCACGAATGCTTTGAGTTGACAAAGCAGCAGTATAGTGAATGAGGTTGAGGTAAATGCAGTGAGCAGTGTAAAATTCAAAAGCCAGTGAAGAGAGTTGGTTACACAAATCAGCATGTTTTGTTGGACAGATTTGAAGTTGTGTGCGGTCCTAGTGCCCACACTATTTTCCTAAGGATCTTAATATATTTTACCCACTTCTCAGTAATCCTTACTCTACCTGGTAGGCCCAGGAAGAAACGGGTCATACCATCCATACTTTGCTAAACGAAACTCAAGATATAGAGGTGGTTAAGGTGCTGGATTCCCACAGGGAGGACGACCACGCCACAATCCCTCCTCCTCCATTCTCCTCTCGGGATCTTGGGCACACACACACACATGCGCTCGGCGTGAGTTTAAGCCACCAGGTCCGGGACTCGAACCGTGGTCAACTACATGGGATTTCAGCAACATAGCCATTATGCTAACTGCTGGTCCTGGTCCTCCTTTTTTAAAAAAAGAAAAAAAAAAAGAAAGAAAGATAGAGGCCCAAAACTAGGTAGCTATTGAGAAGCAAACAACTGTCACTCTGAACACTTAAGTGAGGAACCTAAGGACTTAATAATGAGCCTGGTCGTCAGTCTTCGGAAACCTCCTGAGGCAAAGCCACCAGAAATGGAATAATCCTAGAAGTGCAGGGCTGGTTAATAGCTACAGATCCCTGGAACTCAAACGGGGTTCGAGCCTGAATCTCCTTCCTGCCAGGGTCACCCGATGGCTTCTCCTAATACTAAAGGCCTTTGGAATTCCTCTTCCTCTGTTGCCCCTCACCAGGAAGAGAGAAATATCTGTTTTATAACTGCATAGGAGAAGATTTAAAATCTACTATCTACTGGTAATCAGGACTCAGAATATAATTTTCAAAGTAAGTTTACTGGCTTCAGGAATTAGGTAGACTGTGGAGGGCTTTCCTAGGAATCCATCCATTTACATTATGTTGATGGGAAAATGCACTCTTTAACACTTGAGCTGAAAATAGGTTTTACGTAAAAAATGGGTTTCTGAAAGTATTCGAAGTTCTCATAACCTATACCTTAAATTCTTACAAAATCCTGTGGCAGTCAAATTTGTTGATTTCCTTAATGTTTGATCCTTTACAAACATTTTGAATACAAGTTCATTTTCTTTTTAGCACAGTGACAGAACTGCCCAAACCGAGTCATTAAAATCATGATAATTTGGGGACCAGCAGATGGCATAATGGTTACACATAGCCAACTGCAGTTTGAGTCCCAGACCCAGTGGCTTGGAATTCACGCCGGGTATGTGTGCGTGAGTGCCCAAAATCCTAAGAAGAGAATGGAAAAGAAGGAACTGTAGTGTGCCATTCTCCCTGGGGGGTGATTTCTTGCTGTCTGTCTCTCTTTGTCTCTCTGGTGAGCACAAACGCCCTATAAAAAAAATCTCTCTCAAAAAAAAAAAAAAAAAAAAAAAAAATCAGGGACCAGCAGTTAGCGTAATGGCTATGTCGCTGGACACCCATGTAGTCGACCGCGGTTCGAGTCCCAGACCCGGTGGCTTAAACTCACGCCGGGCGCATGTGTGTGCGTGCCCAAGATCCCGAGAGGAGAATGGAGGAGAAGGGATTGCGGCGTGGCCATCCCCCCTGGGGGGTGATTTCTCGCTTCCTGTCTCTATGTCTCTCTCTGTCTTTCTGGCGAGCGCACGCTCCCTATAGCAAAAACCTCTCCAAAAAAAGGAAAAAAAATCATAATTTGTCCTTTCAACAGTCATCTCACGTGTACACTACTTTGTTCTGTCGAAGAAGAATTCCTAAGAAAGGCTCCCCCAATGCCAATAAAAATCTGAATTCCAAAAATAAGCACATATTGTGAGACAGTCCCACACCAGTCAGTCCCTGTGCAATCATGAACTTTCTGTCAGTAGTCATAGCCTGAGAGTTGCCACTTCCCAGCTTACCTTCTCTGGTCATCTAGCTATGGTACCAACCACAATTCTTACCCTTAAAAGAGGCAAATGTTGGGGCCAGCACGTGGCATGGTGGTTAAGGCACTGAACTCCTACATGGTGGACCATGGTTCAAGTCCAGGACCTGGCAGCTTGCTTTCTCACTTTCCTTCTTTTTCTTTCTCTGTCTCTCTCTGGTGGAATTAAAAATAATAATTTGGTTTTTTTTTTTTAAAGAGGTAAATGTTGGTCTCTATACCCGTGCCTACAAATGCAGCACCAGAGAAGACCTGAATCAATCCTCCTCTGTCTCCTCTGTGACCCCTCCCTCTCACTACACACACAGGTAACACTGCCTGGAGAGCCTACTTTAGGGGTTCTTATCGCTTAATAGAGTTTAATATTTTTTTATGTCCCTCTCTCTCTCTCTCTAAATTGCCAGAGGGTGTATGCACTAGCCAGAGAGAGATGAGGTGAGAGGGGAAGAGTCACCTGTGGGCATGGTCATGTTGCAATCCCTTCTCCTCCATTTCTCCGTCCTGTTGGGATTCTGGGTGCACACATACACCTGGAGTGTTTTTCAAGCCACTAGGATTGGGATTCGAACCATGGCCAGCCTTGTATGATCCAGCTCCCTTAACCACTAGGCTACAGGGCCAGCTCCCAACAGTGTTAGTACAGAGGACTTGTCCCTACTGCCTGCAGAGGGGGGCAGTTGTGGCAGGGAGAATTAACCTTTGCAGTACCCCAGCAAGGGTCCATGTGTCTCTGCATCCAGGTTGAACAAGACTCAGTGGTCCTACGAGGACCCTGCTGTGTGATACGCAGGGATTTGCTCTAGAGCCCAGGGCTGTCCTCAGCGCACAACACAGATCTGACCATCTTTCGCAAACACCTGGGAAATACGTCACCAAGTGCAACAAAGCAGCACCCTCAGAACGAATCTAACAAGAAGAGTAACTTTTCTTCTTAATTCTGATTATAAAGGTAGGATGAGGGACCAGCAGTTGGCATAATGGCTATGTCACTGGACTCCCATGTAGTCGACTGCAGTTTGTGTCCCAGACCTGGTGGCTTAAACTCACACTGGGCACGTGTGCGTGCATGCCTAAGATCCCAAGAGGAGAATGGAGAAGGGATTGCAGTGGGGCCATCACTCCTCGGGGGTGATTTCTTGCTTTCTGTCTGTCTTTTTGGGCACACATGCCCTATACCAAAAACAAAAACAAAAACAAAAAACCTCTCCAAAAAAAAGGTAGGATGATTTTGCCAGTGCCAATATAGATACAGTCATCTTTCAGTAAACTTAAAAATGTACTGAAGTGTTTCATGTCCTTAGGAAAATGCACGAATCTTCATATAATTGATTCGTATATACTCAGGTCTGTCTTCTTTGTGTGTGTGAAGCATCTTTTTTTTTTGGAGAGGTTTTTGCTATAGGGCACGTGCGCGAGAAATCACCCCCCCAGGGGATGGCCACGCCACAATCCCTTCTCCTCTCGGGATCTTGGACACGCACGCACACGTGCCTGGCATGAGTTTAAGCCACCGGGTCTGGGACTTGGAACTGCGGTCGATTACATGGGAGTCCAGCGACATAGCCATTATGCTAACTGTTGGTCTCTGTGTGAAGCATCTTACAACGTGTGTGTAAGTTATTTCAAGTTATTTGGTGATACAATTTCATTGTCTGCTGATGAGTAAATGTAGCTCCTCCTTATCCATGGTTTCAGTTCCCAGTCAACCCCAGTCTGAAAACACTGCCAAAGTGGGAGGGAGGGAGGGATGGGCCACATTGATGTAATGTCTATTTGAGTAAAATAGTTCCATTCTATATCTAGTTATTGTTCATCTCTTATTGTGTCTAATTTACAAATTAAGTTTTATCGCAGGTACGTAAATACAGGAGAAACACAGGATGTAGACAGTTCTGTGCTAGCCATGGTTTCAGGCAGCCACAGGGAGTCCTGTGATGTATCTCCGGCAGTTTAGGAAGAATCGCTGTTTTTTGTTTTGTTTCGTTTTTTCCCAGTTTGGGGCAATTATAATAAAGCTTCTGTGAGCATTCTCTCTACTTATTTTGAAATAAGTTAAATAATAATTCAACTTACAAAAAAGTTGCAAGAATAGCATAAAGAATGCTTACATGCTCTTTACCCAGATTCACCAGTTTTTAGCTTACCACATTGACTTAATCATTTATCCTGTCTTCCTTCCCCCTTCCTCCACACACACACACACTCTCTCGCTCTCTCTCTTTTTCCGCATCATCTGAGAGCAGAGAACATGTATCATATAACATTTCAGAGTAATTCCTAAAAAGAATATTAACTTGTGTGCAGTTATTAAACTGTGGAATTCAACTGATATAATTCTATCTAATATAAAAATAATAGTCCCACTTTGTCTACTGTTCCAACAATGTCCTCTATGTCCTGACTGCCTGATAGGGGATCTAGGCAGAAATCTTATCATACTTTGTTATCAAATTTCTTTAATGCCGGGACCAGCAGGTGGTGTGGTGATTAAGGTGCTGGACATTCCCACATGGTTGACCACGGTTCGAATCCCAGACCTGGCAGCTTGCTTTCTCACTCTCTCTCTCTCTCTCTCTGGTCAAATTAAAATAAATGAACGAATAAATAAAATAAAATAAATAACTATTAAAAAAAAGAATTTATAAAAAAAAAAATTTCTTTAATGCCCTATAGTCTGGAATAGTCCCTCGGCCTGTTTGTTTATAGCGTTCATGCTTCTGGCATTTTAAGATACAGGGCAGTTATTTTATAGGCTCTCTCTTGAGCTGGTTTCTCTGATGTTTCCTATGATTAAGCTCAGATTTTGGTGCGACTACAATGGAAGTGCTATTACGCCCTCCTCTGGGTGTACATCAGGAAGCAAACCGTGTCTCTTTGCCTGTTACTGATGATGCGAATCTCCATCACTTGGTTAAAGTGCTGTCCAATTCCTCCTCTGTATAATTCTATTTTTGTAACAGTTGGTGGGGAGATACTTTGAGACTATGCAAAAAAAATTATGTGTGTGTGTGTGTGTGTGTGTGTATGTGTGTGTATATGTATTACTTCAAAATATACTCCATTTATCCGCAGAATCCTTCTGAGACATTTTCCCAGTACTCCTCAATGTTTTCCAGAAAAGTAAACCACAGGGACAGACATTAAACTTACCTGTGGTCCCAGCAGCTTCATGAGATTTGGGAAGGTACACTGAAGTTTTGCTTTGTTTTACAGATCTGTTTATAAATATTCTATTTCTCATTATCAAATGTAAAAGTGACATTTTGAATAACTTACCATGTGTGAAACAGACTCCCCAGGAAGACATACACTTCACTTATGTCTCTGAGTGCCCAGAACATCACACGGGGCTGCAGTTGGTGGTAAGACCCCAGTTTGAATGTTTGCATTTCCTAAATTTAATCAGTTCATATACTATCTTAACAAAGTCATTTCTCAGAAAACAGCAATAAAGTATCATTTGCTAACAGTAAAGAGGAAGACAATAAGGGGAGAGACAGACAAGATACAAAACTAGACTCTAAACCTTAGATCATTTATGTTGAAGCAAGGAAGCACTCACCAGTAAGATTTTTAGATGATACCATATTCTGCAAAATTAACATTAACACCATTGCCACCACAAATATTAACTATGAACCTCAATTGTGCTGAGCACATTAGGCCACTTTGCACATAAGTGTAGCGGGTAACTTACTCACTTCAGGTCTCTAGAGTTAGAATTCAAAGAAATGTAGGGGCCAGCAGGTAGTGTAGTGGTTAAGGTGCTAGACTCCAACATGGCCGACCATGGTTTGAATCCTGGACCTGGCGGCTTGACAGTCACGCCAGGCGTGTGTGTGTGTGTGCGCGCGCGCGCGTGTCTGTGTGTGTGCCCCCCCCCCCCCCCCCCCCCGCCACAAATCCCAGGAGAATGCAGAAGAAGGTACTGTGGTGTGGCCATTCCCCATAGGGGGCGATTTCTCCCTTTCCCTCTCACCATCTTTCACCTTGTCTTTCACTCTCTGGCGAGTACATGTGCCCTAGGGCAAAAATCTTTTAAAAAAGAAAGAAAGAAAGAGCATTAAAAGAAGTGAAATGAGTACTTTCAACCAAGATGTCCCACTGCCTCAATAACAACGTCTCCAAGAATGCTACATTATGTTTTATAAAGTCTGTCTAAGGCACAGGGGATAGAAAAAATGCCAGTGTGTTTCTGTACAAATGAGTCAATTTAAAGCAGAAAATGCCAATCTACTTTAATTAAGTTGGTTATGGAAAGCACCTACCACCATAAATGAATTATCACAAAAATCTAATTAGTACAGTTTGAAGACCTTGTAAGTAAGATGTCTGTAAGTTGTGGCTTGTTTGGATAGTCCCAATTGGTACCTGTTGTCCAGTGTAATTAGTAATAAGTGCCTTTGTCCATCTCGAAAATATCCTGACTTGGATAATAAATTATATAGTCATCTTAACTATAAGTAATAATTAAGCTTGGAAATGGAAAGAGGTGGGTCTGGAACAGCTGCCAGCCCTAGAAAAAAAACGTATTCATGTGGAAGAGAAGAGGCTCGTGGACATGGCAGGATGGAGTAAGCCAACATCAACGTCTTGATCTGCAATAACAGGCCTCGGCAGTTCCTGCCTGCGTGGCAGGACAGGGCTGTTGCTACTCTCTCTGATGTGTCCCCGGAGCCCCCTCCCCTCACACTGGTCCTTTTAATTTCCACAGTATTTCAGGAAAGACATAATCAAGACACCTGTCTTCTACTGGGGGAAAGGAAAGAAACACCTAGACTAATCATCCATGTTTAAGCAGCTTTCTGCCTGCAATTTTCATTTCTTGAACCAGCCTGCAGAATCAGGGTTTGCAAATTCTAGGCCTGACTGAGGTCAGAAAAAGGAAGGGCGAGAGAGTGAGAGATGTCTGAGTCTTCTTCTTTCTGCATTTCAGACTATTTCTATTGCACAGTAAACAAACAAAGGAGCACTGCCTTTTCCGGGACACCGTTTTTCTAGATTCCTAGATAGACTATTTCTGAGGACACGAAGGTCACACCTGCTTGGTAACCTCAAAGAAAGACCCAAGTCTGAGGCTTTTTAAGGGCTCCTGTTCCTGCTGGTTAATGTAAGTACCAAGAATCTCTATTTTAGTTTTAGTTTTTTACAATAGGGGATGTATGCTCACTGTGGAGGTAGAGACAGAGAGAAAGCACCCCCAAGGGGAATGGCCACACCACAATCCTTCCTCCTTTATCCTCCTCTCGGGATTTTGGGTATGCACTCACATGTGCTCATCGTTTTTTTCAAGCCACTGGGTCTGGGACTTGAACCACTCAGTCAGCCATGTGGGAACCAGCCGCCTTAACCACCATGCTGCTGGTTGTCCCCAAGAATCTCCTTTGAAAGCAGAGTCCAACGTTAAAACACCTGTCTTTGGATATACAAATTTTTTTTTTATTTGAGTCATTAAAACTCAGGTTGTGTGTTCTAACCCTCGTAGAACCCTGACCTGGTTTTGCACACCACCCCTCAAGAGTATTCTGAAACAAGGCCCCTTGATGAAAACATCAATCCTCCTTCCACCTGCTCGACAATCTCCGATTGTTTTATGGCTGTAAAAGGAAGAATCTTCTGATCTTTCTGGACTTCTCAGGAGGAAACAAACTTCAGATTTCTGATTTTTCTCAGTGATGTAACTGCACTTTTCAAACTATGCATCTCTTTCAGCAAAAATAGAAAGAAAGAAAGAAAGAAAGAAAGAAAGAAAGAAAGAAAGAAAGAAAGAAAGAAAGAATCTCTTTTCTCACCAACAAAAAACATCAAAGAACATTTCAGGAAGTAAAAATTTCAGGAGGTATTTGTGATTCTGGTATCAGACTCGGCTTTTCTGTGTTGCCAAGGCACAAGGAAGAAGAATGAAAAAAGCAAAAAGCAAAACAAAAAAAAAAACTACAACTATAAAGAGGGGTTGAGCTCCAGGAAGTATTCCTGTCCACTCTAGATTCAAGAGCTTTCTCAAGATTTTGAACTACTACTTGAAATCCTGCCACCAAGTCATCAGTGGTAAAACGGTCTAGTAATGAGATCAAGTCGACAAGTCTCCACCTGGGTTGTGACCCCACCCCCCCAACCAATAGCTTTTTCATGAAAATGCAAAACACACGAGAGCTCGTTGATCATGAAGCTGCCAGACCCTTGCCTGTGTTTGTTGACACAGGCATAATGGCAAACAAGCCACCTGCTACCTGGGGTCCGTGAACACTTTCTAGATACCCAAGTTCTGTTCCTGGCTCTAACAACTATCTTTGTTACTTGGAACAATTACTTAACTTTGCAGGGTCTCAATTTCCTCATGCAAAAGTGCAATGGACTTGCTCTCCATGAGACCTTCCTGCGCTAAATTCTGCAAGTCTTTGGACTGAAAAGAGCTGCTTTCTGTATACCTGGAGCTGAGTTCACAATCTACACCTGGTTCCCCAAGAGCATCTCAGTAGAATTTCAGGACACATCAGGGAAGTCACCCAACTGCTGGAAGGTGGCCCAGGGCGAATTGAAAAAACTGGCCCAAAAGCCAGTTCAGCTGCAGCAATTCTTGTTGAAAATAGTGGCGGCAAGTTGTGCCCAGTATATCTACACTAGACACATACCCCGACATACAGTGGAAATCACACTAGGCACATGGGCGTGCATGCCCGAAATGCCAGGAGGAGAACGGAGAAGTGATTGCAGCATGGCCATCCACCCCCTGGGGTGGGTGTGATTTCTCACTTTCCCTCTCTGTCTCTATCAGGTAAGCACACGTGCCCTATGGCAAAAACCTAAAAATAATAATAATTAACGGGTAGGAGGGTGGACAGTAGCACAGTGGTAAGGCACTGCTCTGCAAAGCTGACCCTCAGGAGGGTTCTGAGTTTGCAACTGGAGACTTCCCTGCCCCACGGCACATCTGCCTGACTCCACAGTTAGTCCTGGCACCTGCTCTGACCCAGCTGCAGGTAACTGTCCTCTCACCACACTCTTCACCCCACTGCCCCAAGCTTTATTCTGTTTCCATCTCCTGCTTCCGTACTTCTGTACCCTTGTTCATTTGGCCATAATTCCTCTCTGATGTCATCTTGTTGCACCTTTCCTGGTCTTTCTACCCACACCCCATAGAAATGAATTCCTCTCTGCATCCCCCCATGGCCTACAGACTTCCATCACTTCCACCACAGTCTTGCTACCTGGCTTTATCTCACCCAGATCATAATGCCCTTTGGGGTAGAACTGATTTTCTTTCTTTTGTACCGTTCAGTGTCTGACACATAATAGGTCCATAATAAATGCTTTCTTCAATTAATGCATATTTGAAAATTAGGTTATTATTCCTGTTTACTGTAAGCTAATTTAATGTAGACTAGTCTTTCTTAAAACATAGTTCTTAGGGGCCAGTGGGTGGCGTGGTGGTTAAGGGCACTGGACTCTCACATGGCTGACCACGGTTCGGGTCAGCTTGCGTTCTCTCTCTCTCTCTCTCTCTCTCTCTCCCTCCCTCCCTCCCTCCCTCCCTCCCTGTCCCTCTCTGGTCAAATTAAAGTAGATAAATAAATAAAGTTAAATAAAAATAATTCTTTAAAAAAAATAAAACCAAGTCCTCAGACTCCCTGCATTTGAATTACTTGTTGATCAAAGCAGATTCTCTTGAATGTCATCACAGATACAGTAAGTCAGAACACGCAGGAAGTCTGGGTGAACAGGTCCAGGTCACGGAAGATGAGGGGTTTCAGGAAGCACTGGCAACAGGCACTAGGTCCTTGTCCTAGGTTTATGCCTCCAGTCAGCCACGGAGTAGAACTTCAAGTTTCTCATCGTCACTCGTGTATCTGGAAGTCATCCTATTCACCCCTATATCTCTATCTAGTGTTGGACCAGATTCTCAGGAGGTATGAAGGGAGGTCTCAAAAATGCTGTAGACAAGGGCCAGCCAGTAGGTGGCATAGTGGTTGAGGCACTGGACTCCCACATGGCTGACCGTGGTTTAAGTCCCAGATTTGGTTACTTGAAAATTCTGCTGGATGTGTGCATGTGAGGGCCCAAAATCCTGAGAGGAAAATGGAGAAGAAGGGATTTTGGTGTGGCCGTCCTCCCTGGAGGGGATGATTCTTACTTTCTCGCTCAGTCTCACTCTGGTGCATACATCTTACGGCAAAAAGTTTGTAGAAAAAATGGGATTAAAGTACTATTTTGGGGACCAGCAGATGGTGTAATGGTTATGTAGCTGGATTTCCATGAAGTCAACCAAGGTTTGAGTCCCTGACCCAGTGGCTTACATTCACACCAGGCACGAGTGTGTGCATGCCTAAAATCCTGAGAGGAGAATGGCGGAGAAGGGACTGTGGCAGGGTCATCCCACCTGGGGGGTGATTTCTCACTTTCTCTTTCTTTCTCTCTCTCTCTCTCTTCCTCTCTCTCTCTCTCTCTCTATCCAGTGAGTGCACCTACCCTATAGCAAAAATCTCTAAAACAAAGAAACAAAAGTACTATTTTAGTGCAAAAAAAAATTTCAAATCCATGTAGTTTTTTTACATGACACGTATTTACTATGAGCATTCCGCAGATCCTTTGTACATATATTTAAATTAGAATGCTATGGAAAAGGCCAGCATGGCCTTATACTAGGCTGACAGGAAGATGTATGGCGTGCAGATTTTTGGCCAAATGGCATGGGGTTATGGAAAAGCACTGGTTTGGGATTAGGAGAGCCAGGGTTTGGCAGCCTGAGCGGACACTCTGTAGAACAATGCACTGTAGAGCTAGAAGTCACACGGCAGACCATGGGGTTGGATCCCTGGTCAGGTGAACTGAAACACAGCAGGTGCACAGGTACCCCAAATCCTGACCTGCAAGATATTAAGGTGTGACCAGATCCTGCAGAAGGTGTCCCCTCCTCCCATGTGCTCACACATATCCTCTACCGTAAGTAAAAAATAAACATTAAGGGTCAGCAGGTGGCATGGAGGGTAAAGCGGCTAGATCCCATACGGCAAGCTGTGTGCTTCGAGTCCCCCCGCAAGGGGTACCTTCTCACCACCATGTCCCACCCCACCTGTAATGAGTGCATGCACCCTACAGCAAACTAACGAAACAAATGATGAAAACAACCCCACCACCCAGCCAGAGTCATGGTTGTATACACCCGGGCAGCCTCGCCTTCACCTCAGCTTCCGTGCAGGGATACCCACCTGCCCACACTGCTGAGAGCCCGGAGAGCACCTCACACACTACGGGCCCTCCAGCGCCATCTCCCTGTCTCTTCTCTTCCTACCCTCCCTCCAGTTTTCCTTCCTTTGCCAATATTTATTTACTTAACTTTCACAGAAAGAAAATGCTATGTATTTAAGAGACTTCAAAGTTATCACTGACACTTCAGAAAACACTTCAGAGCATAACCTAAAACCAGTGCGAGGGAGAAAAAGTCCTTCCTAAAACGCATCAAGTCTAACTACAGTCAGAGACAAGTTTTAGTTTGAGAGTTCCAAGATCAAAAATTCTGCCCCATTATTTATTAGCCAACGGCTAGTAAACGGGGACGATTTACTCTCTGAACTTGACTTTTATTTATAAAATGGGAGTAACAGTACTTCTGCCAGACTTCCTTCTTAATATTCATATGGTGCTTACATATACCACGTGCTGTATCAACCTGTACTGGCACTCACTCACTCAATCCTCCTAACAACTCTGATCCTGGTCACTATCATTACCTCCACTTCATAAAAGTATATAGATTGAGGCATAGAGAGATTAAGTCACTTGGCGTAGACTATGTAACCAATAGCCAGTGCAGAGAGGATTCAAACCTAGGCAGGAGGGCTCCTCAGTCCAAGCCCTTCAGCACTATGCCAGGCTGTCTTTGACGTGTCGCTCAGGTCAGTTTCCTCAAGTCCCTGATCTACAGGAAGCACTGGGTGAGGTGCACTTTGATTACACATAGAACAGGTGGCCCAGCTGCTTAATCGTCCAGTACATTATTGACATGTAAATGGCTATCCCCAGCTGTCACACCAGGCAGCTTTATTTAATTTGTAACTGCAGCTAAATTAATTATATTTGGCTCATCCTGTGTTCAAATTTGATTCTGTCAAATATATTCCATAAAACTGAGGTACCTGATAGCTAGTGAAGATCCCTGACCGAGGGTAATAAACACAGATAAAGCCGCCATCAACACTGGAGCACAGGTGTGTGAACTCTGTCTGCCATTGTCAATCCATAATTCATGCAAAATTCATACCATGTGTTTCAGAACATGGGCTCTGCTATTAAAAACGTTGGATGTCCCTCCCCTTTGTTAAAGAAAGAAAATCAGGGGCCAGCAGGTGGAGTGGTGGTCAAAGTGCTGGATTCCCACACAGCTGATTTCGGTTCAAGTCCAGGACATGGTGGCTCGAAAATCACACCAGCACGTGTGCATGCATGCCTAAAATCCCCAAAGGGGAAAGCAATCCCCCCAGGGATGATTTCTCACTTTCCCTCTTTCTCTCTCTCTCTCTCTCTCTCTCTCTCTCTGGCAAGTATACATGCCCTATGGCAAAAACCTTAAAAAGAAAAAAGAAAAGAGAGAGAGAGAAAAAATATTGATCATAGGCGGAGAACCACTTCTTTTGGGAAGCCCTACAAAACAGTGATTAGCACACAGATTTTGGAGTTAGACTTTCATTTGAATCCCAGCCCTCTGGCTACAAGTTGTGGGATAATTTACCCACACTCTGCATTGCAGAGGCTCTGTCAGGACCTACTTCTGACATCCGTGGTCAGGGTTATGAGAATACATAGGAAGCAGTAAGTACAGGAAGCCATTTGGTCCGGAACTCCTAACCCTAGATTCTCCCCACCATACTTTACCCTTATATCTACAGGGAAACAAGTAATCCCTTTAAATGGCCCTATTTGTCCTTATTTTCCTTAAGAATTTCAGCCCATATATACCAGCTTGCAACAGGCATTCTTGAACAAGAGCCACTCTCTTCTCCCCCATTTATTAGGTCAAGAAAGTCATAATGTATTTATGTTTTTCTACGCAAAAATGCATCATGACTTTCCAGATGACCCAATACTTATCAGTCTGTGTTTCTAGGTGCTGTTTTCTCTCAACTAGTCTGTCATTCACTTCTGTCCTTCATTATTCTGTTGATCAAACTGGCTCAGAGTTGGCCCATGGCAGCCCCTTCAGGCTGGCCCATGGTTCCTTGAGACATGTTCCTATCATAAATAACTTAAATAAGCTATTTAAAAATTAGTTGTTCCCTTTCTTTTTAAAAAGATGCAGGTTATATATTTCAAAAGCATTTATCCACAACTGTTTCCTAACTTGACCATCTGACTTAAAAACCTGCCCTGTACACTACCATTCTGGGAAAACTCTGCAGATGCTCAACAAAAGATGCTGTCACACACAAAAAAGATGTGCCCCATAATAATGTTTGGGTCAGTGACAGACTGCACACACAATAGTTTCACAGATTATAATGGAGATGAAGAATTCTTATGGCCTGGGCCCAGCAGGTACTATGGTGGTTAAGGCTCTGGACTCCCAGAGAGCTGACTGAGGTTCAAGTCCTGGACCTTGAAAAATCACACCAGATGCTTGTGCATGCATGCCCAAGATCTGCAGAGGAGAACAGAGGAGGAGGAATGCAGCATGGTCTTTCCTCCCAAGGAGGGTGATTTCCCACTTTCTCTCTCTGTCTCTGGCGAGCACAGGCACCCTATGGTAAAAACCTTAAAAAAAAAAAAAAAATCTGTCATCTAGTGGCATCACAGCTGTCCAAACTTCAAGTGCATCACATTCTGCTGTGTTTCTGCTGGGTGGGGTGGGGGGTGTGAACAGAACTATGTGCTGCCAATCTTATGAAAGTCCGTACAATTACGTACAGTGCATAACACCAGATAATAACAGATGGCTGTGTTACTGGTTCGTGTAGTTAGTACACTATACTTCTGCTATTCTAGTGTACTCCTTCTACCTGGGGCCAGAGAGTGGTGGTGCAGTGGTAAAGCGTGATGCTCTGCGAGGCAAACCCTCATAGGAGTTACTGGTTCCCATCAAGACCTCTCTGAGTGCAGCCAGCACCTGTGTGCCTATGATGTGGGCTGGCTGAAGCTAAGAGCGGACTGTGGTGTGTTTAGGCGTGCTACTTCTCTCTCACGCTCACTCACGGACTAAATACATGACACTTTTGTGGTAAAAGGAATGTTCACTGTAAAGAGTAGGCTACGTTCCGCCGGCAGCAGCCTCAAACATCCCGCGTTACTGCATCTCTTGATTGCATCCTGTTCTCTTGAGCTTGATTTAATCACAAGTTGTTTTGTTCGATTGTGGCCATTCCAGTAGAACAAGATGTGGCAATAGAAGAAATGATATTGATGATCCTGACTCTGTATAAGCTAAGCAAATAGACTGCTTGTGTCTTCTTTGGCTTTTTAAAATTTTTTCTTTGTAGTTTTGCTATAGGGCACATGCACTCACTGGAGAGACAGAAAGAAAGTGAGAAAGCACTCCCCAGAGGGGATGGTCACACCACAATCCCTTCTCCTCCCTCCTTCTCTTGGGATTTCGGTCATACACGCATACATGCCTGGTGTGATTTTTCAAGCCACTGGGTTTAGGACTTGAACCTTGCGGTTGGCCCTGAGATCTAGCTGCCTTAACCTCCATGCTGCTTGCTGGCCCTATGCCTTCGTTTTTGACCAAAAAAAAAAAAAAAAAGTTTAAAAAGTTAAAAAAAATTTAAATACAATAAAAGCTTATAGAATAGGATATAAAGAAAAAGCAGGGCCAGCCAGTGGCATGGTGATTGAGGTAGATGCATGTCACATGGCTGACCATGCAGTTCAAGACCGAGACCTGGTGGCTTGAGAAACAGACCAGGCACATGTTCATGTGCGTCCAAAATTCTGAAAAGTGCCATGAAGGAGAAGGAATTTCAGTGTGATCATTCCTAATTGGGGGAAGGGGTACTTTCTCACTTCCCCTCTCTCTCTGCCTCTCTCCAGCAAGCACATGCATACTCTAGTAAAAATTTTTTTTAAAGTATTTTTGGGGACCAGCAGTTAGCATAATGGCTATGTCACTGAACTCCCATGTAGTCGGCCAAGGTTTGAGTCCCGGACCTGGTGGCTTAGACTCACGCCGGGCACGTGTGCGTGCTTGCCCAAGATCCCGAGAGGAGAATGGAGAAGGGATTGCTGCGTGGCCATACCCCCTGGGGGGTGATTTCTCACTTTCTATCTCTCTGTCTTTCTCTGTCTTTCTGGTGAGCGCATGTGACCCATAGCAAAAATCTCTCCCCCCCCCAAAAAAAAGTATTTTTGTGTAGCTGCACGTGCTTTTGTTTTAAGCTAAGTGTTACTGCAAATGTCAAAAAATTTAAAAGAATTTAAGATTATTAAGTAAAAAGGTTACAGTAAGCAATTATTATTAAAGGTATAAAATTTTAAACATGGAGTGTAGCCTAAGCGCACAGTGTTTATGAAGGCTACGGCTGTGTACAGCAACATCCTAGGCCTTCACATTCACTCACCACTCAGTGACTCGCCCAAAGCAACTTCCAGTCTTGCAACCACCATCTGTGCCCTATTCTAGTGTACCAGTTTTAATTTTTTATACCATATTTGTTCTGTACCTTTTCTGTGTTTCGATACACGATACTTACCACGATTTTGTACTTGCCTATGACATTCAGAACAGTCACAGTAATCTGCTGTACAGGTTAGCAGCCTAGGAACAGTAGGTGCTACACACAGCCCCATGTGGTAGACTATGCTACCCAGGTCCGTGTAAGCCCACGCTACGATGTCTGCTTGACACCCTTCTCAGAACGCATCCCTGTCATTAAGTGATACATGGCAGTAATTGATAGGGAATCCATAGCGAATTATAAAAGAAACCCCCAACAAAACAATTTACCCTGTGATTACATACAGGTTTACTGTAAAGTTTACAAAGCTGCTCAAATGCCCCTTTTAAACTCACATTCTTTTGCCTTATTCTGACTAAAAATCCCAAACAGGCAAGCAGGCAGCCAAGTGAAGGTGACACGTGAAGGAGAGCAAGCTTCTTCCGCTCTCTGAAAAAGGAAGAGCACCAGCAGCTCTCGGAGAACCACTGTATTGATAGAACTGAGGCAGAGATAGGAAGAGTCCACTTTCTGCTAAGATTCCAGAGTTTAAAAGTTACGATTTAAAGAACTGGGTAAAAAAATTGCCAAACGGGGGCCAGCCAGTGGCTTGATGGTTAAGGTGGCTGGATTGCACACGGTCAACAGAGTAGTTTGAGTCTCAGGCCTTGAGACTTGAAAAACATGTAGGTGACAGGGAATAGCAGGTGGCGTGGTGGTTAAAGCACTGGACACTCCCACATGGCTGACCACGGTTTGAGTCCCAGACCTGGTGGCTTGCTTTCTCACTTTCTCTCTCTCTCTCTCTCTCTCTCTCTCTCTCTCTCTCTCTCGTCAAAATTTTAAAAATATATAATTACTTTAAAAAAGAAAAGAAAAACATGTAGGTATGTGTACATGCATGCCCAAAAATCCCAAGAGGAAAGTGGATGGCATGGCCATCACCCCCAGGAGTTATTTCTCATTTTCTTCTTTTTCTCTGTCTCTGTCTCCCGCAAGTGTGCATACCCTATAGCAAATCTAAAAAATAAAAAAAACCAACAACAACAAAAACAAGTCAAACCCAACCTAAATCTTTTGATTTAAACCACAGGAGGTGCTTCCAGATCCTAGATCTCTTACTGAGGAAGTTAGTTACCTCTAATTATGCAACCCGTGAAGCTCGCGAGAGTGTGATGCAGGGCAGACCTGCATGGAGTATTACAATCAGGCTTCAGTGCTAAAGGTCACAGAAGCAGAGAAATCTGTTCAGGGCAACGATCATTAGGAAGGTGGAATGGATAAGCAGTGAGTGAAATGTTTATCTCCCTTCTCCCATATGTGGGGAAGAGCTGCCCAGCAATGGAAGCCCAGACCAGACTAAACACAGGGAAACAAAAGCCTGCAGCCTTCCAATTCAGTCCTAACACCAAGTCTCACGACTACATTAACCTCCAGCCAAACTGGCAAATTAACAAAATTGGGAGTCTCAGCTCCTGTTCTTCAAGTTGTCTTAGATTTTTAAGACAGGGCTGATGGTACTTATCCTGCTGCTGCCTCCAGCCCTCCCAGTTCAGCTTTTTAAATTAAAGATCCCCTTTTTGCCTCCCTAGTTCCTCCACAAATCTCATTTTTCCAAATATCAGGACACAGGTTTGATGATTCAGCTAATTCACAGTTATTAATCATGACACTTAGTCTTTCAAAAAAGCCTATGCATTTTGAACGGGAAAATGGCAAAGGGATGGGATATGCATTTGGGGGAAACAGATCTCTAACATTTTCTCTGGGCCTTTTGATATCTCGTAACAAAAAAGCAGCAAGCAACCTTTGGGATAATCAGCCTGAGATCATTACAGAGCCTACTGTCCCTTCAGTTTCTTTTCCTTTTGCAAATGTCCATCAAGGCCACAGGACACTCCCAATCTGGACAAATCAAGTATGATTACTCCCACCCCAACACGTAAAACCTCCTCAAACCTACTGGAAATCACTGTTGGAGGATGATCCACATGTGGGAATAAGCACAACTCACAAAGTCTCAATTATTTTATCTAAGGCTAGTCTTGGAAGTATTAAGTTTCTCCTTTTCATTTAAAATATTATTTTCACACAGTTACTTGAAATCACTGTGTATACTACATTTTTTATTTACTGTAACAGATGTTTTTCTAAGGTTTAGAAAATTGCTGGTTTTTTCTTTAGCCATGACTCTTGGTTGTTGTTCTTTTTTTTTTTTTTTTTTTTTTTTTTTTTTTTTTTTCCACTGCCAGAGGGTGTATATTTTTGCCAAAGGGAATGAGGCATGTGCACTCCCCAGTGGGGTGTAGTGATGTCATTGATACATTTTCCTCCATTTCTCCATCTCATCAGGATTTGGGGCAGGCAGAGCACACACATTAGGTGTGTTTTTCAAGCCACTGGGGCTGGGATTTGAACCACATCAGCCATGTGGGATTCAGCTTTCTATGCACAACGCTCAACCAGTGCTCTATGGGGCCAGCCCTGGGGTTTGTTTTTAACAGCTGCTAGTAGGCTGATGTTCATTCTACCCTAAGAACTAGCAGTGGTAGGTGGAAGAAAGCTGTACTTTAAATTAGTGAAGAAGATCTGAGAATATCTTCTCTTGTCCACCTAATATTGCGGAAACAGAATAAGAAAAGCAAAAGTAAAGGAGAATGGTCAGGAGAGCAAAAGTTTGAAAAAGAAACTTTATATAATCTATAGGCTACTGTCTGAAAAGTTCAAACCAGAGATTTGGCCACAAAAAAATTCCACTAAGAAACAAATCACATAGACTTGTCCAGATGTCTCCATCAATTGATATAATTTATGTACTTTTAAAATTTATGAAAAAATAACAGCTGAAGCTATCTGTTCATCAAATTAACAAATAACCTCAAACAACTCTCCCCCAAAATGCAGTAAAGAACCCTTGCTCAGAAAAAGAAATCAAAATGACAAAATTCCATTTTTTTGTGAATTTAAGACCATAGAATGTACTAAAAGATCTGGGTATAAAATCCTGTTCATAATTATGTGACTTCATCTGTTTCTGGAAATGCTATAGGTGATGATGATAAAATTACCAAGCAAAAGACAAACATCAATGATAAAATCCTGTAGAAACTCCATGACCACTCAGATGTGTGTTAAGCTGGGCCAGAAGTATAAATGCTTTTTCCAAAGAGAGCTCCCACACAAACTGAAGAATCTTGGAGCCCTGAGTAGATGTGGAAGAGCAACCCCAAGGAAGCAAGGGCATCCCCCTTGCCCCAGGGACCTCTCCCACAGGGCATCTCTACAAACTGCCTCAACAGTGCTCCTCCATCACATGCTCATCAGGCACAAACGTGATTTGTACCTCACAAGTTTCAAAACTTTTCTTCCTTCATCTCAATGTTATATTTGTCTTTCTCCCACACCAACAGAATCAGAAAAATATCCAGACTAGGATTTACAAACACATGACAATCATACAGTCATATATTTGTATTACAGTAACACCTACAAAGCTCCTATGTACTAGTTTTCCTATCTTGATCTCTTATTTTCATGTGTTTCCCCTGGTCTACGTTATTAGTTTTACTTCTCTGTTATTACAACACTACCTATAAAATGATTAAAACCCCTTAAGCAATGGAATATGCCTATACATCTGCATGCTTTTTCCACATGGGCTGGAAAAGGGTGTCCAGGTGTGCTAGAATGAATGAGGAGCTTTGTCATGACTATGCTCAGGTTTGTAAGAATGAGCTGCATCCTCTGTCCACACCTCTATTCTTCGATTTGGCACACAGTGCTATAATTACATGCCAGCCTTTCTGGGACAGGCACAGTTCCTGAGAAGTCATTTATGTGTCATAAAAGTCTGGATGAACAGAAATTTAGATGTACATGTTGATAGGGTATAATGCCTTTTCTGAATTTACAGTAAAGAAGAATCCCAAATCTTCAAAACAAAACAGTCACATTGGCACAGACAGGAAGGCACTGCCGTATGAGGCTCAGATTGGTCCCAGACTAACCTAAACATGCGGGCAATGGTGGACCACACCTGTAATCCTGTCTCACTGGGATGCTGGAGAAGGAGGAGAATTTGCAGCTAGGAGAGACATTGTTAAAAATACCTTTGTATCGTTCTCTCCCCACTACATTAAAAACAAAAACAAACTTCAATTTGACTAAAGTTTTGTTATCACTGACTCATATAAAAAGAAATTCACAGTACGGTGAAGTAACATTATTAAAAACTTACGAATTGTATTAAATCAACTATACTCTTCTTTTTAATATTCCACATGAGAAACTGAGAGTATACATGAGGGACCGCTGTGGCATGCTCAGGTACCATGGCTGTCACAGGAAAAACACAGTGACTGACTGAGTTGGAAGCTGACCAAGCTGCTTCTTCCTGGAACACCATTTTTTAAAATGGAGATACTTGTAGATTCCCAAGCAGTTGTAGGAATAACACAATCAGAACACTGACATGGATACAGGCAAGACATGGAACATGTCTATCACCCCACTGACCCCTACTCACTGCCCTCCTGCCCTCACCTCCTCCTTAACACTTGGCAACAATGAATCTGTTTCCCATTTTTATAATCTGAAGACTTTCTCTTCAAGGTAAAATTTACCAAGCCATGAGTTACATGGCGACTGAGGCAAAAAGTCAAAACTTATGATGTTCTGTTAACCACATAAAGAGGATCATAGGTATATTTTAATTTTAAACATCTGGTAGGCATTACACTAAAAATTAAAGCACTCAGGGGTGTTACTTGAAAGATCAAAACTGGAATTCAAACTTTGAAGCACAGGTTTAATGTGGCCTTTTGAGCTGATTAAGTTTAAAGATAATTTTTTTTCAAGAACCGTGTGAAAAACACAAGGCCAGATCCAGTCTTGGTGGCTGACATTGCTACCTGGCAGGCTGAGGCCATGTGGGAGGCTGGGTTAGATTCCCAATCCTACCTGAAAAGACTGGTCACAATGGTGCACACCTGCAATTCCAGCTACTTGTGAGGCTGAGGTATAAGGATCAGAACATAGTAAGACTCTGTCTAAAAAACACCATATATGGGCCAGCAGGTGGTCAAGGCGCTGGGCTCCCACATGACCAACTGTGGTTCAAGTACCAGACCTAGTGGCTTGAAAATCACACTGGGCACAGGTGCATGCATGCCCAAAATACTGAGAGAATGAAGGAGAAAGGATTGTAGTGTGGCCTTCTCCCCTTATAGGAGGAGGGGATTTCTCACTTTCCCTCTCTGTTTCTCTCTACCATGCGCACGGGCCCTTTGGTGAAAATCTAAAAACAAACAAACAAATCACCATAAACACAACCTCCCACAAAGTGAAATAAAAATAAAGGTCCAGGACGCAGGAATTTTAGGTTGGTTATAATGGGTGTCTTTTGAGAAAGGATCTCATCCTAGTATCGATTCCTTTTTCCCCATATTTATTCATTTATCTCTTCCATAGTGAGAGACAAACTGAGAGACAACACCCCCAACAGGGTCCTGACATTGTAATCCACCCCCTGCTTCAGCCAGCCCCAGATCACAGGCACATATGAGCCCATCAAACTCAAGGGGTCGCAAGTCACAAACCTGGGACCCAACATCTGAGTGGGCCTTGTGGAGTGGTGTTTTACCATGGTACCACTTCGCAGGCCCCTGATGCAGACTTCTAAGTAACACTGGAGGCCCAGCTGCAATTATCCTTGCTGCTAAAATGCTGTGCCCAGCAGGTTAGGGTTTCATGGGAGGCCCAGTTTGATTTCTCGTCCAACCTAAAGGTTGGTCATGGTGGCATACACCTGTCATCTCAGCTACTGGGGATGCTGAGACAGGAGGTCTGAGACAGTGAGACTCTGTCTTTAAAAAAAAGAAAAAAGAAAAAGGGCAAATGGAATAAAGTCTCCATGAAGGTATTTTAATAGCAGCAGATAGCAACCAAATGGTCTTCTCCATACCACAGAGAGATGACTTACTTAGCCACTGTCAGCATTTACTCTGGTGAAGAAAAGGAAACCCTATACTTAATTCAACCGCTAATAAGTAGCCTCAATTCTGAAGACTGAGTCAAAGCACAAGGGAACAGTCCACCTGTTACATCAGCAGCAGTTTCAGTCTTCAGAAGCCCCATCATTTTCCTTTCCCTGTTCATGTGTTCATAGCAGCAGAAAAATAAATTGCTACTATTTCCTACTTTCCCAAAGATGTATTTTTCAGTAATGATCATAGTAATACCTTTTTATTTGTTTCTTCTTTTTATTGGAGGGGAGAGGTTTTTTCGCTATAGGGCGCGTGTGCTTGTCAGACAGACAGAGAGAGACATAGAGACAGAAAGCGAGAAATCACCCCCCAGGGAGGATGACCACGCTGCAATCCCTTCTCCTCCATTCTCCTCTCGGGATCTTGGGCACGCATGTACACGCGCCCGGCGTGAGTTTTAAGCCACCGGGTCCGGGACCCGAACCGCGGTCAACTACGTGGGAGTCCAGCGACATAGCCATTACGCTAACTGCTGGTTCCCTGTTTCTTTAGACTTTCTTTGCTGTAGGATGAGTGTACTCACCGGAGAGAGACAGAGAGGGGGAAAGTGAGAAAATCATCCCCCGGGGGGATGGCTACTCCGTTATCTTTTCTCCTTTGTTCTCCTCTCAGGATTTTGGACACACACACACACACACATACCCAGCATGTTTTTCTGGCTGTCAGGTCTGGGACTTGAACTGAGGAGTCGGCCATGTGGGACCCAGCACCTTAACCATGACATCACCTACCGGCCTAACACAACATTGCCTTCTAACCCTAACCCTGCCATTGTTAACCACTGAATAAGTTGCTGCAAAGTTTTTCTGTAAGTTTCAGATTTCTCCTCATTACTAATTTCATGCTTTAACAACAACAACAACAACAAAATCACAGATTAAGGAAAAAATTACAGTTTCTTAAATCCACGAAATAATTTTTGGTCAAAGAAACAGAGATAGTAAAAGGTACTCAAAGGAACAATAACAAAATTTGCACTAAGTCAAGTTACAAAGCATATCTTTCTCCCTCACTTCCCCACTTAAAGGTATCTTGTCCTGGGGCCAGCATGTGGTGTAGTAGTGACATCGCTGGACTCCCACATGGTCAACCGTGGTTTGAGTCCTGGACTTGATGGCTTGAAAACCATGCCAGACTGTGTGCATGTGTGCCCAAGATCCTAGGAGGAGAATGGAGGAGAAGGGATTCCAGTGTGGCCATCCCCACACCCCTGGGGGTGATTTCTCACTTTCCTTCTCACTGTCTGTCTCTTATCTCTCTGGCAAGTGCAATCACCCTATGGCAAAAAACTCATAAAAAAGAAAAAAGATACCACATCTTATCAGAGTGCTGATCTTAATAAATACCTGAAAAACAATCCTAGAAAGAGCAAGTTAGTTTAGTCACTTTTATAACTGCATCAGGATGGTCAAAATTCAAAATGTCAAACGAATTAAGGGATTAACTCATGAGCATTCTTCTTTTCGGCAAGAGACAACTTCACCTGAATCACTGGACTTGAAGAATCACCTGGACACCATACAGTAGTGGTTCTCAAACTTTAGCATGCATCGGAATCCCCAGGAGAACCGGTTAGCCACAGGCTGCTGGCTTTATACCCAGGATTTGAGTTACCAGATCTATGGAAGGGTTTGAGAGTTTGCATTTCTATCCATTTTTCTGTTGATAGGCGAATGCGCTATCTCTTCCCCATAATAATTTCCTTCCCTTTGAGTATGCATTGCTGGAAAAGTCATGATGCATTTTTTGCATAGAAAAATACATCGTGACTTTCCCGACAACCTAATATATACTCAGTAGTGGGATGACTAGACCGTGCGGTAGTTCTACTTTTCACTGTTTGAAGAACTGCCATATTGTTTTCCCAACTGGCTGCACTAATTTATAATATCATCAAGAGTGCACATGTACAAGGGATTCTTTGATTCAGTGCTCTCACCAACACTTGTTATCTTTCGTCTTTTTTTTTTTTTTTTTTTTTAAATATTTTGTTTCTTCCATGAGAGGAAAAAGGGAGAGAAGTAGGCACTTCTAATAGGGTTCTCATGCCACTATCCAGCCCTAGCCTCAGTCAGCCAGCGTCACAGGGTGTGCATGTGGTTACAGGGAGACGTCTAGACGTAACTCCGGAACCTTCTCATGTGGGTCCAACATCACAAAGTGCCAGGTTACGGGTGCATCGCGGCTGTCGACCTGTATCGCTTATCCTTTTCTATAACAGCCATTGTAACAGACGTGAGGTGGTATCTCATTGTGGCTTTAATTTGAATTTTCCTGCTTATTAATGACATTGAGCATTTTTCAAAATGGAATACTATTCAGCCTTTAAAAAGAAGAAAATTCTGCCATTTTTGTCAATTTGGACATTATGCTAAGTGAAGTAAGCCAGCCACACACAGGAAGACAAAGACGCGGGATCGCACAGGGCTGAACCCACAGAAGTAGAGGACAGAATGGTGGTTACTGCTGGCTGCAGCGGCAAGGAGAGAGATGATGTTGGTGAAAGGGTACAAGGTTTCCGAGAAGGAGAAAGAAGTTTTGGTCATCTTTTGCACAGGTGATTAGAGTTAATGAGAATGTATCACATACTGCAAGGCTGCAGGAAAAAAAAAGTTAGACCTGTTCTATAATGTTTTTACCACAAAAAGTGACAGGTATGGGAGGTGACAGGTCAATTAGTTGGACTGATCATTCTATAGACACATGTATTGCAATATCACATTGTATCATAAATAAATATCTTTCTGTTGATTAAAATAATAATTTGCAATCCTGACAAGTTCGGAGGTGATCTACTGCTTCTAGTCTGGGAACCACACTTAGAAAACCAGTTCACAGGGGCCAGCAGGTGGCCGGGTGGTTAAGACGCTGGACTCTCACATGGCTGACCGAGGTGCAAGTCCTGGACCTGGCAGCTTATTTTCTCATTTTCCCTTTCTGTCTCTCGGTCTGGCTGAATTAAAAAATAACAGTAACAAATTAAGTAATAAATAATTCTTTAAAAAGAAAAGAAAACCAGTGCCCTAAACCTTCTCTTTGTGGAGTTTTTCTTAAGAGTTCTGGGAACTGTAGGAGAAAACACCAACTTGGGGAGACTTGATTATCTCGTGCTTCTGCCGCTGCATTACTCTTTGAAATCCTTCATCTAAGGTAATATAGCTGCACAGCTCAAAGCAATTTGCTGTTGCGCTATGTATCTGCAGCGTGGAATTCCAGATGCTCTTCTTCCTGCTCTGCAGAAACAATGCCAGTGTGCTGCATGCAGTTTTGCAGAGGGAAAGTGTCTATTTGATTCATGGAGTGTAAGCCCACCTGAACTTTGTCTGGCAGGGGTGGGGGGCTTCTCCCTATGAGGTATGGAGTGTAAGCCCACGTGAACTTTGTCTGGCAGGGGTGCAGGGCTTCTCCCTATGAGGTATGGAGTATAAGCCCACCTGAACTTTGTCTGGCGGGGGTGGGGGGCTTCTCCCTATGAGGTATGGAGTGTAAGCCCACCTGAACTTTGTCTGGCGGGGGTGGGGGGCTTCTCCCTATGAGGTGTGGAGTGTAACCCCACCTGAACTTTGTCTGGCGGGGGTGGGGGGCTTCTCCCTATGAGGTATGGAGTATAAGCCCACCTGAACTTTGTCTGGCGGGGGTGGGGGGCTTCTCCCTATGAGGTGTGGAGTGTAAGCCCACCTGAACTTTGTCTGGCGGGGGTGGGGGGCTTCTCCCTATGAGGTGTGGAGTGTAAGCCCACCTGAACTTTGTCTGGCAGGGGTGGGGGGCTTCTCCCTATGAGGTATGGATTGTAAGCCCACCTGAACTTTGTCTGGCAGGGGTGGGGGGCTTCTCCCTATGAGGTGTGGAGTGTAAGCCCACCTGAACTTTGTCTGGCAGGGGTGGGGGGCTTCTCCCTATGAGGTATGGATTGTAAGCCCACCTGAACTTTGTCTGGCAGGGGTGCGGGGCTTCTCCCTGTGAGGTGTGGAGTGTAAGCCCACCTGAACTTTGTCTGGCAGGGCCGTGGGGGGCTTCTCCCTATGAGGTATGGAGTGTAAGCCCACCTGAACTTTGTCTGGCAGGGGTGGGGGGCTTCTCCCTATGAGGTGTGGAGTATAAGCCCACCTGAACTTTGTCTGGCAGGGGTGCGGGGCTTCTCCCTGTGAGGTGTGGAGTGTAAGCCCACCTGAACTTTGTCTGGCAGGGGTGGGGGGCTTCTCCCTATGAGGTATGGAGTGTAAGCCCACCTGAACTTTGTCTGGCAGGGGTGGGGGGCTTCTCCCTATGAGGTACAGGGGCTGCTTCACTGTGGTCTCTAGAAAAAGTCCATTTGTTCCAGGTCTCACATCAGCCACTTCACAACCTGAAAAGCGTAAGCAAAATTCTGGTATGTTCAAATTAAATAAATCTTACCTCAGCCTCTAAGTTTCCCAGAACTGTTTCATTCTATGCACGGCTCACATAATTCTTTGGTAAAGAGGAGGATGAAATGACATTTGTGGAGTCTCAAAAATGCCTGTTTGGGCCAGTTTTCTACCTCCTATCAAAGCTTTTATTAGGGTACATAAATGATGAAGCCTAACAATATGATATCAATATTAGTTTTAACTCTTCATACTGTGCCAGAGGTGCTAATAGCAGCAATGAAATGACCAAAGAAGGGAAAATAATGTTCAAAGTGCACAGACAAAACAAAAAGCTCATCTCTCTTTTTTATTTTTTTAAGAGTTTTTTTTCCAAGGCCAGCAGGTGACAGTGATGGTTGGGGGCACTGGATTCCCACATGGCCGACCATGGTTAGAGTCCCAGACTTGGTGGCTTGCTTTCTTACTTTCTCTCTTGTTTTTTCTCTCTCTCTCTAGTCAAACTGAAAAATGATGATAATAAATACATACATACATACATACATAATTCTTTAAAAAAAGATATATTTTTTTCTCCTTAGGGCTAGTGCACTTGCTGGAGAGGTTGAGAGATAGAGAGAGCGAGAGAGAAAGTGAGAAATCACCCCCTGGGAATATGACCACACCACAATCCCTTATCCTCCATTCTTCTCCCGAGATCTTGGGCATCAACACATACGTGCCCAGTATGAGTTTCAAGCTACCAAGTCCGGGACTAGAATCATGGCTGGCCATGTGAGAGTCCAGCAATGTAGCCGCTTTGCCATTTGTTGGCTCTTCTCTATCTCTCCTTTATATATATAAAAAACAAATTAATTTAAAAAAATAAAAAACAACATTTATTTATTTATCTATCTGTTGTGATTTTTTAAGTTGCCAAGTTTGGGACTAGAATCACGATCAGCCATGTTGGAGTCTGTCACCTTAACCACCATGCCACCTGCTGGCCCTAAAACTCATCACTTAAAAATGGACAAATGACCACACAGATAAAAACCAGCACTTTCATGTAATGACAACAATTTACAAAGCTGTGCTAGTTGCTGAAAACAGAACCTTTAATAATACCTGTGGTTCTTGACCGCATGGAACCTCATTCATCGTCTTGCAGCCAAAACCAACAGAATGGTAACTGTGTGAAGAACGTTGTGATAAAAATGTAAGGAATACTGGGAAGAAATTCAGGATGCTATGGGAAACAGCCTTCTGGAGGGTGGAAAGGAGGGTATCAAGAAAAGTTTTCCCACTGAAAGTGACCTCCATTAAGCTTAGATTAGGAGGATAAGTCAGAGTGAGTCAGGCAAAGAGGCAAGAGAGTTACAAGCAGGGAGCAGGGCGTCAAGTGTTTCCAGAGACTGGAGCACACAAAGCACAGAAGAGTGGGAAAGAAGGACCAGAATGTGCAGAGACCTATAGTAAACTTCCCAAGATCAACAGGAAGCAAGAGGGTAACAAGACTATCTGCACCTTTAAGGCGTATGCTCTGAGGCCGTAAGGAAAGATCCTGGGTTCGCGTCCCAGGACCTCCTTGAGGTGCATTCATGGACCCATGATCCTGGCCAGCTCGGACTGCAGGGGGGATCACACCATGAAGATCCTATTGGGAATGCCTTTCTTTCTCTGTCTCTCCCTCATAGGACAAATAAATAAGAGCTTAAAAAAAAAATCGTCCTCTGTAGTGGAGATAATGGGCTTGGAGGTATCCACTTAGGAAGTGATTGCTGTAATAAGGCTGCTGCAGAGTGACCGGGAGGTGAAAGGAAGGCACAGCAAGGTGTTTTCTACACAGTGATTCTTGGCTTCAGAGCATATTTTGTGTTGAATGCCTCTATTTTATAGTTGTGTGACACGCAGGTCAATTTGTAAGGGGCCTCAGTTTTGTTGCATGTTCAATAGGATTAAAATTTTCTCTACGTAACTCTTGAAATTACTATGGGAATCAAAAAATACTTCAGTAATCTGGTTTGTACATATTACTTATACATTACTTTTTATTCTCCAAAAACACTTAGCTCCATTTTAATTTGTTTAAAAGCAAACTACATATCTCTGCACTGAGCCTTCCCCCTTCCCTCCCTCCCCAGTTAACATAATAGCTGGTATAACAAGCAGGAAAAAAAGTCTATATCGGAACTAATAAGGAGATTTAACCAGTTGTTGCGAAACAAACAAAAAAGACAATTGTGCTCCTAGTCACAAGTCAGTATAACAAAATATAGCTTTTAAAAGATACAATAAAAATAAGTTACCTAGAAATAAATCTAAGAAAAGATGTGTAAAAGCTGTATAGACACCTTAAATAGTATTAGAAAATACTACCATCACAACAAAATTGTATCAATCCTCCCCAAACGAAATAAATGAAATTCCAATAAATCCCTAGAAGATTTTTTCCAGAACTTGACAAAATAATCCTAAAGTGTATAATATAGAAAGCCCAAAAACATAACATTGAATGAATAGAGCAATACAGAAAAAAAGAATTAAATGTAGAAAAAAAACAGTATAACATCTAAAAATACACAAAATCATATAATTGTCATGACTTCATTCATATGAAATAACAATATAAAGACATGCAACAGTAATATTAAACACCAAATTCGGAATAGAAGGTGCTGAAGGGAATGGGCTCAGAGGGGCATAAAGAGCAGTTTCAGGTCATGTGGAATCTGATTTCTTAAACTGAATGACAACACAAAGATATTTCTCTCTTTTTTTTTTCTTTTTTTTTTTTTTGAGAGGTTTTTGCTATAGGGCGCGTGCGCTCGCCAGACAGACAGAGACAGACATAGAGACAGAAAGCAAGAAATCACCCCCCAGGGGGGATGGCCACGCCACAATCCCTTCTCCTCCATTCTCCTCTCAAGATCTTGGGCACGCACGCACACACGTGCCCAGCGTGAGTTTTTTAAGCCACCGGGTCCGGGACTCGAACCACGGTCGACTACGTGGGAGTCCAGCGACATAGCCATTACGCCAACTGCTGGTCCCCACAAAGATATTTCTTATATCACTCCTAGTCTTTAAACTTTTTTTGTATGCCTTAAATAGCCTACTAAACTACAGAAAAAAAACTACAGTCTTTTATTTGAAAACCACGATGTTATAACATTATCTAGCTTAGTAGTTCTGGAATATCAATACAATAGCTACATAGGCCTTGTAGGCTAGCTGGTAGCAAACCAAACTGCAATGTGGAAGCCACATGGCTGACCTTAGGTTCAGACCCTCTAGTCAGCCTAAAGACAATCTGGGTGCATGCACACATACTCAAGAGCCTGAGGAGTTGGAGGGCCAGAGGAAGGGGATCACAGTGTGACGAGACTCTGTTGAGGGTGCTATGTGAGCATGTGCTATTATGAATAAAACTGATAGCCTTTTAAAAAATATTAGAGGTTATAATGGGGCTAGGTGTGGTGCAGTAATAACACGACTAGACCCATGTGAGAAAGGTCCTGGGTTCACATCTCAGGACCTCCCTGAGAAATCCCTGAGTGATCAAGCTGGCTGAGATTAGGGGTGGATCACGTGATAAGGACCCTGTTGGCAGTGCCTCCCCCTTCTCTTTGATGACCTTTCTCTCTCACGGAGGAAACAGACTTGACCAAAAAAATCAGGTGTATTAGTACCACAATAACAATTTTTTTTAAAGAGATTTTTGCTATAGGGCACATGCACTCACTAGGAAGACGGAGAGAAACAGAGAAACAGAAAGCGAGAAGTCACTCCTGGGGAGGGATAGCCATGCTGCATTCCCTTTTCCTCCATCCATTCTCCTCTCAGCATTTTGGGCACACCCACAGACATGCCCAGCATGAGTTTCAAGTTGCTGGGTCCAGGACTCAAACCACAGTTGACCACACGGGAGTCCAGTGCCTTAACCACTATGCCACCTACTGGCCCCCAGCAATGACAATTTTTATAGCCTGCTTCTAAGAAATAAACTAGAGAAGTGAGGAGCTTCTCTTTAACTAGAGAGAATGAAGCTACTAAAACGTATGAAACACTCAAGGGTACACACACAAATAAAATGTCCCCAAATATTTAGAATTACAAGTAAACAGAAAAAGATCATTCTGATGTTCCAAACAGCAGGAATCTGCTACGAGCCCACAAGCATATGAACATGAGGGAATCACTTACCAGGACTTTCTACTCGCTTATAGTGGTAGGGATTGATGCAGACTTCCTTCTGCTTGGAACCAAAAGGGAACTCACAGCATTCCAGTGGCTTCAGTTCATGGTGGCTCTGCAGATCAGGCCAGCGCCACACACGGCAGTAAATGACGTGAGGCAGGCCCTTGCGGTGGGAAACCTGCAGCCTGCCGTCCAGGGAGCGGGGGATAGTGACACAGTTACTGGGCTGCCCTGGGCAGCTCAAGGCCTTTTCCAGTTCCTCCATGGCGCCTTTCTTTTTCTTCAGTTTTTTCACCAAAGCATCAACAGCTTTCTCTGCCCACTTTTCTTCTTCATCACCCTGTTTCCATCCAAGCAGTCTCTTCACAGCTGGACTTGTGAAGGAAAATAAGCTCGTCACATTCATAATGGCTATACTAGATATATCCTCCCAAGAGATGGTGAAATAAAGGAGTCTCCGGATGCACACAGCAGAAGAGATTCCGTGTGTTCACGTAGGATTCTCTTCAGCTTCTTGGTTTGAGATCCTGAAGAGCAGAAACTACCATTCCTCCTATATCAGGATAAAACCCAAAGCCTGTACCTGGAAGAGAAAAAAAGAGGGGAAAAAAATGCTTCAAGTCGTCTCTATCACCCAACAATTTGAGAAACTACCATGTGTCAGGTACTATTTTCAGTGTTTTTATGTATTAAAGCAGTCCCCAACCCCTGGGCCACAGAATGGTACCATCTGTGGCCTGTTAGGAGCTGGCCATACAACAAGAGGTAGGCTGTGAGTGACTGAGTAAAATTTCATCTGTATTTGCAGCTGCTCCCCATTGCTGGCATTATGGCCTGAATTCTGCTTCCTGTCAGATCAATGGGAGTATTAGATTCTCACAGGCATTCAAACTCTCTCGTGAACTACACATGCAAGGGATCTAGGTTCTGCACTGCTTATGAGAATCGAATGCTGATGATCCAGGGTGGAACTGAGGCAGTGATGCTAGTGCTAGGGAGTGGCTGCAAATACTGCATTATGATGAGTTGTATAATTATTTCATTATATATACAATGTAATGATAAGAAAGAAAAAAAGTGCACAATAAATGTAATGCACTTGAACCATCCTGAAAGCATAACCCCCCCACACACACTGTGCCCCTCCTCTTGCCTGTGGAAAAATTGTCTTCCACAAAACCAGACTTTGGTGCCCAAAAGTCAAAGACCACTGTATTAGAGAGTGCCATGGACTGAATGGTGCTCCTCCCAAGCCATATGTAGAAGCCATTCACCCCCTAATGTAGCTATATTTGGAGAAGGAGCCTCTAAATAAGTAATTAAGGTTAAATTACTTATTTAGAGGTTAAATTACTTATTTAGAGGTCACATGGGTGGGGCCTAATCTGATAGGGTCAGTGATTCTAGTAAGAGGTAGAAAAAAACCACTCCCCTACCCCACCCCTATCCCCTGTGCAGGCACTGAGGAAAGGCCAGGAAGACATTGAACCCAGGCAGCTATGACAAGTCAGAAGAGTGCCCTCTCCAGAACCTGAATTGTCTAGAACCTTGATCCTGGACTTTCCAGCCCCCAGAACTATGAGAAAATAAATCTCGGTTGTTTAAGCCCCCAACCTATGCCACTTTATTTTGGCAAGCAGAACAGACTAGAACACAGTATCTGACGCTATTAATGATCCTTTGAGCTAGGCAACAAACCATTGCCATTTTACAGAGGAGCAAACTGAGACGCAGTATAAAACTAGTGCGCCACCGTTTGCCCAAGTTCTGAGACAGAAGCAACAGACACCTCAGTGCAAAAAAGTCTAAATTCTCAACAGATATTGTAATGTTTTATATTTAGAGTCACTTATAACCTCTAAAAACAGTGCATTTTCGCCATAGGGCGGGCGCCACCACGCCCGTAAAAACAGTGCATTTTCAACACACATCTCAATCAACAAAACTGAAAACAACAGGAAACAATAAAAGTACTTCAGTCTTAACATCTGTTTTTTGGTTTGTTCGTCAAGTTTTTTCTTTATGCTAAAGAAAAAAGGTTGTTATATTTCTACCATATAAATGTATGAACATTTTAGGGTATTTTATTTAGTCTGGGCCTATAGGCTATAGAGCAAGTAAAGTAGGAAATTTATTTTCCACTTTTAAAAACCGGGTTTCGGGGACCAGCAGTTAGTGTAATAATGGCTATGTCACTGGACTCCCATGTAGTCGAATGGGGTCCAAGACCCGGACCCGGTGGCTTAAACTCATGCCGGGCGCGTGCGCGTGCGTGCCCAAGATCCCGAGAGAATGGAGGAGAAGGGATTGCGGCATGGCCATCTCCCTGGGGGGTGATTTCTCACTTCTGACTCTCTCTCTTTCTGGCAAGCGCACACACCCTATAACAAAAATCTCTCCAAAAAAATAAAGAAAACAGAAAAAAAAAACTGGGTTTTGATTTTTGTTTTGCTTTAAATTTTACCAGAAGGTGTGCACATTCACAGGAGGTGGGGGTGGAGCAAGAAAGCACCCCCCATGGGGAATGGTCATGCCACAATCCCTTCTCCTCCACCTCTTTCTAGATTTTGGGTAGGCACGACACACACAGGCTCAGCGTATTTTTCAAGCCACAGTGTCTGGGACTCGAACTATACAGTTAGTTATGTAGGATCCAGCCACCTTAACTACCAACCCCTGACCAGCCTGGGTTTTAAAAAACAAAAAACAAACAAAATGTTTACTTACTTCTTTGTGCACAAGCAAGACAAACAGAGAGATAGATAGACAGCACCCAAGCAGGTGTAATATTCCACACATCTGTCTTCACTATAGGAAAATGGCCAAAGGACTCGCTCTTATTTTCCTATTTTTAGAGCCTAGCAGTATCTGATGCATAGCCAATTCCCCAATAAATGTTTGCTGAATGATTTAGCTCCCTCAAGAACCATGTGGTACTTCCACTTTAATGCCGTAGGTGACAGGGAGTTCACTGTCTTCTTTTTTAAGGAAAAGAGCTTCACCCAAATTTTCTAGTTCTTTTGAAGTTGGTATTTTAACAGGAAAGTAAAGAAAAAATAAAACTATGTTACTATCAAAAGTCAGTTAGTCAGAGTGTACCTACTGATATGATAATTTACCTTTTTACTAAAGGTTAATTTTGCAAAGGAACAAGAAAGACAACTTTCTAGACAGAATATATTTCTTATTCTATATATCCTTTCTGTCTACTCCAAAACCAGCTTTTTAAATATTTTAACCAACAGCTTTCAGACAGAAGGGATACGTTTACATCAAAATTACTTGGGGCTACTTTGAATTCTGATTGGAGCTCGTTATATAAGATAAATGTGTTGACGGGGTAGGAACCACCATTTCTGATCTTTGGGGTAACTCTTCAAATTGCCATTCCTTCAGAAAAAGCTGTCCTGAGTGCCTGCTAAGCACCTGGCACCCTGTTGGGTGCAGGGATCACAGAGGCAAAGATGGCTATACCTTGAAGGGCCACATGCCAATGGAGGAGCAGTGTGCAAACAACTAACTCCCAGAAAGCAAATCGCTCACCTGCGTGCAATACCCAAGGACTACGCTGAGATATCTCCCGAGGTGACTTCCTGCACCTCGGCCAGAGAAAATGCCGTGAGTGTACAAAGGCCAATCATGGGCACGGTACTAGGAGACGAGAAAGCCCATGTAATGTGTATTTGCTCACTATTAGCTGACTGTAACACAGTGTGATAAAGCTGTAAAACAAATATAAACGATGTAAAAGATCTGAATGTCTGTGCTTCCCCCCAAATCCATGTTGAAAGTCTAACTCCCAAGGTGACAGAGCGGAGGCAGAGCCTCTGGGAAGTGACTGCATATGGAGCCCTCATGAATGGGGTTAGTGTTCTTAAGAGACTCTCAAAGAGATCTCTCCTCCCTTCCACCATATGAGATTACAGTGAAGTCCTAGGGGAGGAAACGTGCCCTTAACAGACACCTAACCTGCCAGTGCATTGATCTCGGACCCTAGTCTCCAGAACTGTCAGCAATACGTTTCTATTTTTTTTATCAGCTTATAGTCTATGGTATTTTATAGCAACCTGACTAGACTCAGAAAGATAAACAATAATATATAAAAGCAGAAAAGGGGCCTGATGACTAACGTGGCTGGATCCCACACATATGACTGCATGGTTTGAGTCCTGGACCTGGTGGATGTATGTGCATGTGTGCTCAAAATCCCAAAAAGGACAAATGGAGATGCCTTCTCACCTTCCCCAGTGAGTACACCTCATCTCTGGCAAGTTGGACAAATAAGTAAGAATAAAAGCAGAAAAGAACAATTCATTTCAAAGGACTTTCAGATTTAAAGGAGGAGACTTTTACAAAATAACAGCACTAATATCTTCAGCACTTATTATATAAATAATGGACACTAATCTAAGGACTTCACATCTATCAACTAGTGTAATCTTAGCAATGAACTCTGAAGTAAACACTATCATCAGCTTCCTCACTCTACAAGTTAGGAGAATGAAATATAGAAAAGTGAACTATCTGTCCAAAGTTACACCACTGTAAGTAGTACAGCCAGTGTCTAAATTCATCTGTTTGGCTCTGGAGTCTGACTTTTTAAACCACTTTTCTAAATTTCTGATTCTAAAAGACACATGACAGAAATGCTAGAGTGGAATCTGGCTGGAGGTGAGTCAAGGCTGATAGGAAGGGCAGGGACCAGACTGCGAAGTGCACGTGTTAAATCTTATCCTACAGACAGGCGGAGAGTTTTAAACACAGCATCCCCGTGATTAGACCTATGTTTTAAGAAGACAGCAGAAATCATAGACTCAATACAGGAAGAATTTTCATATAGGGAGCAGAAGCAAAACAAAACAAAACGATTAAAAGCCTACTGCCACTCCTGCTCCCCGCCCAGATTTAGCTGGGACAAGCCAATCACCAGCCATATATATTTGACTTCTGAGTGGCCCGTTTCAGGGCCTAGGACATCTGAAGGTTCTCTGCCCAGACTTCACCCACCTGTCCCCCAGATCTAGCCATCCTCCATACACTAAGTTTCTAAACAGGCCTAGGTGCACAGTAGCCAAATACCCGAATACTTTTAGGGTCAGAGTAATCTCATATACCATAGAATTTGGTGCACAAAGGGAGATAAACGGTACTGCATAGAGTCTGCAGATCACCGTCTCCTGCATGTCTCTTAACATTCAGATTTAACTCTTAAAAATTAGGGGGAAAACAGTATAATCCATCAGATGACCAGAAACCACCACGGACACACAAGAAATAAGAGAAATGAAGAAAGTATCTCTCCCCTCAAGGGAAAGGAATAACTCCTCATCCTCCGCAGACATTACAAAGAAACTCGTGGAAATATCAGATAAAGAATTAAGAATATTCATAGTGACAAAGCTAACAGAGATGCAAGAGAAGAGAGACAACGAACTCCGGAAGATGCAGGAGAAAAGAAACAATGAGTTCCAGGAGGTGAGGAAGTTCTTGAATGATCTGAAAGAGGAAATACCATAAAAAAGAATCAAACAGAATTGTTTGAGATGAAGGCTGTAATACAGGAAATCAAAACCTCCCTTGAAAGTATTAAAAGTAGATTAGATCATGCAGAAGATCGAATCTCAGAAGTAGAAGGTAGAAGCTCTGACCTAGAAAAATTCACCAAACCGACTGAGAAAATAACCAAAAAAAGAAAGAAAGAAAGAAAGAAAGAAAGAAAGAAAGAAAGAAAAGCCCCAGAATAATATACAAGTAATACCTGATACCTTTAAATGCCCAAACATCCAGATAATCGATAACCCAGAAGGTGAAGAAACTAATAAGGGCATTGATAATCTATTCCATGAAATCCTGCAAGAAAACTTTCTAAACCTAGAGAGGCATTCAAATATCCAAACCAAGAAATACAAAGGACCCCACGTTGAATCAACCTAAGAAGATGTTCTCCAAGGCACATCATAGCCAGATTGATCAAAACCACAGACAGAGACAAGATATGAAAATTAGCAAGAGAGAAACGTCAAGTTACTTTCAAAGGATATTCCATCAGACTAATGTTGGACCTCTCATCGGAAACAATCAAAGCAAGGAGAGAATGGGAAAATATTTTCAAAGTCTTGGAAAATATATTCAAAGTTTTAAGTGAAAAAAATTTCAACCAAGAATACGATATCTGGCAAGATTATTCTTCATATGGGAAGAAAAGACAAACATTCTCAGATAAACAAAACTTGAAAGAATTTACCAATACCAGACGAGCTCTCCAAGTAGTGCTGAAGGGAGTGCTATACCAGGAAAACTAAAGTCAGACACACAGAAATAAGAGAACAAAAAGCTACCAAGAGAATGGCCAACTTAATGGCAGGGACATGTCCGGAAAGATCAACAATAACTTTGAATGTTAACTTCCAGAATTTAAACGGAAAGATCAGGCCACAGTAACCCTGTAAATTCAATAGAAGAGAGATTAATTTCAGGAGACTGAACTGGTGAAATAGAATTTTTACAACTTTTTACTAAAACATTACTGTTTTTCTTCTATGATTTGTTGTCCAGACTTAAGGATTTTTGTCTTCTCTTAAACTGTTGATAAATTTATCTACCTACTGTTCAAACTGAATCCTAACTTTTCTCCTGGCTTTAAGTCTTAAGCAAATTTCTCTTAACATTTTTTTTTTATTTTGATCTATTAAAGCTAAAACTTGTTCTTGAAATCAAAAAATGCATTAAAAATAGCTACTTAATGGCTGCATTAAGCTATGTAGCCCCAGCTATGTTTACTTTATAGTGTGTTCATTCTACTCACTGAGGTTTATGCCTAAAGTCAGACATGGGTTCATGGATACGTATACATCTGCTGCACTTGCTACTGAAAGTATTTAGATTAATTAAGATCTTTAGTGAATCAATAAAATGTGGGAAAAGCGGGGAGCATGGAAAGCAACTGTAGATATCAGAGACAGTGTATCTAAGGGTGGGAAATGGCAGGGGTGTGAGATAAGGAATCAAGGAGGGGGAAACAAAGTAGCAAAATATATAAAGAAACAAGAAATGGAAAAATTATTTGTTGATGATAACCCATATGGCAATATCCTTGAGTGAGTCAATACACAGTATATTCTGGGTGGAAAAATCTCACTTTGTATATTGCAATGATGTACAGTGAATGAATGTAAATAAATAAATTTAAATTAAAAAAAAAAAAAAAAAAAAAGCCTATTGCCTCCTGTAGGGACCAGCCCTGCCGCAGGGCAGTTAGGTGGTTAATTCCTTTGATGTCACTCACAAAAACTAAAGTGAAAATACCATAAATCTTTGCATATAAACATGCATCAATAAAACAAAATGCAAGCCAATTTAATTTTTGCCTACTTCGGTCAAGCATTTTTTAATATACAAGTCAAACAAGAAACTACCTTCCATAAGGAACTTAAATGAGCCTATGATACTATGGCCTTGGCAAGACAACACATTTTTTTTCCTGCCTCTTTTTGTACTTCCTGCCTTAGTTTATGTCAAAACCTAAGTGGCCTTATCAGTTTAAAGTGCAAAATAAAAACATGAGTCAGCAAACAGAGATTTCCTTCCCTCTTGTCTAAATACAAACATTTCACAAAGAGGAAAAAGAAAAAGCATCCAACTAGTAAAGAACCCCTCAACGACCTTAAAAATATTGAGATTCGGCAACTTAACCTTTAAAAATTCACTCTAAGGAAATAGTTTGAACTGGAAAGGGAAAAATATCTTCACACAAAGATTTTCATTTAAAAAAATGAAAAGAGAAAGGAAACATCTAACAATTGGAAAATATTAGGTTGTCGGAAAAGTCATAACACATTTTTGCATAGAACGCTCAAAAATACCATGACTTTTCTGACCACCTAATAGTCTAAAAACTGTAGACAGGGGCTGACAGGTGGAGCAGTGATTAAGGTGCTAGACTCCTACATGGCCAACTGCGGTTCAAGTCCCAGTCCTGGTGGCTTACTTTCTCACTCTCCCTTTCAATCTCTCCTCTCTCTGGTCAAACAGAATAATAATAATAATAATAATAATAATAATAATAAATAAAATTAAATAAATAATTCCTTTTAAAAAATTAACTGTATACACACACACACACACACACACACACACACTGGAATATTATGCAGCCCTTAAAAATTCTGTCCATAAAAACTATCTAATAACTTGGAAAAACCCTTAAGCAGAACATAAAATGGTATATATAGATACAGAATGAATGACTATGTAAATATGCCAAATATTAACAGTAGCTGGGTTTGGCTGATTAATCAGCTCTCTTCTCTTATTTTTCTAAACTTTTTGATTCATTCTTTAATGAAAACTTCTAAGTTTTATTTTATTATTATTTTTTAAATTATTTAACTTTATTTATATGTTTATTTTAATTTGACCAGAGAGGGGCAGAGTGAGAGAAAGAGAGAGGGAAAGTGAGAAAGCAAGCCACCAGGTCCAGGACCTGAACCATGGTGGGCCATGTGGGAGTCCAGCGCCTTTAACCACCTGCTGGCCCCAAAAGACTTATAAATTTTAATTGTTTTAAAATGACATTCTAGAGGCCAGCAGATAGCATGGTGGTTAAGACACTGGATTCCCACATGAATGACATGCACTACTTAGATTTCAGGTTGGACTTATAGTGTGATCTGGTTTGGGAAGTAATAAAAATGTAGTTTAAAAACAGAATCCTAGGAACCAGCAGGTGGCAAGGTGGTTAGGGTGCCGGATTCCCACATAGTCAACTGTGGTTCAAGTCCTGGACTTGGTGGCTTGAAAATCACACTGGGTACATGTAGTGTACATGCCCAAAATCTTGAGGGGAGAATGAAGAAGAAAGGATTGTGGCATGGTCATCTCCCCTGGGGCTAATTTCTCACTTTCTCTCCCACTGTCTCTTTGTCTCCCTCTGGTAAGCACAAACACTCTATGGCAAAAACTTAAAAGAAAAACCAGAGTTCTAAATCTAGATTGAGTCTCACCTATGAGAAGGATTTCTACTAGTATTGCCAGAAGCCAAGTTAAAAAAAGATCTTCTTATAATACTCCTCTTGACATGGCTATTTACCCTTATAATTTAAGTGTAATTCCTTAATGGTAAGGTGGAAAAACAAAAAAATTAAAAATACTCTTAACTGCCTTATAGTGTGCCTTCTATTTAAAGTGGTGTGGTGGTTAAGGTGCTGGACTCCCACATGGCCAACAGCAGTTCAAGTCCTGGATCCAGCAGCTTGAAACACACCGGGCGCATTGCATGCATGCCCAAAATCCCAGGAGGAAAATGGAGGGGAAAGGATTGCAGTGTGTCCATCCTCCTGGGTGGTGATTTTTCATTTCCCCTCTCACTCTCTGGAAAGCACACACACCTTATGGCAAAAACCTTAAAAAAAGAAGGGACAGTCCTTTGTCAAGTATTACACATCAAGTACCTTCAGTAAGAAGATGAGGGGAAGAGGAGACCATCCACCTCTGTTTTGGCTTTAGACTGGAAGCTATTTGACAGTTCTTACACTGGCATGGAATTCAGTGGACTAGACAAAATAAATGATCCCATTAAATACTGAAAGAATAATTATATTAGTCAATAAACTAAACATAAAATATTGGCTCCAAAAAAGCAACTGGGAGGGAAAAAAATCAAAGACTCATAGTACCTTAAAAAAGGCAACTGACAAAAGACAAATGGTTTATTGTCACTTTTTGTTCTTTGGTTTATTACTCATCTTAACTAATGGTAAAACATCATGGCATAAAGATCAAAAGAACGGAGGAACTAAAAGCACAGGATATTGATTAAGTTCACTTTGAAACTATTTAACAGCTAGGTGAGTAATTCGCCCAAAAAAGGGACAACTTTACAAAAATTGTGCTTGATCCATTTTTTTTTTGAAACATGAATTTCCATATAATGGAATCAACCATGTGCATATTTCCAGACTTATACCACTAGCTTCCTTCTGAAATAAATGGATTAATCTTGTAAATCAAGCTCTACATTGAATTTACAGTGGAGTTTCAGAACGATCGTAAGAAAACTGTCTGAATTTCGTAGTTAAGTATTTTATATTTATAAAACTATTTCACCCATATATGTTACTATAATAGATGCTACAGAGATGTGAAATATTGATACTTGGAGGTAAGCGATATACAGTGACCAATGGCGATATCACTCAGTCCTGTGGGAAGGCACGTGCCATCTATCTGAGCATCCAACCTTAGATGGGATTCAAGGTCTCACGAGTTTAACTCTAATTCCTGAAATGCTCTGCTAAATGAAAACATCAAAAAGGGTCAATGAGAAACATGCCAGAGGCCCTGTACTGTAACTTCCATTATTCCAAAATAGACTACTTTTAACCTGCTTGAGCTTAGGTGCTAAAGTGAACTGTATCCGCCTAGTGAGCACGAAATTGTCAAAACAGCTCGTGATTCCCAAGGAGGGTAAAAGAGACATCCCCAAAACTCCTGATATTCATAGAGATTATAATCTCACAAAAGACTAGATACTACAAATTAGAGCTTAAAAAGCTTACAAGACAAGAACTGACAAAAAAAATTTTTTTTCAGAGATTTAATGCCAATAAATATTTTCAAACATAAAGAGGGGCCCATCATTAAGCCAAGAATTGCAATGAACTTTGTTGGTAAGAGTAAGATGAAGAATGCACAAAATGGAGGGAAAAATCAATTGTAATCATTAGGCCTAAATAAAACTAGGCTATCGAATTAAATGTTAAGTTCGAAGAGTCTGGAGCTTGCAAACTTTTTGATAAAGCTAAAATACCTATTATTTCAAAGTGGAATGGCAGGCAGTCCACAGGAGAGTCCCGCCCATAGGAGGGCCGCAGCAGACCCTGGCAACCATTCCATTTCCAGATGGAGATAGAAACCTATGGACAGTACCTGTAAAAAACAGGAATGAAGACAGGTGGAGATGGGACTTGGGACAAGGCGAATACACTTGTAAGTGGTACCAACTTTAAAAGGTTACTCAGAAAAATTATGGGAGGAAGGGCTTCTAAAAGTTCACAGAAAATGTGTGTTACAAAAAAGGATACATGGATTTCAAATTTTTTTTTTTGCACCGAAATAAACTCGTACTTCTCGTACTTTACCCCTGTTTTTCCATTAACATCTTGAAGTTCCATCTTACAAAAAATTACTGCATAGATCCTTAAGGAAAGTAGTAAATCTATATCTGATCTTAGGGCAGACAGGAAAAAGACAAGTTATAATTTGCTACGCAAGTATGTAATGGCATTTTGGTTATTACATTGAATAGATAAATAAAGATGAATGTAGTTATTTTGGTCTGAGAAAATATTTGACAGTAGTAATGCTCGGTGATTTGGTTTCAACAAATCATCTGTTAAAATGTTCTTTCCTCCAGTTATTCCAGTTAGGAACAAACTTGGCTTCGCGGTATTTGTACTGTAGGAGGAAACAGGTGAAGTGCCTTTGCATTCCTTTTTCTTGTTTTCAAATAGCAGTTACTCTTCAATTGTCAACATTTCTCCATCTCAAATGGGTTGAATATAGCTAAATAAAACTCACCACTAACCAAAATAAGGGGGGAAAAATCTTAGAACAAAAAGGAAAATGAGGATGGATAAAATCTGTTTCTTTTAGCATCTAATGCACTTATCAACACAGGACAGTTGATTAAAGTGAACTCTACTTCAATTGAGTTTCCAGAAGACAGAATTCTTGTATTCCGCTGCATGAGGAGCCACAGGGATCACAGGAGAGCCCTGGCAGTCTTGAGTTCCTGCAGTCTCAACCACCAGAAGACCAATTCTACCTCCCAAGCTTCTTCCTACTCCTCCCTTGTCTGGATGCCTCCCAAACATTTATTTTTCCCAGCCTTCTAAATGACGGTTTGATGACACAAAATAGCTCAACTTTTTTCATTGACTTTGAAAAAAGTTAACTCATTTTTTTCAGAGAGATTTTTATTATAGTGTGCCAGTACTCATCGGAGAGACAGAAAGCAACTCCCCGGGAGATGACCACACTGCAATTCCTTCTCCTGCATGCTCCTCTTGGGATTTTGGGCATGTATGCACATGTGCCCAGTCTAAGGAAGCCACTGTGTCCGCGACTCAAACTGCCATAGGCCATGTGTGAGTCCAGTGTCTCAAACTACACCACCTGCTGGTTCCAGAGAGGTTCACTTTTAAAAGCCTACTTGCAGTAACATCATCATGCAGACACTAGTGCCATGCCATTTTAAAGCACAGCACCAGCAGCTAGTCTTTCAGGTGTGACTCAAGTAACACACTAGCCAGGGCTGCAACCTGGTCTCTCAATAGAGTGTTAAGTAAACAGGAATCTTAGGAACCAAACAGAAAAGGGATAACATGTAGACTTGGAATTCTAGCTGCCACTTACCACTTGCAAGTTTATCGCAAACCATGACTTATCAGTCAAACAGTTTCAAAAGTAGCATCTCAGTGAAAAGGAAACAATGACTATACGGATGTTACAATAGAAGGAGTTTCTAAGGCTAGAACTGTAGCTTACAGAGTCCAAGTATGCTATTCAATGCATCTTCACTCTGATACTGGGTCATCAGAAAAGTCATGACGCATTTTTGCATAGAGAAACAAAAGAGTATGTCATGACTTTTCTGATGACCCAACAGGACAGTCTTTACAAGAACCATTGCTAGTTCTGCTCTGACACACAAACTCTTCCAACCTGACAAATCCAGGCTGCTTATAGGGCACCTGGTGAGTTTTTCTTAGAGAGATTCCCTACAAAATAAAGGCATCCCCTGCCTGTTCTCTCAATAGATGATTACTTGCTTAGTCAAGTTCTCTGATGGCACTTAAAAGTTTTCTTACAGTCTCCAACTTCAACAAACAAACTAGGCTTTTCTACATCTCCTTGCCATTTTTTTAAAAAATTGATTATATTTTAAAAGATTTATTTATTTATTTTTAATTTGACTAGAGAGAGCGCGCGAGATGGAACATGAGAAAGCAAGCCACCAGGTCCAGGACCTGAGCCACAGCTGGCCATGTGGGGGTCCAGGGCATCAACCACACCACCTGCTGGCCCTGCCATTTCCTCCTAAAGCTGTACAATATTCCTAATCCTGCGGAACCCCCATTCTCAAGTTCATGCTTGTCATAGAAAAGCATCTTTCAACACATCCAGGTCCTTGTTACCTCACCCTGATATAGTCCATCTGTATGCACGTCAACTAATGTCCATCTGTATGCATGTCAACTTGAGCAGCGTACAGACCCATCTGGCCTGCAGGTGCTCAGTCTTCAAAACACAAGAAACACTGAGGACCACAGGCATTTTAAAATTTAATTCTATTGCCTACCCAAGGAAAAAGTCTGCAGTAGTTGACTCTTAGCAAAAACTATTCTCTTTGAATCACTGTCATCCTAGAATAGCAATTTTATAGACTGTAAAAAATGCTAAATGTGGTAAATTTCCGTAAGTGGCTAGTTATGCATGACTCATCATCAACAATCAACAAAATTGTTTAATTGAGCTACTTACTACTTAATGCAAGCATTACACTGGATGCTTTTACAAACATTATCTCATTGACTTCCTCACAGCAATCCTTTAAGGTCTATATCATCATTTCAATTTTACAAATAAACTTGTGGCTCAAAGGTTAAGTAGTAACTTTCTCTAGACCACATTCTAGCAAGGGGTAGATGTTCATTTTAAACTAGTACTGATTGATACTAAAGTCTGTTAATCAGGTTTTAAAAATAATAAGTAACTTAAACACCAATTCGCAAACAACATGGAACCAACTATAGGAGGAAAAACTATCCCATCTTTTTTTTTTTTTTTAATTTGCTGTAGGGCATGTTTGCTCGCAGAGAGAAAGAGGGAAAGTGAGAAAGCATATCCTGGCAGAGATGGCCACCCTACAATCCCTTCTTTGCCACTGTCCTCTTGGGAGCTTTTGGGCACACACAAATGCGTTTTTCAAACTGCTGGGTCTGGGACTTGAACTGCACAGCCAGACATGTGGTAGATGATCTAGCTGCCCTAGCCACCACGCCAACAGCTGGCCCATATCCCACTTTTATTTTTTTAAAGAAATCCTGCTGTATATCATTTTTTGGAACATATATTTCTCTTTCTTCACTGATTTCACAGGTGCTGTTTATGACAACAAACATGCACTTTTGCAGGGGTGAGCTGACATCCACAAAGCAGGATGGCCTGACCCCTCTCCCTATATTTAGATCCTGCATCTGAGCTCTAATTGCATAATTTAATCAGGACCCTCTAGAAGGGAAACACATCCATATTCATCACAGGCATCAAAGGAAACATCTTTACAAGTTATATCCTTTTACAAACCAACATATGGTCTCACGCCACTCGCCCAATTGTTGAACTCCTCCTCTGGGAAGAGCATGGAATTTTATTTCTTTTTATCACTTGAAAAAATCACTTCCCCCCTAATTCAGTAAAACTGGGTGGAGGCCACTTCCTTCACAGGTGAGAGAAATAAAACTTGTTGATCTGTCATTGTCAGGAATTTTAAACTTAACCATTTATTTTACGTATTTTCAAAATGTTAACAAAAGGCAGACTAAGCCTAGCATGAGAATTCAGAACACATTTGCCAGCCTTCCAAATAAACCCCTAAAATTGTCATTTTAAAATGGTTTCTAAATGAGGAAACAGGAGTCCTTAATGTGAAAAGGTTTGTATTGCAGCTCTCCATTTAGAAGCTGTACTTTGAACAAAACATCTTCTGAGCCTCAGTGTGCTTTTTTACCTGTTATGGAGATTATGAGGATTAAATAAAATGAATATGGGAGACTGATCTGAAAATTATAACAGGCTGAAAAACATTTTTTATTAACAGCAGTTTCACAAATAAAGCAAATTCTAATGCTGTACATAGAGAGTGTTAAGTTTTTGTTCCACTTTTTGCCTGTTTGGTGTTTTGAAGTTCTAACTTTATATAAAAAAGAAAAAACAAATTTTTTTAAAAAGCCGATAACCACTATAGTCCTTCAATTCAGTCAGCACCTACTACGTGCCAGGTGCTATTCTAAACACCGGGGACGCCATATCGCAAGAGATGACAGGGATTTCTCGAAGTCCGTGCCCTCATGCAGCCTTTCTAGTGGTCAAGAAAGGCCTTGCTGAGAATGTGATTTTTGAACAGCACCCCAAAACGGGGTGTCTGGGGAAGTGCATTCCAAACAGAGAGAGGAGCAAATGCGAGGGCCTCTGACAGGAAAGTGCCTGAAAGGTCCCAGGGACAGCGAGAAGTCTAGTGTGGTTGGCTGGAAAGAGCGAGGGGAGTAGGAGCAGATGAGGTCAGAGAAGGGCAGGGGACCGTTTGGGGGATCCACAGGGACCTTACAGCTTTTACTTTCTAAACTGAGAAGGGAACCCTGGATCTGAGCAGAGGAGAGCCAGTTTGACCTCCAGCTCAGTAGGATTACCGAGATGTGCTGGGTTGAGACCAGACCACAAGGACACAGGGATGGCAGCCGGGAAGAGTGAGCAGGGAGGCCAGTTAGCCCGCCAAGGCAACCATTGGGTACGAGGTGGTAACGATGTGGACCAGCGTAGCGGAAGCGGGAAGATTCCAGACCAATTCTGAAGGCACAGATATCAGCAAACAATGCTTTGCTACTTATGTAAATAAAGAAAACAACTATAAAGTGGGAGAAATCTGCTTACTGTTCAGAAGTAAGAAACCCCATATTATGGGGACAATGAGACTGGGGTCAGTGACAAGGTCACAGCAGGAACTGGAGTCCAAGAGCCCTAACAGAAGAAGTACGGAGTGGCAAGTGGGTTAAACTTGTTGGAATTCGGGTGAACGAAGGGCAGCAGGACAGCAAATAACTAACAGGGAAGTGGTCTAATCTCATGTGATGGCCAAAGCAGGGTGTTTTTAATAGAGAATGGTAGAAGAATAGTCTGGAAGGAGAAATGATGAGGTCGGGTTAGGAGAAAACAGTCACAACCTGGGGAGGAGACAAGGGAGTCAGAATCCGCAGATGAACATACACAAAGATATATTTCCAAGAATATGCATGTGTTAAAACAACCCAGATACCTGTCAAGAATGAAATGATTTAAAAGTCATGGCATGAGCTAGCTGGTGGCATGGTAGTTAAAGTAGCTGGATCCACATGGGGCCAACCATGCAGTTTGAGTCCCAGACCTTGTGGCTTAAGAAACACCAGAAATGTAGCGACCAGCAGTTAGCATAGTGGCTATGCTGCTGAACTCCCATGTAGTTGACCGCAGTTTGAGTCCCGGACCCGGTGGCTTAAACTCACGCTGGGCGCCTGTGCATGCGTGCCCAAGATCCCCAGAGGAGAATGGAGGAGAGGGGACTGTGGTGTGGCTATCCCCCCTGGGGGGGTGATTTCTCGCTTTCTGTCTCTCTGTCTCTCTCAGTCTTTCTGGTGAGCAAAAACCTCTAAAAAAAAAAAAAAAAAGAAAGAAAGAAAGAAAGAAAGAAAAGAAACACCAGAAATGTACACATGGCCCAGAGTCCTGAAAGGAAAATGGAGGAGAAGGAATTTCAGAGCAGTCATCCTCCAGGGGTTGCTTACTTACTTTCTCTCACACGTGCATGTGTGTGCACACATGCCCTATAGCAAACTTAAAAAGAAAATTACGATGCATTCAACTATAATGTACCTATTAATGACAAAGGCAGACTTCCATGTACTACCAAAGGAAAAAACATACCATAATTGCTCAGTTCCGAGTAGAGGCAGAATAGTATCTATAGTATGATCCCTTTTATAACCTACAGACAGAAAAACTGTACACAGGAGTGAGCTGAGAACATGAGTCAACCGTTTTTACTATTAACCAAGTACTCTTTTCCAATTAGAACCCCAATAATAAACATAAACAAACAGACAAACAAATAGAAACTGAAAGTAGGTAAGAGATTTATCCTACAGGGTTCCAGAAAGCATTATGACCAAGAGATAGCAAGATTTATCTTTTTTTTTTTTTTTTTTTTGGAGAGGTTTTCGCTATAGGGCGCCTGCGCTCGCCAGACAGAGAGAGACATAGAGACAGAAAGCGATAAATCACCCCCCGGGGGGATGGTCACGCCGCAATCCCTTCTCCTCCATTCTCCTCTTGGGATCTTGGGCACGCACGCACACGCGCCCGGCGTGAGTTTTAAGCCACCGCATCTGGGACGCAAACTGCGGTCAACTATGTGGGAGTCTAGCGACATAGCCATTACGCTAACTGCTGGTTCCTGCAAGATTTATCTTTTTATAAAGGCAAAAATAATTTAAATGTATCTGCACAGAATGGAAGACCACCAAGCTGGAATCTTCAGATAAATTTATTCCTGTATATGGCGTTGGAACATATGACCTAATCCTGGGTGAATATGATATGGATGAGAATGTCCTCTTTTATTAAGCAATTCAGCCAGAAGATCAAAAATTTAATTCCACAAAATGGCACATTATAACAAAAAAAGTAAGTTTCCTTCTCTTTCTAGTACCCTAGAAAGTACCCTTTCCATTAATGATAAATATCTGTCAAATTTTTCAATGCATCAATTTCTTACCACCTCTAAATGTTCTGTATTACTTAAGTTATCTTTAAGAACAATTTGGTCCTGTCCCTTTTTCAACATATAAATCAGTTATCTGGAAGAATAACATTTAAAAAGCATAGTTTATATAACCACTGGAACAAACATTGAGATCAGCCAGATTTCACTCTGCTCCACATGACAATCAATGACAGTCTGTTTTCAATCTGCCAAAAACTGGACTGGACTTACAAATGGTCACTTGGCCTCCTCAGAGGAGAAACTGAACAAACAGCCCTCTTCCACGATACAAGAACTCCCTCCACTTCAGAGCTAAAAGAAGCAAAGGCAAAGTTTTACTGGGTTGAGGGAAATGATACTTTTGGTAGAAGCAAGCCCTGCCTGCAGAATTAAGTGCGACCTGTACCGTAAATCTAGGCCTTTTCTACAGCTCTGATCACTTGTTCAGTCGAGCCCTGCCCATTAATTTCCCTACAACGACATACTTACCAATCAGAATGGGAAAACCCAATGAAGAGTTCTTAGAAGGCTTCTCTTCCTTTACATAATTAACTACTAATTTTTTACTTAACTGAACAAATTCTTTAAACCCTTAACACCAGTATGAAGGTGCAGTAGAAAGATGACGAGTCTGATACAAGCCTGCAGTTGTAAAGTGTGTGGGGGAGGAATGGGAGACCCATTATCATAAAGTGAACTGTGTTAAGAGGCACATATTCAGGTAGTTTATCTAAGGAGGAATATGCAGGTAGAATGGCCAACAATCTTTGTCATTTTCCTTGCCACAGTTAAATCACAATGAGTCCTGAGCTTTGGGAGACACCTGCAGTGGAAATCCAAATGATTCACTTGGCTATCAACCAGTCATATTTGTGGGTATGGATGATGGAATGGATAATTAATCCAAAGCAGCTCTAATAATAATTAACTATTGCTTCTGGAATGTATTATAGTTTAACAAAGAAAGCTGCTAATTATATTTTGCTTGGACTAATAATAAAGCTATTATATGCCCTGAGAATATATAAGTACTACAGAACTCCCTAGTCAGGATTCAAAATTTGCTGTGGAAAATCTCTAAGTGGATGACAAACAGATAACCTCATGGTTTTATTTTTTCACAAAAACCTATACTACAAACATTTTATCATTTAAGTTGCTCTATATTAGAATTCAGAGTACTGGAAAGAAACAGACCTTTCAGAGGCCACATGAAACATCCCAGTTTAAGGACTCTCATCACCATCACCACCGATTTCAAAGAGAGAGAGCATCATTCAGGTGGTTCTACAGAAGACACCATATAAGAACACGCCTGGGTTCTCCATCAACTTTTAAATATTCAGAATGACTCAAAAATCATTCCGATGTCATTATCCTCACCACCACCACCACCACCACCACCACCACCACAGTGAATCACCAAGCACTGCTCTGAGCACTTTACACTTATCAGTTCTCTTAATCCCTACAAGAATCCTACAAGTACTATTTTAGCGATGATAAAATCAAGGTACACAAAGGTTGAGGAACTTGTCAAGGTAACCCCTCGATCACCCTGCTTCTCTTATATTACCCCTCTCCTTTGTCTGAAGCAGAAAGCACAAGGATCAACAAGCAAGTTTTCTCATGGTTTCATTTTAATCTCTTCATCTCCTTCCCAACTTATTTTTGTTGCTGCTTCCCTTTATGATAGCTTCCCACTTTCCTAGAACGTAAAAAAACAGCAGTTTATCAGCACAGCAGTGACAAAATTAAATTCATTTTAATCTAAAGCGCTTAGAATAAGGGCAAGAAGTTATAAGCTATAACTCAAAACGACACAAGGAAAATCGGCACCATTACTTCACACCGACAGCTCATACATGTGTTCAATTTTTCTTTTAATCGCCTGAGGGCATACTTGCTTGCCAAAGAGAAAGGGAAAGAAAGAGAGCCCATCAGTGTGGCTTGATCACACCATAACCCCTTCTCCTCTATTTCTTCTTCCTGTTAGAACTTTGGACACGCGCGGCCCATGTGCCCTGATCCTCTTTGTCATGCCCTACCCCAGGGTCTCTCAATGTCAACACTTCAGGATGTCCAGAAGCATCCCTGGCCTCCACCCTCTCTACATGGTGGTTCCAACTCCCCATTCCTCCCCAGTTGTGACAACAAAAACTCTTGTAGACAGTGCTGGAAGAACCTCACTCACTCTTCCTCTCCTGTTTCTCTTAGTAATCTATTGGGTTGTGGCGTTTTTGCATAGAGAAGCCTGTCTTGTCTTACCTCACAACCTAGTAAGTGCCTCAAGGCCCTAATAGCTCTATTCAGCTCCACATCTAGACTCTGGGACTCAAGGAACTGTTGATTCCTTTGAGAAGGGAAAAGGGAAAGATGTCAAACACACATACCCTCCTTTCGACAAAGAAAAAAGGGAAAGAAAGAGCCAATCCTCAGAATGTAACTGGTGTGCGCAAGCCCAGACAACAGGCACCACACAATGCCAAGAGCTCCCAAGCAAGAGTCATGGTACATACCTCTAACCACTCTGCAGTATGGTATGTTTCCTGACATGGTGGAAAAAAAAAAAAAAAAAAAAAAAAAAAAAACCATCAAAATGAAAAACTTCACTCTCAAATACACAGTGTGTGTCAAGTTCTTAATATCACTGAACATTACAACTCACTCCTCAAGCACCCACTGCACGTCAGACTTCCCTGTGGTACTCAGCTAAAAGCTCCCCGCCATGACCCTTCAGCAGGATGGGCCCCGGCACTGCTGCAGTGGTTTTGCTCATGGGACTCTGATGTGTGGAGGTGAGAACCACCGTGCCAGCCACCATGCTAACAGAAAGATCATGAAGACGCTGTCCATACCCTCGAGGAGCTCAGCCCGAAGAGTTAATGAGATAACTGTAATAAAGGGGATTACAACAGACGCCGGACTAGACGAGCAGGTTCGTGTTATTCCTCAAACTTACAAGACCCGCAGTGACGTCCTACAGTTCGGGTCCCTCGTCCCAACTTTCTCAAGCTACACAAGAGACGCTCTGCATATACGGATAAATACAAGACGTACAAAAACCCATCAAACACTCCAGCATTTGCATCAGTGTCTTTCCCAATCCTTGGACTTTGAAAGGCTATCAGGACTCTAAGTGGAACACCTTTAAACCGAGACTGTGTAACACGAATAAAAATGGCTTCTTTGACTTTTCATACTGTTGTAATCTCCTCTTACCAAATAGATGGCTTTAAGACAGAAACTGATTTACACATTTCCCTAACCCTCCCGACACACAGCCCGGTGCTGGGCGCCCGGGAGGAAAGGTATAAAATACTTGCTGAATTGTTTAACACCCACTTCACAAAAAGCAGAACTCCACAGTGAGGACACACACCCTTTTGAAAGGAGGCTTTTCTTGGAGTATAGGACATCATCTGAGCCCACACCATTCGACAACGTTTTGAGGTGTTTATATTCCAAACCAAAGCTATACAGTTTTCATGCCAATCCCTTTAAGAGATAAAGTTATTTTCAATCAAAAACATTTCAAACCAAACATTCCCAGGCTGGAATAAACTAAATAGAAGTCCTAAGCACGCCAACATGAACACTGAGGAAATAAAGGGGTTGCTATTAATTATTAATTATGCGGGACTGCAAAGGCGGCGATGGGCAAAACCAAAACAGGAAGCCATGACAGATGACATGGCAAACCATATATGCTCAGCCGTGTCATTGCGACAGCGACATCCACTGCGTCCTTACCACTCCCCTTCAGGAAGAGCTGTCTTCGGTAAGATGAAGACCCATTTTCCTGGCATGCATCCTCTCTCCCCGACTTAGACGGAAGAGCTGAGGGATAGATCTGACCCACCCAGGCCACGTCAGGGCCTCACTCCCACTCACTCAGTGCTCAGAAGGGCTCAGGATGGGGAGGGGACGGTGGCGGCTAAGATGTAAAAGCCTTTTTTCTTCCAACTTTGAGCTTGTGTAGATCACTTAAAAGGAGATGAGGAGGGACCAGCAGATGGCATAGTAGTTATACTGCTGGATTCCCATTTAGTCAGCCTCGGTTCAAGTTTTGGACTTGGTGGTATAAAACTCAGGCCAGGCATGTGTGCGTGCGTGTGTGTGCCCAAGATCCCACAAGGAGAATGGAGAAGAGACTGTGGCGGGGCCATCCCTCTGGGGGGGGGGGGGGGTGATTTCTCGCTTTCTGTCTCTCTGGTGAGCACATGCGCCCTATAGCAAAAACCTCTAGAAAAAAAAAAAAATGAAAAAGAGACGATGAGACAGGACACACAAATTCTGATTCTGAAAGACCCGCTTAATGATGAAGCAAGATCCAACATGACTCAGTTTGGCAAGAATCCTGTAATAACCAGAATATTTGTCCTCTTAGGGGTAGCATATGAACAGCCTTTGTACATCTACGGCCACCATTACCCTAAGAGAAAAATGTGAAAAATAAAACACCGATGTCTAACTTTTCATTTTTTTTTTTTTTTTTTTTGAAATTTACAAGAGGTTTTACTAGATGGGGGAGCTTTTCTCACTTTAATATCCCATAAGCTTGTCCATCTCAATAATCCAAACTACATTCCACGATCACCACTGCATCCCACATGGATGAGTAAATGCCACTATAAAAGCTAGTATTGCCCCTCAGGTAGGAGAGAAAGAAGTCTATTTCAACACGCTCCAGGAAGCCCTGATGTCGTTACCTTCCACCCATCATTCCAGTCGACTGAGAAACTGCACATAATTGACAGCCCTTAGGAGGCTAGAAAGGCCTCACACTCAAAAGGAAGGCTACTAGCCCGAAAGCATGTCCTGGAGGGAAGGAGAGCAATATTAAGGAAATGGGATGGAAAAGACCTACTTTGGGACCAGCAGTCAGCGTAATGGCTATGTCGCTGGACTCCCACGTAGTCAACCGCGGTTCGCGTCCCGGACCGGGTGGCTTAAAACTTCACACCGGGCACGTGTGCGTGCGTGCCCAAGATCCCGAGAGGAGAATGGAGGAGAAGGGACTGCAGCGTGGTCATCCCCCCTGGGGGGTGATTTCTCGCTTTCTGCCTCTCTGTCTCTCTCTGTCTGTCTGGCGAGCACACACACCCTATAGCGAAAACCTCTCAAAAAAAAAAAAAAAAAAAAAAGGAAAAGACCTACTTCTTACAACTCCAACTTACACATATAGCGTGTACCCCTGTAACTCCAGATTCTCTCGGGGGACAGAGACATTTTGGCTTCCTTTCCTTCCCTGAGAAAGGCCCAGGGATACCCACACGAATAACTCCTGGAACCACAGAGAGAGACAAAGAGAAGACCCCATGCCCACTCAGTAGTCTGATGCAGGACACCACAGAACACTTTTATGTTCATTAGTTTGTTTTTAATTTGTTTATGAATTGCCTGTTCGTTTTCCTTACCGATTTTTCTAAGGACATGGTGTTACCCATGGATGATGTCACCCACTGATACAAAAGTTTCTCACTAAGAACAATAACTTGTAGCCAATCTGTTAACTGTCTTTTAGATGGTGTTTTTGAGTATGTCTGGTCATGTAAATACTGTCAAATCTTTTTTATTATTATTATTTTATTATTGTTATTTTTAAATTTGACCAGAGAGAGAGAGGGTGAGAGAGAAAGTGAGAAAGCAAGCCACCTTGCCTGAGAATGATGTCAAATCTTTTTAAATTTTCCTTTATGGTTTCTGCTTGAACTGTACTTATTGGGCTGTTGGCATTATGTTTTTCTATGCAAAAATGGGTCCTGACAATTCCAACAGCCCAAGAGGTCGAAGGAATCTGAAGCTGGCTATTAACGCTCCCCCTCTCAAACTGGATACATCGCTCTCCCTCTGACAAAATCCATTCCAGAATCTCTCTGTTCTAAGCATATAGGGCTTTAAGAAAAAAGAAATTTCTTGAATACCGATGAATGCTAAAAGAAAAGGCAGAGATAAATTTGGTGTAGTTATTTTTAAAAGCTCGGGGCAATTTAAATGACTTCTTTGAATCATTAAAGGGCTTCTCTTTTAGTTCAATGAGGATACTTTTCTGAAAAACCTTTATCTAGAATTGTCAGGGAAATGCTCTATCTACAAATTCCCAAACTTGCTATTTCACAATTTCACTGCCAGGATTCCCATTGCTTAACTCTTCTCAGTTCATTTAGGCCATTAGGCTCCGATAATCTGTGACTCCCTTATCTAGATTGGACCTGATACTGCACTAACATTCTAGACTCTAAAACACAGTGGTTTTTTATAAATAGCTAGCATTTTCAGAATGTTTATTATATGCCAATTCCCGCACTAGGTCTTTTTTGTGTGCCTTACTTCATGACTATCAGTTACACCTTTCTCTCCTGTTTCAACACCTCTGAAATGAGCCTTACAATTAATGGCTTGTCACGTTTGAGCTTCTTCTCGCAGTAGTACATAAAACAATCTCTTCCAATCAGCAGCATCTTGCATTAGAATAAATAGGAAAGTGTAATATTCACTTCATCTCCCTCTCAGTCTTGAGGCTGACACTATTCTATTTTTCAGATAAGGTCTTAAGACAGGTAAGTTAACGGAGCAAGTAAGCATTGTGGTTTGGACTGGAACCCAGGCAACCTCAGTCTGGAGCTTCAGCTCTGAACCCCTGTACTATCCTGGGCCTGCCAGGCTGCAAAGTCCCATTACAAAGTAACAATTATCTAGTCTGCTACACAGCCTCATCAGACATGACTGCCCACCTAGGCTCGGAGTTTGAATTCACCAGATTCGCTGGATCCCCACCCACAGTGGTCCTTCCAAAACTCCTCCAGTATTCTTTTTAGGTTTTTGCCAAAGGGTGCACGCACTCCCCGGAGACAGAGAGATAGAGAAAAGGTGAGAAATCACTCCCCGGGAGATGGCCACATCGTAATTCCTTCTCCATTCTCCTCCTGGAATTTTGAGCATGCGTGCACATGTGCCTGGCGTGCCTGGCATGATTTTCAAGCCACCGGGTCCAGGACTCAAATTGTGGTGGGCCATGTGCCAGTCCAGCACCTTAATTACTATGCCACCTGCCGACCCCTCCTCCAGTATTCTTAAACGTCTCTTACACTTACTGCTCCACCACTTCCTATCCCAATGATGCACTCAGTCTCCAACAAGAGGGAAACAGGGAAACCAGGGCAGGCTGGCACAAGTGCGTCCCTGCACCTTCCTCTCTACGCGGCCTCTGGCTCTGCTTCTCCCTCTGACAACTCTCCCTCCTGAACACAGGCGGTACTGTATGTCCTGGGTTCCACATCACTCCCTCCCTCACCTCCCTCATCTTTAATGTTCTCTGTCTGTAACTCCTTTACTCTCAACTTTCAAATAAGAGCTCTCATCTACTTTGAAAAAGGTCACCAGGGGAATGTAAGAATCTACTTCTCAGTTCTTACTTGTCTATCTTGCCAGAGGGTGCATGTGCTCAGCAGAGAGAGGGAGAGGAGGAGGGAGAAAGGGTCCCCCAGTGGGGCACGGTCCCGTCGCAATCCCTTCTCCTTTTCTCCACCCAGTCGGGGTCTGGGGCACACATGCACATGTGCCCAGCATCTTCTCCAACTGCCAGACTGGATTCAGACTCCAGGGCTGGGAACGTGGAATGCAGTTCCCTGCATCATTAGACCATGGGCTGGCCCCACTTCGCACTTCTAGTACATTCAGTATCTTCTCCACGAGGGCGCTTACTTGATTTCTGACTTCTCCTTCACCCGGACCCATATATTTCCCCCTCCAAACCTACTTCGTTATCTCTCTTCTGGTGGCTCCCTGGAGGCACTCCCACTTCTCTGGCTCCCCACCTTTCTTCTGGTTCCTTCTTTTGTCTACTTCAAACATGCCTCTTCCTTCTCCCAGTTCCGAACTGTGGGCTGCAAAGGAAGAGTCTCACTCCCAGCTCTTTGTTTCTCTCTTCAGGGACCTCTCAGAACACCCAGTGCATGACCGCTGAGCGTCTGACGGGGGCTTCCAGCTGCTTGTGCAAAGGTGGAATTAAAGTATAAGTTTATTTTGGTCCAAAAATTTTTGAATCCTTGCATATTTTTTTTAATAATATGCATTTCTCATGAACTTTTTGAGGACCCCTTATACATAAAGCTCTGAGGTCTTCTTAAACTTTAATTATGTATCTCCGACTTGCCTGTAGAATGCTACTTGGATATCCCACCTTAAATTTCACTTTTCAATCCTTTTACTCATTCACTTCTTCCATAAGTGAGAGAGAAAGAGAGAGAGAAAGAGACAGAGAAACAACACCCCCAATAGAGTCCTGACGCCACAAGCTACCTCCAGCTTCTGCCCACCGCAATCACAGACACACAGGTGCCCAGCACGCCCAGGGAGATCTCTAGATATAAACCTGGACCCCCATCAACACGTCAATTCTAATTTACTACCCACACAACCTCTACTCCTCTGCTAGTTCTTCCCTAATCCTCAGTAATGGCTATATTAATTTTCCACCAAGGTTGGAAACTTAAGGATAGTATCTGCGCTCTCTCTCTCTCTCTTACTCTATATAATCACCAAGTCTTTATGTTTTCTTGACCATAAAAACACACTTTCTTTTTCACTTCTACCTTTACCACAGATTTATTAACACGTGGATAAGCTCTTCCCTCTCCAATTCAAACTGCAAGTTTAAACACTTTCAGTGACTTTCCAGTGCTTCCTTATTTTTTTTAATTAATTTTATTTGATATTATTATTTAAATTTGCTACAGGGCACGTGTATTCACAAAAGAGAGAGAGAGCAAAGCCACTAAGTCTGGGACTCGAACCATGGTCAGCCATATGAGAGTCCAGCACCTGAACCACTACAGCACCTGCTGGTCCTGGTCCTGATTCTAATACTCCAAGGTCGTCCAATTCTCACCTCAGCTTACCTTTTCTGGACACCTCCACCATCCCACACTCCCAGGCACCATCATGAATACCTTCTGTAGTCAGCCAGAGCTGCTCACCAGTCTCCGGATCTACGCTGCTCAATACGATAGCCATGAGGGCCACTATAGCACAGCATAATCCAAACAGAAAACGCATTCCTGAGTTGCACTTGCCACATTGTAAGTATTCAGTGGTCGCTTGTGGCTCTGGCTGCTGTATTAGCACAGACACAGAATATCTTCATCACTGTAGGTTCTACTGGCCAGTGCAGCTCCAGAGACACTCACCTCCCGCATTTCCCTGCAACGACTTCCCTGCACATACAATGTCCTCCCCTTCTGCCTGTGCAAACCCATGTGTCCTTCCACACTGGTCAGTCTCAGGGCTGTCTGGACCTCCGACTCCTACGTTACTCTGCAACAACTCTTACAAAGTAGTTGCACTTAATTTTCATTTTTGTGCCTTCTCACTAATTACTGAGCCTCCGAAAACAAGTAAATATTCAGGGAACGAATGAAGCACATACTTACAATACTGCACCAAAAGTATCAAAAAAGAACATACTATCCTTCCTCCTTTAAAAAGAAACATTTTTTCTTTCCATTTAAACAAAAGATCTTGTGTTCAGCTAAATGAATAATGACTTAATGTAATACCTAATTATAACAGTTGAAAGATAATTAGTTCCCTTTTTTTTTTTCTTGTGGTGTTTGAAACCGAAACGAACAACAACAAAAAAAAACTATAAAGGTCTGAAATACTTCCACTTTGCATAAGTACACCGCAAAGAAACCACAAAAAACACAAGGAGAGGAAAATGAATGAATAGTTTGAGCAACCATACTCTATGAATCTGAGATCATAGGAACAAGTATCTATAGTACAACAGCCCTAAAATTAAGAGGAAACTACAAATAAAGCATTATAAATTGCACATGAAATATTTTTCTAACCAACAGATGGACCCCTGTATCCCATTTCTCAAACATGACATACTAAATCTTCATTTACATCCTGAGCACTAAAACATACAGATGCATAATTAACATTTGTTAATGTATATAGGTGTCTTTTCTCTAAATTCAGACTTGTCTCAAAAAATCAGTTTTAAGAAACCATACCACAGACCAAAGTTCTTACCCGAGAACAAGGCTCCTTTTCTGAACACTAGAAATTGAGCAAAGTGATTTGGCAGAATCACCAAACAAAAGTTCCCTTTCACCTTAAAGAGTTTAATGCTGGAGCTGGCAGGTGGCACGGTGGTTAAGGACGCTGTAGTCTCACATGGCCCACCACGGTTTGAGTCCTAGACCTGGCAGCTTTGCCCTCTCACTTTCTTTTTCTCTGTCTCTCTCTGGTCAAAATTAAATAAATAAATAAAAAGTTAAATAAAATAATTCTTTAAAAAAGAAAGGTTTGATGTCATAGTTTCAAAAGAGTCTCTAAAGTTCTGAATTTTAGCTTACAATAAAAATTACAAAGATGATACAATGTTCGAATATTGTGGTTGTCAGCACCTTTCTAAAATTGATGTGGTAACCGGAGTTGAACAGTTTATGAAAGTTCGGGCGTTTCCTGCCTGGGAGATGGCTTCCCTTATGCAAATGAATGTTCTAGAGAATCTGCCCATCTCTGCAAGTCAGCCAGCAACAACAGCACATGTTACCCTTCTACCTTTAGGACACACTGTGCATCTCTGAAACTGATACTATCTTACTGCACACCAAAATGAGTATTTTAATTTAGATTTTAATTACACTTGTGCTACTTCACTTTGCCTTTTTTCTTTTCTTTTTAAAAGAAACTACGGCAGAGTACACATAAAAAATACTTTAGGGATTTCTGCTGCAAATCAAATGACCGATCACTAAATTTAGACTGAACAGTTGTACTACCAGAGAACAGGAGGAAAAAAAGGATATAGAGAAACAGGAAATGTCAGTGTTTGGGGCAAAAAGGGATGATCTTATTTGTTATCAAAGTACACCCTGCAATCTTGATACCAAAAAGTAAAACCAGGCCCAGTCACAGTGGTGTGTGCTGCCAAGACACCGTGGCCCACAGGTTAGACCCAGATGGGAGGCCTGGGTTCTATTCCTGGTCCAAGTTAAATGGCCAGGCATGGAGACACAGGCCTGTAATCTCCGCAGCCTGGAAGTCTGAGGCAGGAGGACCATGAGCTCATGGCTGGAATGGGCAACACAGTGAGACCCTATCTGAAAGAGACAGGCGTGGTGGCACACGCCTATAGTCCCAGCTACTCAGAAGGCTGAGGCAGGACTGTGAACACGATGTGATCCTGTCTTAAGAGGGAAAAAAAAAAAAAAAAAAAAAAAAACACAAAACCAAGTAAAATCACATATAGAAGTACCAGAACATTTTATCAACCTTTAAATCATTTTATGACTTAATGACAATTCTTTCCACCTTTCCACATTCTAGTGATCATTTTGTCCCCAGACCTTTCCAACTCTCTCCCTATGCCTCCCTAACTCCTTCCCTAAATGCCCCAAACCGTAGCTTCTGGTTGGGAAAGTGGTTTGTTTTTGAGACTCCAAGGGGGAGATCCATGTATTTCCCTGCATGTCAGAACTGCCTGATTCTATCTGAACTTTGTGCAATCTTGGATCTCCCATTCTCTAATGAAGTCCCATTGATTAAATTAGGCATAGGGTTCTTCTTTTCCAATTCCAAAATGAAAAAAAAAAAAAATTCAATCTGCAGAAATCAAATACACCTCTAACAGTTGTCAGACTTGATTCCGACTTAGCTCAAACAATGTTAGGCATAAAAAATCAGTATCGCACCCTCAAATTCTTCTTTTCTCCCATTCCCAGAACACACTGCGTACGCTCCAGGCAAAGTCTGGGGTAGGAAAAACAAATAAACGCACACTTAACACCAGGAGGCATCCAGGTGCTGGCTTTCCCTCTTCTCACCAGACCGGTGACTTCAAACAAGTTAGTCATCTTCTCTGGGTCTCAGATGGTTCATCTTGATATGAACCAACCGGATTAGAAAATCTGTAAAGCAACTTTTGACACTATGTATCTCTAGCCTCCCTAAGTGAAATTACACATCTAGATGTTTACAAAAGCGCTCGGCAAGGCAGCTCTACGGATGGCCATGACCTGAGCGATCACGTGGTTCGAGTACTTAGTGTACACTGTCTCACCCGGGCATAGGGGCATCTTTGGACAGGAGGATGAGAGGAGAAGATAGAAGACCCATAGTGTCATCGGAGTCTCAAACAGCCCTGACCAAGAAAAGATGAAAGAACTGATTTGTAAGACACTGCACAGAAGTACACGCTAAATCTAGTTTTAAATCCTGGAGGAATTTGCAATGAACTATCCTCACCTGAAGGTACAGTGTTAAACCACTCAGGGAAGGCAGACCAATTTGGTAAGACAGATACACTGAACGACCAGAAAAACCATAGGCTTGTGGTAATACAGGAAAACACAACAGGAACACGGGGGACATTGTGCACCAAGGAAGATCAAACTAGTGTGGCTCTGAAATGCACACTTTTATTTGTCAATTACTCTTCAAATTATGTGCTACTTAGGTCTGAGTATTAAAGCTGTGTGTTTTTTTTTTTTGTTTGTTTGTTTTTTTCTTAAACACTTACAGAAGGACAATAAGAGAAGACAGCCCAGAAAAGCTTAAGAGGGCAAATTTATCTAAAGGCCTAAAAAAGAAAAGCAGTGTCATGTCTATACCGGCATAGTAAAGCACACCAAAACAGTGACTAGATGTACTCTAGATGAAAAACTAAAAAACACACTTAAAAAATGAGGCTCTAGGGGGACCAGCAGTTGGCATAATGGCTAGCCACTAGACTCCCATGTAGTCGACCATGGTTCAGGTCCTGGATCCGGTGGCTTAAAACTCATGCCGGGCACATGTGCGTGCGTGCCCAAGATTCTGAGAGGAGAATGCAGAAGGGACTGTGGTGTGGCCAGTCCCCCCAGGGGGTGATTTCTCACTTTCTGTCTCTCTCTGTCTTTCTGGCGAGTGCACACACCCTATAGCAAAAACCTCTCCAAAAAAAAAAAAAAAAAAAAAAAAAAATGAGGCTCTAGGGTCAGATTCTCTTGTTCATACCCACCTATGATTATAAATCCTCATCCCTGACTAGTTAGTTATGCAGCCTAAGGGACTATCCTGAATCACTCTGGCCTCAGTTTACCTGTAAAATGTGGTAAGAACAGCACTTAGGGACGTTTTGAAGCTTAAATGAGATATGAGTTGCCAGAACTTTTAAGCAAACACCAGGGGTTTTCTGTTCCTGAATTATTCAAATGTTCAAGTTATCTTTGTTTTCAGACGACTAGTTAACTATGTCTAAAGAAATAACATGTCAACACAGTGCAAACTCGCTGTTGATAAAAGGATCAGAGATAGGAAGTATGTGGTACTCTACTATTTCAGAAGGTCCTGAAGGCCAGGTTAAATCCAAGTTCACGGGAAGCATGATTCAGGACGTGCATCAGAGCTGCGAAGGTCTTACCAGCACTGCCAAAGCATCCATTTCTCCGCCACCAAAGAGAAAGCTACTTATACAATGCAGACTGACTATTTCTGCATTTATCTTCAATTATTTTTCAGACACTCATAGCTCTTTTCCTCTTTTAGAGAGCTGGCCATCTCGGCCTTTCCACCCTAAACCAAATGCACGAACCACCCGGATCTGAAGCATAACGCCAGACTACTGCTTAGCTGCCCCTGTAATACGGTTTAATTATGATGACTGAACTAACAGGCTGACATCATAGACTTTTACAGGCTGACCCCATGTCATCCTGATGTATCATTTTGCACCAGTTCAGTGCTGTAAATCAATTTAAGATCTCGAGCAGGTTGAAAAGGCTGGTAATGATGCTTTCTCTGCTGTCTCTGGAGACTCGACATTATACACAACTTACATTATTTATAAAGCCTCAGTGATGCCTCCTTTAGCCTTGTAAGACTACACAGATGAGATCCTCTATACACACACGACTTGGCCTTGATTAGGTAGGCTACTGCGGCTTCAAGACACTCGCCTAATTACACTCCAGTTTATTCTTTGTCCAACCTAGCCGCCCATTACATTTCCTCCTGAACCAGAATTGCTAGAAATTGAAATGACAAACTGAAGTTTAGCGTTTAGTCAAAAAATTGTAATAAATGTAGTTGGAAAAATGAGACTTCCTCTTAATGCATTAATAAACTTAGGGGGAAATTTAAATTCCAAGAGGCCTAAAGAGGATGACATTCCTAATTGCCTAAAACTGTCATTTCTCTAAAATACAGAAGTCATTAGCTCTTCAAGGTTATAAAACCAAAGGATACTGGAAAAGGAAAAAATGTATTTGGTTACATACCTATGGTTGGAGGGGTAGAATCTAAATCAAGGACGAATCTCTACCCTTGGAAGAAACTCGATCCTGGCCAGATCCCCCCAGAACCTCAAGCATCGTCCACCTCCAGAAAATCATCTCATGACCCTGGTTACAGTTTCCTAAGAATTACAGTATTACACACATGGTATACCACCTGCACAGAAATATCAAATAACTGCAAACGGGAAAGAGGGAGGGAGGGGACAGGACACACACTTTCATCAGTCCAGCATTCTCAGGCCTGGCACCTACATCAGAATAACACTGATGCAAAAATATTCATACCAACTGCAAACCGCTGGGGCAGCTGATATTGGTTCTGTCTCCATTCTTTCTAAACAGTGGTTCTCATACCAGCTCACCTTACTCTCTGTACAATTTAAAGTGGTCATTCTAAACAAGATGACAGAAATCCACCAGAGCAGGGAACAGTTTCCTCACGTGTTAGTGAGGTGTGGGCATGTCATCCACGACAGGCGATTAGAGCAAGAGAGCTTCCGAAATAAAGGCACTCTCTGATTTAGCCGCTAAGTTTCAGCGACCTGAAGACGTCACAGAAATCATGCAACTCTGTAGCACTCTACATACTTGGAAACTTCAGATCCCACGGAAAGGAGCGGACAGGAGGGGAAAGGAAAAGGCCGGTTGTCACCGCACTCACGAAGAAAACGGTGCTTCCTCGGGAGCTGGCTCTGAGACGGGCCTCGATCTTCAGACGGAACGCGCCTTACTTGTAGTGCATTTAAAAATCGCATGTGACCCCAAATAAACAAAAGCCGCCGCTGCAGCAGTTGTGAGATCCGGCAGGCGTGTGTTGCTCCTCCCTCCCTACAGCACATCAAGGAAACCTTCTCCCTGGAAGCCTTCGTAAATTCGCGGCGAGCGACTAGAAAAACAAGCCCCCGTCTGTCTCACACCCACCGCCCCCACCGTCCGGCAGAAACGGCCCCGAGGAGCCCTAACAAAGGCAGGCAGCCGCGGCCAGGAACAGTTGTTCCGCCGCGAACTCGCGAATCCACACGCAGTGAGGCAATCGACTCCGATAAAGGGAAAGGAACGAGACGACACTCGGAGACGCAGGGGGTGTAGGCGGAAGAGGGGGAAAAAAATTACGCGCCGCTGCCAACCCTTTGAATAAATTAGAGGGAATTTCAGTGCGAACTTTCCTTGACCTCGACCCCAAAGACGAGCACCCGGAAGGGAGCCCGTGCGGGATGTGGAGGGCCCCAGGGCGCAGGGCGTCCCCCTCCGGCGAGACCCGCCCGGCCCCGCGCGCACAGGGCAGCGCTGGCCGCCGTCCTCCAACCCCGCCGGGGTGGCCCGGCCGCGCGGGACACAATGGGCCGGGGTGGCGCGGACGGGCCTCGGCCAGGCTGCAGAAGGGGCAGAGGGACGCAGAGGGGCGGCCGGGGGCGAGGCTCGGCGCGGAGAGACGCGGCTTCCTCTGCGTAGCCCCAACAAAGACGCCAGCGCTGCCCCGCCGGCCGGCTGGGCGCGAGGCGGGGACGAGGTGGCAGGTTCGCTGCTCCGAGCGGCCCGGAGGCGCCATCATGGGGGTGGGGGGTCCGGTCCGCCCGCCCCGTGCAGGGAGCAGCTCCCTCCCCGCCCAGCCCGCGCCGCCGCCCGCAAGACCGCGGCCGCCCCGCGCCCGCCCTGGCGGCGGCGCTGGAAAGCCCAGGGCGCCGAGGGGAGGTTGGGAACGCTGCAGAGGGGAAAGCGGGGTTCGGGTCTGTCGCACTTTACCGGCTTGGCGGCGCGCCCGTCCGCGCGGGCGCACGAGCGAGGGCCGGCGAGCGGGGTCCCTCCACGCGCCTCGGCCGGGACTCAGCCGCTCGGCCGCTCCTTCCTCCGCCCGCCGCTCGCTCGCTCCCGGAGCCTGGATTGATCTGGTCGCGCTGGCGTCAGGGAGTCGGAGCCGCCCAGCCTCCACTCCGCGGCTGCCAATACCCGGCGCACTCGCCCGCCCGCCCGCTCGCTCGCTCGCTCGCTCTCTCGCTCACACGCGCACCCGCGCGCCGCCGCCGCCGCCGCCGCCGCGGACCAGGGATCCTCTCCAAATTCCCGGTCGGGCCGGCGGGAGCGCAGAGAAACCCCGGCCCGCGAGCGGCCCGAGCCACCGCCCCCCGCCCCAGTCCCAGCCCAGCCCTGCCCAGCCCAGCCCAGCCCAGCCCCATTTATTCGAAGGAGGAAACCCAGCGCGGCCGCGTGCTGCTTTCCCAACCCTCCCTCCTTTAGTTCAGGTGGGGCGGGCTGCGTGCGTTATCTGCCAGTGAAGTTCCATGTTCCGTGTGTTGATTTTCTGAAATGTTCGTTAACACGTCCACCGCGCCCGCCCAGTCGTCCTGCATATACCGGCAATTATCTTCTTACTAGCAATTATCCTCCGAGACGCCTTTTTATGCCTAGTTGCCATCGCCCCTTAACTCCGCAAAGGTGCGCGGGCCCCAGGAGTAGCTCGCACCCAGGACCGGACGGCCTAATAACTATTGTTTGTGCTTATGCCAAACTCTGAGTCAACAGACGTGTGCGGTGCCAGCTCGGGACCCAATGATTTGAGTAGGTAAAACCTCATTGCTTGAAATAATGGCAGATGCAACGAGGAAATCTCTTTAGGATTCTACAAAGTTTTGGCCCAATTTCTATTATCTTTTATATGACACCCACCAGACCAAAAAAAAAAAAAAAAAAAAAAAAAAAAGAAAGAAAGACAGACAGAAAGAGAAACAAGAAAAAACTAAAACAAACTGAGCTGTTATCTACTTGATCTGCATAAACATTGCACATAGCTCCTTGCAAGAATCAATTTTTCTCTTGGCCAACTGTCAGGAAGCTGGCGTGAAATCTTGGATAATTACCGTAATGGTGAGTTATGTTTAGAGAAGAATCATTATTCCGAGGAATAAATTGCTCATGGACCGAAAGAGTCGTTACCAGCAATCTGAAGAAAATTTTAAAGACCCACGTAAATGAATGATAACTGATTGTTCATGTACCTTTACGTGTTTGGCATTCTGTTTCAAATTTGTATTTATTAATTATTTAATTATTATATCCACAGCCCAAGTTTAATTATTCAAAAGAAATACAAGAATCCCATAAAAGTCATAAAAGACTGCTTATGAATTATATATCAAAATATTTCTCTTAATTAAATTCTTTTGTTAAACTGCTATGTCTGAGCACTGGTTGGTCTTTTTTTTTTTTCCTCCCCCAAACAGAAGTTCTCATGTATTTATTACTGAACCAACCTATTGAGGCAGAGCATAAAAACAAAGAGAAAATTTGTTTTTGCAGTAAGACAAATGTTGCCACTGTCCAGATAGTGACGACATTCGCAGCTTGATCTAGTGAGATGATAGTGAACTTGCTATCACCTAAGTGTGTATGCCATCCTGTGTGCAATTCCACGTAGACCCAGTATTTTTTTCCTCCAGTATCTCTTCTTGGAGTTGTACCTGAGTTTATTACCAGTTTTCACCCAAATCCACTGTGCGATGGAGCGATTTGCGTTTGTTTCTTGGCCAGGAATCATTAAGTCCTGAAAGTCCTGTGAGAACAAGAAGCCTGGGGGTGATAGACGAGGTTATGGAATGACAAGATTGTTTTAAAATTGGTTTTTGGCGATGGTTACAGAACTCTGTGGATATACTAAAAGCCATTGAACTGTATACTTTACATGGGTGAATTATGTAGTGTGTGAGTTTTATCTCAATAAAGCTGTTTAAAAACAACTAAATGCAGCATGTGATCCTTGATAGGACCCTGAGACTGGGCTATAAAGTTACATTATAAAGCTGGTAAATTTTTAAACCTATCGATGGCCTTTCTTACTGCAGTCCTATAATCCCAGATGATGATTATTAATATTATGCATGCTATGAAATGTGATTTTTACCCCTGTGGAATTATTTTTTTAATGGTAATAAAAATCCAAATACTCTTTTTAAAAGGATAGTATTGGAAAAGTTGTAAAAAGCTGAATATGGAATATATATTAATATCATCGTATTACATTTTTATTTTATTTTTGTATTTTTTTTTCAATTCCTGGAAGATACATACACTCACCAGAGAAAGGCAGGCCAAAGCAGGGGAGTTGGGGGAGAGGAGAGAAAGCATCCCCCATGAGGCTTATCCTTCTCTTCTCTTCCATTTCTTTATCCTGCTGTGTTTCTCAAGTCACTGGGGCCAGAACTCAAACTGGGGTCAGTCATGAGGGATCTGGCTCTCTTCACTGCTAGGCTATAGGGCCGACCCTACAATTTTACTTTTAAGCCCTTCCTTGGCTCTTCTTCACTAGGAATAAAAATTCTCACAATGTGTACAAGACTACAGGATCTTTCCTCCCTACTGCCCTTTACCACTCTAATCGGTCTTCTCCTTTCCCCTTTGCTCATTTCCTCAAGTTATCCCGGCCTCCCCACTCTTCTGGAATAACCAAAGCACACTCCCACCTGAGTCCCTGTGCACTTTCCCTCTTTGGAAAGCCCATCCTGCAGATGTCAATAGGATTTGCTCCCTGTTCTCCCTTGAATCTTCACTCAAATGTCCCCATCTCAATGAGATCTACCCTGGCCACCACTGAACATTTTACCTATTCCCTCCTCCACTCCTCACTGGGGCCACATTTCCAGTAGAGTCAGGAGGTATTGGTAGCATCTAGACACAGGCCTTTAAGAAGGATTCCTTTGTCCATTTTCCTGCAACACAGAACTTCAGTGTTCTGGGCCAGCCAGGTAGCATGGCGGGTAAGGCACTGGATCCCACATGGCTCTTCCTGGTTCGGCTATGGATGTTCCACTTATTACTTAACTACTTAGCCAAAAGAGAACGACTTGGGTCTTCTGTGTTCCTTGCCATAGTATCAGTGCATATAACAGTGCCTAGCACCTAATAAAAGCTCACTAAATGGGACCAACAGATGGCGTCATGGTTATGTTGCTGGCCTTCCATGTAGTCGACCTCGGTTTGAGTCCTGGACCCAGTGGCTTAAAAACTCAGGTGTGTGGAGCAGTTCCGGGCTCCAGGCGGACTCAGGCTGCAGGCCCAACCCTTCTGAATCTCCACGCATCCCCACCGTTTCTCCTCCTTGGACCCCAGGTTGGTTGTCTGGGACTTTAAGGCGAACTCCCACCCCACCCCACCCGCAACCCGGATCAAGCCGGCCAGCAGTTCCGGGCTCCAGGCGGACTCAGGCTGCAGGCCCAACCCTTCTGAATCTCCACGCATCCCCACTGTTTCTCCTCCTTGGACCCCAGGTTGGTTGTCTGGGACTTTAAGGCGAACTCCCACCCCACCCCACCCGCAACCCGGATCAAGCCGGCCAGCAGTTCCGGGCTCCAGGCCGACTCAGGCTGCAGACCCGACCAACCTGGTCTTGTCACTCATCTTCTGACCCTTTCCCACTAGTCTTTGGACTCTTTGAATTGTAGTGATTTGAATAGCGCGATTTCCTTTTTTCATTCTGTTTTTCTTTGCTTTTGGGGTGTTGCTTATTCAGTCAATTGAAGGCTCACCTCTCCTTAGAGACAGTGAGGACTTTGGGCCATCCAGGGTAGTGGCAACAGTTAATGGTAATTGTGAGCAACAGGTAGGCCAACCATAAGGGAAATCATCAATTTTCTAAGCCTGTACAACTTTTAACAATCAGTTAGGAAGAAACATATAGATTACCTGATGACTAGGAACAATCGCAGAGGCTCAAGAAATATGAGCAACCAAGAAAAGGCCTCTCCCCCAAGGGAAATCATCAAAGCTACACCACCCACAGTCAATACAATGGACATCGTGGACATGTCTGATAAGGAATTCAGATTATTTGTAGTGACCAAACTAACTGAGATGGAAGAGAAAAGAGACAAGGAGCTCCAGGAAATGAGGAAGTCCTTCAATGACTTGAAAGAAGAAATGGATACCTTAAACAAGAACCAGATGGAACTTTTAGGATTGAAGAATGTGATACAGGAAATCAAAACCTCCCTTGAAAGTATTAAAAGTAGGTTAGACCAGGCAGAAGATCGAATCTCCAACATAGAAGACAAAACATCTGACCTAGAAAAAAGTATCAAGAAGATTGAGAAAACAACCATGAAAAATGAAGATAATATACGAGGAATACTGGATACTATTAAGCGCCCCAACATCCGGATAATTGGTATTCCAGAAGAGGAAGAAAATAATAAGGGCCTAGATAATTTATTCCACGAAATCCTGGAAGAAAACTTTCCAAATCTAGAAAGGCATTTAAGTATCCAGACCCAGGAAATACATAGGACCCCAGGTAGAATCAACCCAAGAAGATCTTCTCCAAGGCACATTATAGCCAGACTGGCAAAAACAACAGATAAAGACAAGATACTAAAGTTGGCAAGAGGGAAACGCCAGGTTACTTACAAAGGTCACCCCATCAGGCTAACATCGGATCTCTCGGCTGAAACAATGCAGGAAAGGAAAGAATGGGGAAGCATAGTAAAAGAGTTGAGTGAAAAACAATTTCAACCAAGAATACTATACCCGGCAAAATTATCTTTCATATGGGAAAAAAAGATAAAAACATTCTCGAATAAACAAAATTTGAAGGAATTTACCAACTCCAGACCAGCTCTTCAAGAAGTTCTGAAGGGAGTATTATACCAGGAAAGCTAAAAATCAGAGACAGTTATACGAGAACAAAAAGCAATCAAGATAATGGCTCACTTAATGATAGAATCGGGTATGGAAATATCAATAATTACATTGAATGTCAATGGATTAAATTCTCCAGTTAAGAGACATAGACTGGCTGAATGGATAAGAAAACAGAAACCCTCTATCTGTTGCCTACAAGAAACTCACCTTATGGATAAAGACATACATAGACTAACAGTCAAGGGCTGGAAAAAGATACTCCATGCAAATGGAAATCAAAAAAAGGCTGGAGTAGCGATATTGATCTCAGACAAAATAGATTTCAAGACAAAGACTGTAAGAAGAGACAAAGAAGGGCATTATATAATAGTAAATGGGGTAATCCAGCAAGAAGACATAACCCTTATAAATATCTATGCACCCAACTCAGGTGCACCTAAATATGTGAAGGAAAGACTGCTGGAGCTAAAAGGAGAAATAGGGAGAAATACTATAATTGTTGGAGATCTCAACACCCCATTATCTCCTATAGACAGATCTTCTAGACAGAAAATAAATAGAGAGATACAGGACTTAAATGATACTATAAATGGAATGGGCTTGACAGATATCTATAGAACTTTCCACCCTACATCCACAACATATACATTTTTCTCACCCCGACATGGGACCTTTTCAACGATAGATCATATATTAGGACACAAATCAAGCCTTTATAGATTCAAAGGCATAGAAACTGTACCCAGCATCTTCTCTGACCATGATGGAGTTAAACTCAAGATTAATTTCAAGACACAACCCCGAAGATACACGAACACATGGAGACTGAACAACCTACTTCTGAATGACTTCTTCACTACTGAAGAAATTAAGGCTGAAATAAAAAAAATTTATGGAAACTAATGATAATGAGTACACAAGTGTCCAGAATCTATGGGACACAGCAAAAGCAGTCATAAGAGGGAAATTCATAGCAATTAGTGCACATAAGAAAAGGATAGAAAGATGGCAAGTAGATAACTTATCATCATGCCTCAGAGAATTGGAAAAACAACAACAAACAAACCCCCAAAATGCCAGGCAAAAAAGAAATAATAAAGGTTCGAGCAGAAATAAATGAAATAGAAAATAAACGAACCATACAGAAAATAAATGAAAGCAAAAGCTGGTTCTTTGAAAAGATTAACAAGATCGACACACCATTGGCTAGACTGATTAAGAAGAAGAAAGAAAGAAACCAGATCAATCAAATATGTGATGAAACAGGCAATATTACCACAGACATAGCAGAAATACAAAATATCATTAGAGGATACTATGAGCAACTTTACACCAACAAACAAGATAACCTGGAGGAGATGGACAAATTCCTGGATGCATATAATCTACCAAGATTGGATCAGGAAGACATAGAGGACCTGAATAGACCCATAACAAGCCAGGAGATTGAATCAGTAATAAATAATCTCCCAACAAAGAAAAGCCCAGGCCCAGATGGCTTCACTTGTGAATTCTACAAAACTTTTAAGGAAGAGTTAACCCCTATCCTACTAAAATTATTTCTAAAGATTCAAAAGGAAGGAAACCTTCCAAATTCATTTTATGAAGCCTCCATCATCCTCATCCCCAAAACAGATAAAGATATGACAAAAAAGGAAAACTACAGACCGATATCATTGATGAATATAGATGCGAAAATTCTCAACAAGATACTCGCAAATCGTATCCAACAACATATAACAAAGATCATTCATCACGATCAGGTAGGCTTTATACCAGGGATGCAAGGATGGTTTAATATATGCAAGACCATAAATGTAATATACCACATTAACAGAAAGAAAGATAAAAACCATATGATCATCTTAATTGATGCGGAGAAAGCATTTGATAAAATACAACATCCTTTTATGATTAAGACTCTCAGTAAGATTGGTATAGAAGGGTCATTTCTGAACACAATAAAAGCAATCTATGAAAAACCTACAGCTAACATTATACTGAATGGGGAAAAGCTGAAAGCTTTTCCTCTGAAAACAGGTACTAGGCAAGGCTGCCCACTTTCTCCACTGCTCTTTAATATAGTACTGGAAGTCTTAGCTATTGCAATCAGAGAAGAGAATAATATTAAAGGCATTCGAATAGGCAAAGAAGAATTGAAAATATCTTTATTTGCAGATGACATGATGGTATACTTAGAAGACCCAAAGGTATCCATGAAAAAACTGCTTGAAGTAATAAGTGAATACAGTAAGGTGGCAGGATACAAAATTAATGTCCAAAAATCTATAGCATTTCTATTTATGAACAACAAGTTGAACGAAGCAGAGCTGAAGAAAGGAATCCCTTTCACTGTAGCCACAAGGTGTATAAGATACCTAGGGATAAACCTAACTAAGAAAGTCAAAGACCTTTATAAAGAAAACTACGAAAATCTTAAAAGAGACATTGAAAGTGACATAAAAATGTGGAAGGACATCCCATGCTCCTGGATTGGAAGAATTAACATAATCAAAATGGCAATTCTACCCAAATTAATCTACATGTTTAATGCAATTCCAATCAAAATACCAGAGATATTCTTCAGAGATCTAGAAAAGGCAATCATAGAAGTTGTCTGGAACCATAAAAGACCTCGTATTGCAAAAGCAATCCTGCGCAAGAAGAATGGAGTAGGAGGCATATCACTCCCTGATCCCAAGATATACTATAAAGCTGTGGTCATCAAAACATCATGGTATTGGCATAAAAACAGACAAGTGGACCAATGGAAGAGAATAGAGACCCCAGAAATAACCCCCAAAGCTTACAGCCAACTGATCTTTGACAAAGGATATCAGTCAATCCATTGGGAAAAGGAAAACATCTTTAGTAATTGGTGCTGGAAAAACTGGGTATCCACCTGCAGAAAGATGAAACTGAACCCCCATCTTTCACCATTAACAACAGTCAACTCAAAATGGATCAAAGATCTGAACCTAAGACCTCAAACAATAAAACTACTGGTGGAAAATGCTGGGGAAACTCTGGGGGACATTGGAGTAGGCAAAGACTTCTTAAATAAGACTCCCAAAGCACAGGCAATAATCCCTAAAATAGACAAGTGGGACTATATTAGACTAAGAAGTTTCTGCACAGCAAAGGACACAGTAACAAGTGTGAACCGACAACCCTCAGAATGGGAAAATATTTTTGTTAAATATGCCTCAGACAAGGGACTGATAACCAGAATACATAGGGAACTCAAGTGCTTTATGCGAAAAAAAATGATGAACCCAATTAAAAGATGGGAAAATGAGCTGAACAAAAGTCTCTCTAAGGAAGACATACGAACAGCCAAAAAGCATATGAGGAAATGCTCAACATCCCTCATCATAAGGGAGATGCAGATAAAAACTACAATGAGATGCCACCTAACCCCTGTCAGAATGGCAAAGATTAAGAATATAAAAAGTGATAAGTGTTGGCGGGGATGTGGTGAAAAGGGAACCCTCCTACACTGTTGGTGGGAATGTAAACTAGTTCAACCACTGTGGAGAACAATATGGAGGTTCCTCAAAGATCTACAAATAGAACTACCATTCGATCCAGCAATCCCACTTCTGGGTATTTACCCAAAAGACAGGAGAACGCTCAGTCAGAAAAGTGCTTGCACATCAATGTTTATTGCAGCATTATTCACAATTGCCAAGACATGGAACCAACCTAAATGTCCACAAACTGATGAATGGATTAGAAAAGTGTGGTATATATACTCTATGGAATACTACTCAGCCATAAAAAATAACAAGACCCTGGAATTTGATAGAAAGTGGTCAGATACGGAGGATCTATTGCTGAGTGAAGTAAGCCAGGCTATGAAAGAAAGATATTGTATGTATCCACTCAATATATACCGACTATCAGCACTCTATAATAGAGAGCAAAAAATTGGAGGACATAAAAGCAGTGAAGGTACTTAACGAGAATAGGACAGTGTGGAATGGGGGAAGTGAAGAGAAGAGAATAGAGAAAGATAACAAGTGAACAATAGATAGGCAGGACATTAGTGAGAAACAGATATGGCTTATTAACTGTTGATGTTGACATGTATAGTATTCTCAACTGGATTTGTCTGAGAAGTATTTCATGATAGGCAAAGTATTTGTACAAGCAAAATGAGAAATAGCAATTGACTGTTTTAAAAAATAATTAGAATAATAATAATAATGATTGGGGAAAACATAGAAAAGATATTGAATGTTAAAGTGGGGAGATTAATGTCTCTGTACTGACTGACATGCATGGCATTCCCTTTTGAAAAAGCAATGTAATACACTGTAAAGTTATATGTAATTCAATGTAATATAAAGAAGAATATGATGATAATAAAAAAATATATATATAAAAAAAAAAAACAAAACAAAACTCAGGTGTGTGCATGCATGCCCAAAATCCCTAAAGGAGAATGGAGGAGAAGGGATTGTGGTGTGGCCATCCCCCCTGGGGGGTGATTTCTTGCTTTCTGTCTCTCTGTTTCTCTACAAGTGCATGTGCCCTATAGCAAAAATCTCTCTTTAAAAAAAAAAATCATTAAACATCTGTTAAATGAACAATGAGTTCAATAAGTTAATGAATTAATCAATCAAGCAAGTGTTGTTTTAGTTGTAGGAGACACGGTGGCAAACAAAGCAGATAAAAATTCCTGTCCTCGGGCCAGATCTCACATGGCACATCCCTAGATTACAGTCCCAGACCCTGCAGCTTGAAAAACATACCACATACATGTGCATGTATGTCTAAAAAAATATCTCAAGAGGAAAGGGAAGTGGAGAAGGGAATCACAGTGTGATGACATGCCATGAGAAGTGATTTTTCCTTCTCTTTTTATCTTTATGTCTCTCTCTCTGGCAGGTGCATGCACCATCTGGCAATTTAAAAAAAAGAAAGTACTCATGGATTTCAACATCTTTTGCACGAAAATAAACTCGTACTTTAATTCCACTTTCCACAAACTTGTTGAAGTCGCCTTATATTTTCTGCGGGAATAAATCTGAAATATAACCATTGTGGTTACTTTCCACCTGCTATTTCTCTTTAAAGGAAAACATACTTCACAGTCACTGTCATCATGATTGCCCTCACTATTGAGTCTGAATTTCAGATCTAGTTACAAATTTAGGGATTTAAAAGAAAATTAGCTCTTTTTCTTAGATTTCTGTCTGTAAGCTACAACTTTCATGTGACATTTTGTGGTAAATATTATGGTGATGGTGTCATTTTACATTAATTTTCACAGATTTTGAAATTTGTGGGGAATTCCACATTCTTTGCTTAACGGAATTAGTCTTTGGGGCCACATTTCCGATAGAGTCAGGAGGTATTGGTAGCATCTAGACACAGGCCTTCAAGAACAATTCCTTCGTCCATTTTCCTGCAACACAGAACTTCAGTGTTCTGGGCCAGCCAGGTAGCATGGCGGGTAAGGCGCTGGATCCCACATGGCTGACTGTGAAGGTTAAGGCGCATGTGGGTGAATGTCCAAAATTCTAAGAGGAGAGTGGAGACGAAGGGATTGCAGCATGGCCATTCCCCTTGGGGGTACTTTCTCACTTTCCCTCTCTCTAGCTCTCTCAGGTGAGTGCACACACCCTGTAACAAAACCAAAAGTACAACGACCAAAAAAGAATTTCAAAGTTTTTATTCCTGAAAACCTCATTGTGACTGTTAGTGCAGCTGAACTCCTGATACATAGTGTATTTACAGCACTTTCTTCATTTATCTGACCTTTATTCATTCATTATTATTACCCGTTGTTCAGTGTTGTTCCTAAATTTATCTAACAAATCTTCAAGGCCCTAATTTGTGTCAGGATTGATCCTGAGCTACACTACTGAATTGTCACATTTACCTCTCACCAGTTCATCAGTTCATTTCTTTCAGAAGATAATCTTGTCCTTCTTCAGAACATTTCATGTCCTTCCATTCCCACTCCCTCAGTGTCCTAGTCCATTTTGTGTCACTGTAATAGAATTCCACATGCTGGTTAATTTATTTAAAAAGTAGTTTATTTGGTTAACAGTTCTGGAGGGTGGGAAGTCCAGAATTGGAGGGCCACATCTGGTGAGGGAGGGCCTTCCTGCTGTGTAACAACCTGGCGGAGAACGTCACATGACTACGAGAGGCTGAGAGAGGACAGGAGAGGATCAGAGCTTGTTTTGGGAGAAAAAAAAAATTAAAAAAAAAAAAAAACAAAAAAAAAAAACACCTTTTGGGACTGGTAGGTGGTGTGGTGATTGAGGGTTCTGGACTCCCTCTCTCTTGAAACATGGCTGACTGTGGTTCAAGTCCTGGACCTGGCAGCTTGCTTTCTCACTTTCTGTCTCTCTCTCTTGTGCTCGCTCTGTCCCTCTCTGGTCAAATTAAAATCATAAATAATTCTTTTTTTATTTTTAAACTCCATTTATTTATTAATTTAATTTAACTTTATTTATTTATTTTAATTTGACCAGAGAGGGACAGAATGAGAGAGAGAGAGAGACAGAGAAAAAGTGAGAAAGCAAGCCACCAGGTCCAGGATTTGAACCGCAGTAAACCATGTGGGAGTTCAGTGCCCTTAACCACATGCCACCTACTGGTTCCTAAAATAATTCTTAAAAAAAGATAAAGCCTTTTCAGATATTGAATAATCTCCTTCTATGACATTAAGCCATTCATGGGCAGAGCCCTCGTGACCTAATTACCTTGAATTCAAAATTCTCATTAGAAAAAAAGAAATGCTCTAGGGCACATGTACTTACCAGAGAGAGACACAGAGAGAGAGACCAAAAAAGGAAAAAATGATAAAGTACCCCCAGGGGGATGGTCACATACCTCTCAGAATATCAGGCACTCACACACACATCTGGCATGAGTGCCTAATATTCTGGGTCCTAGACTCCAGCCATACAGTTGGCCATATCAGATCCAACCGCCTTAACCACCACACTACTGGCTGACCCCCCCCCCCCCAAATTCTTATTTTAATAAATTACGACAATGAGGTCTAGAAAAGTTAGATAATACGCCCAAAGCCAAAAAAGTAAGGAAAGGCAGAATCAGGACCAATTCCAGAAATAGTCACTTAAAGTTGTCTTTTCCATACATCACAGACTCATCCACAAAGTCTTCCCTACTTGCTTCCCTTTGTGTCCTACACTGGGTTTATATCTATTACATGCCATGTGTCACTCATCGTTTGACCCGTTCATTATATATCCTGAGGCCCTGGAAGTACGTTATAGAGATGGGTAAACACTGACTGGCCTTTCCTCCCACAAAAAAAAAAAAAAAAAAAAAAAAAAAGAAACTAGTTCTTTCTCTTTACTGACACAATATTCTGTCACTACTCTCACTAGAAGAACCTCATTCAAGGGCTATTACCAACCAAATTTATAATGGCTAGAGTTTACTCAGCATTTGCTGGGCATAACACTAAACACCTGAGAGGCCTTATAGTCTCAGAACCACCCAGTGAGGTAGACGTTACTGTCCTCATCTATGAAAAATACTAGTGCCTACTGAATAGGGTTTGTGAGGAATAATAATAATAATAGTGATAATAATATCTAACACTTGTGTTTGCTATTTGCCAGTCATTGTTTGGAGCACTTTACATGAATGTTAACTCCTTTAAAAAATGTTTATTCATTTCTTTCTTATATAAGAGACAGAGGGGGACTACAATAGGGTCTTCAGGCCACTATTCGCCCCTAGTCTCAGCCAATCTGATCACAGGTACACATGTGTATCAGGTGTGCTCAGGGAGGTCCCAGGACATGACCCCAAGACCTGTCTTGTGTAGATCTAGTTGTGTTACCACCATGTCCCCGTTTTTAACTCCTTTAATCTTCAAAACAATCCTGTGAGATTTATGTGTTATCTCTATTTTACTGGTGAGAAAACTGAAACACCAATGTGTGAAGTGACCTACTCAAGATCACACAGCAGGTCTGCTGATGCCTCAGAAGTACTTAACATAGCATCTGACATATATTTATTCAGTCAATGTTACCAATATTCTTTTCCCTGAGTATTTATAATGCTGTGCCTCCTAAGTCAAGTATTTTAGGCAGGTTCACACCAACAGAATAATTAGTGAATGAATCTGTTTTTTTAAGTTTTAATCACTACATGATTCCAGAAAAATGTTTTTCAATAGTTTTGCTTCTAGTAGCAATTTCCTTCATGATGCCTGCATCAGTTAAGTTTTCTTACATGAAAGCAATCAATTTGACTGTGTTTAACACAAAACCTAAATAACAGTGGCTTATGCAAAATAAGATAACACATACACACACACACACACACACACACACACACGTCAGAGAGAGAAATTCCAGGGGGTAGTGAGACAATTTAAAGTTGATAGGGTCAAGTTTTCTGCAATTTTCTTTGCTTCTTCACCATCAATTATAAAATGGCTGTTGCAGCTCTAGTCATCACATCTGCATTCTAAGAAAAGTAAAAGGGCAAAAGCAAAAGGAGTAAACTGAGTCTGAATCTTCTTTAGTGAAGACACCACTTACCACCACCATCTGATAGGCTGTCACTACTACTTATAAAGTATGCCTGCATCTCATTGGTGAGAATTCTCATACGACCGCTCCCATTTACAAGGATGGCTGAGAATTGTCATTTTCTGTTTTTAATTTGGGCAAATGGTCACTGTGACAAAATGAGGAAGTGAGGAAGAAGGTGAAAGATAAATACAGTAGTGTGCTTCAAATGACTTATACTAGCTTGTGAGAACTGATGATTAAGTTTTCAGGTCTTTTATAGGCTTGCTGAACACATTGGTAGGCAAAGGTGAGAGTATTTACATTACAAAAACTGACTGGAGAGCCAATGGTTAGATATTAACCAGCATGTTACTGAACATTGGATAGCTAATGAGGAGTTCCTGCCACAAAAGGCTTTTTGCTTTGTCTTACTACATTTGGCCATTATCTCTGACTGTAATGGTTGAGACATATTAACATTTAGGCAATAATCTTTTGAAATACTTAGTATATTAATAATCTCCCTATCTTTATTCCATAAAGGTGTTAGGAATAGCCACTTACGTTTTATTATTTCTCCAGAGGATGTACAAATTGTTCTTTGGTAGTAAGTTAGGTATGTCATTAAACTATTATAAATATTTGTTCAAGATATTACAAAGGTTTTATTTACAGGGGCCAAATAGGTGGGCAAGCAGGTGGTATGGGTGCTTAAGATGCTAGACTCCCACATGGCTGACTATAGTTCAAGTCTTGGACCTGGCAAGGTCCAAGAAAATCACACTGGGTGTGTGTACATATGTGCCCAGAATCCCAAGAGGAGAATAGAGGAGAAGGATTGCGATGTGGCCATTCTCTCAGGGTGGTGATTTCTCACTTACTCTCTTTTTCTCTCTCTGGTGAGCACATGGAAAAAAACTAAAAATAAAAAATAAAGGGACCAAGTGGTGGAACAGCAGTAACACAATTGAACCCATGTAGGAAAGGTCTTGGGTTCTCATCCGGGGACCTCCCTCAGCACACCAGGCACACACATACATGAGCCCATGATCAGGGCTGCATAGACTTAGAGTGGATACTGTCATGAAGACCCTGTTGGAGGTGACCCTGTTGGGGGTGCCTGTCTCTGAGTCTCTTTTGCTCTTTCTCTGTCTCTCTCTCCCACAGAAGAAATAAATAAATAAATTTAGAAATACATTTTTAACATATTCTGCTCTAATAAGATTCAGATATGATCAGAAACAGGCTTTCCATTTTGTATTTGAAACAACTGTGACATCAAGCTGTTGCTAAGATGATTGACTTTTCAAAGTTAAGTAATAATTATTTTTAAAGTTTATGTATTCTATAAATGAGAGAGACAGAGATATGGCACCTCCAACAAAGTCTCCAGTCTCAGCCATCCCAGGATTGGGGCATGTGTGTGCACAGCATACTCAGGAGGGTCTGTGGACCCAAACTGGCAACCTTCCCATATGGATCAACCTCATAGAGCATCACATTTCACCTCTGCACCACTGTCTGGCTCCCTAAGTTAAGGCATGATTTTACTGAAATAAAGGCAAATACTTTGGGGCTGACCCAGCAGCCTGTTTGAGACAGTTCTCACATGGCTAGCTATGGTTCAAATCCCAGCAACTTGGAAAACACACCAGGCACATGTGCATCCATGACCCAAATCCAGACAGGATGGAGAAATGGAGGAGAAAAGATTGCAGCATGGAACCAACAGATGGCGTGGTGGTGAAGGCACTAGACTTCCACAGTTCAAGTCTTAGACCCAGCAACTTGAAAATTGTGCTGGGTACCTGTGCATGGGTGCCCAAAATCCCAGGAGGAGAATGGAGAAAAGATTGTGGGGTGACCATCTCCCAATGGGGACTGATTTCTCACTTTTCCTATCACTGTCTCTCTCTGTCTCTCTCCAGAAAGTGCATATGCCCCCCCATGGTAGAAAAAAAGAAGGGAAAAAAAAAATAAAGACTGGCATGACCACACACCACCCAGGGGTGCTTTTTCCATCTTTTTTTCTCTGTCAGTCTGTCTCTTTCTCTGATGAGTGCATGTGCCCTCTGGTTATTGAAAACAATACTTTCAAATAATTTCTTCATCCAAAATTTATTCCTGAAAAAAGAGTATTAGAATGTCTCCTCCTTGTAAGGAAGAGCCAGTGGTTTTTCACTCTCAAAGAGATTCCTGATTGGTCTTTTTTTTCCTTTTCATGACAGTGACAAACAATGCCTCTCCTCTGGCTTTGAAGGAGGCAATAAAAAGAATGATTGCAGGAGCCAAGCCAGGAACTGAAAAGTAAGGCTCAAGGGTTGGTGAATTAACCCATGAAATGGTTTTGCCACCAAAACAGAACTTAGGGCATTTAGAAATGAATGGCGGAAAGAAAGGCAGGTTTCAGAGTAGAAATATGTACCTTTGATTGGTTGATTCATTATTTATTTATTTATTTATTTATTTATTTATTTATTTTTAAGGTTTCTGCCATAGGGTGTGTGTGTTCACCAGAGACAGAGAGAGAGATCAAGTGAGCAATCACTCTGCAGGGGGCATGGCCATGCCTCAATCCCTTGTCCTTCCTTCTCCTCCTGGGATTTTGGGCATGCATACAAATGAAGCTGGCATGATTTTCAAGCTGGCAGGTCCAGGGCTTGAACTGTGGTCCAATGCCTTAACCACCACACCACTTGCTGGCCACAATGTCTTTTAAAAAGCTTGCTTTGGATGACTATAGTCAATGTTATCCCACTGTAACAGTTACGATGAAAAATCTTATTGGAAAATAACCATTGTAGTGATCCATCTAAAAGGCTCAAGTATCCAACACAACCATGCATCGTCCAATAGTGTCTGCTAAAGGGTTTTGAGGATGGTCAATAAGTAATGCCTGCTTCCTTCCTTAAGTAAAAAGTCAAATGAGAACCCAAATCAGAAGTGAGAGAAATGGAAGTCCAAATCTGATCTTTATCATCTGTAAAGGAGATTGGAAGAGTTTGCCTTAGATCTGTGACCAGATAGTCTTGCTAGTATTTCCCCTGTAGTTTAGACCATCTCTGCACAGGGAGACAACCAGAGGGCACGATTTATTTGGGTAACTGTGGATCCAAAGGGGTCACTTTCTTATAAGAGAATGCTCTTGCTCTGGTTTCCTGGAGGATTCTTCCAGTCTGCATCAGCACATACCCTAAGTTATCTCACCTTTCAAAAGAAAGGCCAATGCTGCACTTTTCCATTTGATACAAGGTGATCAGGTTTTTATTTTTTCTTCCCAGTTAACTTCAGGGGGATGCAGCGGGGAAAAGAATCTTCCCTTTTGCCTATGTACAACTCCCGAAAACTTCTCATTTTGTCTTTAAAAAACTGGAACTCAAAATTCTCTCACTTTGTATTCCTTGCAGTCGTATTGACCCCAAAAGCCATGGCTGATAAATTAGAAGGCGCTGTGTAAAATCACGGGGTGGGGGTGGGGGGATAGGTGAAAACATGGAGAGGTTACTATTGAAGATCCTGATAAACATGGAACAGCAACAATAATTCAATCAGTAGGTATAAATTGAGCTCTTACTGTGCGCTGGCACACCTCCAGCCCCCGAGATAACTGCAGCCAACAAGGAGCTTTCACTTGAAGTCGGTAGTTTCATTTTAACTGGAGAAATAGACCATGAACGCAGGAACGCAAGATAGTTCAGATGTGGTCATTTAAGCCATGAGGACAGTAGTATGGCATAACGTGCCAGGTATGAGGCCTGGGGTGGGCAGGGCTGTTTTAGGGAGGGCATTCAGGGAAGGCTTCCCTGCCGAGACCTGAGAGCTGAGACATAGATGATGAACAAATCATGGATCATATAGCCATCCTCCCAAGGACCCTGATTTTATTCCAAGTGCAGTAGGAAGTCATTGTGTGGCTTAAAGCAAGGGGGAAAAAATGAGATTGGCATTGCATTTTCTCGGCCTCTCAGTAGAAAAGTGGGAATTATAGGAAGATCAAGAGAGAGCACAAGCAGACTGGCTTGGAACTACTGTAATGGTCACAAGAGGAGAAGGCAGCTTGGGCTAGGAAGGAGCGATCAGGATGGGCCAGAGGACAGAGCGCTGCGAGGAGGATAAGTGCCTCTTTCCTTCGAGCTGCAAGACAAGGATGGACAAGTGAAAGCTGGTTGCCTTTCATGGTGCCTTGAGTTCCTGTAAATTTCAGGACATTTTTCTTTTTTTCTTAAGATGCTTGTTACACATTTAATATTTCCAGCGATACTCTCAACCTCAGGAGTCTTCTCTTCAAAAATGTGAAGAATTGCAGAATTTCTCCACCAACCATATCTTTTCCATAATCTTTAACTCTTTCTCTCTATTGGCTCCTTCTCCCAAATAATAGACGTACTGTGATATCATCCATCCTAGTAATATACACACATAAGCATTCATAAATACACAAAACAGAGCCACACACACACACGCTCAAACAAAAAACTCTCTTCTCTAGTTATACACCTTCTCTCTGTGTCTCTTCTCATCCGTACTTCCTGAAATAGTGGTTCATACCTCTTGCTTTCATTTTCACAAGTCACATTCATCCCATAATCCACTGTATCTGACTTCTGTTTGCACCATGCCATTGCAACTATTCTTGCTAAGCCAAGGCTACTGTACACTATCGAGTAGATTGTGTACATATAATTTATCTCTTGTTAACATTTCATTGACCAGGGCCGGCAGATAGTATGGTGGTTAAGGGCACTGGACTCCCACATGGCCGACCATGGTTCAAGTCCTGGACCTGGTGGCTTGCTTTCTCACTTTCCCTCTCTCACACTCTTTCTTACTCACTCTGACCGAATTAGAATAAGTAAATAAAGTTAAATAAAATAATCCTAAAAAAATATTTCATTGACCTTCCTGTTGTCAAATACAATGACATACTTTTCTGTCCCTATTCTGTTCAATGATTCAGATTTATTAGACACACTCATTGATTATTCTACACACAAAAACTTGAGCTTTATAAAAAAAACTGGAAACAACTCAGCTAGCCATTCCTAAAGTGCAGGTGGAATTAATACTAGAGAGTAACAAGAGAATATTATATGGTTGTAATAAGGACTTAGGATAGTTTTCTATATGACACAGAAAGTGTTGCCCAGGATGTGTTTTTCAGTGAGAAAAAGTAAGGTGGAGACAGAAGTATGTTTTCATTTATTTTTAGAAGGTGAAGGGATATAAACATATATATGTTTGCTTATAACAAAATAATGAAAGGATGAGCCAAAAAGTTTACAAGTTACCTATAGGAAGAGAGAGAGAATTAAGTATGGAAATCAAATTTCTCTGAGTATACCAGGTTTTGTGCATTTGACTTGGAAGCACGGAAATATTTTACATAATTATAAAGAAAAGTAATTAGAAAAAAGAGTCACTAGAAACTAAAATGAAAATGAAACAAATCAACCTAGCAGTGAATCAAACTGTGACACGGAAATAACTCCAAATGACTTTCAAAATACAGTAATCTGGCTGGCTGTGAACGTTAAGGGAGACATAGCATAAAGACAGACAGAACAAAAAAGACACCGAACTATGTTTAGTGGTCAAGTTGTTATTAATCCCTGTCATTTTAAATGTGAAATTATCATAAAAATGTATCATGAAAAGTAGTTATTTTAACATCACTACAGAAGACAGCAGGCTGCAGGAAGGTCGGTGCCTCTCTTCTATGAGTTTCAAGAAGACAAAGAGGATCTTTTTTCTGCAGGAGAAAAAAGTAATACTAACACAAATTCAAAGAATTTTAAAATTTTTAATCTTTAATTTTGAATAGAAAATACCAGTTTAAGTTCAGTATGTACTTTGTCTAAAAGTACATACTCTCTGGCTTTTTTTTTTTTTTTTTTAAGAATTTTTTGGAAAAATAACTCATTCTTTATCTGAAGCAAGAAATGTATAAAATAACTGCGGAACAGAAAGCAAGAAAGTTCTCAAATGCTACTGGGGTTATATATATAAAAAAAAACTTAGAAAGAAACTTCTACAGGCCAAAGATGGGAAAATGTATACATCAATAATAATAATAAGCACAATGATTTGAAACCCATCAAAATATTTAAATCAGTAACTTAATGATAATAATTTGAAAATATCCCTCACTAGTCACATTTTGAAAATGCTGGAGAATAAATTATTACATTGGCAACTGGTAAATAAAAAGAAAGTATGAAGTATTTATTCTGCCTTTGTCATATAACTCAGGTTAATGTTTGAAGAGAAGTGTCTCTTTATAAACGTGTTCTAATTAATATATGAAAAGAGGAATAAATGAAAAGGCATGATAGAATAAGCATAGTACTGTATTATAATTTATTTTAAAAAATAATTATTTTATTTATTTATTTACTTATTACTTATTTTAATTTGACTAGAGAGGGACAGAGTGAGTGAGAGAGAGAAAATGAGAAAGCAAACCGCCAGATCTGGGACTCGAACCACAGTTGGCTATGTGGGAGTCCAGTGCCCATAACCACCACGCCACCTGCTGGCCCACTGTATTATAATTTCTAATGAAATAACAGATCTATTGTAGATAATTATCAGTATCTGTCACACACACACACACACACACACACACACACACACCAGATAACCAGAAAATCACAATAGTTTCTCCGAAGTATTCTTGTCAAAATAATGAACTGAAGTGGTCAAGGAATTAGATCTAAGTTAGCAATACACAGAAAATGTGGCACAAAGGAAAACATGTTAAAAGGCAAGGTGAAAACTGCAGAGGGTCTCAGGCACCCAGACCACATGTAGCCATTGGAGAAGGAACCCTGACCAAGACAGAACCCCTGATGTGCTGGGATGGGGCTGCCTGGGTTGTGCAGCCTGTTTTAGGCCATGGGAAGGCATCAAAGAAGACTTTATGTCTCTCCTCAGAAACCTTCTGATCCACGGGGAAGAGAAGGCAAATGGAGGAATGGGAATGCTACCTAATGGAAGAAAGGTGTTTTCTTTGGCACTTGGAAAAAACAGACTAAGGAAGTAAACTGGGGACCAGCATATGGTTACGTTGCTGGACTTCCACATGGCTGACCACTGTTTGAATCCCAGACCCAGAGGCTTGAAACTCAGGGCGAGTGTATGTGTGTGCATGCCCAGGGTCCTGAGTAGAGAATGGAGGAGAAGTGACCCGTGTGGCTGTCCCCCGAGGGGGCGATTTCTAGCCTTCTTTCTGTCTCTCTGGTGAGTACATGCACCCTATAGCACAAATCTCTCTTAAATAAATAAATCAAAAAGTGAACATGAACTTACAATAGAAATTTGTTCTCTTAAAAATTTAAAATTTTAAGATGTGATAAAAAAATAAAATAAAAACAGTTCCAAAACTTCTTAACAAGTTCTGTTAGACCTAAGAGCCAGATCATTGTATAAGAATCCAGTAAAGATTTTAGTTTCTTCTGCATGTTGCCTTTCAAGAGCAAGTTGAATACTCAGTCTTTGGGAAAGCATCTGTTTCCATGCTATTCTGATTTGTGCATGCCTATGTTAGACAGCAGGGCCTGTGGAATCATATAGAAATTGATTCTCATGCTTATAAACTCAGTGATTTGGACAATTTTCATAACTACTTGTAGATCACACCTTACTCTTTTTTTTTTTTTTTTTTTTTTTTTTTGGAGAGGTTTTTGCTATAGGGCGTGTGCGCTCGCCAGACAGACAGAGAGAGACATAGAGACAGAAAGCAAGAAATCACCCCCCAGGGAGGATGGTCACGCCACAATCCCTTCTCCTCCATTCTCCTCTTGGGATCTTGGGCACGCACGCACACACGCTCGGCGTGAGTTTTAAGCCACCGGGTCCGGGACGCGAACCACGGTTGACTACGTGAGAGTCTAGCGACATAGCAATTACGCTAACTACTGGTCCCCACACCTTACTCTTTAGCAAAATTAAAAGAACAAGACCCACCTCCTGCTGTTGTGAATCTCTAATGCTACAAAGTATGAAAACACACTGTCTGAAAGATGGTGAAGAGAGATAGAAACAAGCTACCTTTCTGGCATCATACTTGAGCTGTTTGATTAATCTTGGACTACCTACCGTTATACTTCTTGTTGTATATGAAAACATAAACTGCCTTTATTTAAGTTATATTTAGCTAAATACTGTAACTTGAAGCTGTTCAAACTAACATATCTGCTATTGTTATTGTGATTTGTTGTTTATAACTAAAATCTGCTCTGATTATTTGCATTTTTAAAAAAGGCAAATGGGGGGACAGCAAAATCCAGAATTTGGGAAAAATTTTTTTAAAGAGACTTTTACTATAGAGCATGTGTGCTCGCCAGAGAAGCAGAAAGAGACAGAGAGACAAAAAGTGAGAAATCACACTCCCTCCCTCCCCAGGGGGATGGCCACATTCCTTCTTCTCCATTCTCCTCTTGGGATCTTGGGCACACATGCACACATGCCCAGCATGTGTTTTAAGTTGCCAGGCCCAGGACTCGAACCTCAATCGAGTATGTAGGAGTCAGCGACGTAACCATTATGCCATCTACTGGTCCAAAAATCTGGGAAATTCTATAGCCATTTCTTCACCAAATAAATAGCTCACAAAAAAAGTAAGTGGTAGTGGTAGTTGGGTGGGAGCAGCTATAGTTTAAAAGAGCCCTAGGAAACAAAGCCACTGACTACATTGTACAGACTTTATTTGGATACTGCTTCAACCAATTAAAAAAAATTTAAAAACCAGAGAATTAGGAGGCAGTTAGGAAAATTGGAACGTTCATTGGAAATTTTACATTTTGGAATTGTTTATTTTCTTTGTTGGATAACGATGTTGTGATGTGTTTTCAAAAGAGCTCTTACTGGGAACCAGACAGTGATGCAGCAGTAAAATGCATCACTCTATGAGGTGACCCATGTAGGAAGGTTACTGGTTCAAACCTGGAGACCTCCCTGAGCGCACTAGGTGCTCACTTGCCCATGATCCAAACCTGACTGAGGCGGGAGTGGATCATAGATTCAAGACTCCATTAGGGATCCTATCTCTCTACCTCTCTCCTCTCTTGTTCTGTCTGTTTTACTCATCAAAGATATAAACTTTTTTTTTTTTTAAAAAAAAAAAGCTCTTGGGTCAGTTAGTGGCACAGTAGTTAAAGTGGCTGGATCCCACATGGCCTACTGTGTGGTTTGAGTCCTGGACCAGTGGTTTAGGCAATACACTGAGTTTATATGCATGCATGCCCAAAATCCTAGGAGAAGAGTAGAGGAGAAGGGATTGTGGCACGACTACCCCCACTATCCCCACTGGGGAGATTCTCTCTCTCTCTGTCTTTTTCTTTTTATCTGTCTCTGGTGCACACATTCTATAGCAAATTTAAAGGAGAGAGAGAGAGAGAGAGAGAGAGAGAGAGAGAGAGAGAGAGCTCTTACCTTCTAAAGAGTGATACTGAAATAATTGCTAAGGAAATAATCTGATGCCTACTATTTGTTCCAAAAATATTAGGTTGGAACATAGAAAAATATGTCATGACTTTCCAGACAACTCAATAATACAATGTGCTTGGCAGAGGGTGTAGGTGAGTCAACCATAGTTGGCAGCTCTATAAGAAATAACTACATTTTTCTTTCTGTTCTTTTTCATGTTGAGAATTTTATAGAATAAACAGTAAAACAAAAATATAACCCCCTTGAGCTCCCATGACACCACACTCCACACGGTCTCTCTTACCTCTGGACATTTTCTCTTTCATGCTCCTTCTTAGATCACTCCATAAAATGTGGTTGTTTCATGCTTAGCTCACCACTCCTCTCCCTCTACCTACTTCCCTGAACTACCCCCCACTGGCAGTCTCGAGGCTCTAACTACCACTTGTCTATTTGCCACGGGCCCAGAGCTGTCACCCTCCTAGCCATAGATTCTCGCATCCACCGTCTAATGATTTTATTCTCCTAAACATCTCACACATCCTTCAACACAACATACTCAAAACTTATCATCATCTCACCCAAACCTGCCTTTTGTCCTGTACCAGAGACTTCAAAAAGCACATGCAAAATAAATAAATAAATAAACCAGAATTAAAATATGAGTTTGATGCAACAAACATTTGAAATCTATACATAGTTTTTCCATAATATACCTTTTCCATAAACTTTCTGAGGCCGCCCTCATAGTATCTGCCAGTAATTGTGGTATAGTGCTTATAGTAACATAAACAAAAACCTGGAAAGTCAATCTTGTTTCTTCTCTCTCACCTCCCACATAATCAAGTAGTCTTGATTCTTCCTAAGTATTTCTTAAATCTATTGCTTCCTTTATTCATGTATAAACTCAATGAATGTTTAACACTTACAACATGCCAGGCACTGATTCAGGTTGGAAATATAGAATCAAATAAAACAGACGGAATCACTGCTCTCACAGAACTTTTCTATTCTAGTTTACAGATGTTCTATCTCCCTCATAGGGTGTCCTGGAAGCTAGGGTGCCCATGAACACCAAGGGATAACTATATAAAATACTCCTCTTTCCCTGTAAATAAAGGCTACCCACAGCCTTTTGTTTTCCTTTTGGGAAAATGAACTATTAATATAGGCTCACTTGCAAGAATGCTTGGTTAAAATACATCTTACCATCTTCCTTTACCTGGAGACTCACCCATTTAGTTAACATCAAGTGTTAGTTAACATTATGCCTCCCCGACAGTGTGACTCATAAAATTGCAGTGAAAGCAGAAACCTTTATCTCCCACATTCTCTATTATTTCCTGGACACACATTATTCAACACTGGCTCACCCACAAAAAGAAGAAAATATACAACCTCAAATGAGTCTTAAAGTCTCATCTCCTTTGTCATCTTTTTTTTTTTTTTTTTTTTTTTTTTCTGGAGAGGTTTTTCGCTATAGGGCGCGTGCGCTCGCCAGACAGACAGAGAGAGACATAGAGACAGAAAGAGAGAAATCACCCCCCAGGGGGGATGGTCACGCCACAATCCCTTCTCCTCCATTCTCCTCTCGGGATCCTGGGCACGCACGCACACGCGCCTGGCGTGAGTTGTAAGCCACCGGGTCCGAGACGCGAACCGCGGTCGACTACGTGGGAGTCCAGCGACATAGCCATTACGCCAACTGCTGGTTCCCTCCTTTGTCATCTTTAAAAAAATTTTTTTTCACTAAATTTTTCCACGAGAGGGGGAGAGACGCAGGTATACCCCCAATAGGATCTCCAAGGCTTGATCGACCCCTAGCCCCAGCCGACCATCTCGGTGTGCACAGGGGTGCCCTGGGCTACAAACCTGGGACTTTTCCATATGGCCGCAGGGTCACAGAGCATTGTACTACCACTGTCCATTGCAGCTGGCCTGTCATCTTTCATGTGCTGGAATATCTGGCCTCAGGCTCTTAAATTGAGATTGTCTTCCACTTCTTTGAAGGCCTCTATTTCCTCTTTGGCTCAGTTTGCCTAAAAGGGGCCTAGATTGACGTCTGCACAGAACGAGCCTTCTCCCCAGTGTATCTGCACTAATGTGTTTCTTCCTCTCTCCAATCTTCTCCCTTGGTAGTGTTTCCAAGGCACAGAAATTAACCGTCATCAATGTTCCAACCTACTTTGTAATAATATTCGGACATAAGCTCCTGTCCGTTAGCTCACTAGATTTATTTGCTTTGTAAATATTTACTGAGCCTCTACCAGGTCCTTATAGTTTGGTAAGCAACTACCCTGTGAGATAGCTTCCAGAAGGCAGCATCCTAGAGTCAGGAGGAAGCAGCAAAAAAAACCAGACCGGCGCCTGCAGACTCCTCTGAGCGAGGCTCTCTCTCCCAAACTCTAGGCCCACTTTTCTCATTGGTACTTGTGTGCTCTGTTCTCATATTCCCAGAAACAGCGTGCGGAACTGCAGGTGTTATGGGAATACGTTTAAGACATGTTAACAAAGACCATAAGGGAAATGACTCACTTTGTAGAAATCCACATCAACGGCGTGTCTGGAATGATCCACTTTACCAGTGGATCAAACACCATCACCTCACCTTTACTTATTCCACGTATTGGCTGGGTCCCCACCTGCCCTCAGTGCAGGAAGTCCCCTTATTTCCCAAGGCCTCCTTGGACCAGACCACTTTGCTAGGAACATGGACTTAGTTCAAAGGAGACCAGTTCTACTGCAAAAAGCCAGAAAGAAAAAACTGGGAGGTATGGCCAATCCACTAACGCCTGGCTTCAGTGTCTGCTACCTGAGGTTAACAGATAGCCCTGCAGGTTCCAATGTCTGGACATTTGTTAGTGATGCCCTGTCAACTTGGCTCTTCTCTTCCCATCAGCCCAGAGGTGTTCCACATCTAGCTTAGGTCCCATTTACACGCTTAGCTATCTGAGACCCCCCCCCCCACACACACACACCCTGTACATAGCACTGTGCCAGATGGGCCACAGCTAGAAAAGTCCGTTCCCAGCTTCCTGTCCTGCCAGAATCAGTTTTCCCCTCACACCTGTTTGTTTGGCCTGTCTTAGCACCTCTTCCTGACACTGGATGACCGGGGCGTGCGCTATCAAGGAATCTCCCTTTTGCATGCAAAGAGGAAGGCAGATGTTGCTAAGCACCAAGCACATGCCATTTTGCACACCTACACCAACACCTACACATGAGCCCTCACACACAAAGACTGCCTTAATTCCTCGCAACCCGAGGTGTCTTTTGTGTGTGTGTGTGCTATAGGATATGTGCACTTGTCAGAGAGAGACAGAGAGAGAAAGTGAGAAAGCACCCCTCAGTGGGGATGGTTGCACTGCAAAACCTTCATTCTCCTCTCAAGATTTTGGGGACACATGCACACGTGTCTGGAGTATTTTTCTAGCTACCAGATCCGAGACCAGAACCATGCAGTAGGGGATGTGGGATCCAGCCACCTTAACTACCACACCATTGGCTGGCCCTGGCGTATCTTTTAAATAATTCCACACAGTGAAGCAAGGGACTGTTTTTGGCTGGCAGGAAAAGAAGTAGATCATTGCAACACTAACTTTTCATAAAGTTCTTTATGAAACTAGAGATACTAGGACCAGCAGTTGGCATAATGGCTATGTCACTGGATTCCCACGTAGTTCACTGCGGGTCAAGTCCTGGACCCAGTGGCTTAAACTCATGCTGGATGTGTGTGCGTGTGTGCCCAAGATCCCGAGAGGAGAATGGAGGAGAAGGGATTGCTGCATGGCCATCCCTTCTGGGGGGTGATTTCTCACTTTCTGTCTCTCTGTCTTTCTGGCGAGCACACGTGCCCTATAGCAAAAACCTCTCAAAAAAAAAAAAAAAAAAAAAAAAAAAAAAAAAAAAAAAAAAAAGATTAGAGATACTGAATGAGACCAAGCCATCATTGCTCAAGGCAGGACTATCCGTGTTGGAGAGAGGTACACTGTTTGCTTCCTTCCCTGTCATCTGGTTGTCTCACTTCATAAGTGAAGAAAATATGAAAGGGAATATGTTAGTATGTCCTTTGTGTGCTTTTTAGAGAGCAAAGCAAGCCAATGATGACCCACAAGTCTCTCTGGGGACAGAGCACCCCGTAAAGGCTCAGTTCTGCTCCTTTCTTCTCATGGTCCTCCTTTTGATGATGCAGCATGAACTGCAGAATTAAATCTAAAATCTTTAGTCAGGCATTCAAAGTCTCCCACATTCTAGGCCTTACTCACCTATACCTCTTAATTTACCACTGTTTTTCTAACCAAATTAATTTTTATTTTTAAGTTCATATACTTATCCTATGAGAGAGAGAGAGGGACAGAAACAGAGAAACAGCACCTAAGCATATTCCTGATGCCTTGACCCACCCCCAGGCTCAACCAGTCGGGATCATGGGCATGCACGTGACTGGCACACTCCGGGAGGTCTTTGATGAGAACTGGTAACTTTCCCATGTGGCTGAGCCTCACAGCATTCCATTTTGTCACTGTGCCACAGTCTGACCCCTTTCCAACTAAATCCGAACTTTGGTTGTATTTGTTTACTCACTATGTCATAAACTCACCATTAACATGCTTTAAAATAAACTTTAATTTGGAAAAGTTTTTATATTTACAGAAAAGTTGCAAGGATGATGCTGAGAATTTCTACATACTTCTCATCCAGTTTCTGCTAATGTTAGCATCTTATAATGTCATAGTATAATTTTTTTTCGGAGAGGTTTTCGCTACAGGGGTGCATGCGCTCGCCAGACAGACAGAGAGAGACATAGAGACAGAAAGCGAGAAATCACCCCCCAGGGGGGATGGTCATGCCGCAATCCCTTCTCCTCCATTCTCCTCTCGGGATCTTGGGCACACACGCACACACGCCCGGCGTGAGTTTTAAGCCACCAGGTCCGGGATGCGAACCGCTGTCGACTATGTGGGAGTCCAGTGACATAGCCATTATGCTAACTGCTGGTCCCCAATATCATAGCACGTTTGTCAAGTTGAAGAAACAGCAGTGTATCACTATTAACTAAGCACTTGTTTTCATTTTTTTTTTTTTTTTGGATGTGGTTTATTTCTAGTCTCTACTCATCTGTTTCACTCCTAGGATGTCTTTCCCTCTCTGACCTATTGTTCAAGGTCCACTCACATTTTATCTCTGCCAGGTTGACCAAAACCACAGACAAAGACAAGATACTAAAATTGGCAAGACAAAAACACCAGGTTACTTATAAAGGTTATCCAATCAGGCTAACATCAGACCTCTCATCAGATACAATGCGAGCAAGGAAAGAATGGGAAAATATATTCAAAGTATTAAGTGAAAAACAGTTTCAACTAAGAATAGTATATCTGGCAAGATTATCCTTCATATGAGAAGAAAAAATAAAAACATTCTCAGATAAACAAAACCTGAAAGAATTTACCAGCACCAAACCAGCTCTTCAAGAAGTTCTAAAGGGATTGCTTTACCAAGAAAATTAAAGACACACATACAGAAATAAGAGAACAAAAAGCAACCAAGAAAAAGACCAACTTAATGCTAGGAACAAGAAATATTAATAATGATATTGAATGCTAACTTCTAGGACTTAAACGAAAAAATCAGACCACAGTAATATTGCAGATTCAACAGAAGAAAGATGGATTACGTAAGACCAAACTGGGAAAATAAAAATTTATGACTTTTTTTATAATTATTTATTTTATTTTATTTATTCATTCACTTTATTTTAATTTGACCAGAGAGAGACAGACAGAGAGAGAGAGAGAAAGTGAGAAAGCAAGCCACCAGGTCCAGGATTTGAACCATGGTTGACCAATGTGGGATTGTCTAACACCTTAACCACCACGCCACCTTCTTGTCCCCCAAAATTTATGACTTTTAATTAAGACATTACTGTCTTTTTCTTTACTATGTCTTGTTTTTCCCAATTTAAGGATTTTGCTTTCTTTCGAGTTATTGGTAAGTTTAACAATTTGTTAGAATGTTTTTTCCCCCTTGTTGTTTGTTTGTTTCTTTAAATGGAAACATAAACTTTTTTCCCTTCCTGACCCCTCTGGAATTGGAAAATATTTGGGAGTTTTCTCATTTTGTGGCAAAATGGTTATTTGCATAAGTTCAATAATACCTATTGCCTTGAATCAGAAATTGGAAATACTCGTTATTGGGCAGGGCTTTGACTGGAATGTCATATCTGAAGATTAATGTTAATATCTGAAAATTGTTTGTTAACTGTCAAGAACTACAGAGTATGAGCAAAGATTTTTTGATATGTAAAGTAAATGTGGGAAAATGTAAAAATAAATAAATGTGAAAAAAAAAAGAAGTCTGTGTAAATATTATCTGTCAAATTTGTATGTGCTGCTGACCCACATTCCTTTATTGGAAACAGCAGTAATTTCACATCATAGTTCCTGAAAAGACTTTTAAATCTCAAAATTTTGTTTCTCCTTTGGTTTGCTTCTCTCTTGATTCCACCTAGGCTTTACTAATGGTTCGCTGCGTGACATGATTTCCATCTTTATAAATTTTCCTAGAACTTTCATCAGTCCCTCACTAGGATCTGTTCCAGTGTCATATGAAGGTTTTTCTTTCTCTTTGTACTCTTTCTCAACCTGAGTCAGGTAGTCCCATCATGTGTTTTCTGCTTTCTTTCTACATAATATGAGAACTGCACGGTCTTAACATTTTTTGAACTGCCTTTCAAAGAGATTGTTTTCAAAAGATGGTTCAGGGAATCAGCAGTTAGCATAATGGCTATGTCGCTGGACTCCCACGTAGTCGACCGCAGTTCGCGTCCTGGACCCGGTGACTTAAAACTCACGCCAGGCGCGTGTGCGTGCGTGCCCAAGATCTCGAGAGGAGAATGGAGGAGAAGGGATTGCAGCGTGACCATCCCCCCTGGGGGGTGATTTCTCTCTTTCTGTCTCTATGTCTCTCTCTGTCTGTCTGGTGAGCGCACGCGCCCTATAGCGAAAAAAACCTCTCCAAAAAGATGGTTCACAATCATGGAGTAGCTCTTGCCATTTAGGTTCTTTACCAAAAGGTCAAATGACCTCTCTGTGAAACACACCTGCACATTCTCAGTAGGAACTTGATGAACTCCAGTGAAGGAAATGTAGATTTTCACAAACTTATCTGATTCCATCCGTAATTACCGATTTTCACTGTATATCCTGTTGTAGTGGGAGCAACCATGGCGGCTGGCTTTCCATTGTCAAGAAGTTCTTTTTTTTTTTTTTTTTCCTGTGATTTCTGTTGCTTCTTGTTCTTGATTTCTGTCTCGATCTTAGATTTTTCGATTGTAAAGGCATCATGTACTCTCTTCCTAGTGGCCTTCCCCACTAACGCCTTTACTTCTTCTAGATCTTTCTGTAGCTCTTCTAGAGTTGATGCCAAGGTCTTGCTGAACACCAAGGGCCCAAGGGCTGGAGCTGCAGCCACACAGGAAAGGAGACGTGGCACAGAGTGCATGCACTCCAGCACAGAGCTACACCCTGGGTCCACACCCACCCCCTGTGCCCCACGCACAAAGACTCTGGAAACTTCACCATCTCAGCCCACGCCATCGTCCCCACCTCTTGTTTTTGTTTTTATCACTGAGCATGAGCACTCACTGGGAACAGAGACAGAGAGGGTAAGTGAGAAATCTCCCCACCTCCACCCACCAGTGGAAATGGTCATACCACAATACCTTCTCCTCCATTCTCCACCTGAGGTTTTGGGCTTGCATGCGCATGCGCAAATACACAGTGTGTATTTTGAGCAGAGACATATCGTGATCAAGTCACTGGTCAGATACTCAAACCATGCAGTCATCCATGTGGGGTCCAACGGCCTTAACCACCACACCACTGCTGGCCCTCAAAATAGCTTTTAAAAAAAGGGTATCTCAGGGACTAGATGGTGGTGCAGCTGTAAAACACAATGCGCTGCAAGATTGACCCATGTTGGAAAATTCTGGGTTCATGTCCAGAGACCTTCTTGAATATATCTGTGCCCATGACCCGGGACTGACTGAGGTTGGGCGTGGAATGCAGTGTCAAGACTTTGTGAGGAGTGACTCTCTCTCTCTCTCTCTCTCTCTCTCTCTCATGGAAGAAATAAATAATAAACTTTTCACATCTACCACTCTAGTAAAATTATATTTGAACCTTCCTGGGATGTTCGTTCATCATAGATGTTCTCTCAGCACCCCACCCTACTGCCTTCTGGGTACCACTAACTCTCCTTTCTTTTAGGATCACTGGCTTCCTGACTTCAGAGACTGCAAAATCCTAGACATCCCTCTGCCTTTAGGATTAGTGCTTCTGTTAATGGTAATGCCACTCTCTAGGTCAACCTACTAACATGGTTATTTTTCTTTCCAGTATGCTTTGAATCACAATTTCTCTCCCATGGATTCTACTGGCACCTCTTTTTGCCTCCTTTGTCTTTCTTGTTCCATCTTCTCCAGGCTTCTCAACCACACTTTTATCAACATTCTCCACTTCCTTGTCTTTTTACCCTCAAATTGCCAGGTAAGTCTTCTCTAAAGCTGTCATGATACTTCTCTGCTCAAAATTCTTCAGTGACAAGTCACTGCCTGCGAGTGAAAGACAACCCCTTCAGCATGGTTTTGGAAACCTCTCTAGCAGTGATTCTCAAACTTCTTTGTTTCAGCATCCTTCTTCACTCTTAATAGCCCAGCTGTGGCAGTGTAAGCAGTAGGAAATCATTGCTTGAGGCTGGGGTCACATGAGACACCCACGTTCAGGTCCTAGAATAACCTAAAACAGACACAGTCTTGAAGGACCTCAAGAAAGAACCCACTGGACCCTTGCTGTGCTTCTTGAATCAGTAGGTAGTTTTAATTAGATTTGGAATAAATTTCTAATATATTTTATGAAATTTAGAAATAATGTTCAAGCATTATTTAAATTCTTTGTTCAAAGTGGGGGGGGTTGGCCATGCCACAGTCCCTTTTCTTCCATCCACCCCTTGAGACTGGGAGTGTAGCACCTTAACCACTATGCCACATGCTGGTCCCACCCCCTGTTCCTTTCTGCTGATTCCTTTTCTGTCTCTCAGCATATGTATGTACTGATCAATAGTTAGCTGAAGATTCAAGGGGAACCCTCTGCAGATATCTGTAGCTCTCTGTCCAGTCTCTTCTCTGTGCAATAATCTTTCTGGCATTTGACTCTACAAATTGTAGCTGCCTTGGCCTCCCTTAACTCTCAGCCTTGTCCTCTTAACTCTGGGAGCCACCAGGCTTTCTTTGAATTATTCCTTCCTGCACAGCGGCCAGGAAACTTCCATTAAGAAATGTTCAGGCATTATTTCAATTCTTTTTTTAAAAAAAGTATATTTATTCTGGGACCAGCAGTTAGCATAATGACTATGTCACTGGACTCCCACATAGTCGACCACGGTTTGTGTCCTGGACCTGGTGGCTTAAAACTCACGCTGGGTGCATGTGCGTGCGTGCCCAAGATCCCGAGAGGAGAATGGAGGAGAAGGGATTGCGGCGTGGCCATCCCCCCTGGGGAGTGATTTCTTGCTTTCTGTCTCTCTGTCTCTCTCTGTCTGGAGAGTGCACGCGCCCTATAGCAAAAAAAAAAAAAACCTCTCCAAAAATAAAAAAAGTATATTTATTCTTTCCATGAGACACACACACACACATGGCATCCCCAACAGTGTCTTGATGTAACGATCCACCCCTAGCTTCATCCAGCCTGGATCACAGGCACTCACATGCCCAGCATATTCTGGGAGCTCTCCAGAATGATCTGGCACCTTCCCATGTGGGTCTGCCTTGCAGAGTGTTATGTTTTACTCCTGCACCACTGTCTGGCCCCTCAATTCTTTTTTATGTTCCTCTATTCCTTACTCTCTTCCGTCTTTCTGGGACTTGAATTATGCATTATATATTCAATGATGTGCTTTTCTTCTTTTCTTATTTCATTTCTCTCTATATTTTATTTTGAATAGTTTCTACTATTATATCTTCAATTTAACTTTTTCTTTCATTATGTCAGCTCTTCTGTTAATCTCATCAAGTATAATTTTCTTTTTAGCCATTGTATTTTTCATCTTTAGCAATTTTATTAGGTCACTTAAAAACATCTATTTCATGTCTCTTCTTAACTTGCTGATGTTTTTCACCACTTTTCATAACATAAGGAATGTAAGTGTAAGAGCAGCTTTAATGTCCTTATTTACTCATTTTATAAGTCATTTCTCTGGATCTGTTTGTATTTGTTGATTTTCTCCTTGTTAAAGATATTTTTCTTCTACTTGGTATATTTTTCTTGTTTGCATAACTGAAAGCTTTGATAGGAGGCAGACATTTCAGTTTCCATATTTGTTACGTGCTAGATATTTCATTGTTCCTTTAAACATTCTTGGATTTTGTTCTAAGATGCAGTTAAGCTGCTTGGGAACAATTTTATCCTTTCAGATCTTGAGATTAAGCTTGTTTCAGTGGTAATAGAGGAGCCTCTAGTCTAGGGCTAATTTGGTCCCATTACTAAAGCAAGGCCCTTCTGAGAATCATATCTGTTGCCCTATGTAGTACAAGGTTTTTTCACTCTGACTCCATTAACCCTGTTTATGATCTCTGGGGATACTTCCACCTGTTCTTTTCTGGGTTCTTTCTTTCTTTCTTTCTTTCTTTCTTTCTTTCTTTCTTTCTTTCTTTCTTTCTTCTTTCTTTTGAAAGATTTTTGCTATAGGGTGCGTGCACTCAGTGGAGAGACAAAAAGAGAGAGAGAGAGAGAAAGAGAAAGAAATCACTCAAGGGGGGGGGGGGGGGCGGTGGCCATGCCACAATATCTTCTCTTCCATCCACCCCTTGAGACTGGGAGTCTAGCACCTTAACCACTATGCCACATGCTGGTCCCACCCCTGTTCCTTTCTGCTGATTCCTTTTCTGTCTCTCAGCATATGTATGTATTGTATGCACTGATCAATAGTTAGCTGAAGATTCAAGGGGAACCCTCTGCAGATACCTGTAGCTCTCTGTCCAGTCTCTTTGTGCAATAATCTTTCTGGCATCTGACTCTACAAATTGTAGCTGCCTTGGCCTCCCTTAACTCTCAGCCTTGTCCTCTTAACTCTGGGAGCCACCAGGCTTTCTCTGAATTACTCCTTCCTGCACAGCAGCCGGGAAACTTCCATTAAGCACTAAGTTTGGACAATTCTAGGGTTTGCTTTGTTAATTTCCATTCTCTCAGGGATTGCTCTCCTGTGTTACCTGATGTCCAATGTCTGAGAACTGCTGTCTGACATTCATATTTGCTTTTAGTAAGTTTTAAAGTTTTGTCTTTCACGTTTAATCCTTGACCAATCTGTGATAGATTTTCCTTTTCAATGGTAATATACTGGATATTATGAGTTGTATTCCCTCAAATTGCTTGTTAAAGCCCTAAACCGCAGCATGACTGTCTTTAGAGATAGGGCCTTTAAAAGAGGTAATTACAGTTAAATGAGACTATTGGGGAGGGGGCTGATCCCATAGAACTTTGGTCTTATAAGACAAGAGAGACAACAGGGATGTATGTATATAGAGGAAAGGCCATGTGAGGACATAGGAAAAAGCAGATGTACATAACCCAAGGACAGAGACCTCACCAGAAATCAACCCTGCCACACCTTGATCTTGGACTTACATCTCCACCATTGTGAGAAAATAAATTTCTGTAGTTTATGCCAACCAGTCTATGTTATTTCCTTATGGCAGTCCTAGTAGTAAGGATCTATCAAATACATCGTGACTTTCCCAACAACAGTCATTTTATGTAGAATAACAACTTGTCCTATCATGTTTATTGACAATTTACCTTTTCCCCATAGAATTGCAATATAACCTCTGCCCTTTATCAAGTATCTGATTTCTGAGTTCACTGTTCAATTCCATAGGTCAGTTACTCTATTCCTGCACCAAGACAATACTTTTTTTTTTTTTTTTTTTTTTTGAGAGACTTTTGCTATAGGGCATGTGAGCTCACCAGAGAGATAGAAAGTGAGAAATCACCCCCAGGTGGGATGGCTATGCTGCAATCTCTTCTCCTCCTTCTCCTCCAAAGATCTTGGGCACACATGCACAGGTGTCTGGCATGAGTTTGAAGCTGCTGGGCCCAGGACTTGAACCACAGTTGACTACATGGGAGTCTAGCAATGTAACCATTATGCCATCTGCTATGCTCAACAATACTGTTTTAATTGTTGGAATGTTTTAATGTTTTCAGGTGTCATGAGTGTATACAGCTACCTTATTCCTCTTTATCAGAAGTACTGAGGATTCCTGGGATATTGCTTTTTTGTACATATTTTATAATCAAGACCTTCATCAAGGTCTACCAAAAGCACTATTGGGATTTTAATTGAGCAGCATTAAAATTATACTGATAGATCAGTGAGTACTGAAAAATTTAGAGTATTGCCTTTTTATTTTTATGAATATAGGATCTTTCTTTCTTAAAAGTCTTCTTTAACATTTTCCAATAACATTTCATACTTAATCCAAAAGGTCTTGCACATTTTTATTTTGGTGTGATGTATTCTTAGATACATTTATTTTTAGGTTTCTGTCATAGAGAGTGAGTGCTCACTGGAGAGAAATAGAAGGAAAGTGAAAAATCACCCCTTGGGGTGATGGCTACATAACAATTCTGTCTCCTCTATTCTCCTCTTGGGATTTTGGGCATGCACACACACACATCTGGCATGATCCTCATGTTGCCAGGTCCAGGATTCGAACCACGGTCAACCATGTGGAAGTCCAGAGCCTTAACTACCACACTACCCACTGGTCCCTCCTAGGTACGTTTTACATGTTGCAACTCTAAATGGAGATTTAGGAGCCATTTGCCCCTTATGGCTAATACATCCAAGTGAGCTGATTTTTGTGTATTTATCTTTTGGCCAACCATTTTGCCAAAGTTATAATTCTAATAATTTTTCTATAAATTCTTTTGGAATTTCCATGTATGTATGTCATCTGTGAAAAATGAGAGATTTTGTTTCTTTCATTGCAGCCCTTGTATCTGTTACCTATTTTTCTTGACTTATTGCAATGGCTCAGAATATCTAGCATGATGTTGTATAGAAGTGAATGTTTTTATGTTGTTTCTGGGAATGCCCAAAGGGAATACATTTTTTTTAAGGTTTTTGTCATAGGGCACATGTGCTTGCCTAGGAGAGAGAGAGATAGTGAAAGGCATATAAGAAATTACCTCCCAGGGGTGTTGCCCATGCCACAATCTCTTCTTCTCCATTCTCCTCCTGGGATTTTGGATACACACACACATGCACCCCATGTGAGTTTCGGGCACCGGGTCTGGACTCAAGCCACAGTCTACCATGTGGGAGTCCAGTGCTTTTAATCATCACACAACTTCTGGTCCCTAAAGGGAATAACTTTAATATTCCCCATTTAAAAAATGATATTTTATGGGTTCCAGCAGGTGGCGTAATGATTAAGGTGCTGAACTACCACATGACCGTGCTGGACTCGGCATGAGTACGTGTGTGACCAAAATCTCAGGAGGAGGATGGAGGAGATGGGAGGCCAGTAGGTGGGTAGTGGTTAAGGCGCTGAACCCCCACATGACTTACTGCAGTTGTAGTCACAGGCCCAGTGGCTTAAAATTCACACTGGGCATGGTATGTGTGTGTGTGTGTGTGTGTGCCCAAAATCCCAGGAGGAGAATGGAGGAGAAGGGACTCCATGTGGCCATTCCCCCTGGGAGGTGATTTCTTACTTTCTCTCTTTCGCAAGCTCATGTGCCCTACAGCAAAAATCTTTTAAAACAATGGTATTTTAAGGGGCCAGAAGGTGGCGCAGTGGTTAAGGTGCTAGATCCCACATAGCCGACTATAAGGCTTGAAAAACAGGCAGAAGGGATTACCAACATGGCCATCCCCTCTGTGGGGATGCTTTCTCATTTTCCGTCTCTTTCCAGAGGGCACATGCCCCTATGGCGAAAAAAAAAAAAAAAGGCTGTACCAGGATGCAGCACGGAGGCTAAAGTGGCTGCATCCTATATGGCCAATTATGCAGTTCAATTCCTGGATCCAGTGACTTGGAAAACATCCTAGGCTTGTGTCTGTAAGTGCCCAAATCTTGAGAGAATGGAAGGGAAGGGAGTGCTTTCTCATTTTCTGTCTCTTTGCAGTGAGTGCATGCCCTACGGCAAAATTCTGAACAACACCAACAAAAAAAGGGCCCGCAGGTGGTACAGAGGTTAAGGCAGCTGGACTCCACAAGGCCAACTAAACTCAAGCCCCTGACACGGTGGCTTGTAAATCATTCTGTGTGTGTGCCCAAAATCCTGAGGAGAATGGAGGAGAATGAATTGTGGTGAGTCATCTTCTCTGGGGGTGATTTCTTACTTTTCCTTTCTCTATCCATGTCTATCTCTATCTGTGTCTATCTATCTATCTCTATCTGTGTCTCTGGTGAGCGCATGTGTCCGACAGCAAACTAAAAAAACCCTTTTTTTAAAAGAAGGTATTTCCTCTCTTTGCTGCATTTACTGCGAGGATGAAGACCATTCTCAGCAATCAGACCCTTGACATTCCAGAGAATGTTGCTATCACTCTGAAGGGACGCTCAGTTATTGTGAAGGGCCCCAGAGGAACCCTGCAGAGGGACTTCAATCACATCAATGTAGAGCTCAGTTTCCTTGGAAAGAAAAAGAAAAGGCTGCGGGTTGACGAATGGTGGGGAAAGAAAAGGAACAAGCTACAGTTAGCACTATCTGTAGTCATACAGAACATGATCAAGGGTGTTACACTGGGATTCTGTTACAAGATGAGGTCTGTGTAATCTCATTTCCCCATCAACATTGTTATTCAGAAGCGTAAGAAAAAATGCTCAACATCCCTTATAAGGGAGATGCAAATCAAAACCGCAATGAAATACTACCTAATCCCAGTCAAAATATCTAAGATTAAGAAAATAAAACATGATAAGTGCTGATGAGGCTGTGATGAAAAGGGAACTCTCCTATACTGTTGGTGGGAATGTAGATTAGCACAGCCACTGTGGAGAACAATATAGAGGTTCCTCAAAGACCTACAAATAGAACTACCATATGATCCAGCAGTTCTCCTCCTGGTTATCTACCCAAAGGATAGGAATACACTCAGTCAAAAAAGTACTTACATATTTGTGTTTTTTTGTGCCATTATTCACAATTGCTAAGATATAGAAACCAACCCAAATGTCCATGAACAGATGAATGGATTGAAAAAAGTGTGGCACATACACACTCCGGAATACTACTCAGCCATAAAAAACAAGACCCTGGCATTTGATAGAAAGCGGGTGAATATGGAAGACTTACTGCTAAGCCAAACTAGCCAGACTGTGAAAGGGAGATACTGTATGTCTCCACTTAATATATACCAAATGTCCACTATGGCAGAAAGTGAAAGATTGGAAGACAATAAAACATGGAGAACAAATGCAGATACTAGACAGTGTGGGAAGAGGGCAGGAAATGGGGGAGGGTGAGAAGAAGGGAATAAAGGGGAAAAAGAAAGAAGTGAAACATTTAAGGAACACAAAAATGGAAAATTGTTGATAACATGTGTGATAGTATCTTTAACTAGACTAATATGCAGTGTATTCATGATTGGAAAACTTATTTTAATGCTGTAATGATATACAGTGATTGAATGTATAAAATTAAATTTAAAAAGAAAAATAATAATAAAATTAAATTGCTTCATGGAAGGCATTTGGGTGTTTTTCTTTATACAGTTCTGTGTAATTTGGTTTAGGATTAGAATTAATTCTTTCACAAAGTTTGATAAAATTTGTCTATATGGCTACATAGTAGATATGTATTTATTTTTGAGTTGGTTTTAGGGTATTATATTTTTCTAAAAATTTGTGCATTTTCTTTTTATTTTCAAATTTAAATGAACATAAGCTTATTTATAGTATGCTTTATTACTATAACCATGAACACAGAAGGTTTTGCCTTCCTTTTAGATCCTAGAATTATTCTTTTGGCCCCCTTCTCTCTTTTCCTTGATCAATCTTATCAGAGATTAATATTTTTAATAAACATTTTTAAAGAACCATTTTTTTGTTTTGTTGCTCTTTTTTGGTAATTGCTTTCTAATTTGTTGATTTCTATTTTTGTCATTATTATTTTCTACCTGAAGGCTTATACTATTCTGTTTCCAACTTACGAAGGATACTTAACACATTAATTGTCAATTTCTATTCTTTTCTACAGCACCCTATAAAATGCTATATTCACCCCATTCTACAGGTGTTGATACATTTAAGTTTTGATGTTCAATATGATTCATTTTAATATTTTTAAATTTAAATTTGATTTTTTTTGGTACCATGATATAGGAGTCTACTTTTGATTTCTAAGTCTATATAGATTTTAATTATGTTTTTGTTATTGATACTATCTCATAAATTTTTAGGACTGTTATCTAGTTTGAGAAATTCTCAATCCAAAATCTCTTTTCTATGGGCTGTAAGATTTAAGGACATTTCAAGATTTCTAGTGCAGGCCTAATTAAAATCATCTTTGAATTGACTACACTCAATAAATACTTTGTTATGGAAGACTAATATACTTGTTTAGAAGAACATTGTAAACTGTATGTTATCTCGAATGATATCAGAATTTGTTTGAATCAAGAGGGAGTTTATTTTTCCTAATTTATTTGTATGCATCACTTTTCATTAATTGTATTAGCAAACAATCCAAAACCTATTCATTTTTTCTGTTTTAAATGAATCTATTTTCTTATCATAGCCACAGGAAGTGTACGATACTTAGGAATAAAACTAACCAAGGAAGTCAAAGACCTCTATAAGGAAACCTATGAAAACCTTAAAAAGGAAATAAAAAAGGACATAAAAAAGTGGAAGGACATCCCATGTTCCTGGATTGGTAGAATATAACCAAAATGGCAACCCTACCCAAATTAATCTACATATTTAATGCAATCCCTATACAATTACAAGAGATAGTCTTCACAGATCTAGAAAAGATGGTCATACAATCTGTCTGGAATCATAAAAGACCCCGTACTGCCAAAGCCATCCTGTGCAAGAAGAGTGGAGTAGGTGGCATCTCTCTTCCTGATCCCAAAATATATTACAAAGCTGTGATAATCAAAACAGCATGGTATTGGCACAAAAACAGACAAGTAGACCAATGGAACAGAGTAGAGACCCCAGAAATAAACACCAAAATATACAGCCAACTGATCTTTGACAAAGGGTACCAGTCAATCCAGTGGGAAAAGAAAAACCTCTTCATTAAATGGTGCTGGAAAAACTGGATATACACCTGCAGAAAGATGAATCTGAACCCCTATTTGTCACCATTAACAAAAATCAACTCAAAGTGGATCAAAGATCTAAACCTAAGACTGCAAACTACAAAACTACTGGTGGAACAAAATGGGGAAACTGGGAGACATTGGGGTAGGCAAAGACTTCTTAAGCAAGACCTCCCAAAGCACAGGCAATAGTCCCCAAAATAGACAGGTGGGATTAAATCAGATTGAGAAGTTTCTGCACAGCAAAGGACACTGTAATTAGTGTGAATTGACCACCCTCAGAATGGGAGAGAATTTTTGTTAACTGTGCCTCAGATAAGGAACTGATAACCAGAATACACAGGGAATGCAAGTGGCTTACTCAGAAGAAATTATTAACTCAATTAAAAGATGGGGAAATGAGCTTAGAACATCCCTCATCATAAGGGAGATGCAGATCAAAACCACAGTGAGATACCACTTAACCCCAGTCAGAATGGCAAAGATTAAAAAACAAAAAACAAAAAATGATAAGTGTTGGAGGGGATGTGGTGAAAGGGGAACACTCCTACACTGTTGGTGGGATGTAAATTGGTCCAGCCACTGTGGAGAACAATATGGAAGTTCCTCAAAGACCTTCAGATAGAAATACCATATGATCCAGCAATTCCACTCCTGGGTATCTACCCAAAGGACAGGAGAGCACTCAGTCGAAAACATGCTTGCACAACTATTTTCATTGCAGCATTATTCACGATTGCTAAGACATGGAACAGATGAATGGATTGAAAAAGTGTGGCCATATATACTCCATGGAATACTATTCAGCCATAAAAAACAAGGCCCTGACATTTGATAGAAAGTGGACAAATATGGAAGATTTGTTGCTGAGTGAAGCAAGTCAGGCTATGAAGGGGAGTCCACGTAACATATACCGACTGTCTGCATTCTATAGTAGAGACTGAGAGACTGGAGAACATAAAAGCATTAAAAATTGTTATGGACACTAGTGACAAAGTGGAATGAGAGTGTGTAAGGGGAGGAGTGCAGGAAAGGAAATTTGGGGAAAAAATAGAGAGGTAAGACATTTGTGGGACACAAATATGGTTTATTATCTGTTGATGAGGATGTTTATAGTATTCTCAACTGGGCTAGACTGAAGTGGGTAAAGTCTCTTATAATCTAAAAGGTGTAAAGCAATTAAATGTATAAATAATAATAATAATAAATTAAAAAATAAAAAAGAAAGTAATCTATTTTTTAATAAATTCTTGCTTTTGGTATTATCTAAAAGTTTTGTTGTAATTTGTTTTATGTCCAAATAATTTCTATTGATTTTATAATTCATCTTTATCACTTTCACATTTTGGTAATCTTAATGGAATTTTCTTCTGTTGTTGAATATATAAATCCAAAGGTGAAAAAAGGAATTACCCTTCCTATATGTCCAAATTAAGTTTGTTTTCTTTTTTTTTCTTAACTTGGCAGAGGGTGCGTGCACTTGCCAGAGAAAAAGACAGAAAGAGAGAGAGAGAAAGAAAGTGTTCTTCGGGTCAGCAGGTGCTGGACTCCCACATGGTCAACTGTAGTTTGAGTCCTGGACCCAGAGGCTTGAAACTCACACTGGGTACATGTGTGTGCGTGCCCAAAATCCCAAGGAGAATGGAGAAAGGATTGTGGTGTGGCAATCCCCCCTGGAGGGTGATTTATCATATTCTCTCTATCTCTAGTGATGTGCCCAATCTCTCTCTAAAAAAAAAGAAAGAAAAAAAAAAAAAAGAAGAAGAAAAGAAGAAAGTGTTCTCCATGGGGAATAGTCAAACCACAATTCCTGCTCCTCCATTTTTCTCTACTTTTGAGATTTTTTGGGCATGCACATGCATGAGCCCATATTTCTTTTCTTTTCTTTTCTTTTTTTTTGGACAGAGATTTTTGCTATAGGGCACATGCACTCACTGAAGACACAGAGACAGAGAAACAGAAAGCAAAAAATCACCCCCCAGAAGGCATGGCCACACCACAGTCTCTTCTTTTCCAATCTTCTCTTGGGATTTTGGGCAAACACACACACATGTGTGGAGTGAGTTTTAAGTCACAAGGTACGGGACTTGAACTGCAGTCAACTACATGGTAGTCCAGCAACACAATCATTACACCAACCACTGATCCTTCAACCCCAGTATGTTTCTTAATCCACTAAGTCTGAGACTTAAGCCACTAGGTCTGAGACTTAGGCCGCCAGGTCTGAGACTCAAACCACGCAGTGGGTCATGTGGGATCCCGGCACCTTAAACACCAGGCCACAGGCTAGCTCCAAATTAGGCACTTTAAAAAATAGTTTACTTATATAAGAGAGAGAGAAGCATCCTCAACAGGGTCTCACACATGCTGAGGTCTCTCTCCTAGAATGCCAAAGCTTTCCCCCTTAAACTCTTCATGCTACCTGTCCTACAGAAAGCAGTAGGCAGCCCAGTACCTGGTTGAGCTATCCCCCAATGTTCTAATGCATGCCATTATTTCCCTTCTCCAAAGTGCCTCATGGTTAGTATTGCTCTTACTTTTGTTTTATAAGTATATATGTATATAGGTAAAATGTTTGGTTCCAGGGTGTTGATTTTGCCTTATTGAGGACAGGGGTCAGATATTACTTATTTTATGCCTCCCTCTCTCACAGCATTTTGCACCTTTTGTAAGATCGCTTATCAAACCAGTGATAGCTTTGAAGTGAATTTAACTGAAGTGGGCATTGTAAGTTGTGTTTATCCAGACTTTAGAGCCATGATTCTAAGCTTTTCTGATCAGAAAACTTAATGAGAATGTTTGCTCAACACAGATTCTGGGACTTCAACAAACCTTCTGAAACTTTCCGGGGGAGAAAAGTAGAACTCTTTTGTTGTTGACCCTTTAGAACAGAAAGCAGCGCTAATCATCTGTCTGTGCAAGGTTCCACTCTTACACCGTTTACTCTCTCATTTCACACCCCGTTCCCCTTCCCTCTTCTGCCCTCGTAGGCATCCACTCCACTGTCTGCGATGTGTTGCCTTTTTGTTTGGATGAATTTTGCAGTATCGGTAGTGTTTGTCATGCACACATGTATTTTTAAATTTATGCAAAGTTTATTGTGCTATGATACAGCCTCTGCTTCTTCTTTCCGTGTGTTTGAGGTCCATCCATGTGTACACCTCAAGTTTTTCCTCTCTTCATTTATGATAGAGCATGCGTGCATGCATGCGAGAGAGAGAGGGGAAGACAGAAAAAGAGAGAGAAGAGCACCCTCCACAGGCTCTGGTCAGCTACAATCCCCTTTAGTTCTCCAGCCCATTGAATCGTGTGCATTTAGGCACAGGCCAGGTGTGTTTCAGGTGGACCAGGCCATGGATTCCAACTGAAGTCCTCATGTGGGATCCAGCTTCTCTTGAGCAGTGCATTACCTCTGTGCCACAGAGCTCATTCCCACTATGTGTACACTGAAGCCATTATTTCTAACCACTGTGGAATATTCAGTACCCAGTAATAGATTCTGAGGTTACTTCAAACTCCCCACTGCTACAAATACTGTAGCAACAAATAAGCTAATTATTTTTCTAGGAACCTAGATTATCCTTCTCTTTTGGTAACATTATTACATATTTAGTGAGGGTTAATAGAGGAAACAAGTACAAATAAAAGAGGGAAAAGTCTTTTTTTTTTGAGAGGTTTTCGCTGTAGGGCGCGTGCGCTCGCCAGACAGACAGAGACAGAGAGACAGAAAGCGAGAAATCACCCTCCAGGGGGGATGGTCACGCCGCAATCCCTTCTCCTCCATTCTCCTCTCGGGATCTTGGGCACGCATGCACACGTGCCCGGCGTGAGTTTTGAGACACCCGGTCCAGGACGTGAACCGCGGTCGACTACATGGGAGTCCAGCGACATAGCCATTACGCTAACTGCTGGTCCCAAAGAGGGAAAAGTCTTATGCTTTCCAAATAGCTGTGGCTACTTGTCCTGAAGGAAGCCTAAAAATTGAGGAAGATATGAAAGCTGCCAAGGAGGCCATGGAAGATGGTGAAATATACGGCAACAAAGTTTCCATGAACTGGGTCAAGCCTAAGGGTTAAGGTGGCGTTAGGGATGTTGTAGAGGCAGAAAAGCGTTTGGAGGGTGAGGCAGGTTTGGAGGGTGAGGTGAATTCTGAGGAGGTTGAAGAGGAGATGTCTTTTATCAGTTTCTCCTGTCCCTCTGTCTTCCCCTCTTCCATTTGAAAGAAAGGACTCTGGGGGTTTTATTCTGTTATCTGAGCACCGACAGAACCTTTGGAGGACATTCCAAGACAGTATGCAGTCTTGTGGTCTACTTGGGAAGCTATAGAGATGAAGTTTCAAGGGAAATACTCCTGTTGGTTTTGAGAAAAGAATCATGTAAAGTTTTATAAGAGATTAGTAATAGAACTAATTCTTGAATTTATATCGTTTCATCCCATGTACAAAACCATTTATTTTCTACAGATTGTGTGTGTGTGTGTGTGTGTGTGTGTATGTACATGTTGGAGAATTGGAAAGCAGAAGCTGTATCATGCTTTTTTCTTCAATGAGTTCAGGATAAATTTTTAAAAATCCTAAACTTTGAGCCAGACTTAAAAAAAAAAGAAAAAAGAAATCAAATCATTTCACCAAGGATGATAACACTACAAAACAATATTCATTTTAACTTTAGTGCACTTGATAGCCATGAGAAATCCCAGTTAATTTATAGTAAGTCTTGTAAAAAGACCGAAAGTTCTCAGTTTTAAGTTTCCATTTATTTGGAGTCAGGTATGGGAACATCTTTGTTACATCTCTTGAGACAACCCTGATTTGAAAGAAAGTTTTGCAAACAAGAGTGATCTCCCAAAAGCATTCCCGAAGATGGTCCAGCCTGCATATCAATCAGGTCCAGTTTGGAGGCATCAAATGCATTTAAGCAAAAGCCAGTTGTCATGCGCTGTAGTGCAGGTATTTTTAAAAGCCGAGCACAGTAGAGGCTCCCCCATCAATTCTGACTGGCCTCAATTTGCTGCCTGGAGCTATATTGCAGACCCTCTGATGTATTGCCAGAGGGGTCACTGGAGGATTGTGTATTTGCTCAAAGGTACTCTAACCCTCTTGTCTCTGCCCATAAGTCATAGCACTGAAATGCCTCTATTGGCAAAAACTACTCCGGCTGCCCAGGGCTTCTTATGACAAACCCTTCAGATCTCCTGCCATCTATCTAACAATATGGGGGAAAACCATACATATCGCTTGAAATAATAAGCACAACACCAAAACTATGGAATCTATAGGTAAGCCAAGGGGTTACAAAAAGCCATAAAAACAACTTGAGGTAGTAATTTTCCACATCTGTAAGAGTATTTCTTATTTACCTGGCTCCAAGAATTGGGACTGGTTATTATTAGAACATGTAAGGACAGAAGAATGAGAATAAACAGCAGGTTCCTCCTGTAGATGGAGGAGGGAGGGATGGGGCAAACGGGATCTGAATTCCAGCCTTCCCTTTGCCCAGCCCAAGGCTGTTGGGAGAAGGGCCACATTTTTCTAATTGGTCTGCCCAGAGGGGGTGCCTTTTCCTAATTGGTCAGTCAAAAAAGGATGCATTTTATGAAAGTCCCAGCAAGAGGGATTTGGATGAGATTTCCATTCCTGTGTTAAGAGGGACAAGAAGTTCTGGCTGTGGCCTTTAGGGGAGGAACTTTGTGCCATTCATATTTTAAGCCTCAATGGCAGGTGCAGAAAATAAGAATAATGGGAAATAAAACACAAGTTTCTTGCACTGAATGTTGGTCAAACTGGGATTTGTTGTTTTAAAACCTGGCCTCTTCCTCGCATTAAAGCTGGAAAATTCATTTTACCTACTTCTCCAACTAGATGGGTCATTTGCTTTTTAAGGGTGAGAGTCATGCCTCCATTTCTTTGTGACCCTTGTTTTATGCACAAAGTAGGTATTCAATAAAGGTGGGTGAACGGGCCATCCAAGTAGACTCAGAGATTTATGTTAAAAACCTGTATCGCGGGACCAGCAGTTAGTGTAATGGCTATGACGCTGGACTCCCATGTAGTTGACCGCGGTTCAAGTCCTGAACCCAGTGGCTTAAACTCACGCCGGGCACATGTGCGTGCGTGCCCAAGATCCCGAGAGGAGATTGGAGGAGGAGGGATTGCTGTGTGGCCATCCCCCCGGGGGCTGATTTCTCACTTTCTGTCTCTCTGTCTCTCTCTGTCTTTCTGGCGAGTGCACGCGCCCTATAACAAAAACCTTTCCAAAAAAACCCAAAAACCTCTGTATTGTGGGCCTATGCCCTATGAGAACTACTAGAGCTGATTTTCTGAGACTCCTCTTTCATGTAACTTCTGACACAGAACTTTGGAATCCCTGAAGGCAAATTTTAATTTATACAAATGTTCAAAAGAGATTACCCCTGAAGGCATGCAGGTGTTTCTTAACGCAGGTGAGTCAAATATGAAATGGGAACAAAATAGTTTCTGGGTCTCTTAAAGTGACAGTATTTCTCTCCATATAGAAAAGAAGTAGAATAATTTTTCCCTTTCTTTATTTGCTAATGTTCACCCAAAACATGGACTTCTTGTGATTATGGGCAAATTATAGGAGCTAACTGGTTTTCTTTCTTTCTTTTTTTTTTTAAAAACTTTATTTATTTATTTTAATTTGAGCAGAGAGGGACAGAAAGAGAAAGAGAGAGAGAGGGAAAGTGAGAAAGCAAGCCTCCAGGTCTGGGACTCGAACCGCTGTTGGCCATGTGGGAGTCCAGTGTCTTTAACCACCATGCCACCTGCTGGCCCCAGGTCTTCAATTTCATCTAACCTTCCTCAGAAAGAATAATTGAGGCAATTACAGATAGAAACTGAAATAACATGTTAAATAGCATGCTTCTCTTCCTCCCTCCTCCATTTTCTGAGAGAAATTATCCATAAAAAGGAAAAAAAATGTTCCAAAAGGTTAACACTGGCTTTTGATGATGCTGAAGTACTTACATTTCCTTTTTTATATTTGTCTAAAGTTTCCACAGTTTTTATAAATGACACGTACTTTAATGGAAAAAATACTTTGATAAAAAACATCACAGCATCCTGCTTTCTCTCTTGGCGTATGCGTGGAGTCATGACATAACTGGGCTGAGTAGAGTTCTACTATGAATTTTTTCATTTAGATCTGAAGAACGGTGATTTTTTAAAAAAAAATTATTTATTTAATTTTGTTATTATCATGTATTTAAAATTTTTGACCAGAGGGAGACAGAGAGAAAGAGAGAAAGCAAGTGTGGGACTTGAACCATGGTTGGCCATGTGGGAGTCCAGCACCTTAATCACCACAGTACCTGCTGGTCCCCAAGAAGGGTGATCTTACCTCTAGAGTCATACAGTTAGAAAGCTGTGAAAATGGAGCTTCTTAGAAACATCTTCCCTGATACATAGAGAAAGTCTGGTTGTATAAGGAGGACTAAAATTGAAGCACACACTAACACAGAAAATACAAAAGTCAGGCAACATCTGAGTGTAATGTTCCTCCAATACTTTTTCACCTTATTTCACTTATGAGTTATTTTAAAAAGATTTATTAAGCACTTGTACTATAGACCAGAAACTGTGGTAGACACTATACATGCAAGGATGACTGACTCTAAAATCCCAGGCTGTAGTGAAGGAAGAGCAAGCCTAGAAGGAACCCAGCAAATACCTTGAGTTGAGGAGCTGCAGTTCAGAGTCCAGGTAGATAGAGATGGATAAAAATCATGGGACAGAGACAAGAAAATAGAACAGAGTGAAAACTCCGGAGTTACATGAATGCATGTGAGGAAATCATCCAAGACTAGGAAAGGAACCACCTGAACAGATTAGATAGAATGGGGTCCTCAGGCTCACCCAAGGCTGGGAAAGTGCCTTTTTCCAGTACCAGACTGGAAAAATCCTTTATGCCTAGACTAAACACTACTCTGAACCAACCTGACAGATCTTAAAAGGAAAAGATCCTTTCCCCACTCCCAGTCAAATCAAACTATCCCTAAGCAATGTAACTGCATTTCAGAAAGTAGATCAGGTATGCTTATAGAAAAATTTAAATATCCAGCACCCAACAAGGTGAGATTCACATTGTGTGATATTCAACCAAAAATTACCAGGCATAGAAAGAAGTAGGAAAATATGACTCACAAAGAGGAGAATATTGACCATCAAAAATCAACTCAGAACTAACACAGAGGTTAGGATTAATAGACAAAGAAGTTTAAACAAGTATTTTAACTGTGTTCCATACCTTTAAAAATTAACTTTAAAACAAAAAAGATATTTTAAAAATAACATTAAACTTCTAGAGATTAGAAATCATGATGTGTGAAATGAAGTGTGCTGAAAAGGATTAACAGTGAAATGGAAAGATTAATGACCTTGAAGATAAAGCAGTAGATGGGCTGGCTCCTTAGCACAATGGTTAATCCCTTTGTATAGGGAGCCAGATGTCACATGGCTGACCACAGTTCAATTCTTGCCTCAGCAGTTTGAAAAACACTGTAACTGTGTGTGCACGTGTGCCCAAAATCTCAACAGGTGGAGAAACGAAGAAGAGATGATGGTGTGACCACACCCCCCATAGGAAAGTGCTTTCTCCCTCTTCCTCTTCCTCTGTTTATCTTCCCTCTGTCTCTCTCTGGTGAGTGCCCCTATCCTCTAGCAAATTATAAATAAATAAATAAATAATAAATGGAAAAAGAAAACTGGTAATTAATACCAAATCTACAAAGACTCTTCCAGGAAACTGAAGGTAGGGGAAATACTTTCCAACTCATTCCATTAAGTTGGCTTTACCATGATACTAAAACCAGACAAAAATTTTCAAAGAAAAGGAAACTGTGTACCAACACACCAATCTAAATGCAAAAATTCTAAACAAAATTAAAGCTTATTTAATCCAACAACATATAAATGGAATACATACTTCAATAAAGCTATTTTTTAATTGTTAGAGGGCACGTGTGCTCACTAGAGAGAGAGAGAGAGAGAGAGAGAGAGAGAGAGAGAGAGAGAGAGAGAAAGCATTTCCCAGTGGGATGTGGCCATGCCACAATCCCTTCTCTATTTCTCTACCCTGGTAGGATTTTTGGCACACATGCATACGCATCTAATGTGTTTTTGTCAAACTACCAGGTCCTGGATTCTAATCATGGTTAAACAAATGGGATCCAGCTCCTTTAATCACTAAGTTATAGAACAGGCCAAAAGCTATTTTTTAAAAGAAAAAATACAGGGGCTAGCAGGTGGCATAGTGATTAAGAGTGGACTCTCACACAACTGACTGAGGTTTGAGTCCCGGACCCAGAGGCTTGAAACTCACGCCAGGTATGCGTGTGTGCACACCCAAAATCCCAGGAGGAGAATGGAGGAGAAGGGACTATAGTGTGGCCATCCCCCTGGGAATAACTTCTTGCTTTCTCTCTCTCTGTCTCTCCCACAAATGCACTTTCCCTATAGCAAAAATCTTTCTCTCTCTCTCAAAAAAAAAAAAAAAAAATTCAAGGTAATAAAAATTAAAGCTTTCTTGTACACTATTTCAGGGGCTATAGTGATTCACTATAGTAGCAAGAAAAACTTGCTCCATGTGGCTCTCATTAACCCATCAAGTGGCCCAGTGGCATGGACTTACAAAGTTGTATCTAGTCATTATTCCAATGTGATTGCAGTGAATTCATTACTCTTTGCTTAACAAGCTAAGTATATTTCACCCTGGGCACTCTTCTCTTATAGACAGCCCATCATATAAAACAAAACCAAGTTTCATCTCTGCTATAGAGTAGAGATGCTAAAGAGCATCAAAAACAAAATAAAAAGAGTCCAATTGAAGAGAGACTATCAAAGGGCAATTAGATAACTTAGCTGTGGATAACTAGGAAGTTGTCAGTTTGTTTGTATGCCATTAATTGCATTTCAGAATATTTTCAGGATTGATGTTTTAAAGATTTCAAGTCTCAGAAAGAAGACTAGTGCCTTACTTCTTCTGTAACTCCCACCACACCCAGCAGGGTGGGGTATGGTGTAGTGGTTAAACACAATAGATTTGTTTGATCTTTGACTGTTGGAATCTGAACAAGTGACTTCATGTGTCTGGCACCCAGTTTCATTATCTGTAAAATGCCGATAATAGTACTCACCTAGGAAGGTTTGTTTTGAGGATAGAACAAAATTACTTTCTTAAAGCACTTCTCTCATAATATATATTGAGTTATACGTGGTTTTGAATAAATCATCTTCATTAATCTTCATGAAACCTTGCAAAAGAGGCATTACTATCCCCATGTTACAGGTTAAGAAAGTGAACCTCAAAAGTGAAATAATTTCCCAACATAATAGAATAGGAAGAATAGATTATTCTGACTCAAGAGATCAAATTCTTTTCACTATGTCATGTTATTTTTCCAGCATAGTTAATAAGTTATTTGTTAATTGGTTGCCATTTCAATTTGACTTTAAAAGATACTAGAACATAAGTATTTGGAGTGTGTGTATGGAGGAGGTTCTCTACTGAAGACACATACTTACACTGTCTGTGCTCAGAATTTTTAATTTCCTCAGAATCTACAGTTCATTATTTTTAATGTCTTAATGGTGGCAAAATTGCAAGATAAATATGATTAAGGGAAATAACCAAACACGTTTAAATACATGAATGTGAGCGATTAATCTAGGTAGTTAAATTTAAGATAAAGCCAGATGAGAATAGTGAGCCTGCTTTTTTTGTAGTTTTGAAAGGCAATTTCAAAGAAGGAGTACCAAAACTTTGTCAAATAGTGATGGTATTAATTAAGGTAATTATGTAGTCTTTGATGGTGTTTACTTTAGAGTGGTGACCACTATATTTGAGTAAGACCTAATGCCTACTTGAAAAATGTCAAACTTGGGCCAGCCCATGCTATGGTGGTTACGGTAGCTGGATTCCACAGGGCTGACTGCATGATTGAGTCCTGTACCCACCAGCTTAAGAAACATGTCAGGTAGATGTGTGTGTGTGCCCAAAATCCCAAAAGGAGGGAGAAATGGAGAAGGGATGGCAATGTGGGCATTCTTTTAATTAATTATTATTTGTTCAAGTGGTTTTGTTCCCCCCATAGGGTGTATGCACTCACCCACAGGAGAGAGACCGTGAGAGGGAAATTGAGAAATCACCCCGAGGGGATTTTTTTTTTCTTCCACTCTTTTCCTGGGACTTTTGGATATGCACACACTTGTTCTTGGCATGATTTTCAAACCGCCAGATCCCGGACTCTAATTGAGGTCAGCCATGTGAGAATTCAGTGCCTTAACAGCCATGCCACCTGCTGGCTCCGTGGAGATACTTCCTTCCTTTTCTTTTATATCTGTCTCTTTCGGATGAGCACACACACCTCCTGGCAAATTAAAGGGAAAAAATATCAAATTCATTACAGGTGGAACTTAACCTTGATCCTACCCCAGTTTCAAATCATGAGTCAAGGGTGGCATATCGCTTATGCTTCTTTTCAGGCAACTTTGCCTATATAAACATTATAATTCAGTGTCTTCTTGAGTTATTATATGACTGGCTGTCTTTGATTACTAATTTGAAAATTTGTTATATAGGCACTATTTATTGGATAGTGGATTTTTCTCAAATGCAATTAACATTGAAAAAAGAGGGTAACTACATAGTTATACCAACTAATTTAATGATAGAATCTGTTAAAATCTGGGTTTAATAAATTACAAAAGTTAATTATAAGAACAACTAAGATTTATTACACAAGAAAGAGACTGAGAGTGAAGATGTCTGGTTTTAGTTCCAATCAGAGCCATGTGACTATGGACAATTGCTAACACCCTCTGATCTTCCTTCCTCTCATTTAAAAAAATTAAGTGATGTACTAATATCCTGCCAATGACAGAATTTCTCAATGTTTTTTGATAGACTACTAGTTGAAATTGCTTTTTAGATTTTTAACTAAATTGAGAAATTAAATTTGGTAACAAAATAACTTTTGAGTAATAGCAAGAACTTTTCCTTTGCCCTGTATGTGAAATAAGTAAAGGTGTATGTGTGTATTTTTTTCCTCATAGTGAAAGCAAGCTTTCAAAATACCCAGCAATTTGCCAATTTCTCAAGTTATTTGGCCCATTAATGTAAGATAATCTAAGATTCACAAAGCTAGTAGTTTCATCTTTTCTTCCTAAAGCACACAATACATGCTTTAGTCTGTGTATATTTATGATCTATATTCTAATAAATGCTACTGCTGGAGTTTTTGTTGTAAACTATTTTCCAAATGCCCTGAATAAGATCCATTTTATTTTACTTGTTGATTCATCTGAAATCAAAAGAAGATTATCATTAATTACCACTAATTATATTTTTCCCATTAATCCACTGAGTGTTGTCAAAAGGAATGTGATTCAAAGATTTGTATAAATAACTTTAATGTTTACAGAAATATTTAGTTAGAAAAATTAAGATCTATACCTTAAGTATAATATACAACTTTATTAAATGTAAGTTTTCTTCATACAACTAAGTTATAAACATTAAAAGCAATTTGAAATAATTGAATGCTTATTTACATCTATAACCTACAGTATACAAGGAATCTTCAGTAAGTCCATGAAAAACACCAATTGTTAAAAAAACATAATGAATTTCAAAATTTGTTACATGAGAATAAACTACACTTTAATTCAATTTTTCCATGAACTTTTGAAATCCCCTCACTGTGGAATCAAGCTTTAAAAAAAGACCAATTGGCTAATTTCCCAAGTAATTCTGTATATTAATATAATTATCTAAAGAGTCACATAGCAGGGCCAGCAGGTGGCATGGCAGTTAGCGGCAATGGACTCCCACATGGCTGATCACGGTCCGAGTCCCAGACCTAGCAGCTTGCTTTCTCACTTTCCCTCTCTCTTTCTCTCTCTCACTCTGGCCCTCTCTGGTCATATTAAAAATAAACAAATATAGTTAAAGTAAAAATAATTCTTAAAAAAAAACTTCAGTAAACAAAACCTTTCTAAACCTTACCAAAAAAAAAAAAAAAAAAAAAAAAAGTCACATAGCTAAAATAGTTTCATCATTTATTCCTAAAGTATATAATAAATGCTTTGGTCTATATATACATATGTTCTAGATCCTGGTAAATGTTGCTGTTGGAAGTTTTTTTTGTTTTTGATTTCGTTTTTGATTTTTATCGTAAACTATTTTCCAAAAGCACTGTGTAGGATCCATTTTATTTTTACCAGTTGATGAGTCTGGAACCGAAAAAGGTGACCATCAATAAGCAATGCCTATGTTTGATGTCTTTGGAAGACAACCAAATGCACGCATGCACACACGCACACACACACAAGGAAAAATAATTAACTGAACATCTGCTATTTTCTTTCCAATTTGGGCTTGGTTAAAAGGACACAAAGTACACAGCAACAACCAGATGCTGATAGCAAAGTTCAGCAAACATTTTAAGATAGCCAAAAGGTTTACTACCTTTTCTTTTATAAAGTCTAATTACCAACTAGAGAATTGGACGATTGCTTATGGCATAATCTTAATTTCAGATGTGCCAAAGTCATACAATACCATGATAATACAAGTTGTCAGAAATAAGTTTTAACTTTTTTGAAAATTTATTTATTTCTTCCGTAAAAGAGAGAGACAGATTGAGAAAGAGACAGAAAGACAGGCACTCCTAATAGGTTACTCACACCATGATACACCCCCAGTTTCGGCCAGCCTGGATCATGCATGGGAGCACAAACACACATGCCTGGTGTGTTCAGGGAGGCCTCAAGATGTGAACCTCGGACCTTTCCCATGTGGGTTTATGTGGCCTAAGTTTTATCTTTAAGGTTCAAGAATTTACCTCTGGGAATTTAGTCTGATGCCAACAACATAGTCTTTTCAGATTTTGCATCCAGACTTCAATAGGTTACTGCTAATGGGCCCCGGACAATAGATTTTTAACAATACTCTCAACCCCTCTAATGTTACTTCATCATTTGTTCTGTCTTTCAATTTTTCTGAATACTCAGCTGAAAATGCAGGAATTAACAGGCACATAGTATATTCTGAGAGGCATTGATAATTAGTCAGAGAACATCCTGTCATCTTTGAGTATGAATAGCAATCAATTCACTTACTTTTACAAATAATTTACAAATATTGGCAGTGTACTATGGGCAAACTATGTGCCCATAATTACCAGCTTTGGGAAGAACAAAAACAAAAAACACTGAGGGTATGTGCGTGTGCTCAAAATTCCAAGAGGAGAATGAAAGACTGTGGTGAAACTGTCGCCCCTGGGTGGGGGGCACATTCTCACATTCTGTCTCCAATGAGTACACACACTCTGTGAGAAAAAAAAATTAAAAGAAAACAAAACATACATAAATTTTGGGAGGATGTATTCTAACTATAACATAATAAATTGGTAATTCTCTTTTTGCCTTACAAAAAACTAAGTACATTCTTGTCCTGGATGCTCTTTCTTTATTCCACCCACTCTTTGTATAAGAAGGGACAAATGAATAATAACATAGCTTTGGATAATTAGTAGTGTCTGTCTGTTTTTGTGCTATAAAATTGGTTTCTGTATTTTTAGACTTGGTTTTTTAAAGATCCTAAGCATTGGGGCCAGCAGGTGGTATAGTGGTTATCTCACTGGACTCCCACGTGGCTGATTACAGTTTGAGTCCTGGACCTGGTAACTTGAAACTAACGCAGGGCACTTATGTGTGCATGCCCAAGATCCTGAGAGGAAAACAGAAAAGGGATTGTGATGTAGCCACCACCCTGGGAGGTGTGATTTCTCACTTTCCTTCTCTCTGTCTCTGTCTCTGTCTCTCTCTGGCGAGTGCACACACTGTAAGGCAAAAATCTCTAAAAAAAAAAGATACTAAACATCAGAAAGAAGGCCAATTTCTTACATTTCAGTGATACTCATAATACCTACCACACATCAAGTGGGATACAATATAATGATTAATCATAACAAACTTGGATGAAAAAAATTAAGTTTGGGACCAGCAGTTAGCGTAATGGCTATGTTGCTGGACTCCCATGTAGCCAACCGCATCTCAAGTCCTAGACCGGGTGGTTTAAACTCACGCCAGGCACATGTGCATGCATGCCCAAGATTCCGAGAGGATAATGGAGGAGAAGGGATTGTGGTGTGGCCATCCCCCCTGGGGTGGTGATTTCTCTCTTTCTATCTCTCTGTCTCTCTGTCTTTCTGGCGAGCACATGTGCCCTATAGCAAAAACCTCTCAAAAAAAAAAAAAAAAAAAAAAGAAAAGAAAAAAAATTAAGTTTGACTAACGGCTATGGAGTCTTGAATCAGTACTTTATCTTTCTGGTACCTAGTTTAATTGTCTATAAAAGTACTGTGTGGGACTGGCAGGGGGTGTGGTAGTTAAGGGCACTGGATTCCCACATGGCCGAATGCTGTTCAAGTACTGGACCTGGCGGTTTGCTTTCTCACTTTCCCTCTCTCTCTCTCTCACTCTGTCCCTCTCTGGTCAAATTAAAGTAAGCAAGTAAGTAAGTAAGTAAGTAAATAAATAAAGTTAGTTTAAAAAATATTTTTTAAAAAATACTGTGTTAGTTTCTTAGAGTTGCCATAACAATTTGCCACAATTTGGTGACTTAAAACAACAGAATGCATTCTCTCGTAGACCTAGAGGCTAGAAGTTCAAAATAAAGGTGTAAGCATGGTCTCGTGCCCTCTGAGGGCTCTGGAAAAGAATCCTTCCTTGACTCTTCCAGCATCTGGTGGCCCCAGGGGTCTCTTGGCTTGGCTTGTGACTACATAACTCCATTCTCTGCCTCTGTCTCCCATAACTTCCATCTCTCTTTCTCTCCTTTTGTGTGTCGCTTATAAGGACACGTGTCAGAGTTGGCACATGGCGTGGTGGTTAAATGCTGGACTCACATGGCTGAAAGTTGTTTGAGTCCCAGACCTGGTGGCTTGCTTTTTCTCTTTCCCTTTCTCTC